>JAOEGL010000001.1:329677333-330277333 GCA_034509955.1 Urosaurus nigricauda
TCTTCCCTGTAGGTTCAGACAAGATCAAACTGCTGAGGCCTCTCCTAGCTTGTGTGTTCTTTTTCGTTAATAACTTTTGCCATATTAACCACATGTGCCCATGTTTTCAGCTGTGAAATGCTAGAGGGTATGAGCTGACAAATCTAATTGTAAGTATGTGGAACTAATTATTATGGGGAACACCTTGTCCTAAATTCAATAAAAGTAGAATCATCAAGTCAGCATGATTGACGTTACATATTAACTTTATTAGGAGGTGGTTCACACTCTCTTGGCCTCATGGGAAGGCAATGGCAAACCCTCTCTCAGGAAACCTGCCCTCCCCCCCCAAAAAAATGATAGATTTGCCTTAGGGTTGCCATATGCTGGAAACAACTTGAAGGCACACAACAACAATAAAGCTGGGCAGGATACCATGTTTGGAGCAAGACAGCTTCTGGATCCTCAGAAAGTGTCTTCTCCCACTCTATATACATAGGGGACTTCTCCACTACACAATTATAGCACTATGATTCCACTTTAATTGCCATGGCAACATCCTATGGAATCCTGGAATTTGTAGTTCTGTGAGTACTTATAACTCTCAGCCAGAGAACTTGTATGCCTTCCCAAACTACAAATCCGATGATTGCATAACAGGCAGTCATGATACCTGAAGTAGAATCATAGTGCCATAACTTTGTAGTGAAAAAGGACTCTTGTATTCAGGGAGGGAGAGAGATACATCACCATTTATTCATATATACATAGAAGCAAATGCATGGGCAGCCATTTACTTCAGAGCATCACCTCAAAACAGCTGTAAGTATTTGGACTCAGTCTCTCAAGGCTTCTTGCTTTTGGGGCCCCCTCTTATTTTTGAAGAGCCTGGGGCTGCATTGTGTGCGTAAGAGCCTGTATTGTATGAGCCAAATGTAATGCTTTACCTGTACATCTCTGCATCCCTTCTAACCCAAGAAGTCAACTTCCACATACTGGGGCACACTGCTCTTTCTTGGTGAAGAGAGGAGTGGTAATAATAATAACAATTATTATTATTATTAATTATTATTTATACCCCGTTCTTCAGCCAAGGCTATCACAGCGGCTTACAAATTATTAATTAGACATTTCCTTGCCCTCAGGTTTACAATCTAAAAAGACACGAAACAAAAGAAGAAGGGAGAGGTGGTGGGGAAGGGGGAAAGTCCAGCAGATCTTCTCTCCCTCAGAGGTCTGGACCAAGGCAGATGGACTGGAGGGAGGGCTCTTCTTCATTTCAGGCAAGGCCTGTTGGAGCTGGCTTGCTTTTCTCTCCCTCAAGATGGTGGATGGAGGGAGGGCTCTTCTTGCTTGTAGGCAAGGCCTGTTGGAGCTGGTTTGCCTTTCTCTCCCTCAAGATGGTGGATGGAGGGAGAGCTCTTCTTGCTTGTAGGCAAGGCCTGTTGGAGCTGGCTTGCTTTTCTCTCCCTCAAGATGGTGGATGGAGGGAGGGCTCTTCTTGCTTGTAGGCAAGGCCTGTTGGAGATGGCTTGCTTTTCTCTCCCTCAAGATGGTGGATGGAGGGAGAGATCTTCTTGCTTGTAGGCAAGGCCTGTTGGAGCTGGCTTGCTTTTCTCTACCTCAAGATCTTATCACTGCAGAACTGAATTCTAATTTGGGCTGCATCCAGATATTATCACACACGTTTTTGCTGCCACTGCTGCCAGGCAGATACAGCCTGGGTAATTTCTGGCTAGCATCTGAGCTCAGCAAGATGATTTGCAAATCTGGGAAGCTCCCAGCTTTGAAAAGAGGCCAGCTGAACTTGGATTCTAGCTGGATGTTACCCAGGTTGCCCCTGGCCAGTGGTGGTGGCTGCGGCAAAAACATGTGCAATAGTATCCGGATGCAGCCCAAATTAGAATTCAATTCGGCAGTGGTAAGTCACTTTTTTAAGCTGTGAGATAAAGTCCATAGACCCGTAGAACTGTAAAGCTGAAAGGGACCACAAGGGCCTCTGCCATGCAGTAATACACAACTAAACCCTCGGCCATGCAGGAATATACAGCTACAGGACTCCCGAATTCCTATCCAACCTCTGGAGAAGGAGAGTCTACCACCCCTCAAGGCAGGCTATTCTGCCACTGAACAGCTCTTCAAGTAAAGAAGTTATTCCTAATGTTTAGTTGGAATCTCTTTTATTGTAAGTCAAATCCACTTTTTCTGGAGCAGCAGACAACAAGCTTACACTGGACTCTTTCAAACAGGGAGGAATTTCTCCCAACTCCGAATGGAGCCAATGCGGATTTATGTAAATTCGCTTGTTTAGCGAATTTACATGAACCCCTGCTCCGTTCAGAATTACTTCCCATTACCCGAAAATAACCCCCTCCTGCCCGAATTTGCATGCGAAGCTTTAATTCGCAATAAAGTAAAACCCATGATTGCATTCGAATTGGCTTCCCTCTTGCCCGAATTTGCATGTGAAGAGTTAATTTGCAATAACATAAAACCCATGATTGCATTCGAATTGACCTTAAATTATACTTCCAATTTAGCCTTGTATGAAAGAGTCCACTGTCTTCTAAATGGCATCCCTTTAGATGTTTAAATGTGACTATCATGTCACTTCTCAAAACTTTCTCTTTTTCAAGCTAAACATCCAGTTTCTTAAGTTGTTCCTGATGCTTTTCAGATCTTTGATTGTCTTTGATCATCTTCATCATTCTCTGGCGATGTTGATATCCTTCCTGAATGGTGCTTAGATGTGGAAACAGTATTCCAGGTGTGACCTGACCAAAGCAGGATAGCACAGCGCTACTACTTCCATCAGTATGAACACTATATTCCTGCATGGGCTTTTTTTGGGCACTGCATCACACTGCTGACTTGTGTTGTACTACAATCCTTGTATGGAGTTTATCAGACGAGAGGAATTTCTCTCTATTTCGAATGGAGCCAATTCGAATTCACGTAAATTCTCTAGTATAGCGAATTTACGTGAACTCTAATTGCATTTGGAACGCATTCAGAATGACTTTCCATTGCCCGAAAATGACTTCCTATTGCCCGAAATTGCATGAGATACTCTAATAGGCAATAACATAAAACCCATGATTGTGTTCAGAATGACTTCCCTTTTGCCTGAAATTGTGTGAGATACTCTAATATGCAATAATGTGAAACCCCATGATTGCGTTTGGATTGCCATTGGATTATAGTTCCAATTTCCGTCACCTGATAATGTCCCTAGTCAGCTTTCTGCTTTCGGCTGCACAACTGCAGCTGGAAGCCTCTTGGATATCATCTGCTCTCCTTCCCCAGCTCAATACGGTGCTCTGGACCACTGCCACATTGTGATTTATTAAATAAATGCATTTTAAAGTCACTCAAAAAAGATACACTCAATATATACACCAAGTTTCAGATGCCTAGGTTTCATGTTCTTGGAACTACATGGCCCTCCAACAACTCACAGATGAATCTCAGAATGGTCACTTAGTCTCAGAGTGTAGCCAAGATGGTAAAAGTTATTAATGAAGAATAACAGTCATTCTACTCCTTCCTCTTCTGTCCAGTCCCTTGGCTCCAGTGAGCTTATTAAGTGCAAATTCTTTTTGCATTTTGAACTCAGTTTGTACAAACTGAACATAACCGGGGATGAAAGGGAGACAGAAACAGGGACATTTAAAACTCAGCTGGAAAAGTGGGTTGATGGAGGATTCATCAGGATTGTCCCTGCCAAATCAAGGCATTTGGGAGATTTGGAGACAAGCAAATGAAGAAAGCATCAAACACATATATACACATATTATAAATATGTACAGTTCTAAATCTTTGTTCATAATGAACCCATTACCCTTATTCTTGCTGAAAGAGTGCCAGCATTAACTGTACGAAGCATGGTGGCACACATCCTTCTGTAGGCACTGTGGAACATGCTGAGTTTATGATAAACCAGCAACGCAAAGTTTCTTAACATGCAGACATTCCAGAAGACCTGGGAAAATGGCTGTTTCTGATAAGTGCTGATTGACACAACAGCTCGCCTTACTGGTGGGAAGTCATGCAAATCAAATAATTTCTAACTGTTTATGCAATCTGCTCTTGCTAGTTTTGCCATTTGAAAAATCTTCAGGGTTGGAAGTAGTTGGATGGTGGAGGAAGAGCTGAGTGATTCCAAAATCCCCTACCCCCTGACTTTGGCTTAACTATCTTCCATAAACTTTTGGGACATTTTCTGTAAATGCATTGGAGAGAGATGGGTGGATGAATAAGCTGAATAAAATAGCTGAAGTGTGTGCCCCTTAGATAAAAAATATAATCAAATGAAGTGTCCAATAAGAGGAGAGGACCAGAAATGAAGACCCTGTACTGAAATTAATTTTCCTTTGCTAAAAGGGAGCTTCAAGCTTTGATATACAATATCAAATTGTATTTAAAAGTTGCTGCCTTGGTAGCTGCTTAGGAATGGCTGGTGCCTTTCCAGATCAGGATGTGGACCATGAATCACAGTATCCTACTTTTCTGGGACAGTGCAAGATCTGCTGCACAATAATAGTTTTCCCTCTATTATTATGCCTGAGGGAAGAACTAAGGGAGATTTAATGTGAAGAAGAGAAGAAGTAATATATTGATTCTGTTTGCTGTTTTATTAGTTTATTTATTGTTGTTTGCCTGTATATTTATTAACTGTTTTAAATTGTCATTTATATTAACATGTTTTAGATTGCAAATTGTTTAATTTCATTTTAATGGGAGGGAAGGTTGGGGAGATATGATATGTATACCTTTAAAGTTGTAAGCCACCCTGGTTGCCTCAGTACAGAGAGGCGGGATATAAATAATAATTATTATTATTATTATTATTATTAATGAACCCTTCCCTGATTTTTTTTTAAATCAAGGCCCTGTTTTTGGCTCCAGTTCTAAATTGCATAGGTGGGATTCCAAGCCCCACTGAACTCTGTGGAATGGGCTTCTGAGTAAACAGAAAAAGGAGTACAATAGAAATGTAATTTTAAAAATGCATTAGTAAATCTGAATGTGTCCCACTTTGCCCCAAGCATTCCTGCCCTGGATTTGTTCTGGTCCTTCTAAATTAGACTCCATCAACTTGGGGTTCTCTGGATGTGCTTCTAGCTGGGGATGATGGGATTGTAGAGTAGCAGGTTGGAGATGGCTGTTCTAAGTTACTGGGGGTTTAATAGCAGAGCCTTGTGCACCTGAAGTTATCCACCTTGCTTTGTTTGAATGTGTGCAAGAGACTTTCAGTAACTAGCTAGGAGTAAAAGCTCATTAATGGGGAACAAGTTCAGATATGAAATAATGAGCATTTTTGTGTGGCCATTTTCAAAAGGTGCTTTAAGAAAATTGCACCATAACATATTCCTTCATTTCAAAAGTAATTGTGCCTGAGTTTCTAGGAAGTACTCGAGGCAGCTAAGAAAATATAATGCAGCAATAACACATTTTAAACCTCAACTTATAAGCAACACAAAACAATTTAAGAGATGGTAACTGGTCAAAAACTTAAAACAGCAACTAGTCCAAACCATAATAGCAATATCATCACTAAAAATACAGTATGTGGAAAAACAGTTCCCAGTATCATTGCTGGGTGATTGATTAAGGCAAATGTAGTGATACAAATTCTTTGAAAAGATTTGCCAGAAGTGATAACAGAGCTGCAGCGGCACAGCAAATGAAACAGTGAAAATTGCACGCAGTCTCTTGGCATCAGTTACATGTACACCATTGGTGACATAACAAGCTTCCTGGACCGAGTGAATGGTCTCCTGAAGGAGACTGACAGGTCTGCATGCATTGCAAAGGAAGAGTGGCAATCTGTCTGTGGAAAAATGTTCTTCCTCAGTTCTAAAGTGAACATTAGCATGTCCTTGCTTTTTTCTTTTAGCTGTCACTGGCCCATAATTAAACCAACTGGGACACAGAAGTCCCTCTAAGAAGACACCAAACTAATCTAAAATTCAGACACTTTCAGAAAAGAAAGTTAGGCCATTCAGCTGATATTTCACTCTGTGAGTCCCTCTGCCAGTTTTTATGGCTTTAAAATTAGGGATTTGCAGATATTTGCTTAAATGTTAGCTGATTGAAAGGGGCTGGCCCCAATTCAGATGTTATCTCACATGTCAAAGAGAGGGCAAAATGTGTCCCCTTCCCCACTATCAAAGGGACTAATGGCAAACATCTGTTTGAGGCATGGGAATTGTGTGGCCTGGCTGGACTGTAACTCCTATCTGCCCCAGCCAATATAGTCAATAGTGGGGAATGATAGTATTGTTGTTGCTGTTGTTATTTTATTTTACTAATATACATCTGACCTTTTCCTAATAAGGGACTCAAGGTGACTTACAAATTAAAAAAAAACCATGTAAAAACATCAGAGCGAGAGATAAAATAAAAAGAAATCCAATCAATCTATAGTGTTAAAACCAAACATCACAGCACACTATCAAAAGCCCATCCCAGTCAGATCCCAAAAGCCTGATGAAACAGGAATGTTTTTGCTTGTTGGTGGAAGGAGAGCGGCAATTGTCTACACAATTAAAATACTACTCGTTCCAGTTGAATTGAATGTGATCTGGTCACGTGCAATTTGCAGGAGTTCAGGCTTTGTGGAAGAGGGCCCCCTGAAAATTTCCTTAAACTCAGCAGAAAAAAGAATTCATGGTTTCATTGGAGTGTATGTGGAAATCTACTGAAATGCACATTACTGCATGTGCATCCATGTGTCTGCTTTGTATGGATTTGAATGGCTGTGCATTTTCAGCAGAGGGAGGGTGAATGGGTGTGACTAGATGTGAATTTGCATGGGAAAGTGAAGAGAATTAACTGTTGATGTGAATGTGTGAAAACCCACAGCAATGTGCATCATACACTTATGTGTAAACTAGCCCATGGAGAGAGTTCCAACGTCTGGAAGCAACCACTGAGAAAGCCCTCTCCCCCTTTCCCAGCAAACAAGGAAATAATAGGGCAGAGAGAAGGGTATCTCCCAAAGGTTTTAGAGCTTGAAACTGCAGACCAGAAATATCTGGAAAGTTACACATTCCCATTGCTGACTAATTCAATACAGTTTTGTATGTCCCCCAATTTTGGAACAGAAATTGTCTAGCAAATTGTATGTAGGGGGAAAAAAGAAAACTCTATGTGGAGAGAACGTGTAGCACCTTTGAGACTAACTGAAGAACGAAATTGGCAGCATGAACTTTCATAGACTTCAGTTTACTTCCTCAGATATATTTAGTGGGGAAGTAGACTGAAGTCTATGAAAGCTCATGCTGTCAACTTCCTTCTTTTAGTTAGTCTCAAAAGTGATACAAGATCTCTCTACATACTCGTTTTACAGACTAACATGGCTACATCTTTGAATTCTGTCTAGAAAGCTGCCATTCTAGGATATAGGGGGCTGAGGAGATTGATATCTGTTTACTACTTTGCATGTGCAGTTCATGCTCCAGGAGAATTTATCTACATCAGGACACATGCAGACTGCAACATAAACAGCCCATTTAAAGAAAATTCTTTGTATGTGAAACGTGTAAAAAGGATAAACTGAAACAATCAGGTTAAAAGCTAAGAGACAGAGTGTGTGTGTTTATTTTCCCTTCTAAATCATGAGAGATGAATTGTGTGGGTGTGACATATAATAATATACAAAGCAAATACATTTTGGAATTTTAGGTTGGCAGTATCTCATTAACTTAAACATCTGTCAGATTTAGAGTCATTATAAATAAATTATGTACAGAAGTCATTGGTGCCTCAGTTTTGCATTTAATTTGGGGCAGGGAGAGATTTTTCTGTTTTATTGTTGCTTGTATTAATTCATGTTTTCTTCCATGTAATCCAAAATAATAAGGCAGTTTGCTCATACAAGGGGGGGGGAGAGAACTGTACATATTCTCTGCAATTTAAAAAAATAAAAAACAGCTACCCCAAAACTAAGTCTACCTGCAGTACTTTACACTAGGAGTAAGACAAATTTGGCTTTCCCAAGCTTGTTACACTACAGTTCTCATCTCTCAGTCTCCCTAACCATGATGATTTCAGTACCAAAACCTGAGACCTAGGAATGACCCCTTGTGTTGCTGATGTCATTAAGCATGATGCATTAAACATCAACCACAGTTGTACAGACTATACCATTCAAACAGAAACACTAAGTAATGAGGAATGCACACACACGCACGCACGCACGCACACACACACACACACATGTCAAGACTGTGATCTCACCCTGAGATTCGACCTCAGAGTCCTGGTCCTGAGATGTAGAAGCTCTACTAATCATTAATCATGGCACATGGGGATAAGGGAGAAAGGAGTACAACAATGTCTGGAAGGCCACATGTTCTTCACCCCTGATGTACACATGTTTGTAGGAGTAATTCAGTTGAGTTGATTTTTTAAAATGTAACTATAATTATAACTACCTTGGGGCATTAGGGATCATATAGCAAACATATACTGGATGATGGAATGTTTCCAAAAAAGATCAGCCTGTCCTTTATAGACTATAGCAAAGCATTTAATTGCATAGATCATGAGAAACTATGGATCACTCTTAAAAGAAATGGGTGTGCCACAACATTCGATAGTCCCGATGCATAACCCATACTCAGGACAAGAGGCTACTGTCAGGACATAATACAGAGAAATGAAATGCTTTCCAAACGGAAAGGGGGTCAGGCAAGGCTGCATTCTATCACCCTATCTATTTAAATTGTGTGTCAAGACCATCATATGAAAATTTGAGGTTAGGGTGACTTGAAGGTCTCTCATTCATATGGTTCATGGGTCAAAGTTGACTCATAGGCAATTAACAACAACAAAACTGTTGGGGCCTTGGAACTGTAAGAATAATTTCAGAACCAAATCAAGTGAATAAAGGACTCTTTCGTGGAGACTAAATCATGATCCATAATGAGTTCTAAATATTCCGCTGATTGTTTAAAGATTTCCCTTTCCTTTCCTTTCTGATTTAGCCTGTTATTGAATGGTATAATGTAGCACCTGCACTTCTTAGTTGTGTTAATTACATCTCTTACAGAATTTGCTAAATGAATTATTTACTCTCTCATACACCGGAATAATCAATTTTGGCTGCAATACTAAAGTGGCCAAAGGCCAGTTGAGAAGCTATAGGAAACTGCTTTGCTGGTGAAAAGCAGCTTCTCTTCGAGTCTTACTTATCTTTACTTCAACTCTCACAATTTCTTGGCCAGCACAGTGCGTGTGTATGTATGTATGTGTGTGTGTGCGCGCACACACACACACACACACCATCTCTACCACCATAGATAAACTGGTTGTTTTGACTGAGATGGGGTTGCAAAACATGAAAATGTACAGATCATTAAAAATTATGCATCACGCCTAAAGAAATGAATGTACCACATTTGATTAATCTAATGTGTAACCTGTACTCAAGGCAAAAAGCCACTTTAGGACTGAATATGGAGATACAATGTGGTTTCCATTTGGTAAAGGTGTCAGGCAAGACTTCATTTTATCATCTTGCCTGTTTAACCCGTTTGCTGAATGTATTATATGTAAAATTGGATTAGACTCTGAGGAAGGAGATGTGAAAATTGGAGGAAGAAACAACAACAATTTAAGATATGTAGGGAACATCAACCATTTAAGATACATAGATGACACCATACTACTGGCAGAAAATAGTAAAGACTTGGAACAATTACTGAAGAAATTTAAGGAAGAAAGTGCAAAAGTAGGTTTACACTTAAACATTAAGAAAACAAAAATGACCCATTCCAGTCTTCCCCATCCCAATACATGCATGAGAAATTAAATTCTGCATTATTCCCAATGCTGGAATTATATGCATAGGTACTAGTGCGGTATTCCCATGTTGCAAATTTGCCTGCTATAAAATAAATATGTCCTTGTACTTCAATGTGCATATGCAAATAACTAGTGATAAAAAATAAAAGGGCAGAAAGAGGCTAAGTCTTTTGAAGGTGACTGTAAATACAACAAATATCTTTGTTTCTTTTCCATTGTATTGTTTCAAATACTGCACTGTAAGCAAGACCCCAGCCCCACCTTTGCTAGAATACAAAGGCTGCAATACACAACCTACGCACCCCAGACTGTTTCTGACCATTGACAGAACAGCTATGAGGGAAATCAAATATAGCTCACAGACAAAGAAAGCCATTGCTGGGTTTTTGGAAAAGATTTTGCATGCTGCACTAATCCTGGCTGAAGAAATCCATTCACATCTTTTGAAAAGTGATCCCATCAGCTCCTTCAAAACTATTCAACTGATTCAAACACACACATGCACACATAAATCAACTATATATATGTCAGTTGTAAGCTGGGGGAGAGGAATTTCAAATGTTTCTGGAAAAGGACATTTGTTGTTTACAGAAGAGATGCCTTTTATTAGTAGCAAGCTGCATTTCAAAATTAGTTTTCATCTGGAAAGCGCTTCATACATTTTTATAAACTACTCAATATACAACAATCAGTTCACTGTGCCTTGAAGCATAGAGTCCTCTGGGATGGGCTGAACAGCTATTTAACTAAGGCCAACAGTAGCCGCATAACGATTTAGAGTACGAATCTGGTCAGCCGTGAGATACACCAAAACTTCAAGAATAAGCAAGCCACTAGAACAATTGCATTCCTTTATAGAAACTCTTGCTGGTATACTTCTCAGGCCTCTTTGCATGTAGGATGTGGAGGTTTTTGAAAATGTAAACTGCAATTCTTATGTGGATGGAGAAAGCAGAGCTTGGGGGAAAATACTCTTGCCTGTGAGAGTCTAGGAATTAGAGTCCAAAAAGTAACTTTTTCCCAACCTGGATGGGGACTAATAATGGGGAAGGGAATTTATCTTTATCTTTGCTATGGCCCCACTGAAAATTGCTCAACTGAAACAATTGTTTGCATTGCCCCTCCGTACAATTAAAATGCAAACATGCATTTCATATCACTGCTATCTTGGCCATTACTCTTGTGAGAAAGACAATGAATTAAGGATGGAGCCAGGGTGCAGGCTTCTTCTTGAGGAGAAGCTTGTAACACCAAATAAAGCTGGTTCTTTTAAAATATAGAGGCAACGAACACTCCAGTGGGTGAAAAGAAGGATGGATTTATTGGTCAGCAAGCAAAGCATAGCAGATACAAAATAGAATGTCTAAAGCAAATCCCACAGAGCAATTCCTGTCTCCAATCAGTTATTAGAAGTCCAGAGAAGCAACAGCAGAGATGTCTGTGTTGTTAGTATTCAAGTTGCTTCCAACTTATGGCAGCCCTAAGGCCTATCATAGGGTTTTCTTGGCACATTTCTTCAGAAGGGGTTGCCATTGCCATCCTCTTAGACTGAGAGACAGTGACTTACCCAATGTCACCCAGTGGGTTTCTATGGCTGAGCAGGGTTTGAATCTTCCTCTCCAGAGTTGTAATCCAACACTCAAAACACTACATCACCCTGGCTACTCAAGCAGGGATACCCCTGGCCAAGTATAAACACATTGCAGACAATTCTGGTGTACACCAAGCTCTTTCAGAGCAACTCTGTAGCAGGTTGTATAGACAGGAACCCCTCTGGACTATATGTACTCTTCTGCTTCCTATTGATAACACTGTTACAAGTGCTTCTGATTAATGGTACCTGTGTCTAAACCAGAGGTGGACAACTGTAAAAGAGTGACCAGATTAAGTTCCCAGCAGACCTTGAAAAGCAGCACTCACAACTTCCCCTACTCCTGTAAAAGAAACATCTTTGCCCCCAAATGCTCTCCAGGGGACATAGGGGCATTCACACCATGTTTTGGGAGGTCATGACCCCCTAGAGGGCACTTTAGGTTATTTTGAGGCAAAAATATATATTTTTGAAGAATTTTGCAACATTTTGTTTTTATTCTGAGGAGGCATTTAGGGAGGATCCAAATATGATGAAAATCCCCTTCATAGCCCCTAGATCATTTGGCCCCTAGATCATTTGGGATCATTCGGGGGGGCTGGGGGGGGCACATGTGGCCCACAGGCTGCATTTTGCCCATCCTGATCTAAACAGTCTCATTAATATCGTTTATTCTGATCTCTGAATATCTGTATTTATGTGTAATGGGTTATGGATATGTTTTAACAGATGGTTGGTACAAACCCCTCCCTACATTGCAAGACCTTGTGGAGAATGTGGTGATGACAAACATAGTCAGTTGTCAAGGTCATACAAGTTTAACACCAGTGTGGCCAAATCCTAGAATCCACTGCAAAGCTCTTGGGAGAAATAAACTAAAGAAGTTAGCATAACAGGCCAAGAAAGTCAGCATAATGGGACAATTTGTACATGTCATGCTAATCTTCCTTGTATAGTGCTCCACGACTGGAGGCACATGGAGATGAAATAAGGCCACAACTGATCTATCCCCTCAGGGTTTCCCTTTCAACCTGAAAGAGAACACACAACTACTGCTACTTTAGAAAACAAAATAGGGAAGAGCTCCAGGCTATAACAGCATTGTTATTGTTGTTATGTGCCTTCAAGTTATTTCCGACTTATGACGACCCTAAGGCAACTCTATCATGGGATTTTCTATGCAGAATTGTTTAAAGTGGGTTTGCCATTGGCCTCCTCTGATGCTAAGAGGGTGTGTAAAAATCCCTAGCATTTTTATGTGGGGCTGGAAAAGATTCCTATTGATGTGGAGGTTGTATGATTCTCACTCCTAGTTAAGACTCTACACTGACTGGCAAATTAAAGGCCAGCTCCTGGGATACCTTTTTTTAGCATAACCAGCTGTGAAGAATGTTGGGAATTGCAATCCAATATCTGGAATGCTGCCAAATCCTCACCTTTGGTCTAAACTGTGTGGACTGTATTATAGCCAACACACAGTTAGATGGGTCAAAGTTTTGGTTTAGTCACTATAAGGCAGCTTCTGATGTTCCTGAAATGAATGTTGATGAAACTATTTTCCTCTATATAAAACATACTTCTGAAATATTTATTTTTAGAATCACCTGATCTTGTAAGCAGAAGCTGGAAGAATGCAGTTCCTATACTTAGAAACAAGTATAGTGCCTCTGTTTAAAGTGTCTGTGTCCTTAATAGGGTGGTCACTCACTTGTGCTCAGCAAAAAGAGAAAACCCTAAACATGAAAGAAGACTAAAGAGGATGTCAATTTGCCGAAAATTTACATCTGCTAGTTCATATATAGAAATACACCATTAAAAAAATTGCTATAAATTACATAGAAATGTTGTATATCTGTGCCTAATAAGTAAGACTGAGGCAGTACAGACCATGTATAAGGGCTGATGTAGGGCCAAGTGTTCACATGCTCGAAGCCCTTCTTCCTCCACCAGGGCGCCATCTTGGCTCGCGCCTGTTTACACAAGGCACACCATGATAACGTTCCTCTTGCACAGTGCCCAAACAGTGCTGTGCACAAGGGGCATCATAACGCTGCACTGTGGTGCTTATGGTGCCCCTTATATGGCACAAAAATAAGCTCCTTTTTGGGGCCTATTTTTGCTCCATGTGCAGGTCACAGCATGTGGTTGCTGTGACCTGCTTCCAAGGTTCAAAGGGGCAGCACTGAGCCATTCATCTGTTGAGCCCCATTGTGAAAAGGTAACTTTTATGACTGCTCAGTTTGTTCTCCATGTGCAAGCAGGGATTTCTCCTCTTAGTTTAATAGTTTACATTTTTTTAATCCATACTTGGATCAGATAGCCCTTCAAAGAGAGGACTGTTTATTTCAACAGTCTTTAACAAAAGCTTCCCATGTACCCCTCAAGTTGCTGTTAAAAGCATTTCACTGGAGTTGAGTTTTCCCTCTTGAAAACAAAATCAAGAATCTGCCTATACTATCTGAGGGAGGTCAGTTCATAGAGAAGCTGTCCAAGGTGCTGAATGTTATCCTCCAAAATTCATTCTGTACAGTACACTGAATAGCTTTTAAAAGTGTAGAATAAAACCTGGAGTAAATTCACAGCTCCACCAGCATGAAAGCCACCAATCATCACCCAGAAGCTGGATATCAACATCATCAATGAGGTTACCAAAGAGAAGAATATGAACGATTTTAAAGGTCAAGATGATACCTCACTGTTGAGCAAAAGCCCAATACCTGTCAATCACAAGGATTTTTTAAAAAGCATTTAGAGTAGAGAACTGATAGCAAAAGGCAGGGATGCTTAACCCTTTCCTTGGCCTGCCTCTTCTCCCCTGTAAAGCACTTTCCCCAGCTCCTTTCCCTCCTGCAGTGTTCCAAACTAGTATTCACAATAGCAAGCATGCAATCAGAAACCCACATGAGGGGAAGCAGCTTATCTCTGCTCCAAATCACCCATGCTGATTCTTTCCTCCAAACCAAGCTGTCAGGCTTTTGTTACATGTGTTTTCATGTAATTGTACTTAGACTGTGAGGGGAAACAGGGAAGCCAATTGTCAAATTCTGACATTTGAGAAGGAGCCAAAGGCATCAGGAGCAACAGAGGGATGGGTGCTTTACAGAATACATGTTATAGACAGAGAAGCCGTGGGAGATAGGAGTGACAAGAAACAAGATCTCTTGGGTGAACACTCTTGATGGAAGCACTGGTAGGAAAGAGTGGCTTGCAGAGAAACAAAAGTAGCCCAATCATCAGTATTATGTCTCAAGGGAATGGTATGTTTGTAGGCCGTTTTGGGGAAGAAGAGGAGTTTTTCATTATATGATAGCCTCTGCTTTTCATCAGTGACACAGAAACAAAGTCAACAGATGTACTTCCTTGTCTTGTACCATGGTCTCTTATGGCTTGTTTTCACTGGCCAGAATACTCCAGGCTGCCCCCAGGGTATTCTGGCCTTGGATTCCCCCCATTACCTGTACTTTCTCCACAGATGATGGCTAGCTGCCACCCCCCCCCCCCATGTGATCCTTGTTCATTTCCTGGTGCCCTCACTTGAGGTCACAAGGGGCCCAGCCATGTTACTGATGCTGGGGTTTGGGCTCTGCTACATCATGTAAACAGGATGAAGTGAGCCTAGGGGGAATTTGGAGTAAATAATGATTGTAGACAAGCCCGCCATCATCTTAATGAGGAGGTTAACAGGCTTTCTGAAGCAGATCTTCAAAAGATCAGCTTCTGTTTTCTGCTGCAAATTCTTGCTCTTGTATTGACTTCTGCTCTGATAGAAAGAAATATACACTTGTTCATCATATGATCATCATATTTGCTTGCTTCGTAGCAATTTATTTTATTCATTTTTATTTCTAGAATGATTAAATATTAGAAAGGCAGAGATCAACAATTACCAGATCTTGAGAGTGTTACTATTTTGGATGCATTGGCTGGAAGATTCTGTAACTTTCTCAGGTTGCTGCTGCAACTTTCCAAAGCTCTAGATAAAACAGAGACTCGTCTCTTGAGCCTTTAGCAACCAGAAAAAAATTCCCTCAGCATATACAGCTGAAAATCAAACTTACTGAGCAAACAAGTTTGGGTCCTCTAATAAGTAAAGTTCTATCATTATCAAGAACAAAGTATAAACAAAAAAGATTCTTCCATAAAGAAACAAAATATGCTTCAGGGTTTTAGCAGATTAGCTGAGGTAGTCAAAACACGATTCCCTTTCAACAAACCAGGTGTGCTTTAAAGGGGTTTAAATTTCCATTATTGCAGATTATTTCATGCAAGTAGGTCGGCAAAGTATTGTGAGTCGATGATCTAATCTAAGAAACAACTCTCTGGCTCTATAATCAAATTAGACATGATCCAGCCAAAGTGACACACTTTTAAACCCATTTCAATGAGAAAGGTTTAGCCACAAAGAGAATGGTTTAGCCACACACTTACCTCTTTTCTTTAAAGTGGTAGGACTTGGAAGAATGTACTGGCACAATCTGTCTGGACTGTGAACAATATTTGGGGGAGCAATAAAAACACAGCTCTATATTTCAGATATGTTTATGATAGTTTTTGAAGTCTAGGTATTTCTTAGTATGTGCTTTATCTTTCTCGTTCCACAGATGCTAGAATTTTTAGCTTTGATTTTTTTTTTATTTTATTTATTTATTTATTTATTTATTAGTACAGCAATTTTCAGAAGAGGGAAGCCAGACCAAAATGAAAAAAAAAATGAATGCTACAGGTAAGTTAGCAAATATGTAGGTTTTTAAATCAAAGAAAGAAAAATAGAATCACAGAGTTGGAAGTAGTATTTTGAGCTCTCAGAGCCTAGCCCCTCTTCTCTGGTCCAAAGAGTGAAGCAGAAGAATCTCAGAGCAAGAGTCATCTTGAAAATTATTGTCCTGTTTGTCTATCATTCTATGCTTTGAGCCCCTTACAGCAGCTCCTGTAGACTGTCTCCTCTTAAATGCAGCATTTGTATTATTCCATATATTTACAAGTTTATGCTGATATTTTACTTCTTGTAAATATTTGTGTGTGTGTGTGTGTGTGTGTGTGTGTGGAATAATACAGTCCCTCACAATTCCTCCACCTTTACAGGTATCGTTGGTGGAAACATGAAAAAGGGTCTGCACAGTGTCTGTCTCTATATTTGGAACTCCCTCCATATGGGGGTTCAAATGCCCCCTCTTTTCTGTCCTTCTATCAGCAAGTGAAGACCTTTGAATACTGTATGGTTCATATTTGAGTTCGGTTTTAATGTTAACTTTTTGTACATTTTTAATTGTAAAATTTTAAACATGTAAGCCACCTCGAGTCCCAGTCTTGGGGAAAAGGTGGGATATAAAGTTAATAATAACAACAACACTGTGTGCTTTAAGAGTAGGTGAAAATCTTTCCAATCTTACCTCCCTTTATTCCAGGGAAATAGATTTACTTTTCCACTGTAGCACAAGTTCTTGCCTGGAGTTGGTATGCCATCACTAGTCTGATG
The DNA here is from genome assembly GCA_034509955.1 of Urosaurus nigricauda. NCBI lineage: Eukaryota > Metazoa > Chordata > Lepidosauria > Squamata > Phrynosomatidae > Urosaurus > Urosaurus nigricauda. Next base: position 329,694,193 of record JAOEGL010000001.1, read on the forward strand.
AAGGGTCCCTTTTTCAGAATGAAGGATCAGAGAAAGAGGGAGAGTGGAACACTCAGTTTTTGCTGAGCTCATTTAAATTTGTCAAACTGAGTAACTTTGCAACAGAAGGCAGTGGACACAAACCTCCCTTCCCAGCAAAAGCAAAAAAAAAAAAAAAAGTGTTATTGATAGAAAGTGGAAAGAAATGCACTTGCAAGTTGTTGCTGTTGCAAGTAACTAAAGTAGATTCTTTGGGATAATTTCTTGGGCACATCTTGGAAGTTAATGAATGAATATCCATCTGCATTTCTGCAAAGCAGAGAATGAAGAAACGTTTGGTGAGTAAGATAACCTTCCCTACAAATGACTCTGTAGGATCCAATCTTGGCTTCTTTAGGCTGAACAATATTGCCTCTATGCCAATTAGTGTTGCTGAATGGCTGTATCACTTTTCATTCAGGAAACAGAAGATGTAGAGCTACAAAACATGACCATCTAACAGATTAAAGCAACTCCAGTTATTCTGATTGTGTTATCACCATCCTTGTGGGTTAGGCTCACTTCCATGAATGCTAGCCACTTACTAGCATTGAATCAGGTTTGCAACACTAGACACGTATCCCACCTGTCATCAGAGGTGATCAACCTACATCTATGTCAAAAGCTTTAAGGGAAAAGAGTACTTTACCTTCCAAAGTAGACTTTTTCATATGACTTGGTCTCCAGGCCTTTCACTATCACTGGCATCATCCTCTGAACACATACTAGTTGTTTAATATTCTTCATGAACTTTGCTGTAAGAGAGTCATTGTGCTGTAATGGTGTGAGCACACTGGACTAGGACTAAAGGAAACCAAAGTTGACCTTGCGCAAGTCCACTAGTTGACCTTGGGCAAGTCACATTATCTCAGCTTCAGGGGAAGGCAATGGCAAATCCCTTCTAAAGAAATCTGGCCAAGAAAATCTTGATAATTTTGCCTTAGAGCCATAAATCAGAAATAACTTGAAGACATGCAACAAAAATAAATAATAACAGCAAATAACTTTGGTGGTCAGAAACGGATCCATTATTGCAGGTGAGGTCTATACAAAACTGAAAAAAAGCATTACTACCAGTGGTGGCTGAGGCCTTAAATGTCAGCAGGACAATAAATCCACTTTGGATATTAGTCCAAATGTTAAAGTAGCTGTCTATGATTCTGCATGTCATCACTGAAGTAGGTTCTGTACTATGATTCTACTCAATCCTTTAAAGTTCAGACTGAAACCTGGACTACTATTTTTTGCAGTATGGACTGTAAACTGGAATTCCATCATATTGCCAATGCATCTGCACTTTGTGGTCTACAAAAACCTTCTTACATGTACTCCTATCAGTCCAAACATAACCTGTCTTCTGTTTGTGCAACTGTTTTCCTTCCTATCTAATTTTGTATCAACTTTTGATTAAATTAATTTTGTTACTTTTGGCTGAGTTCTTTGTCCTGTCTTCTATCCTGATCTGTCTTCTAATTTGGAATAATTACCTGTCCAGTCTGATGTCAGTTGCAAGTTAGATGAGCATCCACTCCTTCATCCAAGTCATTTATAACATTATTAAGCAACAGCTGTCCCAGGATGTGTGACACTCTATGTCACATATGTAGCTAAATAGGAGGATATCACTCCATTGCTGTATGGAAATTATGAATTGCTGACTTGTGCATAAAGTTTTTAAAATGAAGTCACTGTATACATTAAGTGACTGGAATTAGATAACTAACAGTATAAGCTTTACCGTTGTAAATAAAAAAAATAGACCATGGCACATTAAAACCTATACAAACAACATTCAGCTAAGTCACATGATATCTACAAGCTACACAGTATGTGCTGTTCAAGTAAACAGTGAATGAAATCCCTTCCCGTCAAAAGACCACACTATTAAATTTTTAAATACTACCCCATCCCACCCACTAAATCTTCTTAGTTGGTAGTGTAGTCCACCCCTTCCTTGTTCCAGGCTCCTTGCATACAGGAGTGTGCACGTGGAGTGCAATGTGGAGTGTGCACATGGTCAGTAAACATGCCATTCATTAAATTGTACTGCAGCCTCAGTATAAGCTGAAAGCTGCATAAGGGAAGCCTGTGTATGGCGTGGGCTGACTGTATCTTCTTAATAGCAATAGCATGTACATTTCTATACCACTTATTAGTGAACTCAGCATTGTGGCTTACAATCTGTAAGCTAATTGGCCCGAACAAGCTCAGTACTCATTTTTCTGACCTACAACAAGCTGGAAGGCTGAGTCAACCTTGGAGCCCCTGGGATTGAACTCACAACATTGTGGCTGCAGTATCGGCATTTAACCACTGCACCACCAGCATTCTTGCCAGAGTCAAGTTAGTTCTATGGACAGGTAATCAACTTTTGAAGGGGCTTCTCTCCAGCTCACCATCCCTAAAGTCAGCTATCATGAGGCAGTGGCATCACTAGGGTTGGCATCACCTGGTGCAATAACTCATGGTGTCACACCATGTGTGTGTCAGAAATTACTTAAAGGTGCACAACAGCAGGTGAGGTCAATGAGGAGGTCAGAGGACGACATTGACCTCCTCCTATGCCACACCAGACAGAATCCTTAGTAATGCTTTTTGTACTGAGGTTACTCATAAAGTGTAATTCCCCTGTATCATTGAAAGTAACAGTAATAATTGTGACATAAAGAACTAGCAAAATTTAAATTATATATTTAAATTACAATGTGATATGCACAGGATAAGTGCATTTACATGTGCATAGTTTCATGTGGTTAAAGTGAAAATTTGGTAAGATGTAATATTTTAAAAGAAAATTTGTAAAAATTAAAAACATTTATATACATAGCCTGAGACCTCTTCTTTCTCTTCCCTCTTCCTGAACCTCAACCCACTCATACTATCTCTTCAGTATTAAATTAATTTATAAAGTGCTGTAAGTTTACATGGTGCTGTACATAGCAAATAGCAAGATACAAATAAAAGGCTGCCTAAGGTGCACAATTGAAGAACAAGAGGAAAGTTTTAAGATTGTCAACATATCATTAAATATCTAGCAGTGAAAGATCAGATTATATATTAGAAGACTTCCTTAAACAGAATCGTCTTTAAACTGGACTTAAAAGTTGCTAACAAGGCATTCATTAGCCCAAAGGTATATGGGAAAGGTGTATGGGGAGACAAACACAGCGGAATGGGATAGGGCCCAGGATGTTTGTTTTCTGTTTGTTTTTTTGTTGTGGTGAAGAGCAAGATTGTGCCCTCTCCAATTTTCATTCAACTGAAGCCCACTAGACTGGTAGCTGAGCAGTTAGATTAAGATTCACATGCCAGTATAGTCAGGTTTTACACATAGAAAATGAAAAGGGCACCATGTGGGTTTTGGTTTTGTTTGGTCTGGTTTTTCCCCTTAGGTAGCAAAAAGCCTTGGATCAATATTTTCCACTGCACTTGACAGCAGAAGATAGGCCACATGGTGTATGCCATTTTGTCCCCTAACAACATAGTGTTACTTTTTGGCTGCCTATGGTGGCTGCTTCACCATGCCTAATCATAGGAGTGGGCCCAGCTCCTAATATTATCACCAGGCCTGTCTAATCCAGGAACATCATGCAATCTGCCATTTATGAGAGCCCTGGTTCCTTTTATATCTGAAAATAGCATCTGGTACAAAGCCCCAGTATCTGTACAAAGTAGAGCTTACAATTCATGACAATCCATACATTTCAAATTGTGTGTGCAAAGAATGTTTCAAATGTAGAATGAGAAACCAGTTTTGAGCAAGATGTCTTGAGTCCCACACTAGCCGTAAATCGAGATATAAATATCATCATCAACATTGTCATTGTGAAAGGACATGCTACCTCTTTCCTCAAGTGCCAGACTTTTCCCTATAAAGCTTAAAATTGAGTAGGAGAAGATAGTCATAGCTCTTTCCAGTCCTTGTGCCATAAAGGCTCCATAACACGATTCAAACGTAACAATATTATGGCTTATAATTATGTGACTGAGGAGCTCAACAGATGGCCGCTAAGGGGTGACTCCATGCCACCCCTTTCTTTGCCGTATTGGTGCCCCTGCAACCAAAACCTGTGGCCGCGATCTAGCCTTTCCATGTGGTGGCAGTTGCTTTCTGGTGCTCATGTGGCACAGTGCATTTAAACACTGCGCCAACAGAGCAGTGGGGCATGTGATGTGACACAGGCATGCGGGCAGCATGGGGGTGGCTGGCGTGTGTATGCCATGCCCCCATGCCACTCCCATGCCAGCGTACAATGTCGGTCTGTAGAGGATCTGAGTGTAAGGTTTGTGTTCCCCCCTTTTTGGAGATATCAGAAGGGGATCAAAAGTGTCTACTTTCATTAAAGGACAGATGAGTATTTCATCGAAACCCTAAACTATGGTCAGCCTTAAGAATGACTTATTGAAAGAAATAAGCTTCATAAATCAAGGTTTACTATTGGTTTAAGGAAACTATTTTTTGTGCAGGTTCAAATATTAATTGCAGTTAGATTTTTTTAAAAAAAAAAATGGAGAGCCAATATAGTGTAACAGTTTGATTGTTGGACAAGGATTCCAGGAGACCAAGTTTGAATGCATGCAGTGTGTAACTTGATGCTCATTTGGGTTGCTTGGAATGATGATAAACCATGAAAGACTACCTACATTATCTTTTCTTCTGCTTATCTTTTCTCATTTATTAAATCTATTACAACTGTAGATTTAATAGAGAGAGCTTTATGTATAAAATTGAAGTTCCAAGTCATGAAAATTCTTATGACCTTGAGAAACTTAGACAAGCTATGCAGTATCACATGTCTAGAATAGAAAAATCTCTGCACTTACAGGGGCAAAAACATAGCCATGGTCTCTGTTACGTGTCTCTTTTTCAAGTCATATAGAGCACTGTTGTCAGAAAATGAGAGCAGCAATAGGTAAAGTGACCCATTTCAGATTAGGAGAGAATGTCTTCAGTTTGTTCCTAAACTCCAAATACTTCCCACTCTCTCAGAACAAGAGCTCTTGGAAGCTCAGGAGTGCCAATATTTATCCTCACTTGCACCGATTTAATAAAAACTGCAATGTTACCTGGTTTATCTGTCCCTGGCAGAACAAAATCATCACAGATATTCTTGGTTCTATAAAGCAAAGCAATCGAAGTATTTCTGCCTGGGTGGTTATCAGCCAGACTAGCCAGTTTTGTTTTGTCATCTGGTTCTCTGTTTATTTTAGCTCAGCTTTACTTCAGTTTGAATCAATTTGAAAATCTGCATTATTATCATTACTATAGGTGCGTGGTCACAGAACTGGCAAGTTAATTCAAATCAATATTTGAAATTCAGACACACATGCATGCACACACCTAATTGTTTCCTGACCGTCATTGCCCTGGAGGATTGCCAGTCACAATGCTTAAGTAACAACATGAATTATAACCAGCACAATTTCATTCTGACTTACACTAGTCTTTACACCTTCCCTGTTTCTTCCCAATCTTCATGTAGCCCCACTATGGCAGCATCTGCACTGCAGAAATAGTGCAGTTTGACACTACTTTAATTACTGTGGCTTACTATGGGATTCTGGGATTTGTAGTTTTTTGTAGCATCAAAGAACTCTGGCAGAAAATAGCTCACCTCCCAGAGTTCCATAGCATTGACCCATGGCAGTTAAGTAGTGTCAAACTGCATTATTTCTGCAGTGTGGATGCAGTCTGACTTTCTGATATCCTTAGTACCAGTCTAAGTTTTCATTCCAAGTCAACTGACAATAAACCTTTCATTCATGGAAGCAGGACTACAAAGCATGACAGTTTCGTTCTCTGAACAGTTACAATTCTTATGAATATTCTGCACATCACAATAGCTGAACAAATTAGCCCCAGAGCTGTCATTGCCACAAACACAAGGCAATATTCATTTGTCATTATTTATTTACAATGCATTTCCAAATATGCATGGCTCATTAAATTAAGACATGTAAATGAACTGTAGAGTTTTCCCATCCTCTTAGAATAAACAGCAATCCTAAAAAGTAGTATAAATCTAACTGTGTGCTATACTCATTTTTGTTTTGCTACAATTGTATTGGCATGATAATGCGGACCTAGACATCAAGCATGACCATGAAGGATCTTTTCCCTACTCTCCATCTTAGCATCTGCTATACAAGGCCACACTTTAGAGGCACAGCCGACTCTTGCTGAGGTCTTCTGTCATGTGGTTTCCCATTCCCCTTGCCCCAGAATAGGATTCGGATAGCAAAACACAAGTATGTGGTATGTCATTGAAGTCAAACTATAAAAAACTGCTGTACTCCTAAGCCTATTTTGAAATACTCCACATGATATTTGAACACTGCAGTAAAAATATTTTAATAATTTAAGTTAATTTGGACCCTCTGAGTTCAACCACCTTTTTTTCTTGCTTCATTCAATCCTCTGAACAGAAAATCAAACACAGACACATAGCCTATTCCATTTGTAAGAGGGTCCAGATTTAAATCCATGGTAGTAAATATCTATTTACATCCATATTTCTTTTGTTTCCTTCAACTGTGATTTTAAGCAACTTAACTTTAAAATGATATATATGGCAGGGAAAGCAGATATTCTTACTCTGCCATTTTAATTTAACTTGAGCCAACTTGGACTAACTTTAAGCACATGAAAAAGAATTAATGATTGCATAGGAACCAAAGCAGATGTGCATAGGATATGCTTCATCCATGAAAAGAAAACAACATTCCCTTTCTGTTTTTGACCCTATCCTGCTAACCTGCTCAAGAAATTAGAAGCATGAGGTCTGCCTGGGGACATCTACAAGGTTAGAGAAGACACTTTCCATTTTAATGAATAAATGGCCTCTTGTCTGCTTAGCATCACTCTCATGTGCCTGTAACAAATACAGGCAGAATCAATTTTCTTTCCATCTGAGCAGCTAATTAAAGGCCTTCTGTGGTGCAAGGCTACTAGTGAAATGGTTGCTTGGATTATTCCTGCTTTCCTGTTGTGCTATGCAGGATTCCTCTTTTTTCAATACAGAGGACTTAAACAGAGCAATTTCTGAGGAAGCCACAAAGTGACACAAGAATGGGGCAAATGACTAATGAGGCTAAATAGTGCCAACTGTCTAAGAATGTGCATATATAAATCAGGAGTGATCAGACAGTCAATACAACCCCACAGATTGTTTATACTCATTCTGGAAGGAGTGAGTGGGTGCACACTAGCCCTAGCTATTTATGGTAGATGAAGGCTACTTTGAAGCATCTGTAGTGTTCATATGCTATCTGCCATTATCATCATTGTCATCTGGTACGATCTGCTGTGAAAACACATGTTGTGGTTTTCCCATGCTAAACATTTTACAGGGATGAAGAACTAATTTCTGTAAATAAGAAAATTGTATACATTTGACTATGGCTACATCTCGACTACAGAAACAGCACAGTCTGACATTGCTTTAATTACCATGGCTCAATGCTATGAAATTCTGGGTTCTGTAGTTTTGTGATATATTTAGCCTTCTCTGTCAGAGAGCTCTGGTGCCACATCAAACTACAAATCCCAGGATTCCATAGAATGGAGCTGTATGAGTTAAAGTGGTGTCAAACTGCATTATTTCTGCACAGTAGAAGCAGCTTATGACAAATATCTTTCTCAGCCACTCTTATTTGCATGTTTGACTTGTGGCCTTCTATTCCAATCCACATACTCATCATTTTTATTTTAAATAACAGTAACAGAAGTATCCATCTGTACAATAGTTAGTAATTCCTTATCTTCCTCTTCAGGGCTCCTTCTCTCCCCACCTATTTATTTCTTACTGGTCCTTCTCTTTTTCCAGACTGGTGCACATTCAGGTTTTTTTTCCAATGACTCTCTTTCTCTTTCTCTTTCTCCCCTCCCTACACCCTTTATTGCAATGCAGTGTCCTCTCCTGGACTCAAGTGACTAAGTGCCCAAGGATGCAAGTACGCAATGCTGAATGGTCAGTCCATTCCAGGCCAGGCATGGGTTATCTGAGCAGGATGAAAGGAGAATCATAAGAGTTGTTGCTAGCCTGTCCAGAAGTCCAAGTATGCAAGCCAGCAGGGAGTAAACAGAGTAGTCCAAAGGCAGTCAGTCCAAGGTCAAGGCAAGACAGGAACACCAGAGACTAGTGCCAGAAGATGGAACCAAGATTTTTATGGACAGTTCACTGTGCCTCATTAGTATCAAATTAGTTTGGCATTTGGTATTTAATCTGAGCTGGGTGCAGTGCCTCTCCCTTCTATATTCACTAAAGGACATGGGTGCACTGCTTTCTGTGTCTGTGGCTTCTGAGAGCTCCACAGACTCCTAAGAGAATTGTCAACAAATTCCTGGCACCCTGCCCTTTCCTCCTCCTCCTCAGGGTTGTCCAGGCAATGAGTTATGATGTCTTTCTGCTCTTTGTAGGATTCATCCTGGGGATGAGTTATGATAGGCAGGACCTTTAACCATTTTAAGAATGGGGGGGGGGGGTTGGCCTGCAGAGGGAAAGAATACAGTACTAGAGCTGCCTAGAGGCCCTCTGAAGGAATGAATATCTCAGGTTTGCCTGTAGCTTTGTCTTTAGGTGATAGAGAAGGTTGGAGATGTCTGCCTCCCAGTGAATGGGGATAGCACTGCAAGGTAACAGAAGGTTTAAATCAACTAGAATTATTCTATCTTTTATGACAAAATAATGCCAAGGCACATTCTCTTAAGGGTAAGGTAATGGTTCCCCCCTTTGACAAGATTGTCAAGTCATGTTCGACTAGGAGGCAGTGCTCATCTCCATTACTAAGCCAAAGAGCCTGTGTTGTCAAAGACAACTCTGTGATCATGTGGCCAGCATGACTGCACAGAATGCTGTTACCTTTCCACAAGAGTGTTACCTATATATCTACTTGCACTTTTACATGCTTTCAAACTCCTAGGTTGGCAGAAGCTGGGACCAGTGAAGGGAACTCACTCTGCCACATGGTGCTTGGACCTCAAACTGCTGATATGCCAATCTTGCAATTGTTAGAGTCAGCATCCTAACCACTGACCTATTGTGTACGACATTCTCTTAGTGTTCCCTTAATATCTATGCAAACTTCTATGCCATGTTTATATTTAAAAGACACACTCCCCCCCACCATCATTAGAGATTTCTGGCCTGAATTATTCTGGAGATCATGTGGATCATATGGATAGTGTACATATTTCTGAGTAACCAAATGGTTGATATATATGTCAATACTATGTGATTCCTAAATCTCATTTCCTCTAGTAACTAGAATCTAGTTGAACATAACTTTGCATTCAAAGATATAGCCATGTTAGTCTGCAGAATTAGTGCATAGAGATCTTGTAGCACCTTTTAGTTCCAAATGTACAACCTTTCTGAATTTGCCATCTTAGCTGCCATTGCTCTTTTAAAGGACGGGGGGGGGGGGGGGGAACAGTCACCTGGATCTGTTGCTGCAGACAACTTCCCATGACTGAATATATGACTGTTTTGCTAGATGGGTGACTGTTTTGCTTGAGTTCTTTCTATATTGCTATGGAGAAATTAGTTTCTAATAGGCTGTCATAAGACTGACCTGTTCCAGATGTCCTGTTTCATATTAGGAAGCCTTCCCATGAGGAAGGGGCAATCATGAAGGGAAAATGTTACGTTTTTGTTTACATTTTACAAAACATTAGTTCTTTGCATGATTTACACTAGGTGGATACTAGGGTAAGCGGTTTACTTGTGTCTATAATGGTTATGTGGCAGGCAAAAATTCAACAGGACAAATCTTTTTTAGTGTGGAATAAAATTCTTGAGGGGGGGGGATTACCTGTTCATGTTCTATCTGTCATTTATCAAAAAAATCAGGAAGACACCAGGGCCCTGTTCATAAGTGCCATTGCTTGTTGGGGGATTCTCACTGATCTTTTGCTGGGTCAATCCACAGCAATTTGTGGGGAGAAAGTTTCTCACACCAGATTTAATTATTTTAGACAGATTATACATGTATGTGGTCTTAACTGTTTTAAGGCCTAAATCCTGTTGACCAGAACAGACCCAATGAATCAGTAGGGATTATCTATATGTTGACTCAATACTAAACAAATGATTGAAGGGGTACAGCCTTGTTATGAGTAACCAGCAGAACGCCAGCCTTCATGTTTTAATGTATTATATAGTTCAATATGCTTTTAGGCTGCACATAATTTATTACATCTTATTGCATACCACTGTGAGATCTTTAGACACAGTGTAGGATATAAATATTTTTGATAAATAAATAGGTTTTCCAAAGCACTCTGTTCCAAATAAAAGTTGGAAGTCACCTGATCTTTCTTCTATAGTGAGATTTAGGCATGGTCAGTGTATGTTGACCATATGTTCAACATTAGAGACAGTACTCCTTTGTATGAAGGCATTCACTATTTGGAACTTCCACCTTGGAACTGCCACTGTAATTGTATGCCATCCCTCAAACAGCAGCTAGGAATCAATCAGGAGCTATCCCAGTGCTGGACCTTCTGAGGGAGTTCCCATTCAACTCAAAGCAGCTGCAGGATGAACAGTGGGAAAATCAAGAGTGGGTTTACTGTTCCACAGTGGTTATGTATTCATTTATTTAATCTCTAGTCCAGTTTTCATCCAGTATGGACCCCATTGACTCCTGTTTGAATGACTGTACAGACCCAGTCTAGTTTAAAGATAAAGAAGCAGAAGGAAGAACAACAGGGGCTTGAAGTTGCCCTCCACAGCTGGCACCTGGATATCAGAATGAGCAGGTACATAGTGACTCCTACCTTTATATATTATAGTAAATGTTTTTGAATGTGCACACATATGTAAAAATTAGCGCAATCTTTATGAAAATCAGTGTTCTCTTTTGTCCTCACATTTGGTGATGCTTATGCAACCACCCCAAATCATAGTCTACAGTCTTGCCCAATAAAAGCACTAAAAATCAAGGGAGAACTGTGGTTATCCTATTGTTGGTTCTCTTCCCCTGCTCCCGTTGCCTCCTGCTTTGAGGTCTCCTTTTAAACAGAGGAGTACACGACTGCAAATGATTAAGGAATAACAGAACCTCCATGCTAATCAGTATGTCTGTAAATGGGAGTTGACATTTCATCCTCTGCTATGCCAGCTTGTTAAGGCAGTTAATTATTGTTAATTATTGTTTTAAATATGTTGGTGGCATTTGAACATTATTATGATTCATCCTTTGTAACTAGCTGGAACAGTTATTACACAAAGCAGTCCCATTGATTAAAGAAATATTGATGTCTTGTCTTCCTTCATGCTTTCGAGCTATAATGCTTGATATACTGAAAGACCCTGCCCATCTCTGTTTATGAAGCCAAATCCTTCTGTAAAATCCAGTTAATTTTCAAATCCTTTAGTGAGTTGTGTCATGACCTATTAAAGGAGTTACATGGTACCCACTTTGCTTGGACACATTCAGTTATCGGTTAACTCTTTTGTCTTATGCAGGACAGTCATGATGCACAACATGTAATTGATTTATGGAATTTGCTGCTTCAAAAAGTGGCAGCAGAAGTGGAAAACAATGGAAAATAAAATATCTACAAAAAAGTGCTTTAATGAAGTCATGAAAATGCTCTGGCTTCCAGCTTAACCTCACAGAAAAGCATTTTACTTTTTTTTTTTTTTTTTTTTTTAAATGTATCATTAGGAACCTATAGGATTAAGAGTTCCTGGAGCCACAAATTTGTGAGAATATCCTGTTTTCAAGGATGTCTCCAGAGAAATAAGTAATAATAATAATAATAATAATAATAATAATAAATTTTATTTATAGCCCGCTCCTCTGAACGATAAAATGATACAGATTATAAAAGTTATTGCGACCCAATCCCTACCTCCCACCCCCTAAAATAGGATTAAATTAGCATGAATTAAAAACAGGATAACCACAACAAACAATACAATATCTAAAACTAATTATTCTTGGCAACAATGGAGCGGTATCTGGTGTATAGTTAAATCATGGGGTGAAGAATCAAAAACAAGGAGCTCGTCCAGCCTCAGCACCTTTCTACTTGGGACAGAGGATCTATTCGTGGATGCCCATATTCTTCCAGCCTGGACACTGTTACTACTGTACATGCATTCTCCATTCCTGTGTGAGGCATGCCTGAGTCTGTAGACTCTGCTCCTCCTTCCTTCTGTAGCCATTACTCAAAAAAGGCCTTTTCAAATGCCCTCTGTGTATAGACTACAGCACTTCAGGGTTCAATATAGTCCATCTCTTAAAACTCTAAATGTCAGAAAGCTACTACTGCTCCAAACATAGATCGCTGGGGCTTCTGCTTGTTTATTATCAGCAAAGTGTTCCTGTGACCAAAGATGCCAAATAAATAAAAAGATAATGGAAGTAATTTAACTCCAGTTTAAAGGGAAAAAAACAAAGCTGCAAGAGGTGAAAGGCCTTTTCCTTCCTTCCCCAGGCTCCCCGCTACAGTCATTACCCCTGTTGAAGGTTTGGCTTCTTAATGTTTCTTTAATAACCCTCCCTTATGGGAACATCAGCCTTACTGGTAAACACCCACTCAGAGATGAGAAGATGGGGGGGGGGGAGGGGGCTCAATGCAGCCTTGCCAGGCCAATCACTAGTGAATTCAGCAATGAAACAATTTAAGATCCCCCACTCTATCTCCCCCACCCCGACCCCTGCCACCCCAGTCCTAGTTACTGGGAAAAGCAATGAAGGTTGCTAGCAAATTAATCTTGCTGCAAGTCTGTCTAAAGGGCTTAGATACAAGTGAGGCTGCCGCCACCGCTGTCTTCTGTATGTCTCTGACCATTAAGTGTCAATGCTATTGACTCAGGGGAACACTTAATGCTCCCATTTATTTTAATTTCATATCACTTTGCACCGGTTCTTTAGAAACACAACTGTAGGCTTTGCTTTATATTGAGTCAATATCATCCAGGCAGCCTGCAGTCAGCTGTGGCTTCTTAAAAGTCACTGTGTCATTGGCCACAACCAGCAGCAGAAATTCTAATTTGTCAACAAAATGGATCGAGATTGAAACTTACTGTAAAAGTTAGTATATTATTACAGGCACACATGCACACACATACCATGTTATTGCTCTTTTCTAAATTTCTTCCCTATGTAGCAGTTAAAAGCCAAAGTGCCCCCTCCCCCCCATATATGAGGGGCTCCCAGCTTCTTCCTTTAGCATGGCCAAATGCCAATTCTGGCTTGGGATGGTTGGATCCAACACATGTAGAGAGCACCAAGCTGGGAAAGCCTAAGTGTGCCACAGCTGGTGTATTTGTTTAAACATTTCCATGCTGTCAGGGTGCAGTCTTCATTAATTCTCCCAAACATTCTGTGAGGTATATTATCTTTTTCTAGGTTACAAATGGGAAACTGTAGCTGAACAAAAAGTACCACCTCAAGGCCACATACAGTTCGTGGCCGATCTACACTTTCCACAGAAATTAAAAAAAAAAGTGGGGAGGATACTTCACAATGATAAAGAAGCAAGTGCTTGACAGATAGATAGAAAATCCTCCATTTTTAAAGAAAGTTCTCTATGGCTAACAACACAATAGCAATGCAAAGAGCAAAAAAGAAATGCACACCCAAAAGAACACTGTAATGTACCAGTTACAATGTCAGGTTAGCACTAGGGAGACCTGGGTTCAAATCCCCACTCAAACTGCAGAGGGATATAAATATAATGATACTGTACTTGATCCTGCACTTGGCTTATTATTTTTTTCTGATAACAGCCATCAAGGCCATATTGGTCAACACCAGATTAAACTGGAACTGAAAGGGGAAAATGTATATGCTTAAGTCTGTAGAATACAAACAGTTTATCAGTTAGTTTACCAAGACCTTCAGTAATTTCCAGGACTTTTGGGCGGTATGTTTGATCCACTGCTATATAAGATGCATTCACAACAGTTTCATTTAAGAAGGATAAAAATGTAGTCAGCAGAAAAAATCTTATGAACACAGACTCTTCAGAGAAACTTAGCAGCTAGTATAAATTGTCATACCATCCCTGGCCCTCTTGATATGGGAGTCTCAGAAGAGAATCAAAGAGGAAAATTTCAATCACAAAATATTAAACATGTAAAATGAAACAAAATCTTTTTTCACTGGGATCAACTTGGGAGGAACATAAAGCTTGCCATTTCAGAAGTGCAGCTTAAATACTGTACTTGGGAATGGGAGATGATTGAGCCATAATCCTACCAAGTGAAACTTGACTAGCTCCAGTTAATAGTTTATTATTATCTATGACAGACTCTTTTGCATCAATTCCCTTTTTGCAGCCATTTATAAGAGATGTTTATGTAGCAGAGCAAAACACGTTTGAAGAGGCCTTTTCCCATTGCAGCACAGTTCTTTTCACACATAGCCTGTGAAATCAGTTGCTGCTGCAAACACACTCTCTCATCTGCACAGATCAAAATCAAGCAGAAGTTCCTCTTGAGGGGATGCCTCAGGCTGAGCCAAACACAACTGCTTCCCATGGAGAACTCTAACATCCCCTACCAATTGCCACTGTTCCTTTATCAGCTAACTCTGTTGTAATTGAGCATCATCTCATTCTTATGCATATCACAGGATCTGAAAATAACCATTATTGCTAGGTGTGTTTACACTGCAGCAAGCAATTTTCAGGCTAAGCTCAAGAGGGAGATTCCGCATCCTGGGAAGAAAACAGATGAACGGTGTGTCTGTATTCATCTCTTTCCTTTAGGCCACACTGAATTCTGGCAGAGATGTAAACTCACTCATCATTAATTTTTTGATGTATTCCAAAAGTAGCAAGAAAATTTGATTCAAGAAGAAGCGCAAGGAGTGCATGATCCTGGACAGTCACAAAAAGCAACTCTTCAATATCCACTGACTCTTTCCTATACATGTAGCTCACAACTGTATTAGCAAAGAGAAGCTCTCCTTAGCATTGGAAATTATCACACCAGCAAAAGGATGGGCTTGCATCTATGGCTTGCATCTTCAGAGAAAGTGCTAGAATTTCTCTTTATTCACAGGATAATTATGGGATAATTACAACATTACATGACATCATGTGACAATAAACCCGTTATCATGTGATATTGATGGGAGCATACCACTATGCTCCTGTCTTTTTTGCTGGTGTGATAAACTCCATAGTTAGACTTGATGCACATGCTTCTCCCATTCAGGAATAGCAAATCAGTAAAAGAAAAACTATCTGATGTTTTTGACAAACATGAAAGGATAGCAAACAGCAAGAAAAAGGGTATGTGAAGCCCAGTGGACATTGGATATGTGCAGGCCCCCCAGAACTGTTTTTAATGTAGGGAGGCAGTCAAGTTGTTATTACGTTTTCTTACTTGCAGCGAAAGGGCATGTTACTTTCCCCATCTACTGTCACTGAAACATCATTAAATATAATGACTCTTACAAGCACAGGGTCTACTTAAAAATGCCCACCATGTGTTTTATATCTTTGTTGTTGTTATGTGCCTTCAAGTCATTTCTGGCTTATGATGACCCTAAGGCAAACCTATAATGGTGTTTTCTTGGCAAGATTTGTTCAGAGAAGGTTTACCATTACCTCCCCCTGAAGCTGAGAGCATACCCCCAAGTAATATTCTTGGGATAGATTGCAGGCGGTCTTTATTACTACTGAGAAGTCTCAATGAAAATGGCTGTTTAATATTTATTTATTTAGAGTTTGAGGAGGTTCATCTACACAGGAGTCTTGATGATCCGATTTTGCCAGATTAATAGGAGAGAAGCTTAGCCCCTCCCCGGCCTAATCTTGAACCCTTTCTATTTTCCCCACCCGACCATTCCAAGGTCCATGAATCTGTGATGTGGATGGATAGCAGAAGCTGTTGCCTAGCACTGGAGACACAATTTGCTAGAAGAGCACTCTTATAATATTTTATCTAGGGCAGGCTCAAATAGTAACTTTTTATGTCATGTAGCTTATTGCAAAGCCAACAAATCAATTTGCTACCATTAATATTACATATGTTTTTATTTGCTTTTTAAAGCAATTCATTGCATTCCTTATTTCATTATTGATATCTTTTAAAATCACTCTTGTGTGAGATGTCTTTAATACTGACAAGACAAAAGGATACAGTTTGAAAACTTTACTCAAAATGCCTCTGAATTGTCTTTAAATGCTTTTTTAAAAAGTGGTGCCGCTTGATTAAATGGGTTGGTGCAGTTACCATGCACGGGAAGTACCAATTCCTGTGCTCCCGTGGCGGAGTTGCCCCAGCGGCCATTGTGAGAGCAGGCTCACATCTTATTGGCTGCCAGGGCAAGCAGGAAGGGAGCCCGCCATTTTACAGGGACTTCATGTCCCAGGCTTCATTGGGCTGGAGACTGGGCCAGTGATTATCTGGCAGCTGCCTGCCTCACCTCCCTATTGGTTGGAGGTTCCAGGGAGGGCAGTGCCTCTGTCCTCCTCGGTGTCCTAGTGGCAGTTGGGCCTTTATAAGGCCATGCAGGGCGCCCCTCTGCACCATTGTCAGTTCGGCTCTCTTTGGGCCAACCCTATAGATATGTTCTTGTTATGTTCCAGCTAATAAAGTTGTGGCCATTTTTCCTCTAGCCAGTTGTCTGTCCTTTTTGGCACCTGACCTGCACGATAACTAGAAATGTTAGGCAAAAAAAAAAAAAGAATGGTATAGAATTATAGAATCATAGAGTTGGACGAGACCACAAGGGCCATCCAGTCCAACCCCCTCTTACTTGTTATGCCATTTGGGGAGTATATAGCTCACCCTGCTTAAACAACTCCACTGGTCACTGATCTGTTTCCACGCAGAATTCAAAGTGGTGGTTGTAACTTTAAAGCCCTAAATAGCTTGGGTCCAGATTATTTGAAAGACTATATCCCCCTCTATGAATCAGCCCAAATTTTAAGGTTCTCAAGGCAAGGCTTTCTCTCAGTCTTACCACCATCAATGCACATTATGTGAGAACATGGGAGAGAGCCTTCTTAGGGGTTGCTCTCAGACTGTGGGAATGAATGAATAAAGGAATAAACTGACATGTAACTTGACAAATATATCCTTATTTAACTGGTGGTGTTTTGCATAGAAATCTTATCTAGGAATGGACAGAACTGTCTGTTTTAACTCCATGGAATTATGAATATCTTCATTCCTAACATCCATCCTGTTTTTGTATTAATCTCACAAAATATTCATCACTAAATGTATTTTGCATTTTAAAAAATACATTTTGAACATTAACTGTTTTTTCCCCCTCTTCATCAGTTCTTCTCTGAAAACTTAGACAAAAGCATGTTCAATATTACCAGTCAAGAATAGCCAGAGGTTAGTTTGTTGTGGAATCTGTCAACTCCAGCTATTTCAGCAAGCATCACAACCTGCAGATTCTTTCCATGTGATTTTTAGATTCAGTGTCAGTGCAACCTAGCAATGGAAGCTCTAGGTAAGATTCCAAAATAAGCCCCATGCTTAAGATAACAAAGTACAAGTTGAGTGAAACAGTGATAGCTTTGAATTTGTTAAATTTATTAACCCCCCACCACCACCACCTATTTTCTGGTAACACAAAGCACTCAAGGCAGTGTTTATTTATGGAACAAACTGTGTTTGATTCGAGGAGACCTGAATCAAACCTTAGACCACAGACCCTAGACTCACCCTGTGGATCTCTTATGCAGGTAGCCTTCCAGGTGTTTTTGATGCAACTGTCATCATAGAAGAGCTGCACCATTTCTCACCATAGAAGAGCTGAAGTCCAGCAGCATCTGGTAGGCAGCACTTTGTCCATCCTTCATTTAGGTCTATAGCTAGATGTATCTTGAATTCCACAGCCTTTTAACTGTGAAAAGCAATATCAAAATTACTTTCTTACTGTAGTGCACAATCACTTTGCCGTAGTTTGTTTAAAAGACATCATACAATTAATAAATAATCAATTGTACAAGATTATAATCTCTGAGTTTTTTTTCCATTTGTGGGGTTGAAATTGAGAAAAAAATAGTAGATTATATTTTATGTTTTGGAGATATGTGACTTTGGGTATCTGAGTGGGAGGAAGATTTTTTTTCTAAAAAAGCAATATCAGATCATTCTTCTTGTAGGCAGCAGGCAAAAAATAATTGAGCCTAAGAGAAAATGCTATCTTACATTTGGTGTGTTAATAACTCTTGTGGGGATTTT
The DNA here is from genome assembly GCA_034509955.1 of Urosaurus nigricauda. NCBI lineage: Eukaryota > Metazoa > Chordata > Lepidosauria > Squamata > Phrynosomatidae > Urosaurus > Urosaurus nigricauda. Next base: position 329,712,384 of record JAOEGL010000001.1, read on the forward strand.
TCCTTTGCACTTCCATAATAACTAATCCAGCCCTGAAGGCAGATAACCTTTAAATGTATCCCATATCTATACTTTGGCCTACTACAACTTCATTATCTTCATTGCCACCATGAACTGGCTTGGTTCACCAAAAGACATGTAATCAAAAAATATCTCCACATGTGATTACTGTACACTTAATGGCTGAACATGTGAACTGATACCATGAGAAGCACTGGATAGTAATACTGTATAACATGTTGTTGTTGTTGTTGTTGTTGTTACCAGTAGACTTAGAGGTGTGTCGGCCCAATCACATGTCATCACCATTTCATAGAATCATAGAATCATAGAAATTTAGAGTTGGAAGAGACCACAAAGGCCATCCAGTCCAACCCCCTGCCCTGCAGGAACTCCCAATCAAAGCATTTCCAACAGATGGCCATCCAGCCTCTGCTTAAAAACCTCCAAGGAAGGAGACTCCACCACACTCCGAGGGAGTGTGTTCCAGTGTCGAACAGCCCTTACTGTCAGGAAGTTCTTCCTAATGTTGAGGTGGAATCTTTTTTCCTGCAGTTTGCATCCATTGTTCCGAGTCCTGTTCTCTGGAGCAGCAGAAAACAAGCTTGATCCCTCCTCAATGTGACATCCCTTCAAGTATTTAAACAGGGCGATCATATCACCTCTTAACCTTCTCTTCTCCAGGCTAAACATCCCCAGCTCCCTAAGGCGTTCTTCATAGGGCAAGGTTTCCAGACCCTTCACCATTTTAGTCGCCCTCCTTTGGACACGCTCCAGTTTCTCCACATCCTTTTTGAATTGTGGTGCCCAGAACTGGACACAGTATTCCAGGTGGGGCCTGACCAAAGCAGAATAGAGTGGCACTATTACATTACTATTACATGATGAGAACAAGGATGTGTACATGAGACCCAAATAATCAGTAGGTACAAATGTGAACTGACTTAGTAAAAAATAAATAAATAAACCCTGCACTTTAGATATTTAGCAATGCAAATTATAGATTACATATATGATGGCTCTATCAAACATTAAGTCATCCCTTGGTGTTGAAGTCCTCAAGTGAAGAATATATGTTAATTAGACAGCAACAGTTGTCCCAAACTCTTGCTTATTTTGGTCAAATTCTGCTCTTTCATCTGTGGAAAAAAAATCTTTGCAGAGTTTCCATTGCTGAGTCCATACTGCACTCTAGCATTCAATCTCCCAGAGTTGTGGTGCTGTTATTCCTCAGAATAAGCAGGCAAGACTCAAAAGACATTAAAATGGGCCAACTGCCTTTGGGAAGAAGTATAGCTAAAGAGTGGGCAGGCTCTATAAGACCATTAAGTCCAGAGTCTAAAATTACCATGCTGCCTTATTGTGTTGGGTCATGAAATAAAGTAGTGTGCCAGTTAATATTTATCATTAAAAATGAAATGCATAAATATAGAATGAGTGGCGCTTGGCTTGACAACAGTATATGTGAAGGGAATATGGGTGTCTCAGTAGACAAGCTGAACATGGTTCAACAGTGTGACACACCATCTAAAGCCAATGTGATTCTAGGCTGCATCAACAGGAGTATAGTGTCTAGATCAAGTGAAGTAAAAAATACCACTTTCTTTTGCTTTGGTTAGACCTCACCTGGAAAGTTGTGTCCAGTTTTGGGCACCACTATTCAAAAAGGATGTTGACAAGCTAAAACATGTCCAAAATGGTTAAAGATCTGGAAACCATGCCCTATGATAAACAATTAGAGAACTGGGTATTTTTAGCCTAGGGAAGAGAAGGTTAAGAGGTGACTTGATAGCCATGTTAAATATTTGAAGGATGTCATATTGAGAATGGAGCAAGCTTTTTTTTTCTGCTTCTCCAGACATGGAACAATGGAGTTAGACTACTGAAAAAGAAATTCCAACTACTGTGAAAAAGTGATTCCAACTAAATATTAGGAAGAACATACTGATAGTAAGAGCTGTTCAACAGTGGAACACACTACCTTGGAGAGTGGTAGAGTCACCTTCTTTGGAGGTCTTCAAACAGAGGCTTAATGGCCTTCTGTTGGGGTGCTCCTGCAAGGAGTTCAACTGGACGGCTCTTGTGGTTTCTTCCAATTCTATGATTCTATGAGTATATGTTTAAATCAAATCTGCCCTTTAGCAAAGAGATGGGGCTAGGGATGGGGAAATTTGTCTGTTTTGCTTTCTCTTGCATTCTATCCTAACTATGCAATTGGCAAATTTCAGGAATTTCTTCAAAATAAACTGAAACAGAATTCTCTCCTATTTTAACTGGCCAATTTCAGTAGGTATACCTATTCCAGTGTCACCACCATGACAAGACCATGCTGTCTCTAGTTTTAAAGTTGTGGAGTCTCACAGAAATAGAGATGGTAACTGTAATTTCAGTGTAACTGATGTGGGTAGACAGCAATTCAAAACTAAATTCTTAATAGGTAGAAGTTCTCAAAGTCCTAAGCCTAAATAAATGAATCTGTCAGTTGTGGATACTCACACATTTAATTTACAAACAAACTTCGCATTCTTGCCTTCCTGGATACAAAGGAAATGGTAAATTCTCATATATTCTTATCAAAAATGAATTGAAAGAGAATTCTTATTCAACCTTGCTTTCTAGCTTCAGTCCTTCCTTATCAAAATAAAATAGTACTGTTTATCAATGGCTCATCTAAGGCTCCTTTCACACTACAGTTGTGATTCCATTTTAACTGCCATGGCACCATCCCATGAAATCCTGGGAGTTGAAGTTTAGGAATGGGTATTTATCATTCTCAGCCAGACAGCTCTATAACATCACTATGGGGCTGGACAGACAGTCCCTAAGAGGTGGCTCTGTGACATCCCTGAAAGTGCTAGGTTGGGAATGTGGCTAACCCCTAACCCAGCAGGTCCATGGCGCAAAAAGAAGCCACAAAAGGTGGCTTCTTTTTGCGCCATGGAAAGGTGCTATAGATGCTACCATTGTGGCTCTTCCACAGCTCTTTGGCACAGTGCATCTACATGCTGCGCCAAAGACGCAGCGTGACGCCACCCACTGTGCAATGACACCAGCATGACACTGGCATGGGGGCGGGCAGCTGTCAGTCAGCACAGCCCCACTTTTCTCTCACACTGGCGTTTCTTGCCGACCTGTTGAGGGCCTAAGCTACAAACTCTGGGATTCTATAGGATGTAAGAATGGCGGTTAAGGTGGAATCATAGTACTCAATAATAATAATAATAATAATAATAGTTTATTTATAGCCCGCTCCTCTAATAAATACTCGCAGCGGGGTACAGCAGAATAAAAAGATACAGAGTAAAAACAACAATCACATCCCACCCCAACCACCCCCTTTAAAACTGAATTAAATCTAGACAGTTTAAAATTAACATAGTTAAAATTGGTCGGCAGTTATTAAAACAAAGTGCATTTTCATGAACAATCCGTGTGCAAGGCCGCATTAAATCGATTCAAGTAAGTATTAAGTAAAAGGATCGCTAATAATTTCCAGGGCTGTTTATATTTTCAGAGCAGGGAGCAAGGGTTTCACTTATTCTCTCCTTCAGGGAAAGGCCTGCCGGAAAAGATGCGTCTTTAAAGCCTTTTTGAAACTAGCCAGTGATGTAATTAGACGCATCTCGTCCGGCAGGCCATTCCAGAGCTTAGGGGCAGTAGCTGAAAAGGCCCTCTAATTGGGTAACATGAAAGGGCCCTAAGGTATTCCCTTAGGTTTAAAAGGGTTGCTGAGCCTAAGGAGTTCTTTCAGCTGGCAATTCCTGCTATTGGATTTGAGCTTTTGCTGTTCTGAAAATATTGGGTCCCTTGCTTCTGGATACTTTGAAAGGTCAAATAAATGACTTTTGACAGTCCTGTTCCCATTTTGCAAGAGTTGCGTATATTCTGAGCTCAAGTACAAACATGTAAAGTGAGAATTAGCTCCCAAAATATCTATCAGCTGTCTCTGAATATAATGTAATGAGACTGTGATGTGTTTACTTTTGGAATAAAACACACACATACACACACAGCTCAGCTGAGGTTATTTTTAAAACGTTAATTGTTTGGCAATGAATTTAATCATTTCCAGGAGAAAGTGTGAGTTCACTGGCAAAATTAAATTACCTGGGGGCAGTTGGCTAGGATGCAACAAAGGCATACGGCTGGGCTTTTAGGGAGTGAAATATAACAGAACTGATAGGTGTGAGTTCATAAAGCTTTGCCAGTTCTTCTCATTCTGGAGCCAGAGCACCCCCTGCTAGTCACTCCCTGGGTTATTCACACAGCAGTATATGCTGAAATCCAGAGCTTTCTCACAGCCTGAAGTACCCCCTGCTATTTTCACTCTGATCTCTCTGCACAAACAGGTTTGTGACCCACTGTTGTAGCCCTTCCCTCTTTATTTCTGACCTCCACCACTGCTTCTTTCTTTCTCAACCAGTGCAAAACCTTAAGCAATACAAGTGTCATCTGTATGGAGATTTTGCTGTTTGACAAAAATATCAAAGAGTGCAAGCTTGGAATGGCTTGATAAGCAGAACAATGTTGTTCAGTCCTAAATATGTTTACTTTGACAAAATGTGCTGGCCAAGAGCCAAGATGCTCCTGGTCCATTCCACAAACAGAAACTGACCAGACTTACAGCTGAATCTTACTTCAACACTGGTGACAGAACAATATCTTCTACTACAACTGCATAGGAGATGCGAGGCAGGCTGTGTAACACACGCAGTTCTTTTCTCAAAGAACTTGTGAGTGTCCTGTGCCTGCCCATAGTGTCTGCCTCACTCTGCCTAAGAGTATCTGAGGACCTATTGAGCAGATTTTCAACTAAGCACGCACAAGGTTCAAATGGGTTTGTCTTGTCAAGCTTTCACCTGAAGATATAATGCATTAGATTCAAAATTAATGTATTAAAATATAATACGTACTACATAATTTCCCTTCTCTTTTCTTAAGAAGGCACAGTTATGTTTAGGCAATATTTTTTAAAAATGCATTTGATCAATCTATCCTAGAGATCACAATTAATCAACCAACCCTTTCCTTAAGTGGTTGACACCTATGATGATAGCAAGCCCACTCCTCATCAGGTATTTTTGATTTACCACTTTCATCAACCCTCACTCTTGGACATGCTGACTCAGTGAGATATAAACAATACAGTATCTGATGGGCCACATGTTCTCCACCCCAGTTTTAAATACAGGAGCATATAGAGAGTTCCAAATACAGTGGATTCTTTCTACTGGCAGGCTGACAATCCATTGATTTGATCATCCATGGGTCACCACACCCCATATTAATTAATGGTGGTGTGTGCATAGAGACATGCTCGAGCGTCTGTGTGCATGGCACCACCATTGAATAATATGGGGTACAACTGTCCATATTTTTTGCCATCCATGGGGTCTCCAGAATCAAACCCCCATCGATGGGAAGGGTCCACTGTAGAAATTGTTTAGAGTCGTTCATTTATTTTAAAAAACCTATACCACATTTTTCCTTGTAATAATAAGAATAAAATACTGTAAAACTCCAAAAGGTTAACAGACTATGCAATTGGCAAATTGGTAGGAACCTGACTATTAAAAAATGACTAAATACAGCAGCAGTTAAAACATCAGAGAGTAAAAAGGACTGCATACCAATGATGACAAGGTCAAGCAGAATAGAACTACCTCTAAAGGTCAAATGCTTTCAGAAGCAGGAAGGTCATAACATTGTAGCAGAAACTCTTGAGCACAAGAAGGGCCCTAGTGATGAAACATGCAGGTAACTGGGAATTGTTTACCTGTCCAAGTTAATCAACTGAGTGCGATAAACAGCAGGACACAGCAGATGTGGAACGCAGCCTTTCTCTGCATTTTGTTAGTAGATAATGGTGTTCTGAAGACAAACAACCCAGCATCTATGCACACACATATTTGCAAATAGCTATGAAATCCAGGATGTTGTGCCTATCTATCATTGTGCTAAATGCTACATATGTGTATATCTGTCTGCCAGACAGAAGTTCTAGGTGTGTGCCCAGTACAGTGATCTCTTCATCCTCAGGTCACAGATTAATTCCACTAGGACCAAGATAGCTGGCTTGAAGACGCTGAGAGAGGAAGAGATATTAGAGGACAAGCCTTCAGGGGTGTGGTAGTGCCATCTGACATCCAAAGTGAAGGTTTTTCTGCTGTTGTGGAGAACAAAGGTCTTGGGAAACAGATAATCACTCTGAGGAGAAGGAAACATCTCTTTGTGGATGGACAGGTATCTTCTCATGCAGTGAATTTACTTCCCGTGGATGTGAGTGTTATAGTAATGGGTGATTACATTGTCAGAAAGACAGATAGTTGTTTGTGATGAGCATGTAGACTGCATGGTGAAATGCCTGCCTTGTGAAGGCTGCCATCATCATATATCATTTGGATAACCTGATAACTAGCACTTGGAAGGAGTTACCATGAGGTAAACTGGCATCAATGGCAAGGAGAAATGTAGTTATGAGAACCTGGAAGTCAAATTAAGTTGTTAGGAAGCAGGTGAAAAGCCAGGATTTCCATGACAGCTTTTTCTGAAATGTTATGTATACCACACACATAACCAGGGGGATATGAAAAGGTGAGGTGTTGCCATATTTGGATGAGGTGATGCCTTACGGAGGAGAGTTTTAGATTTGTTAGACATGTGAAAATATCATAGAATCATAGAGTTGGAAGAGACCACAAGGGCCATCCAGTCCAACCCCCTCCCATGCAGGAACTCCCAGTCAAAGCATCCCCGACAGATGGCCATCCAGCCTCAGTCCAAGGAAGGAGACTCCACTACACTCCGAGGGAGTGTGTTCCACCGTTGAACAGCCCTTACTGTCAGGAAGTTCCTCCTAATGTTGAGGTGGAATCTTTGCATTCATTGTTCCGCGTTCTAGTCTCTGCAGCAGCAGAAAACAAGCTTGCTCCCTCCTCAATATGACATCCCTTCAAATATTTGAACAGGGCTATCATATCACCTCTTAACCTTCTCTTCTCCAGGCTAAACATCCCCAGCTCCCTAAGTCGTTCCTCATAGGGCAGGGTTTCCAGACCCTTCACCATCTTAGTTGCCCTCCTTTGGACCCGCTCCAGTTTCTCCACATCTTTTTTTAATTGTGGTGCCCAGAACTGGATAGGAACTGGAAAGCATTTGAATCATCTTCAAGAAATGAAAGTGAAAATTATTGTCCAAACTGTGAGAGTTGAAGTGGGTCGCAAGCACAGAGTAAAACATGATAGCCAATCGAATAGATCAACAAGTCTGAAGAAAATGCTTATAGTGAACACTTTCTTGTTCACTCCTATGTTTCCTGGATGACAGCACCCTGGGCTTTTAGATCCCACTGCTGCCACCACTTTATTTATATGTGGTACAAACTGAACTGATGTGATAACCCTCGCTGGTTTGCCCACCACCTATCTCCTACTGAGGCACTGTTATCTTTGGTAGTGTGTTTCAATAGTTTAACAGAGGCCAAGCAGTACTTCAAAACATAAATGAAGTTTATTTAAAAAATAAGGAAACAAATATTGAAATATAATCAAAGCTTTGTTTGTTTTATTCCTTAGTTACAAAAGTTCTTTAAACAATAATACTACAGCCACTCAGGCAACTTTATGTTCAGTATCACAACTGACTTGCCATGAGTCTCTCTCCTAGACTCCCTCAAGCCTATCTAGCCCCTTACTGGACTCTTCAGACCTTTCCCTGGTCTATAAACTAACCTATAAATGTTCCCTCAGGAACCTTAAGAGCACACCCTCCCTCCGAAGATGTCTCTTCCCTCAAAACTCCAACAAAATAAACCCCCTTTTGCTCCCTGTCAAGGCTCTTTTATAGCCCTGCCCAGCCAGCTTCTCATTGGCTGGACTCCTGGAGCTCTGTGATTGGCTGTTTCCATGGCCTGCTCACTACAATGCTTATATGCCCAAGACATCTTAAGAAAGATACCATGTACTGTATAAGGTGTTTCTTTAATAATGCCAGAAGCCTTCCAGCCAAAATGAGAGAGACAGAGTGCTTGCTTTTAGAGGAAAACATAGATGTAGCCGACATACCAGTAACTTGGTGAAACAGAAGTAATCAGTGGGAGGTGGTCACCTCTGGATACAAATTGTAGTGGGAATTATTTATTTATTCATTTATTGAACTTGATTAAATCAGAAATGAGTTTAATTTTCATTAGAGATGCAGATTTTTGGTAGTTTGAATAATCAGTATTAATAACAATAAAAGTAGTAAAATTACAGTAGAGCTATTTTTTTCTATTAATTTAAATTAGGTTGTTTTTATTTGAAAAGTCTGTAAATTCTTGTCTGTAAGGAAACTCTGTCTCCTCACACCCTCTCCCCGCAGTTGCTTTTCAGTTACCAGACTTTTTGGATTTACTCTGCATTTCTATCTTAGTAGCAGCAATTGAATAAATGGCTGAGAATCTTACTGAATTCTCCAGGGCAATATGGTCATTGAGCACAGACACCTGGACCTGGCAGCCACCCACTTAATCCAGGAACTGTGACAGGAAGGATGGAAAGTCAGTTTTCTGATTTCATTTACCTTTGTGCCTTGTCTGGGGGAAGTCTACTTAGATGAAGAAGGAGGAGCAGAATGCAAGGATGATGATCCCCAGGTAGATCCAGAAAAGGCTACAGCCCTATTGTGACAGAAGCAGAACTCAGTCCATCCCAAGCAGCAATTGCAGGTGATAAGAGATTCTGCACCCTGTTGTGCTTTGACAGTTAAAATGAAGGGAACAGAAATGCCAAAGACACTTTTCTCCACCTGAAGTAAACTAAGTGAATGAGGCCAGCTGGGCTAATTTACTGCCAGCTATAAATTAGTTCAGCCATTCTGATGTTGTGGACAAGGCAGCCAATGGTTCCTGATAACCTTGTGAGATATCTTTGGCTTTGTGTATCTCTGACCTATAGCTTGAATCTGGACTGGCATCTCTGGCAACTCCCTTCCCAGCTTCAGACTGGGGTCAGGACTATTTGCCTTCTTTGACTTTGCACTGTCTGGGTTATGCTTCTTCTTCTATAGACACTGGTATCACTTGGGATTAAGTTGGGTTTTTCCCTGGTCAGCATCTGTGGACTAGACCTTATGCTCCTGTGTACTTTCTTGCTTTAAAACAAAGCATTTCCTTCCATTGTCCCTGTCCCCACCCCACCCCCATTTCAGCCTGTTTTCTGGCCAGTTTTTGAAAAGGTAAGGTTGGGGGGGGGGGTTGACACTACTTCAGGCAGAGGTTTGGAGCTTTGTATGTGTGATTGTTTGGCCCTCAAAAGTTGGGGCTTGAGAGGTTTGGAAGGGCCTGCAGCAGCAATGTGCTGTACTTATGACATACCTGTTTTGTATGAATGAGAAGGTGTAGTGTTTCCCTGTATATTATGGAGGGCATTGTGTTATGTAACTGGGAAACCTTAAAGGGGCATGAAATAGGAAGCAGAGAGTTGTTTTTGTGGTCAAAACACATGAATAGTGAGATCCTACAGGAGTCAGCATGGGGACTGTATGTGTGTATGTGCCTTCAAGTTGCCTATCAACCAATGAATTTCATAGGGTTCTCTTAGGCAAGAAGACTCATAAGTAATTTTTGCCAGTTCCTTTCTCTTAAATATAACCTATAGCATGTGGTATTCATTTGGTCTTCCATCCAAGTACAGACTTTCACCACAGCCAGCCACTGAATTCTGTTAAAGGTGGTGAATAACTGATGAAGCATACAGACTTGAGTTTGAGTTTAACCAGGGCTTACCCGGTTTAGCTTCTAAGATCAGACAGGTTGTGGTACTTTCAGTGCTTTTTGTTCAACAGTGTTCTGGAGTTAGAGGCAAATACTGTTGTGGCCAGGTTTGCTCATGGCATAAAATTATTTGTGGAGCAAAAAAAGACTGCAAAGATTACATTCCAGGCAGCACTCCAAATGGCAGCTGGTTTCCATCTCTGCAAGAGATAACAAACTGCCATCTGAGTGGTGCCGCTGCCTACAGAAGTACTACTTTCAAGGAGAACTCTGGACCTGATGAACCAAATGAGTAAATTGCACATTTGTTGAACTTTTATTTGGTTGTCAGGAAGGGACCTTTGTAAACTTGGCAAAGTCATTTCCCTTCTAGGTGTCCTCCATTTCCCCATCCTGAATATGTATATGAACATGACCCACCTGCACATTTGTTAAATTGCACATTTGTTGAGATTTTATCTGGTTGTCAGGAAGGGACCTTTGTAAACTTGGCAAAGTCATTTCCCTTCTAGGTGTCCTCCATTTCCCCATCCTTAATATGTATATGAACACGAATCTGGACAGACTGAAGTGCATTTTACATGAGCAAGGATTCTTGGGGTGGAGTGGAGATCTGATTAAAAGGTGCTAGATGACTGCAAAGTGTCATTAATATTACTGGCCTGGCATTACTTAAGTGCCATTGCTCCTGTTCCAGCAGACAAACAAGGATGGCAGATGTTGCTTTCACATCCTGACCACCCTTGAGCAAGCTGTACAGGCACTTTATGGCAATACACTTTCCCAAGTGATGACAGCGCATCTCTCAGCCTGCATCTCAAGGACACTTGGCAGCTCAGAGTGCATACACACACTTCCTTGACTCTTGGTACGTGCTTTGTTTTTCTCCCAGTGCTATAGCTGTTCACTCAGCAGTCTACAATGGATGATCGGTTAGAAGAGGAGAGCTAGGAGAGAATCCTATGTGACATTTCTCCTTTGAAAGACCTCCACTCCCAGCTCCAGCTTACAACTGCCTTGAAGGGAAAAGCTCCAGAAAGTCAGCCATTACCTGAGGAATCCTAACTCAGCAAGAAACCTTCCAAGGCCCTGCTTCACTGTTGCATCAAGTGCATGTAGAGGTCATTGTGTGACAGCATCCCAGAACCAGAGCCAACCCAGCAAATTGTTACTGAATCAGCTGCTCCAACATCATTTCATCGTGCTACTCCCTTGAAATGCATCAGACTCTATAGCCCTCTTTAGGTAATTTAGTGCATGTACACTCTCCACAGAGATGCAAAAATGGGATGAAGTGTATTCCCTCTTTTCCCCAATGAAACATCATTCTCATCTTCCACGTGGACAGGACAACTGCCTGTTACACAAAGCCTCCTCTGCCCATGGAGGTTGATATATGAGGTAAACATATTATTATTATATTTTTCTATTAATTAATTAATTAATTTCTATACCACTTTTTCCCCAGTCCAGAACTCAAGGAAACTTACAACAGATTAAAATATAGTTAAAAATTCATGAAGCACAAAAGCTAAAAAGTGATTGAACCATCAAAAAAATTAAACCTAGTTAAAAACATAAAAACAGCACAACAAATATAGCAAATAGGAATTCCAGCACATGTTTTAAGCAGGACAGGCCTTGTGTAATCAGTCCTCAAAGGCCTGCCAAAATGGAAAGGTCTTCACATGTCTACAAGAAGAGAGTAGGGAGGGCGCCAGTCTAATGTCTCTGGGAAAGGACCCAAAAAAGATACCAGCTTCTCCCTGCCCCTCCAGCCAGACAAAGAAGAAATGACAGTCTCCTCCTCATAAAGAGAAACCCCCATTTATTTTTACCTGGCACAGAGGGTATGCAGGGGTGAGAAGATTATGGTGGTAGTGCGGACATCAGATCACATGGCTATGAGTCATCAAAGCAGTGCTAAAGTATTAATAAACAGAACTTGTGATAAAGATTGATGCAAAACCAGTATTCTTTTGTTATTAAACTAGCACAGTTGTGGAGGGACAGCAAAGAAATGTGATAAAGTCCTTGGTGCACAACAAGCTAAACATGAGTCAACAGTGTGATGCAGCAGCTAAAAAGCCAGTGCAATTTTAGGCTCCATCAGTAGGAGTATAGTGTTTAGACTGAGGGAAGTAATAGTGTCACTCTATTCTGTTTGGTCTGGAGTGACACAGAGGAAGGTCACCCTGGGGAAGAGAAGGTGAAGAGGTGACATAATAGCCATGTTTAAATATTTGAAGGGAAGTCATACTGAGGGTGGAATAAGGTTGTTTTCTGCTGCTCTAGAGACTAGGATATGGAACAATAGATTCAAACTATAGGAAAAGAGATCCCAACTAAATGTTAGGAAGATCTTCCCAATGGTAAGAGATGTTTGACAGTGGAACACACTCCCTCGGAGCATGGCGTATTCTCCTTCTCTGGAGGTTTTTGAACAGAGACTGGAGGGCCATCTGTCGGGAGTGCTTTGATTGTGTGTTCCTGCATGGCACAGGGTTGGACTGGATGGCCCTTGTGCTATCTTTCAGCTATATGATTCTATTAAATAGAGCAATATATTTCAAAAAATAAGCTATGAGTTTTTCCCCAGTTCTATAAAACTGAAGAATGATGCAGAAATGTGCTTGGTTCATAGTGTAATACAAACCAACCTAATTCACACATACTGAACTTACATGAATGTCATTATCGTTTGACATTTGTAGATTTCTGAATTTTGAGGTGTAGTTCTCCAATCAAATATTTACACATTAGGGAAAACTTTGTACATAAGTATATACATTTTAATATATACCATACAGATAGGCATATATTAAAGAAATGTTTTCAAAAGGTTCACATCCTAGGGAAATGGGTTCAAAACTGCATAACAATTTTAATACCCTCAAACATTTAATACCTACAAACATTTAATTTAAATTTAATACAGACTTTAAAAATACATAATTCAAACTGATGCAGAAATGGGGAGAATGTAACTGTTACAAAAAGTGAAACAAGGCGATTTGTTCATCCCTAATAAAACCATAGCTGTGAGATGACTTTCCAATATATCACCTGAAGATGTACAGGCCTGTCTAAGTCACCTGCAAGGCAGCAAAGAACAAAGTCACACATTCTCCCTCCCTTTCATAGCTTGACATACAAAGAAATAATTTTTCCTAGCATGGAGATAAGTGGTGGAGAAGGCTTTACCTGCTAAATGTCTCCTCTGTAAGCAAAGCAGAGAGGAGCCCATAGTCTGTGACAGGGATAAAAGAGCATTTTTTATTTATTTATTTTGACCAGGGTCAGCCCTACCATTAGGCAGAGTGAGGTAGCTGCATATGCTTGGGTAGTGGGAAGAGGTGGCAAGATGGACAGAGCTTCTGTTTGCCAGAAAGCCAGCCCTGCATTTCATTAGCTGTCTTGTCATCTACAGGTTCAGTAAAGCACATTCCAAGTAAAACGGCTGGTTGAAGTAAGATTTTTCTGTCCATGGAATGAGGAGTGCTATCTCATCCTTCACTACAGGCAGCAAAAATGTTTTGGGCTTGCCCTGTCATAGTTCTAGTTATGGTGTGCTGTTGAAGAACTGAGGTCATGGTATTCCAGCACTGGGAGATGGAGCAGAGCATTGTGAAAGTTTGACAAATGAATAACAGTTAGAACCAGTATTTTTCTGTGCCTTTCATCATAGGAGAAAATTTGGGAAAAGAAAGGGACATACTGTAGCTCCCTGGCTAAACGTTTTTTGTGTGTATCCAAAAGGCCCAAAAAGGTCCAAAAGGTTTCACCTCTGGCAAAATTGTGTTTAGAAAGATACCTGTCTGAAAACTTAGAGTCTGTTGGGGGAGGGGGGTAGCCAAATGGTGTTGGACTGCAATTCCATCAACACGAGCTGATATAGTCAAAGGTGTAGGATGATAGCAATTGCAATCAAAAAACATCTGGCAGATCACATGCTCCCCTCTGAATTAGAGAATCAGCATAGGTTAGAAGTGGTCATCTATAACTGTTTATGTCAAGTAGCAAACCAGATCATAGGTCATATTCACAGGGGTCGATAGCTGAGTCTAACATCTGGCATGCCACAGCTTCCTCATTCCTGCTGTGCAAATAATACTAGGTGGACCATTGGTCAGATCTGGTTATTGAGCAACTTCCCATATTCCTATATTCTTCACTTCCTATTGAATTTTCCTTTCTATCTACAAGGCATGGAAGCATACAACTTCTGCTTCCTCTTCCAACTATCCCCTGCAAAAGTCTCAAATGCCTTGCTCTGATCTTTCCTCAGAGACAGACATTGTGTACAGAGTGGCCACTGAGACATCCTGTGCTGCCAAGGCAAAGGCAGTCTCCTTGGGCCCCTTACCATGAGGACTCTTCACAGGCAGACATTTGAAAACTGTCAGTTTTTAGGCCTTTCCCTAAGCTGTGACAAATGCCAAAGCTAAAGAATAATGCTAGCAAGGATCTTTGGAGCTGTTGGGTGGGCAACTCTCTCTCTCTCTCTCTCTGCACATACATACACATAATTCATTGGTCTGGCAGGGATGTAGTTATAGAGGTCAAAATGAGGGACTGCTCTTCAAAATAAGAATTCTGCCCCCTCCCATGAAATTTTTCTTCAGTGCCAAAATGTCAAGCATCACAGTAACTTAAAACATTAGTTGAGCATTTAGAAATATAGGTTTGGGCACCGAAAAAATAACAGGAAGCAAAGTTTCCAAGGGGATACAAATACAGAAAATATAAGAGTTCTAGGTGTGAAAGATTTTCAGTCTCTCACTCTGCAAGAAATGCTAGAAATTTGGGAACTGGAGGAATATTTCATTGGGGTAAAATTTCCATTTGGAGGGGAAATAATCTCATCTTCCCCCATGCCATAATTACAACCCTGCCATAGTACCCCTGCTCTGAAATATAGCCTACAGCATAGATTCATTGATGGTCTCCCATCCAAGAACTAACCAGGGGTGACCCTGCTTTCAAGATCAGACAAGATCTGGTGCCTTAGAGGAAGAAACTGGTAAAACATCTCTGAGTATTCCTTGCCCAAGAAAACCTTATTAAATTCAGGGAGAATCGCCATAAATCAACAAGCGACTTGAAGGTGTGTGGACACACACACACACACATTTCCCTGTTTAAAGCAGCTGCCTCTCTCTACCTAATGGAAGGGCTAATCCTGTTCCAAGTCCCCAGTCCCCATACCTCCATGTATGCAAAATCTGCCGTTGTCTGTTACATTGGCAATCTGAAAAAAAAATCTCGTGCTTGTCACCCACTAAGCACTGGTGATAATAGAGGGGGGAAAGGATACTCCTCCTGAATAAAAGAGCATTTATTGTGTTTCTAGGCCTTCATGGCCCCTAAGTTCATTGCACATGGCCTATTATTCGCAGTGTTCTTTGGACTGAAAGGTCTGTATTAACGTTTAATTCAACAGCCCGGCAGCAGCAACCTGCATTTGGCGCCTCGGAGTCTGTTAATCTACAGTGGTCATAAGGCTACTTATCTCTTGCTCTTTTCAAATAGCTCAGCAGTGGATACAAAAGGGAAATGGCAGGAGCTATTCATCTCGGGAAACTGAAGGGTTTTTTGCTGCACCGTTGCTACATTACCAAATGTCACATGTAAAAATAATGGCAGCGTTTGCAAGCAAGATAAGAGATTCCTATCTCCTGGGTTACTGAGTGCAAAAATATTCTGTCTAGGAGAAGAGCTGCTTACCGTGTGCTTGCATTCAGCTGGGCCAGGAAGGGCCTGGCTGTTGGCTTGCTAGCTGATAGACCATAATCAGAAAATCTCCTGGTTTTGTCCCTTTGACAGAGGTGGCTCACTGACCAGAGGGGTGGGGTGTCTGTCCGCAGTAATGAACTGCATGTGGTACTGTATATCCTGCTCCTGAGGAACACTCCTGTAATTCACAGTCTTGTCACAACATTTCAGCCACAGCTAGAAGACTCTCCAGCTCTAGAGAAGGAAGGTGCTTTTGTGGGAGGCTTATTACAGGAGAATAATATTATGTAGCAGAGGAGGGAAGCTTCTGGCCCATGTGGCAACTCAGACCTGTGGAAGATTCCCATCCAGCCTGTGCAATTTTATCTGCTCTTACCTCGTTAGGACTCAAAAGCTCTTTAAGGCCCATGAAAGGTTTTGCATTTGCTTGTTTGCAGACCTGAAAAACAGCATGGAATAGCAGCTCTGGCAGACTGGAGAGACTTTGCATGAAACATGAACTTGGATTTGCAAACTGGGATGGCTTTGTATGCTTCAAAGCTGTTGCCCTCCTGGAGTGAACTGGTAAGATTTACACCTGGACCTTCCCACTTGACCATCTCACTATTTTTGGTCCTGTCCTGTGCTCTCATCCCTACCCATTGTTGGAGTGCAGCCCCTGGGAGCCTTCCTAAATTAGAATTCATCCCCTGTCCCAAAAAGGGTTCCTTTTTCCTATTATACAGAATGGCCATATATGCAACTTTGCAGATCATGCAAATGTTTGTTTTTCAGCAGTGAAGTTACTTAGAAAAATAATACTCATCTCAAACCACTTGTAGTTTATGGTACAGTTTAGAATTCTGCCTTTCTACTTTATTCTGCATAATGTGTAGTTCAGCTGCCATCAAATCCGGTTCACCACCTCTTTTACTGTTTATGACATTGCTTAACAAGCAGCCCTGTTGAACTGCTGTATCAGTTCCAAAGCAAGCTCTCCATCCTGTCCCAGGTGAGACAGAACCTAAGAGAGGAATGACATTTGCTTTTTTGTGGTCTTTCATCAATAGCTTCAACAAAACTTCTATCATTCCTAAGGTTATGCTGACTACGGGTAATGGGGTTTTCAATCTTAACAATAACTGGAAGACTATGCTTTGTTCACCATTGTGGTATAGGTATGTGTTTCCCTGTGTATATACACTGAGAATCTGTGTAATGTATAACATATGAAAAAAGGAGTTCTTATCTTGATATCCCCAACATTGACTTGAAACATTCTGTGACATTTTTGACACCTTATTTGGGACTAGATATCATCTATACATCAGACATCTCTTCTATTAATTTTATAAGTGTTCTTTCAATGACATATTTACAGTGTCAGTAAAATTCTATGAATGGGCCTATCCAATCGATTTGTAGCATTTTTAATAATAATAAGACTATACTGTGGATAGTTGGAATTTCTCTTGAAGGTGTCATCTGATAATGCTAGAAGCAAGCTTTCTTGGAATTACAGTCTGCTATAAAACCATGCAACCCAAAATCTCTGTCTTTTCAATAATAAAAATGTTAAATTTGGAAGAAACTTTGTTGCAAGGCAAGGTTTGAGTGTCATGTTATAATGCCATAGTGGTGCAGTATAGGCCAATACCAGGTCCATGACTAAGGGGCAAAACAGAGCACCCCTAAGGGGCAGCTTGAAGCTGCCCCTGTGAAATCTGGATTGGGGCTGCAGCAATCGCATACCGTGGCCCCAGTCCACCACCTTTGCCAGCCCCAAACAAAGAGGCAAATAGCCTCTTCTTTTTGTGCTGGAAAAAAAGCTGACTTTTCTACACTGCTGTGAACAGAAGCCCAGTTTCAGGGGCTCTGGTGGTGCTCGGTGTGTAAATGCCACGCTGACAGAGCACCCAGCAGCCAGTCCACAAGTGGGCAGCTGGGCAGTGTGAAGCCAGCTTCTGGGTGGCTTCACATGTGGCATTAAAACACAGTGCTCTGAAGCCACCGAGACAGGGTGCAAAGAAGCAGTTTGTTTTGCCCCTAAGTTTACTCTTCCTTTGCAGAACAATTAATTTCAGCGGAATAATGTCATAATCCATATGCAAACTTATTGATTTATTTCAGGAGTTGCAATCATTTAGATATTGTTGGACTACATGTCCCAGCAGGCCTAGCCAGCATAGTCAATGATGAAGAATGCTGGGAACTGCAATACAAGAACATCAGGATGACTGCCAAATTCCCATCTGTTTGATTTGTATATTTGCTTTTTATTCCATCTTTCTTCTAGAACCAGAACCCAAGGTGGTTCACAGCTAAGACTGCTACCAGCCCATGAGATTTCAACTTCAACAGCCAAAAACTAGGATTGAGCCCTTATGATGTCATAGGAGGCAGACCCTGGGTGATGTTGCCAAAATGATGGTGTAAGGAGAAGGCCCTTGTGAAGTCATTAAGCATGAAGCATTAAGCATCAGCCACAGTTGCACAGAGTGTACCATTCAAATTTTAAAATAACATATCTAATAAATGAGAAAAATATATATACAGTACACATATCTTTCAAGGCAATGTTCTCATCCTGAGATTTCTCCTTCTCTTCTGCTAAAGAGGGCCCAGGCCCTGAAATCTGGCAACTCTAGTCCATACAAATTTAAAATGGATATTTTAAAAAAATGATAAAACCAGGTAGTGCTGCTTTTCTCTCTTTTTTTAAACAAAAGACATACAAAAATTTTCTTGTTAAAGCACAATTAGGCCTGGGCCAGTGTTAAGTGCTCTAAGAGTGAAATAGGTTTGGCTTGCACTCAGAGCAACCACAGAACAATTTGCCATGCCCAGTAATTAGTAGCTGTTGGTTTCATTTTTTAAAAAAAATATTATTAGTTGTATAAGCCAGGGGCACTCCATCAACATGAAGAGAATCAGGGCTGAGATACAAGCATGCTTCCTTCAAGAGGGTCCAGGCCTTTGCCTCTCATATTGGCTCACTTGTCATATTGTTACAATGCTGGTTCACAGAGCACAATAGAAAATAGGTCTGGGCCTGTGCCAAACACTCCAGGACAAAGAGAGAAGCTTCACATCCTCTCATTTAGAATTGCTAGAATATTACAGCAGCATGACTGCATTTTATTTTTTTCTATTTGGAAAGTAACCTTCTATTCCCATCACGGCCACCTGCTGTTTCCATGCAACATGGAAGCAGATAATGTTCATATTCAGTTCTGGGAATTAGTGTCCCTGCCTAAGGGTGGCTGCTTATGCATCACCAAAAGAGAGGACAAAGAGGACAGAGATTTGCATAACATTTACATATGCATATCTGTATGTTTATGCCAATTTGAGAGAAATTACTATAATTTAAATAGAAATAAAGCAGACTTCACCACAGTGGGAAAGTTTGTCACCAGGTGATCCATGTGTCTACTTAGCCTGTTTATCCAGGGGCCAACTTTGATGAGCAACTTAAAGGAATCCCTGCTATTTTCCCTTCTTATGGTTCTTCATTTTAAACAATATGTGGAGTGAACAACCTTTGAAATAAAAGGCTGTCCATTGAAAACTGTGCCCACAGCTTGAAAAAAAATGGTTATTTGGACAACTATCTGGGGGTTTATGTGAGCTGTAGTCCCCCCAAAAAAATGACACACCGCTAGCCAACATTTAGAATAGGGATGGGTCTAATCCAGCTGGCTGTAAAAAGTGATGTGTTGCTTAAAACTATCAGGGAACCAGGAGGAGAGAAGACATAATTCTCTTAAAGATGGTAACAAAGCGAGATCCTTACTTGGGCCAGCTAAAAACAAACAGGCTGTGGGCATTGTACACTGTGGGTTTCTTCCTTCATAAGACCTGTTGTGGAACAATTATTATTTTACAAGCCTGGTTAATCTTTTAAGTGTCATCAGTGCTGGAGATATGAAGGAATTGCTTTGGACCAGAGAAGAACCCAATCCTGGAAGCCATCATGAACCAGGATAGACATTACAGTCTTGCCATTAGGTTCCCATTCTAAAGGCTATTTATACCCTGCTACCAATTAAAGAGATAAGGCATTTATGCAAGGAGATCTGCTGTATAACTAAGCCCAATTATATTCCATCTTTTCTGCTTATGTGTGTGTTGTGGAATGTGGCTTTCATATCAGTAGAACACATGTAAAACTACTCTTGGATTTGTTGTTGTAATTTGTCATCAAGTCCACTTATGAATGAGAGACCTCCATAATCCCCATTCATCAACAGGTCTTGTAAACTCAGGATTGTGGTTTCGTTGAATAAATCTATTTGTAATGCAGCCTTCATCTTTTTCTACTGCCTTCAACTTTACCAAGAAGGATCGTCTTTTCCAGTGAGTCATGTCATCTCACAATATGCCCGAAGTACAGCAATTTCAGCTAAATCATCAGCTAAGTCTTTAAAAAGGCTGCAAAAGTGGGTAGTTTTTCAGATGTGTTTGTGTAAAGGCGAAATAACGCAACATTAACCTGAATGGAAAGTCACCAAAACCCTCTTCTTTTTACTTTCAGAAGTTCCCAAAAGTAAAATTGAGTGGCTTTTGGCAATTTTCCGTTCGGGTTAATGTTGTGTTATTTTGCCTTCACACAAACGTTGGCTGAAAATCTACCCACTTTTACAGGTTTTTTTCTTGTTTAAAATCAGTTTCTGCATGGGATCCGTCCCGTGTGATAAACTCCTTATTTAGCCTACCTTCTTGCTCAGAATCACAGCCTCCCCTTTGATAAATGCAGATCCTGGAATGAGAAACCAGCCACATTTGTCAGCATTTCTCTATCTTTCTTGTCAGGTCCTGCCCGCTTAACAAGAAAGCAATTGAAAGACAACCTTGTGCTT
Organism: Urosaurus nigricauda; assembly: GCA_034509955.1. Lineage (NCBI taxonomy): Eukaryota > Metazoa > Chordata > Lepidosauria > Squamata > Phrynosomatidae > Urosaurus > Urosaurus nigricauda. Next base: position 329,732,715 of record JAOEGL010000001.1, read on the forward strand.
TTTGCAATGTGACTTGAATCTCTATTGAATTTTTGAAGATAAGCTCTGTATATAATAATCAAAACAAGATATTCTTTTTTTAAAAAAATGTAAACAGCTTGCCAAAAGAGTTCAGCAACCTAAAATAAACTCTCCTTTTCTTACTATTGATCACCACATCAACAGTTCTTTCATTCACAGTCCAACCTGGTTGGAGAAATAAACACAACAGTACTTTGAACATATCTGGGGGAAACAAGTTGGATGTACCTGAAAAGCAGCAATCAGAAGGAGAACTAGAATAGATGCCTGTTGTTGTTGTTGTTGTTGCTGTTTTTGCTATAAATTCTTTGGCCCTACCATTTGGCAGAGTGAGACAAATAGATGTCCTCAAAGGGCAGCAAGTAGATGGCTATTTAATTTATTATTATAATATTTTTACTCTTGGGTGCACTTATAGGATTTTTTGCCTAAGGTACCAACATAACTTGGCCAGCCTTGGGTATGTTTCAACTTGATGGGGTGGGTATAGCAATATTTGCTCTCCGGCCACAGGCTGCAGTATGTCTTAGATCTTGTTTGTCATTATTTACTTATTTAAGGTCTTTAATGATTACATACTAAGTTCTCAAAGTGGATTACAAACAAATCACAGAAAAATAAGTTTCAAAATAAATATAAATTAAAATAATCAAGAACCAAAATAGCATTATCCAATGATTCATGGATGGGATATTCCTTGGGGGGGGGGGCAAATATGCTTAAATAAGATGGAAAACATAAAACTTCAAGTCATTTCAGACATATGGCTAAGGGGAACCTATCAAGGAGTTTCCTTTTGCAAAATTTCTTCACAGGAAGTTGCCATTGCCTTCCTTTGAGGCTGATTTTCCCAAGCTCACCCAATGAGTTTCCATAACCAATAGTGGATTCAAACCCTGGTCTTCCAGAGTACTAGGGAATAGGGGATAGGGACTCTGCCTGTGCTGGATGGGATTACACTCCCACTGAAATCACAAGTTCACAGCTTGGTTGTTCTCTGGACTCAAGACTCAAGACTGAGTCTGAATGCCCAGATTTCAGCAGTGGCCAAGAGTGCATTTGCACAGTTAAATCTTGTGTGCCAGCTACACCCATTCCTTGAGACTGCCTGCAGTGACACATGCCTTGATTACATCCCACTTGGACTACTGTAATGTACATGGGACTGCCTTTAAAATTTTGGAAACTTCACCAGGTCCAAAATGCGGTGGTCAGAATGCTGACCAGAGTAGTTCTAGGAAACAAACTCCCTTTTTAAAACAACTTCACTGGCTACTGGTTTGTTTCTGTAAACAATTCAAAATCAGCCCTGGTGGCGCAGTGGTTAAATGCCTGTACTGCAGCCACTCACTCAAAACCAGAAGGTGGCGAGTTCAAGACCAGCAAAGGGCTGAAGCTTGACTCAGGCTTGCATCCTTCCGAGGTCGCTAAAATGAGTACCCAGATTGTTGGGGGCAAATAGCTTACAATTGTAAATGAAGCTGTTTGTTTAACAAATTGTAAGCCGCTCTGATAGTCTTGGCTGAAGAGCGGGGTATAAATAAAACATTATTATATTATTATAAAATGCTGGTCATGACCTATAAGGGCCCACCTGGCTTAGGTCCAGACCATCTGAAAGACCCATCTCCCTATACAAACCTGCAAGGGTCTTAAGATCTACAGGAGAAGGCTTTCTCTCAGTCCCCTGTGGTAAGGAAATGGGAGACAGTTTTCTCAGTGGCTGCTCCCACTCTCTGGAACTCCCTTCCATGGGAGGGTAAGCTGGCCTCCTCCCTGCTTTGTGTAAGCAGTGTCTTCATATGCATCTGCTCTAAGGGGGGCTTTTTACTGGGGGGGGGGTTGCTTTGTTTATTCATTTTTTTAACTTTTGTATGTTTTTAAAATAATTGTATACTATTTGAATATAATTTATACTGTTTTCAGTATGACCATTTTAATTGTGTTAGATTTTAACTGATTTCTTCTGTAACCTTCCTTGGGTCCCACTTCAGGAGAAAGGCAGCATAGAAAACAAGCAAACAAAACTGACACTCAAACCATTACACCAGCTCACGTACAACTGAAAGTATACCCTGTACAAAAGAGGAAGAGTGTTCCAAAGTATCAGTCCCACCATGGAGGAGGCCTGTTTTGGTAGTGTCAATAGACAACAATCCTCACACCATGACATTACTCCTCTGAAAATCTTAGTGCTCTATCTGTCAGGGGATAAAGGTATTTCAGTTAGCTGAATCCTTACATGTTTCAAGTCCCTAGGTGTTTTATACATTAATAATGAAACTTTGTATATGTCTCAGTAGCTAATAAGCATTTGTCTCTGCACAGGGGTAATATGTGGATCACCAGGGAACCCCTTCTATGCAGCAGCTGCATTCTACACTATTTGCAGTTTCCATACCAAACTCAAGAGTAGCTGTGCATGGAGTACGTTGGGCCCTTGTTATCCATTGGGGTTTAGTTCCAGACCCCCCCCCCCCCGCCATGGATAACAAAATCCGTGGATGCTTAAGTCCCATTTGGCATAGCAAAATGGTGCCCCTTATATAAAATGGCAAAATCAAGGTTTGCTGTTTAGAATGTATTTCTGAATATTTTCAAGCCATGTATGCTTGAATCCATGTATTAAAAATCTGTGGATAGAGAGGGCCGACTGTAATAATAATAATAATAATAATAATAATAATAATAATGTTTTATTTATACCCCGCTCTTCAGCCAAGACTATCAGAGCGGCTTACAATTTGTTAAACAAACAGCTTCATTTACAATTGTAAGCTATTTGCCCCCAACAATCTGGGTACTCATTTTAGCGACCTTGGAAGGATGCAAGCCTGAGTCAAGCTTCAGCCCTTTGCTGGTCTTGAACTCGCCACCTTCTGGTTTTGAGTGAGTGGCTGCAGTACAGGCATTTAACCACTGCGCCACCAGGGCTGTACATTTCAGTAATCTAACCATGAGGCCACCAGTGCATTAGATGCTACAACAAAGCTCTCCAAATCCAAGAAAGGTTGCAGTTGGCATATTATGGAATGTGCATCTCTATGAAAAGGAATAGGAGAAGAACAAAACTGGAAACTTTTAAAAGTTTGTTTCTTATTCATTGCTCAATATTTCTGAAAGTGATGCATTAATATTACTCATTATTTAAAGAGTAACTGATTAATAATGCATTATTAATTCATAACATTTTGTTATTTTTCAAATTAAAATATACCCTTGGAAATACAAAAATGGCAAAAATCCACCACCACCAAATGACCCTTGCAGTTCAGGTAACCCAAACCAAGTACTGGATTTGTTGTTGTTAACTGCCTTTGAGTCAGCTCCAATTCATGGCAACTTTGTAGGATGAGACATCTCCAAGCACCATTATCCCCCACTTCTGTGCTTAGATCCTGCAGATTCAGACCTGTGACCTCCTGGAATCTAGCCATCTGGTATGTGGTCTTCCCCTTTTTCTGCTACCTTTCCTAGAATTATTGTCTTTTCCAATGAATCATACCTTCTCATGATGTGACCCAAATATGACAGTTTCAGCGTCTTGGCCTTTTATTTTTCCCATGAGATCTCTGAGCATTGAACAGTGTGACTCTAGGACACTGGGAAAATTTCAAATTGCATATTTCCAGACATGCACCTTTTCTACCAGGTGAACACTGGTGGGAAGAGGGCCAGCAAAGGATGCAGTGACATGCCTGTGCCTCTACATCAGGGCCAAACCTGAAGGCATTCTTCTTCACATCCTTTGGAGCTGAGACATGGGTTAAATCACAATGCTTAGTTTATAGGTGGTGGTGGGTCCAATCAGAAAGAGACCTAGCAACAGCTCCAGTCATCTTGACCTGTCCAACTTAAGTTTTGCATTGCAGTATCTATTTTCATCCTTGAAGCACAAGTGCTATGCTGCAGTTGTTGTGGCTAATGCTTCTTTTTTGCTCATTGGGCAGATGTCAAAAATGTCAATTTTTGTGAAAGTCAGGAAGAAAAGACATTTTGGAATAAGATATGCAGGGCCAGGAAGGAATCCTACCAGGAAGGAATCCTATAGATAAAGATCCAACATTGCTAATAATACATGAAAAAGGACAACATTGGGATATACTGGACAGTTAGAATTCAGTTTTCCCTCAGGCACTCATTATGCTCTTTGTGCACTTTTTTTCCTGACTTTACACTAACCTTTTCATTTTGTATAATGTCAGACTTTTAACTTTGCAAGAAGAAAAGTGCCGTATGTCCTTCCTAGTCCTATTAGTACTGGGAATTCTAAAGCAGGAAATGAAACACTGTGTGAAGGCCAGTTTTCATCCTTGTGCGTCTACAGTGAGCCACCATACCAGATTTCTGCTGCTGAGTTAGTTGAGCTTTTGGGGAGCTTTTTTGAGATTTTGTGGGGGAATTTAGGAAGTGTTTTAAGGACATGAAGTCAAAGGCTTTCATGGCCAGCATCCATAGTTTTTTGTGGATTTTTCGGGCTATGTGGCCATGTTCTTGAAGAGTTCATTCTTGATGTTTTGCCAGCATCTGTGGCAGGCATCTCTGAAGATTACAGCCACAGATGCTGGTGAAATGTCAGGAATGAACTCTTCTAGAACATGGCCACATAGCCCAAAATACCCACAAAAATATATTTTAAGGACACTGGTCATTTACCACCCTTGGGGTTTTTTCACTTGCAAACTTTTGGAAGTGTGGAGGCTTTGAGTAGCCAGGGGGTCTTAAGGGCTACAAATAAGGGTTTGAAGCTGCACATGGACCACATGCTCTTCCCCACACTCTAGAGTATATACATTGGGAGTCTAGCCTCTCTATGTATATTTGATCAAAGGTCCCATTGAAGTCAGCACCTCCTATAGGGCCTTTTTTCTTGGAGGAAAATCCATTTGGGTTCAATGGGGCTTATTCTCAGAGAAAATAAACAGGGTTTCAATCTTACTCTGAGGTAGGTATGCCTAAAATTGCAGCACAAGGTTGCATTCCTAAACATGTGTAAAGAGGAAGTGAACCCTTTGGAACTTGATGAGACTTATTTCTGAATAAATCTATTTAGGACTGAGTCCCAAGGATCTTATATTTTCATGGGACAGTTGTTCAGCACTAGATGCATATAGACAATAATAAACAGTAATAAACAAGGACACAACTGCCTCCAAGGTAGCTGAGTCACTCCTTCTTGAAAAGTGACCACATTTGTCAGATAATGGCCATATTTGTAAGATAATGCCAAGAAAGGCAACAATTGGGCAAGCACGTGGTAGACTGCACCCCTTCAATAATCTTTTCTGCAGTTACTGAAATTCATCTACATTTTCTAAATAAATGGGAACACTGAGATCATTCAGTAAATTCAGATTTACCTGCAAATGTGCACAAGAGTAGCCAGGACAAAAAGAGCTGATACCTGTGACTAGTGTCATTACATGTCACTTGGTAGGATAGAATCTTTGCCATTTCACATTGATGGAGACTAACTGTCTGCTGAGTGCATCAAGTTAGATATCCTGGAGAAATGTGAATTAACTTGAAATTATGCTGCTCGTGTGTATGCATACCCAATGGGCTCAAGTTGCTTACAGATGCAGATACTACCAAAACACCCAATTAGATTCTGGCTAAGCAGCACATTATCCAAATTCCAGAGTGTCATTCCAAATGTCTAAAGCAGGGGGGAAATCATTTTTAATAACAGCCTTGCAAACAAACAAACAAATTTCATCTTACTGCATCAGTGACTTTAGTTTATCAGTCCTTTATTACAACTAAGCTATCCATCTAGGTTTACTTCATTAGGTATAAATGTTTGGAGCAAAAATAAAATAAGAATAGTAGAAGTGCAAAGTTTAACCAATTAACCAATGAATAAGTTGATTAAAATATTTATTAATATATTTATTTAATGAAAGACATTCCTCATTGATAAAGCAGCAGATTAATTATATTCTGATTCTTACAGTTATCATTATTGAAGATGGGCAAGCTTCATCTTAAAAGAGGAATTCTTTTCCCTGTACAACAGAGAGCCCTTTAAGGTGATGCCTGCTATGATATTCAACATCGAAAGAAGCAAGAGCTCTAGCATTTCCCCACAATGTTTCTCTGCTTGCATGAACAATAATGAATCTGAAGAGGAGAAATTCTTCTACCCATGAAAATTCACTAGATGTGTAGGTACAAAGGAAAACCCATTAAAGTTTATTTAAAACGAAATTTACTAGTCTTTAAGGTGCCATAAGATTATTTTTTATTAAACGATTAATACATCAAAACATATATTGATGCATTGATTAAAATTTATTTAATCTATTTCAATTCTTTAAAAAAAGAGATTAAGAGATCTGCTAGATCATGTTCTATTTGAACATGTTTGGAGGTTGGATTGTATTCTTGTATTTTTATTTTTATTATTTTATTTTATTTTACTTTATTTATTTTGATTAGTACCTACTGCAAAATTCCCACCTCTTGGTGATTTTTTTTAATTACAGTACATAGAATTTGATCATATATGGACTGGACTTGGAGTAGACAACTCTAAGACAGAGAGGAGATTGGCTGAAGAAGTAGGTGGTTTAAAACAGACACACACACACACATACATGTACACTTCTTTTATTTGGATATTATTTCTGGCAACCTGTATTTACTAGGGTAAAATGTTCTGCTGAAAACAATATAAAGCAAAGAAGAAGCCTCTACTGACATCTTTTGGATTTTTGCTGCCCCGCTTCAAGCCAATTATTGTTGTGGCAGCAGGAGAGAGAATAATATCCCAAAGAAGTTTAGCTACAGAACTCCTATTGAGAATAATAGAATACAAGCCATACATCTCTGCCTGCCACAATGGAGGGATAAAAAAAACTAAAAGGAAAGAGAAGGGGAAAATTCATCCTGGTGTAATTCTGCCCATTTCTACAGATTTGCAACCTGAGATCGATTTGGCCATTATGTGCCTATTATAGCTGCATGATTCTGGCAGGAATAACATTAGCAATCTGCTCCACACATTCATAGAGGGGCAGACTAGATTTGCCAGGCACATCTTGTTTCGTTTGGGATTCATGGGCAATAGAGAGCAATTCGTCGGAAACATTCTATAGAATTATGGGAAGCAGGAGAAAGAACATGAAGGATCTCATCAGATTCATGAGACAGAGACATACTTAATTATTTCCTGGAGAGCTTTATTTTCTATTTGCATGCCATCTCTCTCACTTTGGTACAGCTCTGAGCAGCCCACATGGAGCCCAGTAGAAGATGTATGTCATTTTCAAGAGGATCCTGCTAGATGCCACCAGCCGAGAGACATTTCACACTCAGCAGTTTCACATTTCAGAGCAGAAAACAATTTAAAATAATTTCTGTGACCATTCAGTCAGAATCAATAGAAATAACCAGATTTTCAAAGTCGGCAAAAGTAGTTATTATTAAGGCATAGTAAACCACAGCAGGAAGGGAGTAGAGAAAGGAGAGTAACAGCATCCTTACTTTGAAGTTCCTGCTATGGCTTGTCTTGAGTTGAGGGTCAAGCAGATAAAAGATACACCCTTGCCAACCCTTCCTGTCAGTAAAGGTGCCCTTGTCCATGGCTCTTGCCTGCTTGGTCTACCTAAGTGCTGCCATACTAAAGGCTGGTAACTACACATTTCAGGCTTCCTTACAATATTGCAGTGATTCATAAAGCTGTCTTATGCTCAGGCTGTGTTCTATCCAGCCCAGGATTGAAACTTTGACTTGCAGCAAACCTCCAAGCCCATACTCTTCATGAGATTGCACTTTGTTTTAATTGCTACTGATTTTAATTTTAACTGTCATTGATTTTAATACTTGCTGGTTTAATTTTAGGGGGTGGCGGTCGGGAAGGGGTATGATTGTTGTTTTACTCTGTACTTTTTAGCTTTGCTGTACCTCACTCCAATTACTTTGCCTTCAGGTTGACTCCAACCTAAAGCAACCTTATCATAGGGTTTTCTTGGTAAGTTTTATGAAGTTTGCCACTGACTTTCTGTAAGGCTGAGAGTGAAATGCACCTATAAGCAGCTGCCAGAACAAGCAGGCACAATGAGGAGAAACAGCTGTGGGTAGGTCAAATTAGTCCAGTTCATAGACAGATAGTCATGACTATTTACTAAGGTTGAAAGAATGTGTATAGTGAGGTCTCAGCCTTTCCAGAATCCAGCTATCACAATAACTGATGTTACAAGGGGAAAACAAAGGGATCTATGTTGTAAGCCAGTATAGAGGTAAAAGAATCCAAATAAATCCATGAGCAGGAAACACACATAATCCAGAAAGAATGAACAGCCCCCCCCCCTCAAAAAAAGCCCAGCAGTTGCTGTTGGATTTATAGACACATTGAGCTTCAGATGCCAGGTGCTTGATTGCCTATCATTTCTTATTTAAGGGATGCTGGCTTCTCTGCTGCTGTTCCTATGGAACTAGATTCCACAAATGATGGAGGTGCCTCCTTAGTGTTGTTCAACTCTGACTGAAGTGAGGCCCAACCCTGCTGAAGTTCTTAGCATGTTGCATCAGCCACTAGCTGCTCAGATTCAGGAGAGGGGTGGTTGTCAGCTAGAGCCAGAGATATTTTCACATCTGAATCATCTGCGTCTGCTTCCTCAGATTCCACAGTGCAAGTGAAAGCAGAAACCAGAGCACCTCCTTAATCATAAGTAACCATCAGTGAAAAGCATTAAAACATTCCCCAAACAGAATAGCTAACTTCAGCACCAGGACAGCATGAAATTTGAGAGGGATGTATTGGGTACCTCTGAATTTGACAGAAGGTAAATTGATTTCTCCAGAAACCCAAATTTGCTTTTCTTTGCTTCCAACCCTGAAACCACTAACAAACCAAAGAGAAGCCATATTCCAGAGTTCTGAGAGCTGGGAAACAATCTTGAATGGTGTACCTGGCAGAGATACAGTTGCAGCAGTTGCAGCCACAGGACTGCGGAAGACCTGAGTTCCCTTTATTAACTTTTGAGTAACATGGACTGACTTGAATGCTTGATTGTTGATTGTTAGGACTAACACTTAGTAGACACATACAACAAATGAAGTCATGAGGAACTCTATAATATATACATTAATCTTTTTGTACCATCATCATGCAAGCCTATAAATCCTGGAATCATGCCAGTAAAGGTTTTCTTCTTTGCTCCTAGTACATATTACCAGGCTGTCCTGTTCTGGAGGGGAGGGGACCACTTTAGCTGAAGATCTGCACACAGATTCAGAATCTAATCCACAGTATGTGTATGTTCCAGGTGGTTGCTGTGGAAATTAATATCTCAATTCTCCCCCCTACTTATATGAGTTGTGACAGAAAGTATGACTTGCCCTAGGTCACCCAGGGGATCTCCATAGCTGTGGGGGCTGGTTTCTTGGAGACTTAGTTGAACACTCAAACCGCTGTGCCATGCTGGGGTGAGAACTGTGCAATCTGCAGACCATCTGTGGTCTTTGGGAGTTCTATGCACTCTTTGACCCCTACTCTGACTTTCTAAACCTTCCATAACCTCAAAGGTTTTTGGAAAGAAATCTGGCTGAAAAACTCCTTTGGGGGGTGGGGCTGGGATATAGATTACAGGTTCTGTTTTGACCTATAAATGCTGTGGAGTTTTTTTGGGGGGGAGGGGCATAAAAAGCAAAAGCAAAAGAAAACCTAGTGAATCTTGCCTAAAGCATCAGTTCCAGTCACATCCAGGTGTAACAATGCAGCCTGCAGAACATCCGGAGCCGCCAAAGAAAGCAATACATCCTCTTAAATGGCAATGCAGGGACTAAACTGAACTTTCTGCATGCAATGTCTGTACTCTGTCATTTATTTCTTTAATGTATATGCTGTCCTCCTCCTCCTCCTCCTCCTCTATTTATATAGCACCATTATTGTATGTGGTGCTTTACAAGTAGAACAAACAGTTCCCTGCCCTCAGCCTTACCATTTAATTATGACATAATAGGAAAAGGTGACCATAGTGAAGGAGGGGATAAAGTCCAGCTGATGTTGTCTCTTCCTGTCTCCCTCTGAGGCCGGGGCAGTGGCAGCTGGGATGGAGGGCGGTCCCTTCATTTGCTTCTGGGCATGGCGGATCTATGCCAGCCTTCAATTCTCTCCTCAGCATAGGTTAAAACAAAACATGGCTAAAATAAAGGATGATACCAAAGTAGAGAACAGTTGGATAAGCAAGCAACAGAGGCTGGGTGGCTGGGAATGCTTTGAGTGTATGTTGATTGTGTTTTCCTGCATCGCAGGGGGTTGGACTGGATGTCCCTTAGGGTCTCTTCCAACTCTATGATTCTAAGCCTACTAAAAATATTAATTTCAAACATCTAAAAAAAATCAAACATCAATAAAGAGAAAAGTATAACACTCCTCATTAAATGACCCTTATGAAAGTATTACTCAGTTGTACCTACTCCTGGTTCTAACAAGTTTCACTTTACTTGCCTGGTTATTTCCCTGAAAACAGGGAGATAGCACTGGAGGAAAAGGATGAGTGCATTTCCCACTCATCCACCCCCCGCTATGAAATGTTCCTTCAGTCTCCAGATTTCTAGCATTACAGTTCAGTGTTCAGAAATACAGTTTAGGCATTCAAAGGACCTGGCTCTCTGCCCACACCATACAATGCTGCAGCTGAGGAGGTGACTTTTCTGGCTTCTGTGAAATAGAGACCAGCAATAACATGGGGACTGGGTCAGAGAGTTTATAGGATCTTGATATTCCTTGACATCTCTTTGCCGAACCTCATTGGCACGGGATCAGACAGGCTCAGATGGGCTATGGTGACAAATGGCAGCAAATGGTGTATGTGGTAGTTGCTACTGGTGGGCAGTTTAAGACTGGTTGTGTGGGGGCAAAAAAACTTTTGGCCTCACTGCTGCACAACCAGGCCTGTAATGTCCTCCAAGTCTGACATAGTGGAAGGTGTCTACTTGGGGAGGTTTTGTTTAGCGGAGTCGTTTTTGGCATGACTTCAGGTAGCAGGGCATTTTTTAGAGCCATGGTGGGTGGCAGGGTGGTTTTTGGAGGGATCAACAGCTTCGTATAGTTTACACTAGACAGGCTGTAGTAAACACTGCATCTACACTGTAGAATTAATGCAGTTTGACACCATTCTAATGGCCATACCTCAATGCTATAGAATTCTGGGGTCTGTACATAATGCTTTACAAGTAGATATGTGAGATATTTAGCCCTCACTGACAGAGAGCTCTGGTGCCACAACAACCTATAAATCCCAGGATAACATAGGATGGAGCCATGCACTCAGAGTTCCTCTTGCACGAGCTAAAAATGAAAGAACCCAAACATCAGCTAGTATTTTTGGACATTGAAATCAATACCATCAATCAACTTTGTATACTGTCTTTGGAGAAATTGCAGGGTATGAGAGGCAGTTTGAACTTTCTCCTATTGAAGAAAGCTACACTCAGAGAATTTCAAAAGCTTAATGGGCAACTAAATTTTGTTCCAAGCAGGGTGTTTCTTAGACATCTGTGTGACACTATTTGTGGCACTACTAAGCTGCATCATAAGACTATGATCACACTGAGTACTTGTTATAACACACTCCTGGACAATTCAGACAGGAGAAGGTGGCAGCTTGCCAGGAATCTAGTGCTCCTTATAATGAAGGCCTCTCTGAGTTCAAGAAGCCAGGGGCGGAGGCAGTAGGGATTTCTCCTCCCTACCAGTTGGTGTCAGAGGCAGAAGACACTGAAGGCACTGATGATATGCCCCCCTTCTTTGCTGATTGACAAAGATATAAATGCCAATCCCCGCAGCTTTTAAGTAGGTGACACTGATTAAGTAGGCACTTGGTGTTGTTGAGGAAGCTGCCCATAAATCTCCCTGCAGCCTCCTTTATTGTTCATTACTATCTTATCTGGGTGCTTGACTGCACTCTGGCAGCTGTGTTTCCTTGACCTTAGACTGGCTTCTCTTTGACAGTTTTGTTTACACTTGCTGGCTTCTGGAATCTGGATTGTTGACTTGTTATAACAACTCCTGGACTGGCTGATGATCACTCTTTTGTTTCACTCTCCATCTTGTTGAATAATCTGTGATTGACCTGGACTGAACTGACTGCTTGACTGTTCTTGCATCATGACTGCTTGCTTCCCAGGACATTTGTTCACTGGGGCATGGGAAATGGGCAGAGAAGAACTTGTGGTATGGCAAGAATTCCTCAAAAAATTCAATAGAGTTTATTTTCAGTGGGAGGAACTGAAATTTAGGAATGCTCTTCAAGAATCCTCTGACATTGCAGGATCACTAGGGTTTGGTGTTTAATTTAGGGATCACTGCACTTGGTCAGTGAACCATTTTTTTTATTTCCGGGAGATCTGCAACAGGAAGTGAAAGACCTTTTGTGTGGCCTGGTGGGGGATAGAGGCTAAACAAAGTCCATGGTGGGTAGTTGGGGGAGAGAAGAAAGATTTGGTGAACACATCTGGGTCCCATTTGGTGAAAGGGAGGGTTCTAGATTTACCTCTTTAGATCATATGACCTAGGAATGGGGAAGGATACTTCCCTTGGGGTTGGCCTAGGGGCTGAACCATCACTGAAAGTCCTGCAGTTTAGGAGAGAGAAGATTTAGGAGAGGGAAGATCACTGAAATGCCTGCGATTTAGGAGAATGCGTGGGGTGGATTGCAGGGAAGAAGGCACTCCCACAAGTAAGCTGGATCCAAGCTTAGTTCACTGATAGGTGATATAGAAATGTACTTGCTATTGCTATTGAAGTAAGAAACCTTTGGTTCTTCCCTCTTCATCAGATGCACTTGCAGTCTGGAATTCTGATCTTACAGAGAGTTTCTTTTTCTTCTCCAAATGCTCTTCACTGAATGTGCTTTGTAGATCTGGCCAGGCCACAGGTTAAATGATATCCCAAGGTCAAGCTTAGTTATCTTCTAGGTTCTGGGTTATCAAGGATGCATAAATCAAATTCATTTACCTGGGTTAATTCATTTTGTATTGACTTCTTGTCATTAATAGTCAAGAGTTTGTTCTGTCTCCTTTGAATGTCTGGCCCAACAATCATTTAGGGTTCATCCTGACTGACTACAAAGATTGGAAAGTTCCAGATTTTGGTCCTATTCTTTCCAATTTTATTTTGGAGATCCATACACATTTTGTTTATTTCATAATTTCTTCTGTCATCTCCCAATATGATCACAGACTCTTTATACCAGATCTCCACCTTGATTTATTTTAACCTAGTATAAAATAGAAAATAAGAGGAGTAATATCTGGGTCTTTTCAATCAGTCTTGATGTGCCCTTAATTGTAGAAATGGTGTGATATACCCTTGCTAATGGTTACAGGTCAAATTTAGGTGACTGTTTGTGTGTGTGTGTGTGTGAGAGAGTAGACACTACTCAGTTAACACTTTATTTGAACTCTTGTCAGGATAGTGCACTATCTGAACAGCTGTTCAGTACAAGCGTCTATTAAATTGTAAGCTGCTTTGAGTCCCAGTTTTAAGGAGGAGGAGGAGGAGGAGGAGGAGGAGGAGGAGGAGGAAGCAGGAGCCTAGCCATTGTATATCAACACTTAGCTGGACAGCAACCTAAACAGAATCACAGGGCACCTGCTCACAGCCTTCCCTACTATATTAAGATGTATGGTATTCCTATTTCAATTGCTGTAATTTTTTCCTGAATTTTATCTTAATGCAAATCTTTGTCTTCCTTTCAAATTGTGCATTTCCTCTTTTTTTGGCGGGGGGGGGGGGGCGGGGAGCGAGCATATAAGTGCCTAGCCTAGTTGGTGGCCATCACATATGTGATTTTGTGAGTGAATTTTGAAAGCTGAAATGAATATAAATTCCCAGGGAGCACTACAATTCTGCTCCTGCATTGAGGGCCATTGGCATGCATATATCTTACATAAACTGGTCTGAACTTGTCAAAGGTTATTCCAAATTGTGGCAAGATATTGTCCTCAGTAGCCCTATCTCACTAATTAGAATTAATGAACATACAAAAGACATAGATAATTTAAATGTCCTGCTGGTATAAATGCTATTTACGTCATGATACTTTGATAAAGGAGACTACAGTGGTTTCAAAGATAATTTTGATTACTGATACACACACTGATCTAGGAATCAGTGTGATCACTGGTACAAAACAGAATAATACAATCATAGAGTTGGAAGGGGCCTCATGGGCCATTGAGTCGAGCTTTGTGGCTCAGTGCAAGATCTCCAGGTAAAGGATCCACACCAGGTAGCTATCCAGCCTCTTTTTGAAGACATCCAAAGGAGGGGGTCTCACCACCTATCAAGGCAATGACTCCATTGCCAGACCATTCTTACTTTCAAGATCTTCCTTCTAATGATCAATCAAAATCTATTCTCCTATAGCTTGTTTAAACAGGCCTTCAGCATTTAACTGGTTGGGACAATGAATGTGCTACATTTTTTTATATCTAAGAAGAGCTGATGTGTTTTTAATTATTTTAAACTAATGTTTTAATTGAATTTGTTCTTCAAAGCATTTTAAAATTTTGTTTTAGCTATTCTGTTTTTATCTCTTCTATAAAATTTATAGAATTTTCTCTATTCTGAGCCACTTTGGGTCCCAAAATGGGAGAAAGGTGGGATATAAATAAATATATAAATCAATGTGTTTCTGTTCAACAAAAAGAAGAAACACAATAAAGAGGGCACTGTTCTGACATATTGGATGCTCTATTCATCCCAAGAGGAATGTGGTTTTGACCAGGATCTGATCAAAGTGTTCATACATTTGCCTGTCTTTTCTATGATGAGATGTTATTGGGGCTTTCAGCTTACCTAGCCCTGATATCACTTTTGGAAGTTGGGTTCCACTGGGGAGTCTTCTGTTTCAGCTCACGGTTCCCTGGATTAGAACCAGAATATTGAAGTCTCAGAAAGCCATGTTTGGGTAACAGAGGTTTCTATTAAGCTAATCTTATTCGGTCCCTACTGGTCTTAGGAGAAGCCAAACACAAATGGACACGATGCAAAGTACCCCCAGGTTTTGAAACTCATATACTGGGAAAGCAGTATCAACTTAAAAGGAGACTGCAGTATTATTACAGTGTATATAGACTATATACATATTATAGATATTATATTAGACTATAACCAAACAGGAAGGTGAGTTTCTCCTCCATGTCTAATGAAATGATATGAAAAGTGCCATCTGTGGCTCTTTCAGGACAAATCCCAGGCTTAGAGGTATGTACTTAATGCCAGTTTTCCTCTGTAAAGTCCTTGTCTCATTTAACAGTTGGTATCATTTCAAGCCTACTGCATTTGTAACAAGAGACAAATACAGTAGCGCTAGTTTAATTTTATTTACACTTCAGAGTTATTTAGATGGAATAAATTGAACCAAAGTTGATTGAAACCGTCCTGCAGGACTGACTTTAAGCACATTCAGATGCAGAGTTCTTTATAAATAATGGCAGCATTTTAGTACACAAAAGGCATCCACTTGGAAGGAAGGAAGGATTTGCCAGAGTTATTAGCCCATGAGAGAAAATAAGCATTGCCAAGAATGGATCTATGCTAAGCTCTTCTGTTATTATGAAAAGCACTTTATGGATATAGTGCTTGCCCACGCACTCCATGCTTATAGATGCTATATATAGCTGAGTGAATATTTATATACATATATAGGCACACACCACAAATTGAATGAAATACAGCCTCTAGTAAAGTCAGTTGTTGGCACAATGACAGTCAAGTCAGACATCAAAATGATCTTTCATTGGCAAGGACATAGAAGAGCCACAATGGTTCATCATCTCCAGGCTAGCAGAAAACTAGATTGGATACAATGGAAAGGTTGAGCCTTTGCACAAAGCTCAAATTTAATTAATCTTGGTAAATATTTTTCAGGAATGGAATAGACTTTTCACTTCAGTGGCTCATTCAAAACATATCCTCACCCAAACTGCAGTTCAGCCTGCTGTGAGACCAAGCAGACTATACATCAAGGGGCAGAGAACTTTGAAGGTGCCATGTGCAGTGACACCATGGGGAGCATCACATTTGCTATATCATCACTTACTGGACCATGCTAAAAACCTGCCTTATATATATGAATGCATTTCCTATGATCTACTATGATCAAACCTCCCTTGCCTCAGCCAGTCTTGTGAAAATGTCCTTCACTCAAGTTTATCAATTTTCTGTAAGAGGAATAGAATGACTGGATCTTTGTGGACATGTTCAAGCCAACTTTAAGCACAGTTGTGTGCATGCTTAATACACACCCAATAAAAATTAGTGACACTTCAGTTGGCTGGAATGTACGGGTTCTTTTTTATTCCTCCTTCCAACCCGAGGTTAGGGAAGGGAAATCTGTAGATTGAGGGGGAAGGAATCTATTGTGCTTGACCTTCATCCAAGCAGACAGAACCTATTAGTAGAGTCAACTTTTTCTTACAAAATTCACACAGAACCAGGCTTACAAAGTTAGGCATTTTGTGACTATCACAGAAGAGTTTTGGACAGTGTCCCCAAGTTTTAGTCACTTGCAGCATACAGGATTTTTGTTTTAGGGGAGGGGGGAAGCTAAAACAAACATTTTCCACTAGATTTATTACACTTTGCCATAGGGATACCTTTCCATTCCATTTTGGAATTAGCAGATGGTCTGTTTACTCAAGAGCTAATATAGCTAATGGTTATAGGCTTGCCATTTGTCCCAGAAAATTGGGAAGATCCTGGACTGATGGATCAAAAATATCCCAGCCAACTGGGATGGTTGAAGCAGCAGATCCCAGACTCCTTAGAGCAAGAGTGAAACCTTGTGAGAAGACTTCTCATCCTGCCCTTGAGTTCCTCCATGGTACATAGGCATGCCAGACCAAAAACCCCAAAAGAGGGAAAGGAAAGGAAACAAAAGGAAAGGGGGGGGGAGAGACATATGGCTTGTGTGTTGTATACTGTACTGGTGATGCTGCTTGAGCCTAGTGCTAGGCAGAATGGTGAAACTTTACTTCTAAGCAGCTGCAAGAGTAGGAGGGGATCTCTCTTACTCCTGGTTGCTTGGAAGTTTCCCTCCACCCCCTCTCCATATGAGTATGTGAAAAGAAAAGAAAAACTCCTTTGCTAAGTTCCCTTCCAAGTGGCTGCCAGAGTAGGAGGGAAGCCCTCTTACTCTTATAGCTATTTGGGAGCTTCCTTCCACCCACACACCACAGGAGTGAAATGAAAAAAATAAACTCTGCTTTGCTAAGTTCCTTTCCAAGCAGCTGCCAGCTTCTTTCCATCATCACCACCACCACCCATGGGCATGAAGGGGGGGGGGGAACAACCCTTTGCTAAGTTCCTTTCCAGGCGGCTAGAATTCAGAGACATAGGCTGAATTTGCACTGCAGATATAATTCTGTTTGACACTGCTTTAATAGCCATAGCTCAGTGCTATGGAATTCTAGGATTTGTAGTTTTGAGAGCTATGTAGCCTCTGTGAAAGAGCTCTCGAGCCACAACAAACTACAAATCCCAGAACTCCATAGCAGTTAAACAGTATCAAACTGCACTAATTGTGCAGTGCAGATTCAACCATAGTCATGTTTGTCTGGAATATCACTATGCAAAGGGATCTTGTAGCATCTTTGAAATTAACTGTGTGAAAGTAGCAGAAGCTTTCATAGATTTGCATCTGAGGAAGAAGATCAGGTATTATCCTACAACTTCTTTTGCTCACTTGGCCTCTAAAGGTGCTACAAGATCCCTTTCCAAGTAGCTGCAAGAATAGGAAGGAGTCCTTCTTTTTCTCATGGCTACTTGGAAGCCACACTCTGGCTAGGAGGGGTAAAAATAAAAAAAATAAAAATAAAAAAGAGGGAGGGTGGCCAGCAGAAGGTAGAAAAGAAGGCAAGCTGAGGCAGTATTTTTGTCTCTGGAAAATTAGGGTTGCCTGACTGGAAACTGGAGATATTAAATTGGACATTGATGGCAAAACAAACAAACAACAACAGTTAAATGTCAAAATGTGGCATGTGTGTGTGTTTTTGTGAGGGTTTTTCCTCAATAAGCTGTCCAGTCCAGTACGCTTTTGTCCTGGTTGTGTGGAAGAGAATTATGACAACCCTAGATTAGTACCATTCAACAGAATAAACCATCCACCTTGGCACTTTGTTACTTCTGCAAGTAGGACAGCAGATAAGAAAACTAACAGATGATGTGCCACATGTGTGAAATTTTCTTGCATGGATGAGAACACTATCAAAAGTGCCATGTACTAGTTGTCTCTAGAATGGTTGACACAAAGAGGGCTATACACTAAGCAACATGTTCTTCAGCAGAGGCTATTTTTTAATTGGGGGAAAAAACTGTCCCATCATACCATCAACAGCAGGTCTTTCTGCAAATGAATAAAAACAGCTATTTTCCACAAAGGGTTACTTCGATCCCCTAGTTTTTTTTGGGTTTGCAGCAAGTCTTTGTTTTCAGTTAGAATTTATAGTGGTAATATTTTTAGGATACACAAATTATGATGATTACATTTTTTCCAGAAAAGGAGGCCTGTCAGGTACTCAGAACAGATGTTCTGCCTCATGCGAACATGTGTTTTCTGTTCAGGTTGTTTGGTTATTGTGGAATATTTGATTCTCTCTCATAAATACTTCTGTGGGCATGAAATCTTTTATATCCCTTGAAATATATTGGAATTCCCATGAGGGTCAGAAAATACCCCAGAAATCACTCAAAACGAGGAGAGGATTTTGGGTTTTTTTTTTAAAAAATCCATCTGGATGAGGATTACGGAAAACCAAATGTACGTTTCAGCAGAGGCTTTGAGTAGATATTAAAGATGCTTTCCCCAATTATACCTATGCCTAAACCAGGGGCCATGAATCAATATTCTTGAAAAATAAACTTTTTAAAAAATCCAGTATAGTCCATGATGATTTTTTACAGGGAGTGCCAAGAACCACTGACATTTTATTTTGTGTATATTTAATTGGTGGCAATTTAAATTTTCTTTATTTTTTACTAAATACATTTTTTTAAAAACAATTCACTTTTTCTTCTAGTATAAAACATTATACATATTTTTAGAATAATTCTTAGATCAAGCACATTCCTTTTCCAGCTATCCATAGCATTTAGGCTGAGTGGTAGGTCACCATCCTCTTGTTTGCTTCAGCCTCAGGGGTCATTCCCACTACAATTTCCAGAGAATCGCAGATCGAGTTATATGACCATCATTCCCACTTGAAATCGATTCCAATCCTTATTCGATTGATATCTCTTGTGCTAAAGCGGGGCAAAAGTAGAAAAAACGTTTTTTTCTGACAGTACTTTTCAAGCGGTTCTTTTGCAAAGAATCAATTCCAATGTGGGTTCAACAAGTGGGAACGATGTTTGGATCTGAATCAAATCATTCTGGAGAGGAGGGATAATAGCAAAGGGGCTGGCCAGGAAGCGTCACCCACCCAGTCTTCTGTTTGCGATCAATCTGCCATTTTTACCTATCACATGGATCCGTTAAAAGTTAATAAATTCCTCCATTCATAAACTCACTGGGGCTTATGAATGGGTATTTGGGGTTTTCCCTCCGGTTGAAATGAATGGGCCTCCAAAAGAAAGGCCAAACCGTTTTAAAAGGCCTCCTGTAGAATGCATATGAGCTGTCAAATTAAAAAAAAATACAATAAAAATAATAAGAAATTAAATTAAGATACACTAAAAATAATGATAAAAATATATAATACAATAAAAATAATAGTAAAAAATACAATAATAAATGGAATGAAATGAAATAAAATAAAATAAATGTACATGAGTTGTCAGATTAAAAAAACAATTAAAATAATAAGAAATTAAAGTAAAATACACTAAAAATAATAATAAAAATATATAATACAATAAAAATAATAGTAATAAAATAAAATAATAAATACAATGAAATGGAAATAAAATAAAATAAAATAATAATTAGAATAAATTAAAATAAAATAATTAATAATAAATGATAAATAAATAACTAAAAAAATAAAGAAAATCCAACAGTGCCTGATGAAAGGAGGAGGAGAAGGGGGAGAGGTGGGAAAAAGATCCCCACAAGCTGCACCGCTCCATGCGCATAAGCTGTCAAATATAAAAAAGTTTTTGAAAAAAACCAAACAGCTCGCACGGCCAATGGCTGCATCAGACATCACCATGAAATCATTTGATTGACAGCCAAGAGGCTCCATCTTTAATTGTTACTTTTTCATGTATGAACTTCAGTGGGGTAAAATGCACCAGGAAGCACCAATGGGGGCAAAAGGTAGTATGAACTTCTTTCCGGAGAGATTCGGTAATGGCATGCACGATCTCATTTGGATCTAACCAGGGCAAATGGGCTAGCATGGATGGGGCCTGAATGAAAAAAGCAACACTGCTTAGAATATACTCCATTATCCAAGTATATCTCACCAATTCATACATTTGTGGATTGAATTAATGCAATTTCAGAGAGTAATTGTGTTGGCAAACATGCAGACCGATTGATTCCTGGAACTTTAGGTTTGGGCACCCAATCCCATTTGGGCACCCAGTTATCCTGTAATCTTTGTTCAGTAAAACTTTGCCATAACCAGGAAATCTCTGCTCTTCCCCTTCAACTGGTTTATCTGAAGTATGGCTAAGTCTGGATCCAACTCACAACATATTAATCATATTACCTGTCACAAAGCATTCAAGGTTGTAATACATTTTTAGAATCTCAGTAAAAGCAATTTAAAATGATCAAAAATATGAAACAAGCAAAAAACCAAGTCCCAAAGGAGGTTTTAAATTCCAGATCATAGTTAGTTCTTCTGTGTATCTGTTAAAGGAATCATTTCAAAATCATATAATTGCATACAGTCTCTCTCTTTGTATCTTCAAAATATCCATTTTGAAGATACTGATAAAATAATGGCTTCTAGCACTGCATTCTTTCTACTACCACTCAGAATGAAATAATTACATTTGCTTCAATTACATTCTTGAATTCATATAAACCCTGCCATTCTTATAATACAAAACCTCCTATGGCTTTATTCAAATTGAAGGATATGTTGAGCATTAGAGAGGCAAAAGGAAAGGTGTTAGAGTAAAGCTTCAACATTTATCATGATGTATTAGAATTTCATCAGATGCTTCTTACTGTTGTTTTTTTATTAGTCTTTCTTAATTATTCTTATGAATCCAGGTGAAAACACTTTGTAGCAGAGCAAAGGAAATGTCATACTCTTAAGATGTAAAATTAAACAAAAATGCAGCAGCTGTACAGTGTCATGCCATAGCTGGTCACCATGAGATCAGAGATTGAATAAAACCTCCACATAAATATTACTTGATTAGAGCAGGATTTAGACCATTGCTTTAAAAAAGTAATTAACTACCAGTTATTCCTTTTCTAAGACTTGCTACCACTGCCTGCTGCTTGCTATTTGAAGTATAACATGCTACTAACAATTGCTTATCCCTTTTAGCTGTTTTGGCTCTGTTTTGTAAAAAAAAAAAGATTTAAAACACAAAATTGATTCCAAATCCTCCAAAATAATTTCCCCAAAGCAACATTTCAGTATTAAATCTCATATATTAAACTTAAAAAGTGGCAGCATTACCGATCATTATGTTGTTTCATAAGTTCACCCCATTAACCTTTCATTACAAGTAAAGTTATAGGTAATGTTGCTACATGAAACACATTAATTTACCAGCTCTGGATATGACATATCAAAGACAAATAACTAGCTGGGAACAGAGGGGCCTTGAGTATAATTTGCTGCTTTGGCATAATTCATTTCCACTATGTCTGTTTCAAATATCAAGATATCAAGGTGTGAAATTGGCCATGATCCCAGATAATAATGATACATCTGACCTGCCCAAACCCTCCTGTCAACACGACCATTTCCTGGCCAGTGGAAGGAGTGACAGAGAAGTGCCCAGCTGTTTTCCTACAGTTTCCTACAGCACAGCACTGACATCATCATCATCAGGGACCTGTGGATGAGCTCAGGAAAATCCCAGAGGATGCTTGTTGCTGTGCAGCCAACTATAAGAACATACCTGGAAGTTTCACTGATGCTTCCTCTTGCTCTCCAGCAGCCAGGTAATGCCCATATGCAAGGGGGGAGAAGGCTGCAATAAGGGCTCACCCAGGCTGATTTAAAAAGGCTCCGTTATTCCTGTTCTTTCTGATTTTAGAATGGGAAGCTGGTATAAAAAGTATACGATGATAATAGGAGCTGACAGAAAATATCCTGGGATAAATGAAATGTGTATAGATCTTCAAAATAAAATCAGAAAGAACAGGAACAAAATCTGGAATGTTCTGATCTTCTTAATTGATCTGGATGTGCAGAAAGTGAGTTTTAGAGAGGCATTTTGGTAGTTGTGCAGTTGATAAAGAATCTGACCTCTGCAACAACCAAAATGTCGATTTATGGTGTAATGTGAATTTACAACATTGTAACTCACTAACAGGATGCCAGCCTTGGAAATCTGGACACAGCTCTCCTTTTTGACCTGGAATACCTCACTGACTCTGTCATTCAGTTATTAAGTTGGGGAGCAGAGGTGGGGAATATAAACTATAGTGTGTTGTTAATTGCTTTCAAGGCAATTTCAATTTATGGTGATTCTGTGCATGAGACCTCCAAGTCACCCTATCATGAACAGCATTGCTCAGGTCTTGGAGACTCAGGGCCATGGCTTTCTTGATTGAGTCTATCCACCTGCAATGCAGTCATCCTCTTTTCCTACTAACTTCCATCTTATTAAGCATTATTGTCTTTTCTGGTGAGTCATGTCTTCTCATGTTGTGTCCAAAGTACAAGAAGCCCAGTTTTAGTCATTTTGGATTCTAGGTGGAATTCAGACTTGATTTGCTCTAGGACCCGTAACAACTAGTTTAAACAACTAGGAAATAAAACCCAATGTTGTAGTGAGGGGTTGTCCTGTTCCATACAGCCAGGCATGCTCTTTTACTAGTTACTCAATTCCATTTCCACCAGCCTTTCAGATATCCTGGTTCCAAGAGGTTTATTTTATTTCAATTTCATTTTTATAGTAAAACATTGCAGACATAAAGAAAACAGTTCAGCAGTAGGCTTGATGGTGGGACCATTTGGGAGATATTCTTGTTTAGCTTTCATCCAATTTAATGCCAGAAGCACTGTGCTCTATTTTTTTCCATATATGTATATAAAAGATAAGGGAATATATAAGTTACTTCATCCTCATTTAATTATCCCTTTAAACAGCAATATCTACATTACTTTATTCATAATAAATAGATAATCCCATTCTGATTCATACTGATCTCTTAAGCTGAATTTTAGCTCATGGGGATCAGTTAAATTATGCATTGAGTTAAAAAAATGTTTTTCTCTTCCTTTTGCAGTTTAACAGTAATGTTCTCTTGTTCTTATATCTTGTGAAAGAATAAACAAGAAGCTCCAAATTTTATTCTCAGTAGAGTTCATTATTTGGATGTAGTGATCTGTTTCCTTTCTTCTTGTGTTTGCCATGGTACATGGCTCCAGTCTGTTCAGTCTCTATGTACCTTTTATAATTTTCATCCTTTTTATTGCACTGGCTTCTATCTCTAATTGGTTATATCTCTTTTTAACTGAATCAGCAGATGCTGTGTAAGTTTGTATAAAGATGCTACAATCATTTCAGTGCTATTCAGGCTATTACATAGGCCTGCTACTAATGTTCACTGTTTTTGTTTGCTTGTTTAAAGAACTGCCGCTTCTTCTGAGGCCGTTTTTGAGCAGTTCACAGTCTATAAGGATGCCTTCTAAAATTACTACAGTTCATTTAGAATCCATTTATGTGAATTACTTGTTTAAAAGAGTGCATTTGTTTGGAGATTTTCCACCACTAGATTTTTTTTTTTTACCTGTCACCCTACTGTTCCTTCAACAGCCACTTCATTAGCCTCAACAGATGCTATATGTCGATTTTAACCACCTCATTATTCACTTCATCCCCCAGACCTTTAATGGTAAACACTTGAAACATGCAGCAGTGCATTGCTATGTTTGATTGCATTGAACTCCAGCCATTTGTTGATTTCATTTGCTTTCTATTACTTAAGCACCTCTTGAGCCATGACTTTGAATCTTGACCCATGGTTACATGTCATATTTAATTCTTACTATTGGGAGACCTTGGACTTCTTTGAAATGCAGCCATAGATGGGAACAAAGAGAAATGAAAAAGAAGAGTTATCCTTGATGAAAACATTGTTCTTCTTTTCCACAATGACTTAAAATGCTGGTAACCATAGAACCATAGAATAATAGAGTTGGAAGAGACCACAAGGGCCATCCAGTCCAAACACCTGCCATGCAGGAACTCCCAATCAAAGCATGCCCGACAGATGGCCATCCAGCCTCTGTTTAAAGACTACTTCAATGGACTCTACATAGGCCTGCCTTAAAGATTGTCCAGGAATGTCAACTAGCACAAAATACATTAACTAAAATGTTAAATGACTTGGGTATCAGGGAACACATTAAGTCAGCTTTGAGAAAACTACAGTGGGCCCTTGTTATCTACTGGAGTTTGGTTCCAGGATCCCCAGTGGTTAACAAAATCTGTAGATGTTCAAGTCCCATTAAATATAATGGCATAGTGAAATGGTGTCCCTTATATAAAATGGAAAATCAAGGTTTGCTATTTGGAACTTATATTATTTTTCTTTAATATTTTCAAGCTGTGGATGCTTGAATCAGTGGATAAAAAATCCGTGGATAAAGAGGGCTGACTGTATACTGGCTGCCAGTTTGTTTTCAAAGGGGTGATCTTCCAAACCATTTAAGTGTTTAGATTATCTGAAGGACTGCCATCTCCCGCATGAACCCTCCTAACTGCTTGAGAGGTCCAGTCTTGCTTGCTTTCAACCTCTGAAGAAAAGTGGGTGACAGGAAGATGCCTTGTGAGTTAAGGTAGCAATGTGTCCTACATTATATTGGCCTGTCCTCTAGTTGAAGAGCTATCTGTGGGAAGTCCCTTATTGTTTTCTAAATTTTATCTGTATAAGTTAAGAACACCTGGATTTTATGCAAACCTGAACCACTTTCCTGTTTTTGGTGATGCATGTGGGGCTACCGCCGTTGATAGCCATCACATGTATGATTGTGGAATGGGTTCATAATGGGTTATCTGTGAGCTGCCTTGAGTCCCTTCTGGGAGAAAGGCAACATACAAATGAATAAATAGATAAATAAATAAATAAATGGCAGGGCAAATATAATTATCAGGGGACAAGACAGATACAAAGAGAGATAGACAAATATATTAGTATATGCATATTCTATGCAAATGAATACAGCTCCCACCATTTTGGTGGTAAGGAAAGATTAATATATTTTGATATGTTTGGTTGATATTTTGGATGATTTTCTGAAGTTCATTTTTCAGGAGGTTTTTAGAAGAAGGAAGCCACTGTGTTTGTGGCTGTTTTGGGATGTTTTTGGCCAGTGTGAAAATGAAACATCACCTCAAAATCAATGTAATCTAAAAAAATCTGGAAGGGTCTGTGGTCAGTGTGGTGTAGTGGTTTGAGCATTGGACTATGTCTCTGGATAGCAGGGTTCAAATGTCCACTTGACTATGGAAACCCACTGGATGACTTTGGGCAAGTCACAGACTTGCAGCTTCAGAAGATGGCAATGGCAAGCCCCCCTCTGAGGAAGCCTGGCCAGAAAGCCCTGTGATAGGTTTGCCTTAGGGTCACCATAAGCTGTAAACAAATTGAAGGCAAGCAACACACCAAAAAATACACTGTGGTCTTCTGGGGGCTTCAGGGCTTGCACTTTGGAGTCCCAGAAGCTTCAGGAGGTCTGTGGGCCACACTTTGTATACCTTTTGGTTAAATAAATATTTATTTTGCTTTGCTGACTTTTAACAAGACACATCCTGGGCCTGAATATTTATGTCAAGACATGCTAAATAGGATAAGCTAAATAAAGCCGGGGGGGGGGGAGGATAGGGAGATCAATTAAATGTGGTCTAGACAATGCTACTATTAGGTAGATTTGTAATTGGTTGACCGGCCGAAGCCAAAGAGTATTCACCAGTGGCTCCTCCTCAATCTGGGGAGAAATGACTAGCGGGGTGTCACAAGGTTCTGCCTTGCACCCATTGCTATTCTACAGCTTTATTAATGACTTGAATGATGCAACAGAGGGCATGCTTATCAAATTTGCAGCTGACACCAATGAAGAGGAGTAGCTAATACCCCAGAGGACAGGATCAAAATTCAAAATGACCTTATAAGACTGGAAAGTTGGGCCAAAACAAAATGAATTTCAGCAGGGAGAAATGTAAGGTACTACATTTAGGGCAAAAAAAAAAAAGGAAATACACAGATATACATTGTGGGACACCTGGATTGACAACAGTACATGTGAAAGGGATCTAGGAGTCTAGATGGACATGAGTCTGCACTATGATGCAGCATCTTGAAAAGGCAATGCTATTTTAGGCTGCATCAATAGAACTATACAGTCTAGATCAAGGGAAACTATAGTACTACTCTATTCTGCTTTGGTAAGGCCTCACCTGCAATACTGTGTCCAATTCAGAAAGGATGTTGACAAGCTGAAATGTGTCCAGAGGAGGGTGACCAAAATGGTGAAAGGTTTGGAAACCTTGCCCTATGAAGAGTGGTTTAGGGAGCTGGGATGAAGGAAACATTTTAAAGGATGTCATATGGAAGAAGCAGCAAGTTTGTTTTCTGCAGGTTCAGAGACCAGAACACAGAACAATGGATTCAAAGTACAGGAAAAGAACTTCCTGAAGGTAAGAGCTGTTCAGCAGTGGAACACGTTCCTTTGGAAAGTGATACAGCCTACTTCTTTGGAAGTTTTAAAACAGAGGCTGAATTGCCATATGTTGAGGGTGCTTTGATTCTGTATTCCTGCATGCAGAGGGTTGGACTGGCCATTGTGGTCACTTCCAAATCTATGAGTCTATGATTCAATAGAGGAAAAAAACAAAGAGAGAGAGAGAGAGAGAGAAGTCAGGGGATGGATAGTCAGACTGCATCTGTACTGCAGGTGAGCTTTCCAGTGGCTGCATCTGCATTTCAGAAATAATGCAATTTGACATACTCAGTTCAGTTCATCTTTATTAGGGTCATAGGCCAGCCAGTTTGACATGGCTTTAACTGCCGTGTCTTAATGCTCTGGAATGCTGGGATTTGTAGCTTGTTTTGACACCAGCGCTCTTTAAGGCTAAGTATCTTACAAAACTACAAATCCCATAATTCTATATAATTGAGCCATGACAGTTAAATTGCAATATTTCTGCAGTGCAGATGAAGCCTCTGGAAAGCTCACCTCAATAAGGATACATCTTGGGAGTTTTACTATTTAAACTACAGTTCCCAGAGGCCTCGGCCAGCATGGTCAGTAGCTGCGTCAGTTAGGGGATTTGAAGTACAAAATGAATACTTACAAGGTCAGTCCATGACTCTGGCTCTTCTCTTGTTTTTAATGACTTCTGTCACAGGTTGCTTCAAGGTTGTTTATCTCTCCTGTTAATTCAAAGCCACCTTCTCTCACTGATCCTTGCAGAAAACTTGTAACGAGCTCAAGCTAAGCTATTCATTAGGGAGACATTTTTTGTGCTTCTCTATATTGTGTTGCATTGCATTTTTTTCTCCTTTGAATTTGGACCATCTGAAGTCTGTGAAACAAACCTCTTAATAGACTTTAACATCAATGAAATCCTAAATGTATAGTAGTATTTAATGCACCAATGCATTCCAGCAGGGTTTCCAAAAAAACCAATGAATGCTTTTGCTTTCATGACTTAAAGTCAGAGCTACAGAAGATAATGAAATTTGACAGACGAAACTCTGGAGTGAAACAGATGGTCAAAATAAGCAGGTTTCCGTCCGCCTTCAAGGTGGGGCATTTAGACAAAGCATGCCTTGAAGCCAGCTGGAAAGCACATTCAAGCTATGCTACGGGGAGAAAACCTGGATTAAAAAGAAGCTGGACTTTTCTGCCTCTTCCCGGAAAATGTGCACCTTTGCATGGATGTATAAATGCACTGACATCAGGGTGTATGCATAGGACGGAGCAGAAAAAAATTAATGGAGCATCATGGCTCTAAGCTACACTCGCTCCAGCCAGTGCAGTTGGCCCATGTGTATTCAAGGCATCTTGAGGGCTGACGGTGCAGTTGGTGGGTTTCAATGCAGCTTTAGAAAAGGCAACTTCAAGTAACTTTTTCCTGTCTGTCTGTTTCGCTCTTCTTTCAGGCTTGTTTTCATTGCATTTGTCTGATTCCATCCAGCCTTGATTTGTAGAGAGTTACAAGACTGACTTTTTTTCATTTGGCACATTTTGACACATACATTTTTGAATGTACACATATATTTTTAAATGTACGTCCATTTGGTGCATTTTTCTCATTGTATGGAGGTTTAGTTGCATTTTCTGATTAACTGATTTTCTGATTTTTGTGCAGTTTTGGAAGATAAGCATTTTGAATTGTATGGGTATGTGTATTTGTCAATTCAAGTCTCCTGTTGACTTATGGTGACCCCGTGAATTTCATAAGATTTTCTTAGGCAAGGAATATTCAGAAGTGGTTTTGCCAATTTCTTTTTCTAAAATATATCATGCAGCACCAGGTATTAATAGACCATCTCCCATTCAAGTCTAATTTAAAAAGAAAGAAAAATGCAGGGATACTTCTCATTTCTTCTTAATAACAGAAAGCACAAACACTTTCACTATTAGTCCTGCAGACCACACATTAGATAAGTTCATATAAATATTCGGGTTCATCAGAATATCTGTCCATCCCAGTTTAAAACAGTAATAGACTTGGAGTTATTAGTTGTTGTTTTTTTAAAAAAAGAATTTGTCAGTGTTTCTGAGAATTCAGATGAATCAATCAAGGGTAAAATTAGAGGAGGGGATTAAAAATGATATAATATACTTCCTCCACATCTACAGACAGCTTCAAATGACAAAATCTGGCAGACAACACTTAGGAACTTGATTGCCTTTTTTGAAAAAAGAAAAGAAAAGAACAGAAAGGTCATTTTCATGTGCCTTTATAACAACAACCTGCCATACAGAAATTTAGCAGATGATGCATTTTCTGGCATAGGAATAATTTCTGCATGTCAGAAATGTGATTTCTGCTGTTAAAAACACTGCAGTGAGTGCAGTATAAAAATAAAACTGGCAACTCAGCCTCAGAAATAAACAACTAGCAATTTTTTCAACAGCTATGGGTAATTAGACATGTCAATAACATAAAGATTCTGTGAAAATTTCACAAGTCCTTCCTTGGTGCTACGAAGGCAAACTTAAGTGTACCAGGGCTAACCATTTGCAAGAAAGACTCACAAACAGCCTCTTTGAGAAGTATGTTATATGTTTTGTTTCTTCAATCCCAATAGGAGAATACCAAATATGTTTACTCACAAGCACAGAGGTTTAGCTGGGGTATACATAAAATGAGAACATTGTCCCCAAATAAAAATTCTGTCCTGGCCCCCAATGAAATTTTCCTTCAGCCCTCAAATTACCAGCATTTGCACAGGGTGAGATATTGAAAAAAATTCCCACCTAGAACTCTTACACAAGTATGTCTCAGTTAACAAAGTAGATGTGTTCTTGGGCACTGTATCGTTAACAGAAAAATTGGTATCAGAAACAGAAAGAATAGGGATAGGTTCCAACATCACACAAAAAAGGCACATTCAACAAAATTTCAGCAAACTGTTTACCTAATCTAACAATATGTTCATGTGAAGTGAAATAACCAGGACAGCTAAACCTTGCATAAGTAAACAAAAATATTTTAACCTTCTAGAGACCACTTGAAGGTTTTTTCCAATATGAATGCATGTATAATTTTTTTTTTCTTTCTTTTACCAGCTTCTGCTATTCTTATGATTTCCATTTTGGTGACCAAACTTACAGATTATTGTGTTTTTAACATGTTGTTAGCTGGTGAGATAAGACATATGCTTTCTCCTCTTTGTCTCTCTGTTATGTTCATATTCGGTAAGTAAGGGATTTTAGAGACAGCTGCTGCTCATGTTAACTGTTATAGACAGACAGATACAACTATAGTGTAATTACTGACAGAATCCCACTTATTCCCAGTGCATGTTTTATTACATTGTTTACTGCAGATATGCTACTGTTACTTGATATCAAAAATCTGTCTTTCTCCATCCTTCCTTCACTATCCTTCCAATAGCTGGAAACTTCCCAGACAACTAGGAGGAAAGGGAGTACTGGTTGGGCATAAAATTGTTTGTGTGGCATGCCTTCAAGTCATGTCCGACTTATGGCCACCCTATCGCAGGTTTTTGGGGGGCAACATTTGTTCAGATGCGGTTTACCATTGCCTTTCCCTGAGGCTGAGAGTGTGGGACTTGGAAACTGAGAAAGGTCCCTGGGTAGTAGGAGTAATAAGCATGTGCCTGATTTACTCTAGTACTAATGTTCACCTCCCCACCATGTGCGCCTAACCTCCCTGACCCATGCTGGTCACACATGCCATAGGTTCACCATCACGGATATATAGAGATCTATTAGTACTAGAGTAAAGTGAATATAGAATGAAATCTATAGATGCTGATGTACAGGGAAATAGGATTCAATTGTATTTGTATAGGCAATTGCTTGTGCAATTTAAAATGGATAAGAAATTGTACATTTCTGAGATCAGGATTTGAAACACAACTACTTTCAAATGATGGTAACTTAGGGGCTTTCTCGACCGCCCAAAAGGGGTGGTCCGTTCTTGCCCCAAGAAGCGGCAAGATGGGGCCAAGGCTGCTGCACCAGCAGCCCCAGAGGCCCCATCTTGCTGCTTGCAGAGGCTGTGGGAAAGTGGCAAACTGCCGCCTCCCCGCAGCCTCAAAGCAGAGTGCAGTGGGCACCCTGGGCGCCCGCTGCACCCCGCTTCCCTCGGCGATGCAGAGGGGAGAAAGGGGCCACCACCGCAGCCCCTTTCTTCCCAGGTCTTTGCCGCGGCTATTTGAAGGCCGCACCAAACACCCGGAAGCAAAAAAGAGCTTGGCACCCTCCTGTGGCGCGAAGTTGCCATGGCACACTCAGCAAACAAAAACAAACAAACAGCTTCATTTATATAACATTTCATACCGCCTAAGGAGTGTCTAAGGGGTTTACAACTGTAAGCTACTTGCCCCCAACAATCTGGGTAATCATTTTAGCAACCTCAGAAGAATGCAAGCCTGAGTCAAGCTTGGGCCCTTTTGCTGGTATTGAACTCGGCACCTTATGGTTTTAAGTGAGTGGCTGCAATACAGGCATTTAACCACTGCGCCTCCAGGGCTCCTTTAAATTTAAATGCTGCGTGCTCCATGACATCATCATGGCACTCCTGTTTTTAAATGGCAGTACCCATATGCTTTAAAGTTAGGGAGGGTGTGGATGCTGCACCCTCCCTAACCCTAAACATGCACTAAAGAGCCCTAAAGACGCTCTTTAGTGCGTGTCTAGGTATTCTTAAAATTGAGATGGAAGATGAACAAGTAAAAGACTGTATGAGACCATATGAGTGTGCGTCTAGATCAGGCCTTAGTAACTATGTTCTTAAATGGTTCTTAGATGGAAGATGAACAAGTAAAAGATCGTATGATTAAATGGGCAGATGCCCATTCCTCCTCCTCCCCAGGGACCTTTCCTGCCCTCCAGCTGCCTCTGGAGGGACAGCTGGGGGTTGGGAAAGCTCAGGAGAGAGGAGGAAGAGGAACATGCCTATTCCTACTCCTCTGCAAGGACCTTTCCCTCCTTCCAGCTGTCTCTGAGAGACAGCTGGAGACCGGTAGAAGTGCAGGGGGAAGAGGAGCAACTGGCACGCGCCCATTGCCCCCCTCCCCAGACCTTCACCAGCATCTAGCTATCTCGCAGAGACACCTGGGGCATGATGAAAGGGTGAGGGCAAAAGTCCCACTCTGGAAGTCCTGCCCCTGGAAGGCAGAAGTCTCACCCTCGGCACCGGGTGCTACTCAGTACCAGAAAAAATTTAAATGGGGCGCATGGCCCCAAAAAGGTTCACCATCACTGCTATATGTAATCAAATATTCATCTAGTTTTACTCTTGCATAAAAAAACTTATGTGATGATGTCCACGGAGGCATCTTTAAGCAAATTCTTGACTTATATTTATTCCATATTCTTAACCAGGGATTCTTAACCTGGGCTGCAAGATGGAATTTCAGGAGGTGTGACAAAGATACTTATGTGAATCTAGACTGAGTTCTCTTTGGTCAGTCAAGATAAAATCTTAGTATCGACAGAATCCACAGGCAGACCTGTGGACTGCAGTCAGCAAGGAAGTTCCACGTTTTGACAAAATCATGAATGAGAAGCAGAGTCAAGAAGTAATTAAATTTTACATTTACAATTGAGATTGATTTTACTGTTTATATTTTTCTGGATAAATTAGGATCTAATTGCTTAATATAGATTTGCACTTTATGCACTGAGTTAAAAGCTTGTTTTTTAAAGTTCAGTTTGTTCACCTGCAGTATTATATGTGGTTCAATTTCTGGTTAAAAAATTAGAAATTAGACTTAATCTTCAAATGTGATATTACTTTTGTAGGGACTGCAAACATGAATGAGACATTTTCTAGGGGTGTTGGGCACAGAAGAGGCTGTTTTTAACATAGATTTTAAAAATAATGATGATTAAAATCAGCATTTGACTTGGTGCTAAGTGACAGGCAGGATACGACAGACCAGTCCATTCCTGCCCCCAGAACTCACCTGGCCCAGCGCATCAACAGGCAGCTGTTCAGATGTCTGCCTGCCTGCCATGCTGCAGAGCGAGCTGCTGCCTCCGCTGGGTCACCCATCACTGCTGCCATCCCCACTAGGGCCTGTAAGGGCATAACAGGGTGTCTAGGTTCACCCACATGGGCAGGCACCGGCTTGCAACATCACAAACTGTGACTGGAGCCTGCAGTAGAACAGTGGTGGTGGTGACAGGTAAGGGGATGCATGGCTGTCTGGTTTACTGGCTGTCACAGCCGATGTTCTGGGAAACTATGCTGCAAATAGCCTTTTTTTTTTTTTTTTAGACTGGGTTTAGGGCTGGTTGGGCTGGGGTTGGGCTGGATCTGCCTGAATGTCGTTTGGTCTGCCTGTTCCTGGCCCAGGCCTGTTGGCTTGTGTCATCTAAACAGGACACCCCAGGAGGCACCCTGTTTCCACATCAGATGCAACAATGGGGTTGGGGTTTCTCACTCAGGGTGATGGCTGGCAAGGTAAGAAATGTGTGCCAATTCTGGGTCCGTGTAGCGATGGGTTTGTGAATACCTGCCCATCCTCATGCTGACCCAGGGACCAACCTGGGTGAGTACTGAGTTCAGTATAGCATGGGCTGAGTCCGTGCTATCCTGGCCCATCTGCTCAGACTCTTAAAGAGTTACTGGATAAGAGAGATTGTAACCAGTTTTATAGCAATTTTTTTTTTTAAAACCACACACCCTTAGACAAGACAAGAGAGCTGTTTGATTTAGCTAGTGATACTGGGTAGTATCCAAAGCAATGAGAGCTGTCATCCTTTCTCTCCACAATTACCTGCTCACATCTTGAAAACTTATTTTTTGTATCAGGAGACTCTAACAAAACCAGTGAGATGTGGAGCACAGTGCTGCAGTGGGAGCAGAGAACTGGAGGCATTTAGAGGGGGAAGTTTATGGGATTAAGAAAACATATTCATGCAAGCTGTCTCTGCATCATTCCTTCTATAAATCCATTTTCCAACTGCAGCACTAAAACTGGCCCCACATCCCACAACTTTCCTGAGAATTCTCTGGTTTCAGGCGATGTTTCTGGAGCACACAAAGGGGGATAGTGGAAGATGAGAGGGCAGAAGATGTCTGCTGCCATGCACGTTCTGCACTTGTGCCACATTGAATGCCAGCCATTTATGTAGCTGAGGAAATACCTTAGGGTCTAAAACTTAGATATACTTAATGGTACCTGGGGTGTCTTATCACAACATTTTGCATACAATAGGGGTGTAGTATAGTGGTTTGAGTGTTGGTTTAAGGACTGAAAAAGACCAAGGATAGAATCCTGCTCTGCCATGGAAACCCACTGGTCACACTCTGTCAGCCTTACAGGAAGGCTGTGCATAGCCCCTTAGAAGAAATCTTGCCATGAAAACCCTACCATGCATTCAGGGTAAATCAGAGTTGACTTGAAGGCACACAGCACAAACTGGCAATGTTTAATAAATTTAAAACAATAACCATGATTTGCTCCATCTCCAACAGAAAAACATTTAAAGATATCAAGTAAACATTGTCCCTCCCCATTTCATTTGTCTTTCCTACTCTTTAAAAATATTGTTCCATGTACGTGTCTAGAGTGAAAAACAAAAGTAGTTTCCATAAGGGTGGAATGAATGGAGGCAAACATATGGCTTCCTACATGTTGATGAACTACTATTCCCATCATCTCTTAGCACTGGCAGGCAAGCAAGAACACATGGGAATTTGCAAAAGGGCAAGCATCCCTTTTTCTGTTCTATGAAATCTGCCAGAAATAATACTTTTTAGGTCATAACATCAAAATAACAATTTAAAACATGTTCAAAAACATCTTGTACCTATTGTGCAAGGTTTTTGGCCCAGCTTTCTGACTCTGTAAGGGAAAAAAACAGTGCTGAAATAGTCTCATAGGTTTTTAATAAAGAAACCCAATCAGATTATTATTAATTTTTTCCTGGTCAAGTTGACAATGTTATCTGGATATGACCTAGCATTCTCCTCTGTATCAAATATATCAGATAAAAATTGTGCCTATATACGTATAATCAGTCTGTTTCTCTCTTGTTTATTTTGGTTCAAATATGATTGCCTATTGAAGTATGCAGAGACAACCCTAAAGAGGGGCAGGTGAAGTAGATGGCAAGTGATACACATCTTCTTTACCATTTTGAGGGCTAAATTACCATAAAATGAGGAAACCACTCATATGGTTCCAACCTGTTAGAGAGACTCTTCATCTGATTGAAATAATCACTTTTTAAAAGTCTCTCCCCCACTTTCCCCCCAGTCAATTGATATTCTACAGCATTTATTCAGAACATGTTTCTCTTAAAATGTCACCTCTTTTACAACTCTAAATGCAAATAGCACAAAGAAAAGATTAATAAACAGGGCATATTTTAATTGTTGGTGTTAAAGCAAAAGAGAGAGGGCACAGCAACTCTTTGATTTTTTAAAAATGAGAATTTATAATTCAGAACCTATACTGTACAGATGTTTCTGTTTCTCAGAGATGCAGCTAGCAACAAAGCAATTAGAGGAGACCAGACAAGTGTTATTACACATGACTCATGCAGACTGACATTGGTGACAAGTCCTACATAAAATATGTCATCCTAACACACAGGTTTGAAATACTTGCAAATAAAATGATGTTAGTGGTTACAACATGTGATTTCTGCTTCAGGTTTTATGTTCAGTTCCCAGCCTAGTCTGTCAGAGGGGGCCGTTTGTTTATTTATAACCCTTTTATATGGGTCATCAACAGCATTGCAACCTGTAAAGTGGGTTGCAAAAGGGGTTTGATTTTTTTCCCCCGAGGGGGGTGAGAGCTCTTTTGTGATGGGCGTTTTGTTTGTTTGTTTGTTTGTTAACTATCTGATGTGCTGAGGTTAAGCCTCTACTGTAATCAGTTCTGGTTAGGATAAT
Source organism: Urosaurus nigricauda (assembly GCA_034509955.1). NCBI lineage: Eukaryota > Metazoa > Chordata > Lepidosauria > Squamata > Phrynosomatidae > Urosaurus > Urosaurus nigricauda. The sequence continues at coordinate 329,768,449 of JAOEGL010000001.1, forward strand.
AAGGGACATCAGAAACAAATTGGAAAGATTGTAATCTGTAATATATGTAATCTGTTATACTGTAATTTACTTAAAAAAAATAGATTATGTACAATTTGGATATAGATTTTACTAACTTGGGAGAAAGATAATTAAAAGGAAGTGAATATATTTTTATGCTAAGTAAGATTTATACTATAAAGGAAAGAAACTGAAGCTACATGGTCTTGATCCAACTCTAGCAGAAGGGAATAAAAAGTGGCTCTGATAGGGATTCATAAATGCACAAGCATACATCTGTGATACAGATGTGCATCTGCATTGATATAAGTGTATGAAAGGCTGTTTACACATGCAGATTTCTCTTGCAGGATTGCAAAGATATATTTAAACTGAATGTTTTTTAAAAATGCTCCAAAAGCAAATTCTATTATTTACTGTGAAGTAGTTCACAAACGGTAAAGGAGTTACATCCTACAGTGCAGTTAATTTCTAATGCCCCCATTTCCCAGTAAGATACACATACACGTGCACACATACATGCACACACACATGCACAAACACACAAAAAACAAAAGTTAAGGAATCTCTAGGCCTTCCTTTCTTGAAACAATATATATTCAGCAAGTGAATTTTCCCCAAAATGAAGATGCTTTCATTCTGAAGTATTAAATACCTTTAAATGGGATTTACTAACTGTATGTATGAACAAAAGTGTTGCCTCACTGACACAGAAGATCAGCCTGGAAAATATTAGCAATCTTACCCGTAGGCTCAGGATTTTACAGTTAAAAGTAAGAAACTATTCTCAAGGGGTCTGATAACCTACTCTTTTTCAGCACATCTATTCTCTACAATATACATATGATTTTCAATCCACACAGTTTCCTTCTTCATATTCAAGGAAGCTTTGTTAACTGGTTCACCAATAGGGATTCAACTATTGCAGCTGCTCTTAGCACAGCGATGAAGAAATCTGCCTCCTCAAGGAGAGAAGGGAGTGAGAGGAGGGCCCGACCGGGTATTACCCCACCTCTGGGGTGCCACCTCACACAGTCCACACACCCTGCATCTCCCAGTAATGCCACTGACATGGGTTATTTCTGCAGTGTGGATGTAGCCCAAGGTGGGACCCTGGCAGAGCAGTGGTTAGATGCCTGTACTGCTGCCACTCACTAACAAAACACAAGGTTGTGAGTTCAGTACCAGCCAGGGGCTCTGGCTTGACAGCCTGGCATCCTTCTGTAGGTTGCTAAAATGAGTACCTACTTGTTGGGGGCTGTTAGCTTATTTGTAAACTGCTTAGTACATCTGTAAGTGGTATAGAAATGTACTTGCTCTTATTTGCTATTGCTAGGTAGGATTGCATAAGTCTCCTATCTGATGCATTGGGAAAACACTGCCAGTCAGTGAAGACTGTTGAAAGTAAAGAAGCATTAATACTTTTATAAAGTAACTAGTGAGAGAGGGGACCCTGGAGGACACGTCTGCCCTTTTGTTGCATGTCTGTTTCTTGCTTTGGTCTGTGTATGCAAGCCTTATTGCTTGCTTCCTGCCTGCAGAGGTCATTTGCCCTTCTCCCAAAAGTTCTTTGTCTGAGAAGGGAGTGAATATGAGGATCCCACCTCAAGATGGTCACTAGCCAATTTCAACATGTGAGGCCAGCCTTAGGAGCTCTTCTATTAAAGTTGAGGCAATCTTATTTTGTCTGTCACCTTTCCTATCCCAAGAAGGGTTTCCAGAAACAATAAATGTAAGGGTCCCCCTTTTTTCTTTTCTTTTTTTTTTAACCATAGAAGAGCATCCTGCATACTTTCTCCTGTTTCTCCCACAAGCTCATGCTGCACTGGCTTCACTGCATTTTGCTTGATATAGTTATCAAATATTCCTAAAAGGCCAATTCATAGATGTTGGTATATATAAGATATGTAGTTGATACATGCCTTACACTACTTGAGACCACTGGTCCATTCGGCTAGTGGTCCGGTGGCTGCCTTATACTTCTTCAGACACTGGTTTCCTTACACAACTTCAGACCAATGGTTCATCTAGCTAGTATTATCAGCTCCGACTAGTGGCATCTCTCCAGCCAGGATTCTTTCCTAGCCCTGTCTGGGGATCCCTGGAGGTTTTTTTGATGTTGCTTAGCTTCCAAAAGCAGGTGAGACTAAAAGTCTTATCGCATGAGAAAAAAAGCCAAGAGGCTCCAAAAGAGAAGGGGTTTTGTCCTTGCCTCTCTGTATGCCTTGCCTCTCCGTATCTCCTTTCAGAGAGAGATTATTATAAAGGTGTGCCTTTTGCCAAACTAATTTTTCCAGTGTGACAAAAGACACACTTTTAAGATTGTTTTCCTCAGGAAGAGAATTGAAGCACTTTGACAGCATGCAGAAAGGCAAAAGTTCCTTCTCTCTTGCTGCCTCTTAGCTTTCTTTTGTCATGTGATAAGGTTTCTAAGGCTACACCTGCACTGCAGAAATAATGCATTTTGATACCACTTTAACTGCCATGGCTCAATGCAATGGAATTCTGGGATTTCTCATTTTGTACAGTTGGCCCTCCTTATCCACAGATTTTTTATCCACAATTTGAGCATGCACAGCTTGAAAACATTCGCAAAAAGTATAAATTCCAAATAGCAAACCTTGATTTTCCATTTTATATATGGGACACCATGTTGTTGTGCCATTATATGTAATGGGACTTGTGCATACACCGATTTTGTTATCCACGGAGGGTCCTCGAACCAAACCCCAGCAGATAACAAGGGCCCACTGTAATTATTTATTTTCTCTGTCAGAAAGCTCTGGTGCCACAACAAACTATAAAACTCAGGATTCCACAGCACTGAGCCATGGCAGTTAAAGTGATGCCAAACTGCATTATTTCTGCAGTGCAGATGCAGCCTGAATGTGTTCAGGGTGTTATGGTGGTGAGCAATGTCATAATACTGAGTGGTTGGCATCAACTCCCTTGATTCAGTATCCTCCTGTAATGTGAACAGCAACACCTTTTGGAACTTTGCCTCTCAGGCAGCTGTTACAAACACAGGAAAAGCAAGTCCCATAAAATGACAACCCTGCAATTACTGAGGAACATGTAAGGTGGAAGGACAGCTCAGAAACTGGCTCCCAACTGATGGAATGAATGGGAAGAAAGAAGCAGAATCTCTGCCTATTTGACAATAAGCAATTTCCTTGTCAAACTAGTTACTGTTTGGGAGAAAGGCAACACTTCTCCAGCAAGCTGTTCAGACAGTTCAAGAAACATTAAAGGGAAAATAAGTTCTACATTAAGAACTCACTTACCTGCAGCCAAAGAATCTTGAAGTGGAGTATTTGTCAATGAGTACACCTTAAACTTCAGGTAAATGCACCAATGTCTCTAGAATAAGACAGTTCCAGAAGAGTGAACAGCAGAATGCCACTTGCTGACATGCACCGTTCCCAGTTAAAACCACTCAGACTTACCATCAGCAATCTATAGTCCATCCAATGACAATTCCCTCTCACAATCCTCATTTGGTCAACCTGTACTTGTTTATAGTACAGTATAATATAGTATCTTTAAAAGATTGTGTGTGTGTGCATGCACATGTGCATGTGTGTACCTTCAAGTCACCTGCTGAATTATTGTGACTTCTGGAATTTTATAGGATTTTCTTGGGCAAGGAATACACAGAGGTGACTTTATCAGTCCCTCCTTCTGAAATATAGCCTATAGCACCTGGTATTCATTGGCAATCTCCCATCTGAGTACCAAACAGGCCTGACTCTGCTTAATTTCCAGCCTCAGACATGATCTGGTGCCTTTAGGATATTTAGGCTAACAAAAACAGACTTTGCTGCAGAGATGGAGACAAAGGAACCAGAACTTGTAGAAGATCCAGATGCCAACTGTGCCTGTTTACCTGGGGAAACTGTTGCAGGATGCATTAAGTCCATGTTCTCATTTTCCAAAATGATATATGATGTCATTTACCACTAAGGTGTTGTATGCAAAGCAAACCAGTTACTCCTTACACAAAACAAAAATAAAGGGAACACATCTGACATCACAAATTACAACATTCAAAAAGCAGTGAGGTAATACTCCATTTTCCAGGACACTTTCTTACTAACCTCAGATAAGCTATTTTTGAACACAAGAACTTCAAAGGGTAGTTACAAGTAAAACGGCTGAAAATCAATTAACCAAGAGGGTCAGTTCTATCCCTTGTGGCCTGAATAAGGCCAAAGGTTTTGTTTTGAATCTCACTATTTGCATTAATCAGTTAATCAACACAACTGTTGTTTCCATCCAGTTACTTTTGGTTAATGGCCACTGTTGAGCAGTAGTTATTTTTTTGCAATTCAGTTCCCTGTGACTTCACTGATTATAACCTTCCACCCAGTCACACAAGTATTTTAATATCATCTGCCAACTAAGGCAGCACTCCATGCATCTTATGAACTGGGTGCATTCCTTGAAAGCTTCTATCATAACAAAATGTATTAGACTTTAAGGTCTTTTTGTTGTTTTCCCCAGAGCATAATCCATATGCAAGTATGCTCTTATTTATAGCTGGAAACATTCAGAGCTAGGCATCCTGTGGCAAATATTGAAAATCTGATGCAATTTGCTATCCCCAAATCTTTTTTGCTTTTCAAACTGTAAACATAAACACATAATGCCAATTCACAGCAGGATCTGCAACAGCGCTGATAAAATTGGAGTCTTTATAGGAATAGTTCCATTTGAAGAACACTGGCTATATCCAGCTGATACTTACATAATGAGGGATAAAATGATACCATTTATCCACGTAATCCCATTCAAATTTATTTCAAGTAACATATCTGATAGGAGACATTGACTCTAGCTGATGGAACATAATAAATGGAGTGTTAAAAAGGCCCATTTAAAATCAAAATATAGCTCTCCCCCCCCCCTTTTTTTTTTTTTTTTTGGGTGGTTATATTAACTCTGCCTTTTCAGCTTCAGCCTGCACTTGATTACTTGAAGTGTATTGGATTCAGTCTGATGCTGAAGGCAACCAACCCTAAAGGGCAGTTAGATTTCTAGAATACATAAAGATTAGCAGGGATGGCTAAGAAGATGGAAGAAGGAGAACATGAATCATTAGGCCTGAAAGGCTTTCTTTCCTCCTTGAAGACCACAAACAGCAATGGGTGACTGGACTGCCTACTCCCAGCCATTTCCTATAATCTAACATTTGAAGGGGAACAGGTCGGAGAAGGCAGTGCTGGCATAACCCACTTCCCAGAACAACTGATCTGCTAAAAGCACTCTTATGTCTCTATCTGATTACAACCTCTAGAAAAGCCACATGAATATTAACTGTAGCATGAACAGTTGTTTGCTAGTTGTATTCCTTATGATGTCATAAAGCACTTCTTGAGCTACTTTACTTTAATCTGGTTTGTAGCTGTTGTGAGCTGTATATGAACAGATATTTAGAATGCCCAGGAAGATAAATCATTGGTGTAGGTGGGTGCATGCATGCCACACTGTAGTATCTGTAACATTATACATTTATGAGGCACTCAACATTATGAACAAATGTGAAGCAGCTCACAGATGTGCAATCAGTGCAACAAAAAACATCCAGAAGTCTTGTGGTGCTTTAAAGATCAACATCATTTTAAACGTTCATGGGCCGCAGTCCATTTTACTACATGTATGAAGCATGCCTAATTACAGGTGTGTATGCGTGCATGCACACTCAGACACATATAAAGTGGAGGTAATGGGAATTGTAATCAATGAAGACAAAGAAAACTGAAATGCAGAAAGTTCAGAAAGTAGTAGAAATGACTGTAAGTAACCCTGGATTGGTGAGCAGATGAACATATGCAACTCCCCCCCCCCAAAAAAAAAACAACGTTACCCTTTTTCAGGCCAAGGGAGATACAGTTTAATGGTTCTTTAAGTTATTGTAGTTTAGCTGTTTTGTCTTACAACTTGTCTTTGAAGCTCCTTTGTTTAATAATGGCTGCTTTAAGATCAGGGACAGGGTGTCCTGGAAAGTTGAAATGTTTCCCGCTGCTTTTTTTAAAATTCCCATTTCTGATGTTAAACCTATGCCCCTTTAATATTTTGAACAGAAACTAGCCTGTCTACCATTTGTTGGCATACCTATTGTAAACAAGCTCATTCTACAAGAAACACTAGATAAAATCTAAGTATTATTCCAATCCAGAATAGACTAGTTGAATCAATAGGATTTGCATTAGTGTTGATTTAGTAAAGCCCATTGATCAATGGCAATAGCCTGATTGAAAATGGTCTTATAGTTTCTATCCACACTCCAATGGTCATAGTAGTTTGCAAATTGGTGTCTTTTTGTTTGTAATTTGAATTATAAATAAATTAACTATCCAGCTAAATGCTAATGTCATAATCGAAAGATAACAACAACGTAAAGCTATTTCTCACAGTTTTGCTCCCTGTATCCAGGGCCAACCTCTCCATGGGAAGCAATGTCAAACCCACCAGGTCTCATGGTCTCAGTGACAGCTCACACATGTTTTACTTAACTTTAAATCTTACATTTCTCCTAATATGGGACCCAGGGTGATTCATGCTGTGATGGGGATTTTATTATAAGAGCCCCCAAGGTATAGTGGTTTCAGTGTTGGACTATGACTCTGGAGATCAGGGTTCAATTTTCTACTCAGCCATGGAAATCCACTGGATGATCTTGGGAAGTCAGACACTCTCAGCCCCACAAAAACCCTTGACAGGCTCACCTTAAGGTTGCCATAAGTTAGAAATGACTTGAAGGAAAACAATAACAAGCCACAATACAAATGGTGGTATTGACAGGATGCTTTGATTAGGAGTTCCTGCATGGCAGGGGATTGGACTGGATGGCCCTTGTGGTCTCTTCCAACTCTATGATTCTATGATTATATTTCCAGCAATAGCAATTCTTGGCAGCATATACTCTCCACTGACCCTTGGTAGTGCTGCATCCTCAGGGATGAATTTGATCTCGACCAGTGATATTAGGAGGCCTGGAATTCTAGCCTAAATAGGATCACACCTCCCTCCCTCTTGTAGTGTATCAGGCTCTCCCTGCTAGAGACTTCTTTGCTCTGCCTAGGACAACAACATGCGAGTTGAGAACTGTAATGGTGTTGGCTTGAATTCAGGCAAGTATCCAGGAGTTGCTCCATTACAGGCTTGTTGCTCAGGGACAAACTACTCCTCTGCTTTTCCTATACATCCCTCTGCTGTCTTCTCCATCTAGGATGTGTTCGCTTCTCATCCTCTTCTGGCTGGATTCTCTGCCCTTATTTAGATTTGCCTCACCCTCTGACGCTATTTCTGAACTGAATGGATGGCTGCCTCAGTAACCCACCAGATATTTCTTGCAGCATCACAAATGGCAACCCAGAAAACAAATTCACACCAAGGTCTTAAGCTGAAGATATTGATATGGACCCCTTTGCACCACCCCATTACACCTCTCCATTAAAAAATTTTTTCAGTCAACAGTATGTGTTCATCTTTGATTCCCACCTATTTCCTCTATTAATACAACTTATAGTGCAAGCAGACCTTAGTCAACCCAGAGGAGCTTGTAGGATATACTCAGTGAGTCACGTGCAGAAATTCAATGGTAAAGAAGAAATGAACCTGGGAACTGAGACTCAATGAATAATATACACATTTTGTGATGAATTTATAGAGGAGCCCCCCCAAATCATTCAATTATTATTCAGAGACATAGCTCTGTTAGCTTGGAACAGTATGCAAAGGGATCTTTTAGCACTTTGAGACTAACTGAGACAAAGAAGACTTCATTCTATGAAAGCTTAGGCTACTGACTCCTCACAGTCTCAAAGGTGCTACAAGAGCCCTTTGCATATCATTATTATATATGGGGTATTTAAAATCATTCCCTTTTAGTCTTGTTATTAGTTTTTTTCCTGTTTCGTCTGTCAGTAGTATTGTTGTTGCTAATATTGATAAACTGATTTTATTACTTTTTTTAAAAAAATGGTATGCTCTCATCTCTGATACTTACAATGCAATCCTAAGTGTGTCTGTAAGTGTGTAAAAGGATATCATAGAATCATAGAATCATAGAGTTGGAAGAGACCACAAGGGCCATCCAGTCCAACCCCCTGTCATGCAGGAACTCCCAATCAAAGCATACCTGACAGATGGCCATCCAGCCTCTGCTTAAAAACCTCCAAGGATGGAGACTCCACTACACTCCGAGGGAGTGTGTTCCACCGTCGAACAGCCTTTACTGTCAGGAAGTTCCTCCTAATGTTGAGGTGGAATCTCTTTTCCTGCAGCTTGCATCCATTGTTCCGCGTTCTAGTCTCTGCAGCAGCAGAAAACAAGCTTGCTCCCTCCTCAATATGACGTCCCTTCAAATATTTGAACAGGACTATCATATCACCTCTTAACCTTCTCTTCTCCAGGCTAAACATCCCCAGCTCTCTAAGTCGTTCCTCATAAGGCATGGTTCACCATCTTAGTTGCTCTCCTTTGGACACGCTCCAGTTTCTCCACATCCTTTTTGAATTGTGGTGCCCAGAACTGGAGACAGTATTCCAGGTGGGGCCTGACCAAAGCAGAATAGAGCGGCACTATTACATATTACATTGTTTTTAAACATTAAAATAATGAAAAGACTTCCATTTTGTAAAAGGCTATGCCACTAAGTTTCCCCTCTCTTTTACAACATCAATGTAATTATCAAATAGCTGATGTAAGGTTGGAGCTATTGGTAGTAGAGTCATAGGCTGAGTAGCTGCCACTGCTTTACATGGTCTTACCTAGAGATGATTGACTAAAGGTATTAAGATCATCCCTTTCCTTTAATAGTTTTTCCACTAGTGAGGCACTAGGACTAGATTTTTTGTAGAAAGCTAATGCAGAAACTCAAAATAGCAAGGCAGAATGCACTGGGAGAAAAGAAAAAAGGAAATTACTGAGGTTGCATCCACTCTGCAGAAATAATCTGGTTTGACACTGCTTTAATTGCCATGGTTCCATTCTATGGAATCCTGAGAAATATAGTGTTTTGTGACACCAGAAAAGGCTAAACATCTCACAAAACTACAATTTCTGGAATTCCATAGAATGGAGTCATGGCAATTAAAGTGGTATCAAGCGGGATTATTTCTGCAGTGTGGATGCAGCAATAAATGAAGGGACATACTGTATAGAGTTGTGATGTAGGGTCATATCCAGCTAAGTTCTGCTGCCAGTGGAGCTGTTTCCATCGCTGGAATAGGCAGGAGGTGATTTCTCCTCCCCTGGAAATTCCCCTTTTTGGACATTCAAAATCTGTTCCAGGAAACTAGATAAGCCACCAGCTTTTTTTTTTTTTTTCCTGCTGGAGGGACATAAAACAGTAGTTGTTCCAGTGATGTAGATTTCATTTCACTCACAGGATTTCATAGATACTAGACTGATATGTCAGAACTTTAAACAGATTGATAAAAAAATATTGGGACTTTCTGGATTAGTGATCCATCTTACAGGTTTTTGGGTTTGTTTGTTTATTTGTTTGGTGTTTGACCATCTCCAGCATTATTGGCAGGATCCAGATGGTTTTATAGGCATCACTATTTTATAGGCATCACTATTCTTGTCTATTGTTTTCATAGCCAGTTGACATACAGATAACATTCCTTAAAGAAGATAAAGGAAAAGGTTCATCTATTTATGGCTGCAGATAAGGGACAGCAACAGAGATACAGTAGTTAAAAAAGAAAAGAAAAGCAAAAAGCAGAGTTGGCCCAAACAAGAGTAATTCTGTTTTTTCCCTGTCAGCATCTCTCTTCTCTTTCTATGTTGGATAAAGAAGTTATCCTCTAGATAATATTACATCCTGGGTTTGGTGTTTTTATTATAAGGCTCTTGGAATCTTCTTCCAAAATGCATCTAGTAATGACTTTTTTCTTTCAGTCTCCACTCCCCCCCCCCCCCATTTCCATTTTTTGTGGCAATAGAGAGCTATGCTTTTAAAGATGCTTGGGGTAACTGGTAAGGCAGGTTTATTTGCTCTTCCCTTTCCTCTTTGTTTTCCTATTCATGCATGTTCAGTAAGGACTTCAGGAAGCAGCTTTTGCTTACCATGTCTGTTGTAGGTACACATAGCAACAGCTGGATTAGTCACAGTAGATTTTTTTGTGGAGCTTTCGGGCTATGTGGCCATGTTCTAGAAGAGTTCCATTCTCTGAAGATGCCAGCCACAGATGCTGGCGAAACATCAGAAAGGAACTCTTCTAGAACATGGCCACATAGCCCGAAAGCTCCACAAAAAACTATGGATGCCGGCCATGAAAGCCTTCGACTCCACATTAGTCACAGTAGAATTTCATTCTTCAGCAGCTGAAGCTTTTTTGCATTGTTTATTGTAGCCATTTAACCTTTAAAGCCCTACATGGCTTGGGCCCATCTTATCTCAGGGACCGCCTTTCCCCATATGAACCCCGCTGCACACTTTGATCCTCTAGGAGAAATCTGCTGCAGCCTGTGAAAACCAGACTGTCGCAGACTTCCCAGAGGACTTTCTCTGCTACCGCTCCCAAGCTTTGGAACGGCCTGCTGGATGAGATGCATCTTATAACATCCCTTGATTGCTTTAAAAAAATCTCTAAAGATGCATCTCTTCTGGCAGGCCTTTCCTGAAACCTCCTACTGGTAGATTCCGGCTCCAAAACTGGATCTGAAAATCGGATTTGATCCCTTGCTCTGGCGCCATCTCCCACCTCGTTTAAGAACAATGTTGAGGAGGTATTATGTTTTTAACTTGTTGATGGTTTTAAATTATTGTTAATTTAATTCACTTTTAAGGGGCAGGTGGTTGGGAATGAGTCGTTGAACTGTTTTAAATTGTATGTTTTAATCCTGCTGTACCCCGCTCTGATTGTTTTCTATAGAGGAGCGGGTTAGAAGTAAAAATTTATTATTATTGTTGTTGTTGTTGTTGTTGTTATTATTATTATTATCATCCCATCATTGAAAATCTGCTTCACAAACCTCACCATGCTGATGCTGCTGAAAAACTTGCAGATAGAGGACATGGAGGAAAAGAGGGATTGAGTGAGCATAAAAAGTACTGTTAGCTCTCCACATTTGTGGCTTTGACTTTTGCAAATCTAATTGTTCTCTGCTTTAATTAATAGTTTTTTTCTAGGAATCTCTAGGTTCCTCAGTGTGACTCTGCCAGAAGGTGGCCATAGACCATTCCAGAGGACCTAGAGATGCTTAGAGAAAACACTTATCTAGGCAATTGTAGGCCATCCAGTGCAGTTCTATGGCCAACTTCTGCCAGATGTTGGCCATAGAGTCATGCTGTAGGACTTAAGAGATTCCTGGATTCTAAATCTAGATTTAGAAAACAATAACCAGCATCCAGTGAGAAAACATTTAACTATCAGAAGAATGCTGGTGACTTGAAAATGACCCTGTTCACATAAAGAAACTTTCATGGAAGATTACTGAAGAATTACAACTTATCAAGACATCTTTGTTTATTGTTTTGAATATGAATAAAGACAGTGTCCTGACTGATTGTCCTGATGTGTAACCTGTATTCAGAACAAGAGGCTACTGTTAGGACAGAATATGAAGAAACAAATAGCTTCCAATTGGCAAGGGAATCAGACCAGGCTACATTTTATCGTCATTTTATTACCTTCAGTTTGTATGCATGAAATATGAAGCAGGATTAGATTTGGAAGAAGGAAGGTTGCAAACTGGAGGAATTTAAGATATGCAAATGATGCCATACTACTAGCAGAAAATAGCAGACTTGGAAAGATTATTGAAGAAAGTTAGGATAGAAAGTGCAAGCACAGGTTTAGAACTCAACATTAAGAAAACAAAAATAATGTCAGCAGATAATTTTACATAACCTTAAAGCAGACAATGAAGACATTGAAATAGTTAAAGATTTTCCATACCTTGGCTCAATCATTAATCAGAAAGGAGACTTCTGTTAAGAAATTAGAAGTCTGAGACTTGAAAGGGCAGCTATGAAAGAACTCGACAAGATCCTTAAGTGCCAAGATATATCACCGAATACTAAAGTTAGGATGGTCCATGCAATCATATTTTCCATTTCTATGTATGGCTATGAAAGCTGGACAGGGAAGAAAGCTGACAGAAAGAAAATCAACTCATTTGAAATGTGGTGCTGAAGAAGAGTTCTGCAGACCTGGACTCCTAAAATGACAAATGCTGTAAATAGGTCTTGGAGAAAATCAGGCCTGAACTGGCAACTTGAAGAAAGTCAAAGTTGACTTGAAGGAAGTCAACAACAACAAAAGACAATGGTTTTCTACCCCATGATATGTTTTAACAATCACCAGTCATTGCTGTTGTAAATAGTTCACATTTTAACTGAACTGTCTCAGATAATACCCTCCATAGCCATTTGATCCCACTCTTTACAGTGTTGTTCTATTTACATCACTCCTGTGTATATTTAACTGTACCAACTGAACAAGCATCTGATGAAGTATTGTAGACTCTGTTTCATGAAAGCTTATGCCACCAAAAACCTCTAAGGAGGACAGGATTCTTTGATGTAAATTTAGCAACGTTTGGTATTTTAAAAAAAATTAAGATGAAAAATGAATATACTTCTGAGAAGGCATGTCACAGGGCTCTGTTACAGGCTGGTACAAATTTTGGAGCTTCTTCGTGCCTCCAAATTAAACCTTACTACATATTTTTTCCCTCTCCTTAAAAAAATAATAATCATAACCTCAAGACATCAGAACGTTCTGGGTATAGGCAGGGCTCACAGCCTAATGCAAGAGGAACATTCTGGTACCAGAGACTGTACTATGGGAATATGAATTCACTCGATCAGGGGTTCTCAACCTGGAGTCAAGATGGGAGTTTCAGGGGTGTGTGAGAAACAGTGACTCGTGTCCCTGAATGATGATCATGAATCATCACTCATTCTTTTCTTAACAGAACAGAATCTAATTGCTCAATTTAAATTTTTATTTTATATGCTGAGTTATAAGCTTGTTTTCAAAAAGTTCAATTTGTTCACCTGGAGTATTGTATCTGGTTCAATTTGTGATTTAAAAAATAGAAATCAGACCTCTTCATATTCAAATAATGTATATATTTTGTAGAAGGTGCAAACATTTTCTAGGGGTGTGGGGTGTATGAGAGCCAGTAAGGCATAGTGGTTTGAGCACTGGACTATGATACTGGAGACCAGGGTTTGAATCTCGGCTTGACTATAGAAAGCCAATTTTTTTTTTTGGGGGGGGGGGGAAGGATATTAATAATAATAATAATAATAATAATAATGTCTTTTTGACAAGTGGTCTCTTTTAATCCTATTTTAATGGCTAGTTTTGTATGTTTTTAATTGTACTGTGGTTTTTCAATATTTGACTCTTAATTTTTGGGCAAAAAAAAAGAGGATATTATCAAATTAATAATGATAATATCTTTTAAGCAAGTGACCTCTTTTAATATTTTAATAGTTTAATCTTATTTTAATGGTTAGTGTTGTGTGTTTCTAATTGTACTGTGGTTTTTCAGTATTTGACTCCCAACTTTGGGGGTGGAAAAAGAAGAATATTATCAATAATAATAATAATAATATATTTTTAACAAGTGATCTGTTTTAATATTTTAATCCTATTTTAATGCTTAGTTTTGTCTGTTTTTAATTGTACTGTGGTTTCTCAATATTTGACTTCCAATTTTGGGAGGGAAAAAAGAGGGATATAAAATATAATAATATAAATATTATATATTTATAAGATACTCTTTATATATATTATAGATATATATATATATATATAATATATAATATATAATATAATATACTCTGAGAGCAGAGCCTGGAGGGGAATCCCAGCCCCTCCCCCTCCTTTCCAGGGAATTCCACAGAAAAAGGGGAGGAGCCTGTCTCCACCCTTACTTCCGGGTTCCTCCTCCTCCTTCCACGCATGCGCGGCGGCGGAGCCCGATCCGCCTCACCCGGGGACACCATTTCCTCAGTCAGACTGTACCATTACAGAAATAGGGGGAGGTTTCCTTACTTCCCACCCCCCCCCCCACCCATTACTTCTTTTAACACTCCGAGGCCTTCCTTTTTTCGAAGCCAAGGCGTCCCCCACGCATTTCAAAGAATCGCCCCCCTCCCTTTCTGGAGCTCCACGTCGACTCAGTCTCCCCCCCCCGTGGCGAGGTGTTGGTACGCTCCTCTCCCCATAGAACCCAGCGGCCGGGCGATACCACTGAAAGATATTAGAGGGGGAGGAGCCGAGGGGGCCCATTGTTGGGTCAAGGGCGGCGGCGGCGTCACAACGTCGAGGACGAGGGCCGTTGCAGCTCAGTGTCACCTGAAGCGGCGCAGGGTGCGGCTGCCTCTGGTCCCTCCGGCGTCAGCCTGCCTCGCGTCTAACCCCCCCCCCTCCGCCACCCGTCGTAGTGGTATCGCCCGGCTCCAGCTGACCGGCCTGGAATCCCGGCTTCGAGAGAGAGAGAGAGAGAGAGAGCGAGGAGGAGGCCCGGCCTGGAGCCCGACCACGACGCCCCCGCAGCCATGGGAGACACCGGCAGCGAGCGGAGCAGCAAGGCCCCCAGCCTCCCGCCCCGCTGCCCCTGCGGCTTCTGGGGGTGAGTCTCACTCTCTCAGGCTCAGAAGTCAGGGCCCAGGAGGAGGAGGAAGGGAGGGAGGGAGGAAAGGGGAAGGGGGGCTGCTGCTGCTGCTGCTGCTGCTGGGCGGTGGCTGAGCCTGGCTCCTTTTGGTGTCACTCCTCCTACACACAACACACACACACACTTGGGCCTGGATGGAGGGAAGGGGGCTGCAAGGGTGGCTGGCCCTCCTCTGCCTTGTCCTCTTCCTCGCCCCAAAATGGAGGACGTTCCTGGAAACACACACACACGCACACACATATATGTGTAGGTAGGGGTGTGTGTGTGTGAATGTGTATATGTGTCTACATATATGTATATGTATGTGTTTGAGTGAATATATATATATATATATATATGTTTCAGCATATATGTGTGTGTAAGTATATATGTATGCGTGAGTATATACATATGTTTGAGTGTGTATATATATATATATATATATGTTTGTGTGTGTATATATGTGTGAGTGTGTACATGTATATATGTTTGAGTATATATATATATGTGTATGTGTGTGTGTGTGAATGTATATACACATGTTTGAGTATATGTGTGTGTATTTGTGTGTGTATGTATGTATATATATGAGTGTATATACATATATTTGAGTATGTATGTGTGTGTGTGTGTGTATGTGTGTGAGTATATATATTATATGTTGAGTATATATTTGTGTGAGTGTGTGTGTGTGTATATATATATGAGTGTATATATACATATATATATGTTTGAGTATATGTGTGTGAGTGTATACCTGTATATGTGTGAGTGTTGCTGCCAGTTTTTCTTTCTTTCTTTCAAAGGTGCTACAAGATCTCTCTATGGACTTATTGTTATACAGTATAACTGGTGGTGGTGGTAGGCCTTCAAGGGGTATCCTATTTTTCCTCCCTCTGAGGCTGAGAGAGTGTGAAGGTTTCTATGGTTGAGCTGGTGGCTAGAGGTGGTCCCCCTCACCACAAAATGGAGGAGGTTCCGTATATCCTGGACACACAAACACACACATATAGGGGTTATATGTATATGTGTGTGTGTGTGTGTGTGTAGTGTTGGACCTGGTCAAAGAAAAGCTAAAAACAGTAATATCAATTCATCCCATATAGTTCATTTATTGTTATATTACATGTGCTGGTGGTTAAGTGGGCCTTCAAGCTGTCTTGCCACCCTCTGAGGCTTAGAGAGTGTGACTGGGCCACGGTCACCCTAAGGTGGGGTTTCCATGGCCTAGCTGGTAGCCAGAGGTGGTCTCCCTCACCGTAAAATGGAAGAGGTTAATATATATATATATATATATATATATTTAGAGAAAGAGAGAGAGTCTGGACAAAGAAAAGTTATAAACAGTAATATCAATGTATCCCATATACTGTAGTTTATTTATTGTTATCTTACATGTGGTGGTGATGGTGGGCCTTCAAGAAGTTTCCTGTCGTGCCATTCTTTGAGGCTGAGAGTGTAACTTGCCCAAGATCACCTTAAGGTGGGATTTCCTTGGCCTAGCTGGTGTCTAGATGTTGTCCTCCTCACGGCAAAGGAGGGTCAGGCACCACAAAATGGAGAATGTTCAAGGAAAATAAATAATAATGTCAGACCAGGCAGGAGAAAAGTGAAAAACAGTAATATCAATTAATTCTGTATGGTGTATTTATTGTTATATTACATGTCGTGCTGGTAGTTGTAGCCTTCAAGGAGTTTCCTGTCATGCCGTTGCTTGAGGCTGAGAGAGTGTGACTCACCCGTGGTTATCCAGTGGGGTTCATGGCCAAGCTGGTGACCAGAGGTCTTCCAGCTCAGAGCAAAGGACCAGACACCACAAAATGGAGGACGTTCCAGGGGGAAACAGTGATACCTGACCAAAGGAAAGCTATTTATTTGCTTATTACTTACTGTATTTATATCCTGCTTTTCAGCCCTAAAGGCTCTCAGAGTGGCTTACAGATAGTTATTCAGATGGTTCCCTGCCCTCATGCTTACAATCTAAAAAGACATGACACAAAAGGAGAAGGGAATGGTGGTGGGGAAGGGGATCAGGTCCAGTGGTTCTTCTCTCCCTCTAAGGCCTGGACCGTGGCAGATGGACTGGAGGGGCGGCCCTTCTTGCTAAAAACAGTGATATAAATTTATCCCATATGGTTTATTTACAGTGTTATTACATACAGTGGTGGTGGCTGTTGTGGGCCTCCAAGTCTTTCCTATCATGGGGGTTTCTTGGCAATGTTTGTTCAAAGAGGGGTTGGCTTTGTCTTCCTCTGAGGCTAAGAGATTGTGGCTTGCCCAGGGCCGTCCTGTAAGGTTTCCATGGCTGAGCTGGTGGCCAGAGCTGGTCCTTTTCAACACAAAGGAGGACCAGGCACTGCAAAATGGAAGACGTTCCAGAAAAATGTTGGACCTGACCAAAGAAAAGCTGAAATACAATAATATCAGTTCATCCCATATGGTTAAATTACAGTTATGTTCCCTATGGTGGTGGTCATAGGGTTTTCTTGGCAAGGTTTGTTCAGAAGGGGTTTGCCTTTCTCTTCCTCTGACACTGAGAGAGTATAATTCACCTAAGATCACCCGGTGGGGTTTTCATGGCTGAGTGGTGACCAGAGGTATTCCTCACCGCAACAATGAGGGCATTGCAGGAGAAAAGGTGAAAAACAGCAATATCAGTTCATCCTGTGTGGTTTATCCTGTACTGTATGGTGGTTGTGGGCCTAAAGTCATTACCTATCATGGGGGTTTTCTTGGCAAGGCAGTTTGCTTTTATCTTCCTTTGAGTCTGAGAGTGTGTGACTCACCCCAGGTCACCCAGCGGAGTTTCATGGCTGAGCTGGTTACCAGGTGTTGCCCTCACCGCAAAGAAGGACCAGGCGCTGCAAAATATAGGATTTTCAAGGGGAAAAAATTCAGACATTTCCAAAGGAAATGCTCATATAAATGTAATTTAATGCTTGCTCCAAATGGAGGACATTTTGGAATTCTTCCTGGACAGAAGGCTGAACTGCAGGACATGTCCTGGAAAGGAGGATGCCTGGTCACCCTGGATATGTAGCTCCTCTTTAGGGGTGGAAAGGGTGAGGAGGGGAGTTGCCTTTCTACATAACCGGGTGTCTTCCCTCCACAAATACAGACCATGGGAGAGGAGGAGGAACAAGGCAACCTTTCTTTTCCTGTCACAAGAATCCTCTCTTGAGGCCTGCAGGTGTTTTTGGTGGGGGGATGCCATCCTGGTATTGTGTTTTGAGTGCTGGGCTGTGACTCTGGAGATCAGGGTTCAAGTCCTGACTTGACCATGGAAACCTACTGTGTGACCTTGGGCATGTCACACCCTCTCAGCCTCAGAAAATGACAAAAAACCCTCTGTGGAAAATTGCCAAGAAAACCTATGGCCTTAGGGTCACCATAAGTTGGAAATGACTTGAAGGCACACAACAACAACTAGGGGAACTGCCTAGTCTGCCCTTCCCAGTGCGTGGCTACTAGCAAAGAAAAGGTGGGGGGGGTGTTACTGGTTCCCCCCCCTCCACAGCCAAATTTTTTCCCTATCACCTCATTGATTGCTGAAATCTACCTGCTTTCTTCCTTGTTTCTTTCCTTTCTTTATTTGGAATGTTACTGCCATACAGTCTAAACTACTGTAATATGTCAGCCCTGCTTCTACTTTCCATGCATGACTTTTTATAGAAGTGACACAGAATGGAGTCTGTCAAGGGATCTTGTAGCACTTTTGAGACTACCTATAAGAAAAAGCTGGTAGAGTGGGCTTTGTGAGCCAGTGTGGCATAGTGGTTTCAGTACTGGACACTGAGACCAGAGTTCGATTCCCTGCTTGGCCATGAAACCCACTGGGTGCCCTTGAGCGAGTTGCACACTCTCAGCCACAGGGGAAGGCCATGGCAAACTTTCTTCTTGTTGTGTGCCTTTAAATCATTTCTGACTTGGTGTTCCTATCATCCATTCTTCTTGGCAAGGCAAACCTATCATCTGTGGACCTATCATTGGTTTTTCTCAGCAATATTTGTTCAATGGAGGTTTGTCATTGCCTTCCCCTGAGGCAGAAAGAGTGTGACTTGCCCCGGGTCTACCTCTGAACAAATTTTGCTAAGAAAACTTCATGATAGGGTTGCCATAAATCAGAAATGACTTGAAGGCACACAGCAGCAACAACAGTGTGAGCTGTCATACACTTGAGCCCACTTCCTCAGACTATACTGATTTTCTAGACTAACATGGCTGTGACTTTGAATTCTTCCCTAAAGGAAGCATCTTACCTTCCCTTTCCTCATACTCACTTACCTTCCCTTTCCTCATAAATGTTCTCCTTCCATCATCCCAAATTGAGAAGGGATTTTTTTCACCCTGATTTTGAGCATGTCACTTCAATAATAATGGAAGCAATGATACAAAGATACTTTCCCAATAGGAAGCAGAGGGTGATAAATAAAGTAATTATCCTTCTGTGAAGAGCTTGTTGGGCTTTTAGGTCTAAAAGGTTAGGTCTTTGGCATAGTTCCACTTACAGTTGGGTATCTGTGGTGAAGATTCTGGTTTCTGTTTTTTGCTTTTATGGATCTTCTTTCCACTCCCTTTGCTGTGGCTTCTACTGTAGAATTTGGTATTCATTAGAAGTTTAAATATTTCTTTTCCAGAGTTATCCAGTGGAAGCAAACAGGATAGGAGAATGCATGATGAGAGGCTTAGTTGACGTAGTGTGCACTGACTAAGTTGTAGTAAGATTATTATGTATAGTAATCTGATAGGTTAATTATGACACAGATAACAAAACAGTTCTTACTTTCTTGTCTGCAACAGCTTTTTGTCACAACAAGCTTTTTAATCTTTACAGTGCCACAAGACTCTGGGTAAAAACCAGTATCATGGAAATAGGCCTGTTTGTGCAATGGGATTTTAATCTCTTCCCTCTCCAGCTTTTGTGGCTGCCTTCTAAGAGAAAAATTTCTCCTTCCTGTTCCCCATTCCTCTGATGGAAGTACTTCAGCCAGCAGACCAAGTTGACTAGATTTCACATGTGAGCCTAAGTCCCAAAATAGTAGTTCTGTTGAATCAATGGGATATATGTTGATTCACTGTTGAACATTTCAATATTCAGTGGACATACTGTAGCTGAATTAGGACTGGCATTTGGATCTAGGCCATTATCACAAATAAATGAGATAGGCACACAAACACTGTAGTTGAATATTGCTAAACTTTGTGAGTTCAGTGCTATATTTTTGGAAAGAGTCCTTTAGCATAGTAACCTATGGTGAACAAGAATTTCCTCTAGACAGGAAAGTTTTTGTATGGTAAATTTTTTATAGAAGACATGCTAGTGATAGCCTGTAAGTATAACAACATAGACATTTAGGTTAGTAAATCTGTTTATGGGTATACTACTTAAGGGAGTGTGATACCTTAACCTGATGCTTTCAAGAAAATGGCCATTTCAGGTTAGGGATGTGTATATATCAATTTTCTGTGAATAAATTTGAGAGGATCTCAAGGGCTGCCAAAATTTCCACCTACGGTACCGGTAAATTATCTTCTGGGGCAATTGTCCATGCTGGCTGTGGAAATTCCTACAATTCAGGCCAACTTTGTTGGTCAATTTTTTAAAAATTAGGAGGTCATTTAATCTGTACTACTTGAACTTATATGTAATGAGGCTCAGACACTGAATGATAATTACTCTAACATAAATTTATCTCCCCACTTCCATATGCTCCTCTTACTTATTTCCTTCAGCATTCCCCTCACATGTTGATTTCTGTTTTCTGATTCAGTTTTATTTCAGTGTGTTTTACTTAAAATAGGAGTGACAACTGTGCTGTAGATGTTGTTGACCTGTAATTCCCAGTATTCTTCCCATTGATTATGCTGGCTAGGGCTGCGGTAGATGTACAGAATAGACATACACAAGACATGTCACACCAGTTTGTAAAGTAAAAAGAACAAAAGCTCTCTCTCACTGACTGTCTTAATGCATGTATAAAGTTAGACTGTCTTGTACATCTGTAAGGTTAATAATTCCTTTCATCTGAAGACAAACATGGTGAAAATTTCTTCAGTCTTTTTGCTTTTAAAACTCATGGAGAATAAAGCTGTCGATGGCTACTTGAAGTTTTCCATGGCAGCCTTCCCATAGTTCCTTTAGCTTTGAAGACCTGCTCAGGAGCTGGCAGCTTTTTCTCTAGATGGCAATGGAGACTATTTTCTCTTCCCTCTGCTGCAATCCTGAAAAACATGTGGTATGCCAGCATAAAAGTCTGTTGCCCTGGCAGAATATATACCAACAGGATTCTGGCCTAAAACTATAACAATAACTAATAGTGTGGAACTACAACTCTAATTACTTTTTAAAAGTATAGTAATGGCCCATGTTGTCAACAGTATGCCATCTGATTGGCAGCTATGGAAACAATATTGGACTAAAAGTGCCTCTGGTCTGATCCAGCATGGCTCTCTATATTCCTATGTACAATGTGGCGTAATTAATGATCTGTTACAATTTATTTTGTAGTGTTTGAAAAGCTACAAATTGTTTTCAGAAGTATGATACTTTGCATGGTTTGTTTTCAATTTCTGTTTGTTTCAGTCTGCAATTATTCTTTTTTTTCCACTTGATTTCCCCCCCCCCACGTCTATCTTAGGCTGCATCTGCACTTCAGCAATAATCTAGTTTGACACTACTTTTAACTGCCATGGCTCCGTGCTGTAGCATTCTGGGAATTGTAGTTTTGTGGGACGTTTAGCCTTTTCTGTCAGAGAGCTCTGGTGTCACAAAAAACCACAGTTCCCAAGATTCCCTAACATGGAACCACAGCAGTCAAACTGAATTACTTCTGCAATGCAAATGCAGCTTAAGTTGAAACAGTCACAGTATTTGTAAATATAGTGTAATCATCAAAACTACTGTATAGGCTGCATTCTAAAGAAGAACTGGGAATAATTTTGCATATATGATGTTTTCTAGATTTTTCCTTTCAATAAAGTTCAAAAGTGAAGAAAGAAGCCATGTCTTAAACGAAATATTTTGGCTATCAGCTAATAAAAATATCAAAGGAACTCCACAGCCATGTGTGCAGTTCTTCCTGTGTACAGTATGAATGCAGATTAAAGTGCTACTTTGCCTCTGGTTATTAATAGCAATGTTGAATGGTGATACTCTTGTAAAGGTATAGTGATTTATATATCAACATAAATATAGTTGGCTCTTGCCATCTGCAGATAGACAATCTGCGGATTGCCCAAACCCATTCACTCCAGTGGCAGTGCATGCATTGGGAACATCAGGACAGCTTTTTTTTTTTTTTTGGTTATCTGTTGGGTCCCTGTGGATACGAAGGGCCAACTGTAAAAAGTAGGATTCTATTTTCACCAGTTTGCACAGCTTGGGACATGTGGTGTGAAAATTTATTTGATAATGTTGAACATTAGAATTTGGGAAATAAATTCATTACTGGCGACACATATAATGGAAATAATTTAATTAATTGAATTATCATTTATTACCTCATTAATTAAAACATCAGTTTCCATGGCAGACAATTGGGTTTGCTGAGAATGGCATGGATGTTGTTAGTGGCACATTTTATTTTTGGCAACTTCTAAAGTGCTATTTTGGTTATTTCAAAATCACATTCCTCCAGCCTCATTTGGAGTCAGTGTGGCATAATGGTTTGAGCATTAGAGTTTGAATCCCCGCTTGACCACAAAAAGCCACTGCGTGAGCCTGGACAAGTTACACACACTCAACGGAAGGCAATGGGAACCCTGGTGATGCAGTGGTTAAGTGCCACTACTGTAGCCACAGTGTTGTGAGTTTGATCCTTCAGGGCCCAGGTTGACCTAGCCTTCCATCCTTTTGTAGGTTGGTAAAATGAGTATGCACCTTGCTGGGGGCAGTTGGCTAACACATTGTAAACTATTTAGAGAGTGCTTAGTCCACTATGAAGCAGTATAGAAATGTACCTGCTATTGCTATAATAGTATAGTATATGATAGAAACCAGAATAAAATTAAGAGAGGATGAGATTTAAAGAGGATCACACTACAACCCTGTTCCTCTAGAAAGACATAGAGGGTATATGTAGAAGCATGAAATAGTATTGTTTCAGGCCTGAAGATGTGACATTCTGTAGGAGTCATGCCTGTAAGAATCAGGTTTCCCACCCCATTGTATTCCATGACTCAGTTTCCCCTCCTTTGTTTTTTCTTCAGTTGTTGTCCCATCCAGTTCTTTATTTACATCCCAGCTATTATTCTGCTGGTTTGTGCTGCATCTCAACAGAGCCATATAATGCATTCCTCCAATCTTTCTGTGCCTTTCCGTTTTAGTGAATGTGTCATAGGAAGAGATATGCGTTCTAATGAATTCTAACACTCTATTGTCAATTAGCTCATTACAGAATAATAGAAATGTGTGTATTAATCTAGTGAGTTAGGCCACATTGATAGAAAAACCAAATTAATTAATAACTTCACCAGTCAATCAACTGATTATTTCCAAATTCTGTCAGTTTGTATAGGCCCAATTTATATTCCTTTTGTGCTTGGAGTTTCCTCCTGTTCCTGAGCTTTTTGTCAGCCCTCATCAGTCTTTTCCTAAAGTAGTCACAGTATACAACATTTCATATATTGCTATTAAACTATCTTTGCTTTCTGTAAACTGACTGGTTTGGATGCTTTGGTATTTCATCTATTTTTAGACAGTTCCTGGTCAGAAACACAACTATTTTATTTTTACCTATGCTTCAGTTGGTTATTCTTAAATGTAGCAGTTCTCAAATAATCTGAGTGAATAGTATGGAAAGTTAAACATCAAAACAACTTTTTCTCTCTCATCAGAACCAAAGGATTACAAATTACTTAAAGCGATCTGTCAACCATTTTGACTTGCCCACCTCCACTTTAACATCCTCACTGACTGTATGCCTTTGTTTCCTCATGATTTAGCTAAGCTTCTCTTCACAATTGTTTCCTTAACAAAATCCAACGCTGAGCAATGTTTCTTTCTTAATATGCATAGTGATTTTGTCCAAAATCTAATTGTTAGTCTAAAGCAGGCCTGCAAAACATGGCAGTAGGTAGGGCCTAAATGTCATGGAGCCCCAGATATGATTTAATTAAATATTTATTAATTAATAATTAATAAAATTAAATAGAATTAATTAATATTAATTCCAGCCATCTCCTCTTCTGCCCACCCTCTCCTCAGGAGAAAGCCAAGGGGTGGAGGAGCCTTTTTGTCCTTCTCCTCCTCTTCCCAGCCCTCTCCTTCAGAGAAGCCCAGGCGATGGAGGAGCCTTGAGGGGCAAATGTTTGCCCCTCTTCCTCCTCCACCTTCTGGCCTTCTCAGGAGAAAGCCAGATGAAGGAGAAGCCTTGTAGGGCTAGTGTTTGCCCATCCTCCTTCACCCCTCCTCCTTGGGAGAAAGTTGAGCTGCGGAGGAGCCTCGCAGGGCAGTGTTCACCTATCCTCAACCTCCCCCATCACCCAGCCTTCTCCTTGGGAGAAAACTGAGCAGTGGAGGAGCCTTGCAGCATGAGTGGGGTGATGAAAGAGCCTTGCAGGGCAAGTCTTTGCCTGTCTTCCTACTCCTCTCTGTCTGGCCTTCTCCTTGGGAGACAGCCAGGCAGAGAGGACCCTTGAAGTTGTTCCACATTTCTTGTGGGCCACTTGAAATCCTTTGGGGGACCACATGCAGCCCCTGGGTCGTATTTTGTGTAGGCCTGGTCTAAAATAAACCCTTTGAGCCAACAGATGAGTGACATATTACGGTAAGTGGTAGGATAATGTGTAAGTCTGTTTAGGATAGAAGTCTGGCTGTTGTTAAAGTTACCAATCACTTGCCCCTTGTGTTGACTCAATATCACCTTCAGTTGGCCTGAAGTATGGTCCAAAACACAATGCAGAAATAATTCAGTTTGAGACAACTTTAACTGCCCAAGCTCAGTGGTAAGGAATCTTGAGAATTGTAGTTTATTGTGCCACCAGAGCTCTCTGATAGAGAAAGCTAAATATCTCACAAAACTATAGTTTCCAGAATTCGAGTCAGGGCAGTTTAAGCAATCTCAAACTGAATGTGTTTTAGACCTATGTTAGTGATCAGACATTAAGACCAATACCTGCTTTCTGCACTGTTTTCTGAAAATACTCAAAAGTTCTCTTCATCAGTAATACAAGTTGAGTATTCCTTATCCAAAAATCTGAAATGCTCCAAAATCGATTTTTTTTCATTGGTGGCTGAAATAGTGACACCTTTGCTTTCTGATGGTCCAGTGTACACAAACGTTGTTTCATACGCAAAATTATTCAAAAATACTGTATAAAATTACCTTCAGGCTAAGTGTATAAGGTGAATGTGAAACAAATGAATTTTGTGATTAGACTTGGGTCCCGTCTCTATGATATCTCATTATATAAATGGAAATATTCAAAAATCCAAAAAACATCTGGTATCAAGCGTTATGGTCCAATGTATTCCAAGGGATATTCAACTTGTACTTCTGAAGACACAAACTCCTGGGGGGAGGCACAGGTAGGGAAGAAGTAGTGAGATTATGCATTTTTAATCATTCAGTATTAGGAGGCTGAGACCCAGAGAAGTGACTTGTTTATATATGTGTTTCTGAGGAGTTAAGACAGAGCACAGACCTCCTTGGCATTACTTATTTGTAGGCACTGTGTCTGTTTTCAAACCAAACCAAACCAGAGAATAGTGTACATCCAGCTATGTAAACATGCTGTCCTTGTGGTGCCTAGTGAAACTGCTAGTATAAAATAAGCAACTTTGTCAAGCTAAAGTGTGACTTAGAAATCAATTTGGGATAATTCTAAAGTTCAGACAATCTTTCTGGGAGTGGGGAGGGGAGACTCCTTATTGAAATATCTCTTGATACAGATACCAGTTTGAAAGCATATTCAAGGCAACAGGACCATATTCAGTTAGAAGATAGATCTAGGCTTGTGGTTAAATTGTTCCCTACTTTTCCTTTCCATATTTATATAAACACATGCCTAAATGCTTGTGTTGCTGTTTACCAATTTGATTGTCAATAGGGGGTATTTATTTCCCCTTAAACTGAAGTTACTTGTCCAGTGATGTTTTGGAAAGTACCTTATATTTGCATTTAGAGAATGGAGTGTATAAAGAGAGTTTCAGACAATCAAAGAATAAGAACAGGGCTGCCAGCTTTGATATATGCATTTTCCTTGAACTTTATTTAAAATTCTGAAGTAATTAGCATATTGCAGAGTACATTGGCTTGACTTCTTGAAAACGTTTCGTATTCCCCAAAAGAAAAAAAAAGATTGTTTTGTCTTTGATACAAAATAATAGTAATAACAAATAATAAAAGTTTCTGAAAAATGACTTTGGAGACATAGCTATTTGTCTGCATCAGTATGCAAAAGAGTCGTGTAGCACCTTTGGACTACCAGTTAGTCTCAAAGGTGCTACAAGGTTGCTTTTCATACTGAAACATGACTTGTGCAAGTTGTGTGGACTGTTCCCATACGTTAAAATGACTTTTAAATAGGGAACATTAAAAAAATCAATATATTGATGTGTTGCAGTTAATAGTGGAAACTGCCCAGGTTGCAGTCACTCTGATAACTGAAACAGTACTGAAAAATGGTGGTGTTTCAAAAGATATGAAAAGAGAAAGTATACAAGTGGTGATTCGCTTAAGTTGTCCTCATTGCACAGTTTGTTAATATGTGTTTCCAAGTCATTTTTTATTTATGGTGACCTTAAACCAGACCTGTCATAGAGTTTTCTTAGCAAATTTCTTCGCAGGTGGTTTGCCATTGCCACCCTCTGAGGCTGAAAAAGTGTGACTTGCTCAAGGTCACCCAGTTGATGTTTATGCTTGAGTGTTGAACTGAACCCTGTTCTCCGGAATCGTAGTCCAACACTCAAACCATTACAGCATGCAGACTGTTACAGCTGGCTTGTACTTGGACATCAAAAGACACTTGGTGACCAGTAGCATGGGGACTGTTCCAAGGTCTAAAGCCAAGATTTTGAATTATTATTCAGTTATATTGAGTAATACCCTTAAAAACTGGAAATTATGCAGAAAAACTGTGGAAATGATAACTAAACCCTATCCTTACTTATTGGGTAGTGTACCCTATTAGTAAGGATAGGATTTAATTATCCTTTCCACAGTTTTTCTGCATAATTTCTAGTTTCTAAGAGTATTACTCAATATAACCAAATATTTTTGTTCCTCAACATTTGCAGCTTTGACACTTGTGGTTTTGATTATTTGTGAGGTCAAGGCCACTTCGTGAGCTCCTCCTCCTCCTCCTCCCTCTCCTCCTCCCTCCTGGGCTTTTCCCCTGAGGAGGGAAAAAGCCCAGGAGGGGGAAGCCAGGAAGGGTGCTCACACCAATCCCACCCCTTTCCAGGAGAGAGAGCTGCCTCTTTCCCCAAGCAGCTCTCTTCCCTGTGAAGAGGTTTGGGGAAACAATCCCCCACCCCTTTCAGGACAGGGAGCTGCTTGGGGAATGACAGCTCTCTGCCTTGGAAAGGGGTTTGGGGAAACGATCCCCCATCCTTGGAAGCCTTGGAAGGAAAGGAGGGAGTCGTAAATGCATGCTCCCCTGCCCTTTCAACATCTCAGAGAGCTTGCTAGAGTGGTTTGAGGCTTTGGAAGGGAGACAGAGCACACATGTGCACATGCACTGCTCTCACCCCCACCTGGGGGGGGGGATCTTGTGCCCCTAACCCTGCGAATGTTAAAGCTCGACTGTAGTAGGGCTTATTTAGGAAGAAACACCTGCCCTGTTTTGGTCTCAGCATATGAGCAGATCCTCAGCAAGGAAAGGTAGGTAGAGTCAGTGTCAGAGTCTGCAATGGGGTCCTGGAGGCAGGGCATGACAATACTGTACAGATATTTCACTTTTTAGTGTTTTAAATGTCCTGATTTGAAGTGGTCTTCTATTTCCGTACTTTCTATACATTAAGTGGACCACCGCTGTTGCATGTGAATTATGAAATACAGTAATAAACACTATTAGAACTTCTAGTAAAATACTTTGATCCAGCTTTATACAGTGGGAAATTGGCTAGACATAACCTAGTACTATTGTTTGTGTATTCACTTGCCTCTTTAGATGTGCCTGCAGACAAAAGGACACTGTACTCTCCTTGAGAAATTTGTTATTAATTTCTTAATATTTTAATAGCCAATTTAAATCAACTTTGTTAAAGTTGTTGGTGCTTGTCCTTTTAGTGGCTTTTTACCTCATATAAATTATAAAATGATGGTTGATTGATTTATTGAGTCTTAGAACTACTTGTTCACAGAAGCTTATTCACTTGGGGGAATTTGTTCTCTCTAAATGTAAACTTGGTGTTAATGATTTCATAGTTAAGGCTGCAGCTGAAAATGAATTAGTACAGTGGAGGAAGAAGTTCACCTTCAAGACTTCTGGTTCTGGGCGACTTCAATATCCCTCTTGAAACCAGTTTGTTAGAGCTATCTGGAGCGAATCGGGAGTTCATGGACTCCATGGCAGCCATGAACCTCTCCCAATTGGTCAATGGGCCCACGTATTGTGTAGGTCATACACGCGATGGGGCTTTTATTACGGAGCAGGAGTATCCGTGAGCGGAGGTAACCAAGACCTCTGCTTTGTTATGCACGGATCACTTCCTGATCAAGTTGGAACTGAAGGCCACTTTCCGCCCCTCTGGGGGTGGCAGACCTATTAGAATGGTCTGCCCTTGAAGGCTTATGGAACCAATTGGTTTCCAGAAAGCCCTAGAGGGTTTGCTAGTTGCGAACGCCGGTGACTCTGTTGAGGCCTTAGTAGACATGTGGAATACTGACAATCGTTCCCAAGCGTTTTTTCTGGCCCGCTCCGAATTGAAAAACCTGGTACACGGAAGATCTCAGGGAGATGAAGCAGGCTGGACAACGACTAGAGTGCGAATGGCAAAAAACCCGACTCCCATCCAACAGAACTCACTATAGACTGCATCTTCACAACTATGAAGAGGCTTTGTGTGCAGCGCGGAGATCTCTCTGTTCTGCATACATTGCATCTGCAGAGTCCCACCCGGCAGAGCTGTTTAGGATTGTGGGGGAGCTGACACGGGTTCCTCCTGTGCCAAACCCCCTACTAGAGCCTACAGCAGCCTGCTGTGAGGTGTTTAACACCCACTTTGTGGATAAAATCTCTTGGATTAGAGCCGACTTGGACGCCAATATTTGTTCAGTGGCCAAGGATGAGGTGTCCAGCCGCTCCGCTGCTGTCAGTTTACTGGATGAGTTTCAATCGGTAAGTACCAATGACGTGGACAAGCTTCTTGGAGCTGTGAAAAAGACGACTTGCTCTCTCGATCCGGGTCCATCTTGGCTGGTCGTCCAGGGAGCGGACGCACTGAGGACATTTCTTCGGGATGTGATCAATGCATCCCTCAAGGAAGGCATCGTTCCATCTTCTCTGAAGGAGGCGGCCGTTAAGCCCCTCCTGAAGAAGCCTCCTCTTGATCCCCTGGACAACTATAGACCAGTCTCCTTGCTACCTTTTCTTAGCAAGGTGATTGACAGAGCGGTCACCTCCCACCTCCAAGCCGTTTTGGATGAAGCCGATTATCTCGACCCATTTCAAACCGGCTTCAGGGCAGGTTATGGATTGGAGACCCCCATTTTTGCTCTGACTGACAACCTCTGCCTGAGCATTGACAGGGGTAGTGTGACCCTGTTGGTGCTCTTGGATCTCTCGGCATTCCATCCTTTTGGATCGGCTGAGAGAACTGGGGATTGGAGGCACCGCTCTTAAGTGGTTCTGATCCTTTCTCTCTGGCAGATCCCAAAGAGTGAGACTCGGGGACAGCTGCTCATCTAAAAGCTGTGGCGTCCCTCAGGGTGCCATTCTGTCCCCGATGTTATTCAATATCTATATGAAGCTCTTGGAGACATCATTTGCAAGCATGGAGCTCAGTGCCATCAGTACGCTGATGACACTCAGATATATTTTTCCGTGACCAGATCGTCTGCTCAGACCTCAGATGGCGTCTCCCCTCTCAATGACTGCCTTGGGTTGGATGAGGGAAAATTGATTGAAACTCAATCCAGATAAAACCGAGGTACTCACAGTTATGGGCCCTAAACCAGTTTTGGGAATACAACTTCCAGTCCTAGATGGAGTCACACTCTCCTCTCAGGACTCTGTTCGCAGCCTGGGGGTACTCCTCGACCCGTCGTTTCACATGACTAGTCAGGTGAGTGCGACGGTCAGGAGTGCCTGTTATCAGCTTCGGCTGATACACCAGCTGTGCCCTTTTCTGGAGATGAGGGACTTGGAAACTGTGGTACATGCGCTGGTAACCTCATGTCTGGACTTCTGTAACGCGCTCTACATGGGCCTACCCTTGTGCTTGACCCGGAAACTGCATTTGGTTCAAAACATGGCAGCCAGGGTTGTCACTGGTACATCTAGGAGAGAGCACATTGCACCAGTGCTTAAGTCCCTCCACTGGCTGCCAATTAGTTTCCGGGCACAGTACAGAGTATTGGTGTTGACCTTTAAAGCCCTACATGGCTCGGGTCCATCCTATCTGAGGGACCGCCTCTTCCCATACGAACCTCCCAGCACACTTCGGTCCTCTGGGAGGAATCTGCTACAGCCCATGAAGACCAGGCTGGTGCACACCTCCCAGAGGGCCTTCTCAGCTGTTGCCCCTAAACTGTGGAATGACCTGCCGGACAAGATGCGTCTTATTCCATCCATTGAAGGCTTTAAGAAAGCCCTAAAGACGCATCTCTTCCGGCAGGACTTCCCAAAAGAAATGTAATACCTCCCAGTCCTGAAATGCATTTTTGAGCTTTTCCATCTCTGTTTCCAGCATTACTTCACCCTTATATAGCTAAGGTTTCCAGATTGGAACTTCTGCCGTTGTTTTTATTTTATTTTTATACGCTCATTTATTGATTTTAATGTTGTGATTTAATCCTGTTTTAAAGGGGGGGGGGTGTTGGGTGATGGGATGGTATATTTTAATTGTACTGTTTTTAAACCTTGTTGTAACCCGCCCCGATTGCTCGTTCAGAGGGGCGGGCTAGAAATACATTATTATTATTTTATTAAGTGGGTGTTGTTTACTAAAATGGAGTTGCTGGTAAATGTAATCTAAAATGCTATTGTTCAAATTTGTGAAAAATAGTAGGCAGAAAAACAGTTTAATTTAATTCAGAAGGTGGAAGAGGCAACAAGAGGATCAGCTATTTTAGACCTGATCCTAGCCAACAACGATGACATGATTAATGAGATGGGAATGGTGGGATCCTTAGTGGGGAGTGATCATGTTCTTCTGGAGTTTGTTATACAGTGGAAATGGAAAGCTGAGCATAGTTAGACACACATTCTAGACTTTAAATAAGATGATTTCTGTAAACTTTGGGAAATACTGGTAGTGGTGCCATGGTCGGGAATACTGAAAGAGAATGCAGTTCATGATGTATGGGAGTTGCTTAAAAGTGAAATATTTTGAACAGTTGCAGTGAGATGGAAAAACAGGAGGTGTCTAAAGAAATAAGAATGGATGTCTAAAGAACTTTGAACTGAGATAAGATTTAGAAAGAAATGTACAAGAAATGGGAAAAGCTGGAAATCATGAGGAATTCAAATGATCCACCAATGATTTAAAGATAGAGAATTGTGATTTATTTTGCTAAAAACATGTGCTTCTTGATTTACAGTCCAAGGATACAGCCTGTTTGCTGTAACCTGGATTTGCTGTAACCCGCCCGGATTCCTTGTGATTGGGTGGGCTATAAATAAATAATAATAAAATTATTATTATTAGATTTCTTTGAACCTGAAACAAAATGTTGTACTTGGTCTAAATCAGATTTATAGTTCCATGTAAGGTGAAACACTTAAGGTAGCAAATTCCCATTGATTAGTTAGCCTCCTTTAGCTGGGACTCACGTGTGGATGTAAAATTTGGCTTCTTTCTTCATGAACCGCTTGGTTAATATTGTAACAGTTATTTTTGTTTCTGTATCACTGAATACTTGTATAGTAGTCAGTCATCATGCAAAATTCTGAAATTATAATTGCAGTGAGAGTGGCTGTTCTCTTTATATAGATGGTGTGTAAACCAGCCCAACCTCATTTGTTCAGTGTGATTTGTTGGATTGCAACTGCATCATCTGCATAGACTGTGCTGGCTGTAATGAATGAAATAACTTCTAGCATAACTTACTTTGAGAGAGAGCCTTCTCACGAGAAAGAGCCTTCTCAGTGGCTGCTCCCACCCTGTGGAACTCCCTTCCACGGGAGGCTAGGCTGGCTCCCTCCCTGCTGGCCTTTCACCTTCAAGCAAAGAAAGTTTTATTCAAGCAAGCTTTTTAAAATCATGCAGGCCTGATTTGATTAGGGGATGGGGGATTGGCTTAGATTATTTTTAACCTTATGTTTTAAATTTTGTATGTTGTATTTTTAAAAACCTTTTACTGTTTTAATTGGATTATTTTAATTGTTTTTAAGATGTTGTTTATACACACACACACATAACATATATGTTGTGAGCTGCCTTGGGGCCCAACATGGAAGAAAGGTGGGATAAAATAATATAAATAAATAAAATAAATTTGAAAGATATCAGATTGGAAAAAGCTTGTTTAGGGCCTACTTATTTCTCAGCCATAATAATACTACTAGATTTAATTCTTGTTCTGAGCTCAGTTTTGAGGGATAGAGATCACATGGACACATGTGCTCTTCATTTGAAGCACGGATTGCATGTAACATTTTCAGATAGTAATCCTTATAGTTGTCCTTATCCTTATAGTTGTTTATTAAAGAACAATTATATATGAGGGCTTTCAGTGTTCTCAGATAATTACAGTACATAATCTTAATTTAACTTGAACTTAAGACTTGTAAGAAGAACAAACATTTAAAACTGTACTCAAACCAAAGAACACTTTCCTGGAAGTACTGTAAATAGTATTGAATACAATTGAGCTAATGTTGGAGAAAACTTCTGTGGGTTTGCATTGTTAAACTGTGATATACTTTTAAGAACTTTGGAATGTTGAGCTTTTGGGACTTGATAGTGATACAAATGGAGTTTTAGATTCCATTGTATTTGTAGACAAGGGTCCAAAACACACTGCAGAAATAATCCAGTTTGAGACTGCTTTAACTGCTTTGGCTCAGTGCTAGGGAATCCTGGGAATTTTAGTTTGTTGTGGCACCAGAGCTCTCTGACAGAGAAGGCTAAATATCTCACAAAACAACAATTCCCAGAATTCCCTAGCATTGAACCAGGGCAGTTAAAGTGGTCTTAAAGTGGATGGTTTCTCAGTGTCTTTTGCACTGCGGTTTCATGATGGGAGTTTACCGGAAAGTGTTTTGGTAACTCCCATTATGTATGAGCTTGGTATCTGGGCACTGTGTGTGTGTTTTTTGTACTGTCATAGCCTTACATTGCCTATCTGTGTGGCATCTTTGTCATCCTTATTTCTTCTCAACCACACTACTCTTGCAGTTAATGGGAGGATTGAAATTCTGTAGTCATTAGATAAATTAGATTGAGCTAGAAAGCACGTTGATCTGACATTTATAAATGAGTTATATGACTTATTTCAGAGTATTCAATAGGTATTTGTATGCAAACTATGAGTAGCTCATTATACATGTGTTAAGTATGCATAGCCTCTCTCTAGGGACAAACAGTTATTAGTTACAGCTGAGAATGTAAAATGTCCAGAACATCTGCCTTGCCTGATAACACTAAATTATAACAGCAGACTTCCTGAGATATATCAGGCTAAGTACATCTCGCCAGCCATGCTCTGAACAAAAATGATTTTGAAAGTTGAGGTGTGAGTCTCCAAGAAAAGTAAATAGTACAACTGACTATTGCAGCTATCGGGAAAATATTTTCCATGTGGTTTTGGATGAACTTCTTATAGCACTGGTTCAAATAAGTTAATCTAATTTTAGTGAAGAACTGGTTAAGAGGTAGGAAAATTTCTATTGCGATGTGGGGTGGACTGACATTGGCAGCAAGAGTCATTCACTGATAGCAGGAACCTCCAGTTCTTCACTGTGTAGAAGAACACAGGCTTGGCAAGTAGGAGGAAATACTTTTAATGTTGTAATCAGAAAGTAAGGAAATATCCTTACTTGGCTTATGCATTGTTAGGGAAAAGTCCAGTCAAAGGAAGAAGAGTGGAAACTGCCTAGACTTGAACTCAGATGGCAGATACCACATTGCTGTTTCTTAACCACTCAGTCATGGCAGAAGATAGGAATTAGGTATACATGGGATATTTATTTCTTTTCCTCATTTCAAGACCCACTTATGGAAGTTAGAAGCACTGTAGAAAGCACTGTAGTCTGCTGTAATATCTTGTGTTACATAAGGGCTGGGGACCTGCCAGGGCTTTGGGACTATATTGGCCCACTTGATGGGCCTTGATGGGCTGTGCTACAGCCTACCAGCCTCCAGCTGGATTGTCAAATTTTGGGACCCC
Source organism: Urosaurus nigricauda (assembly GCA_034509955.1). Classification (NCBI taxonomy): domain Eukaryota; kingdom Metazoa; phylum Chordata; class Lepidosauria; order Squamata; family Phrynosomatidae; genus Urosaurus; species Urosaurus nigricauda. The sequence goes on from JAOEGL010000001.1 coordinate 329,802,573, forward strand.
TGGGATGAATTAGGCTCAGGGGAGGGTTTTTTGCAGCTGGAAGTCAGCTGAGGTTAGTCAGTTTCACATGACCTCCTATTTCAGCATGGGGAAGGGAGAATTGCCCCCTAGGCTATGTGTGAGCATTTTGGACCAAACATTCTTTCTTGTTTTATTTTCTCAAGGGGAGAAAAATTTAGGCATTCTGAACAGCTTTAGTGACCTCAGAACAGCCCTGTGTGTGATTGTGTGTGTGTGTGTGTAGCTCATGGGCCTAATTTCCCCTTCCCCTGGTTTGCATGGATTTCAGGTTCAAATACAGGCCACAGCACTGCATTTGGAAAGGTGAAGAGACCTCCTTCCAACACACACACACTGTTTCAAGCAGAGCTGAGTCAAATCATCAGCATTGCTCTGTAACCCAGTTCTTGGATGATCTCACCAGGCCTTTTGACCGGCTTCTCCCACCATTGTGACAAATCCATCCCCTTGTTATTTTGGTTGAAGGGATGCTAACTGACAGATACAACTTAACAGTTGTCTTTCCCCTTCATTACCACTCCCCCCCCCCCCCCCAATACGGATTGTCTCATGCTTGTTGGCAAGAGCAATCCTTCCACTTCTGTGGAATGTTCTGTTATAGTCTAGCCCATGGTATTCAACTGAGCACATAGTGGAAGTGCTGCTGAGCACACCAAACTCTTTCTGTCTCCTTAAAGTCCCACCATGATGCCAGATTATAGTAAGATGTGGCTGAAGTATTGCTAGTTGCCACTCTCTGGTCATATACATGGCAGTCAAACCACTGTTGAGCCATCAGGGTCTGGGCTGGCAGAGATCCTGAACACTGAAGACCCTTGGGTTGGGTTACTAACCAGTCATATACACTCCTTCTTCTGGAGTTGCATGAGTACTCTGTTTAAGAGAAAGCTTCTAACTCATGTGGGATCTGAATGAGTGCTTTAGCCTGCAGTGGCAATGGCATGCCTGTCTTTTTCCAGCAAAGAATTTATAGGTATGTGGGACAAATACTTCCACTGCATAGGAGCTTCCTGCTATTGAAAGACAAGAGTGTTAATGTGAGTGCAGCTTTCACATACAGTGGGCCCTCTAGAACCATGAGTTCCAGATCCGCAATTTCTAGTGACTGTGGATCATCACACATTATTTAATGGCGGCAACATGAATGCGCACACTTCAATGTGTCCATGTTCACGTTATAGCTTTATTCATTATTATTTTTTTAAATTTAAAAAAAATGAAATGTTATTCTAATATATTTTCATATAAATAATGAATGGCTGTTGTTTAACAACCAATGGTGCATTGTTAGTCAAAGAGTACAGTTATTGGTTGAGATCTAGAAGACTACTTGAATGAGCTAAAGAGTTTGAATTTTCTTAAAGGAATAACTGGCTTTCTCTGAACAGCATATTTTCATTCTTTGAAAGCTAATTTCTTTCAAAAAGGGTATTTGGCTTGTGGTATGGTGGGATGGTATTTGTGAAAAGAAAGGCTTCTACTAGAAGTATATGCAGGTAGCTGCCACTTCTCTTTCCTGGAAAAAGTCAAGAAAAATAAGTAAGCATTTTAAGATCTAAGGTTACAGATTGCTGCTGCTTTTTTGTCTACCATTTTACTTTGTAGTTTATGATGGTATATTTCTTGTTGGTTTGGCTTTGTTGCAACAAGCGCTAGTAATTCCTTAATTCCTAGCTTTGGAGCTTCACGCTCAAGCTTTCTGTGTCTTGTTCAGTTTCAACTTACTGACAACTCAGACACTAATCTGCATCACACATGTCCTCTCCTGACTCAGAATAGTGAATAAATAAATTTGAATGTTATCAACATACTGATGACACCTTGTTCCAGATCTTATAATGATGGCATGCAGTTGTTTCATGTAGATATTAAATAATATCTGAGACAAGATGTACAGGCACCCTATGCCAATACAGCCAGTCTTCCATATCCACAGATTTTTTTATCCATGGATACAAGCATCCTTGGCTTGAAAATATTAAAAGAAAATATCAATTCCCTAAAGCAAACCTTTAATATAAGGAACACCATTTTACTATGCCGTTATATTTAATGGGACATCACCATCCGCAGATTTTGGTATCTGTGGGGGGCCCTAGAAATAAATCCAAGTGTGTAACAATTGTCTACTGTACTACCAGGATATCCACGAACAAATTTGTTCAAATTTGCAGATGACACCAAATTAGGAGGAGTAGCTAATACCCCAAAGGACAGGATCAAAATTCAAAATGACCTGAATAGACTAGAAAGCTGGGCCAAAGCTAACAAAATGAAATTTAACACAGAGAAATGTAAGGTCCTACACGTAGGGCGGAAAAATGAAATGCACAGATATAGGATGGGGGACACCTGGCTGAATGAGACAACATGTGAAAGGGATCTAGGAGTCCAAGTAGACCACAAGTTGAACATGAGTCAACAGTGTGATGCGGCAGCTAAAAAGGCCAATGCAATTTTAGGTTGCATCAATAGAAGTATAGTGTCTAGATCAAGGGAAGTAATAGTGCCACACTATTCTGCTTTGGTCAGGCCCCACCTGGAATACTGTGTCCAGTTCTGGGCAACACAGTTCAAAAAGGATGTGGAGAAACTGGAGCCGTGTCCAAAGGAGGGCGACTAAAATGGTGAAGGGTCTGGAAACCTTGCCCTATGAAGAACGCCTTAGGGAGCTGGGGATGTTTAGCCTGGAGAAGAGAAGGTTAAGAGGTGATATGATCGCACTGTTTAAATACTTGAAGGGATGTCACATTGAGGAGGGAGCAAGCTTGTTTTCTGCTGCTCCAGAGAACAGGACTCGGAACAATGGATGCAAACTGCAGGAAAAAAGATTCCACCACAACATTAGGAAGAACTTTCTCAAAATAAGGACTGTTCAACAGTGGAACACACTCCCTCGGAGGGTGGTGGAGTCTCCTTCCTTGGAGGTTTTTAAGCAGAGGCTGGATGGCCATCTGTCAGAAATGCTTTGATTGGGAGTTCCTGCACGGCAGGGGTTTGGACTGGATGGTCCTTGTGGTCTCTTCCAACTCTAAATTTCTATGATTCTATGATTCTGTGATTCTAACAGATTAGAATTAATTTGATGCATGGAGAAGGAAGAAGAAAGGAGGCTATAGATGCTGGGTTGAAAACAAGGGAAATTGCTTAAAAATAAAAAGAGCTGCTTGGAGATGGGAGAATTTGTTTACCTTCTCTCACCACTGTTGCCGAACCTGGGAAAAGTGTAGCAGCAGATGTAGTTCACCAACAAGATTCTGCCTACAGATTTAGTAACATATGGTGAATGTTATCTAATCATAAGGAGAAATCGAGGAAGTGCAACAGAGTCTAATTTTTGCTTTTCTTGTCTAGATAAAGGTCATCCATCAGGGTGACTAAGGCTGTTTTGTCCCATAGGTGGGCTAGAACCTCAGCTGAAATAGGTCTAGGGTAAATAATATTGTCCAAAAATACCTCAAATAGCAAGTATTTCCAAGAAGGTTCTTATAAACCATCAGGTCTGTCCAAAAAAGCTATCAAGTAACTTACTGTACATACTTGACTATAAGTTGACTTCATGTATAAGTCAAGGGCAGGTTTTGGAGCCAGAGTTATGGATTTAGATATGACTTGTGGATAAGTCGAGAGTAAAACTTAGGGGTATGTAAGAGGATGCAAAGGACGGAGCAAAAGGAAACAGTGCCAGAAAGCTTAAAAAATTCCAACATGCATAACTGTTTGTGATCACACTATATAGGCTTAATGGATGAATGAATATAAAGGTGGTGTGAGTGCTTCCACAACAGATGACACTCTTGCCTTTCACCAAGGGATGGTTCCTTTTTTATAAGAATTAAATCAGTACAGTACTTGCATTGACCTGTGGATAAGCTGACTCACGTTTTTGGAGTCAATTTTTCTTTGAATATTTCTTTATTATCAGAACAAAAATGATCAGTAAACAGAAACAAAAAACACAGACACATGAACATAAACATAAAAACACTGTTCCTTCCTTCCTGTTTTCAATGAGGTCTAAAAAATAAAAGTCAGCATCATAAATATACCTTTTATTTAAAGTCAATTTTTGACTAAAATTTCTAGACTTATACATGAGTATATATAGTAGTCAAAGCTTTGGGATGTTGTATAGCTAATACTGGGTACTGATGTGAATTAACAGGAAAGCTTGTAAATATTTGAATGTTTGACATTTATATTCATCTTTTAGGTTTAATAATCTGCTAGCATATTTTGACATGGATGGAGCAATTGTTTAGGTGAATGGTAATCTAATATTTAATATATTTTTGTTTTTGCCAACAGTGTGACAGGAATATCTGAGCTACAATATTGAATTGTTATGATTCTTTGGATCCTTGGTGACAAATCAACAATTCGGCATCCTTATGTGTATATATGTATATGTATGTTTATGTATACGTGCATACAGATACCCATTTAGACTAGTAAGGAACATTTTGAGCAATATTTTTTCAGGTTTGATAGTATGGATGTGGAATACAAATCTTTTCTGCTTATCTTGAACCAGTTGTGGACATTAGCCTTGATGTTGTCTTTTTCATTTAATGCAAGGCTGGATCAGATCAAAGCTATTTGCAGCAAAAAATACAAATCTGGATTTGAAATAAGTATCTGAATTATATATTCAAACTTATCTGTGATGTGATGAATGAAATCCTAGATACAATTACCAATTCTTGCATTACCGGTAGCTCTTCCAGTTATATTTCATACATCTTTTGTCTCAGTATATGTATGTGAAGTGATATTTTTGATCTGGGAGTAATAGCAATGAGCACAGAAATGCCTACTACTGCTCCATTTAACTGGTCAATGTTAGCAATGGCTTTTTATATGTCTCTTTATCTCTACAACCACCTTCAGACAATTATGGTTGTGCCAGTTTGTATGAGGACATGTGTTACTTGGCACAGATGGCCATACTGTCTCTAAATTATAAGGCCTTGCTGGTCACAACATCATTAGTCATAGCACATCCTTTTTTGGTTTCACACCCATGGAAATCTTTTGTATTCCATTTTCAGGTTGCTTGCACTTAATCCCAACTTCCTATATTTTTGAACTAAAGTTATCTTCCTATTTGGGCCTCATAAAACAGTTGCATCATTTTTGAAGATAATTATTGACAGAGCTTCTCTTTCATATATCAATTAGATCCATAATCAGCAAAAAAATATTTTTTCTAGCTGGGGGAAAATATTTGAGTAGCTTCTTTGAACCTAGTTGTTGAAGTTGCTAAGGACTCTTCCATAATTTAATGTTTGCACTTTTAGCAACTGAGTTAAACATAAAATACTTCTTTTTCATATACATTTGAAATGCATTCATAATGTATGGTTATAACTTTTGGTTTTTATTGTAAAAATTGCATATGAGAATACTCTGTTCAAAGGACAAACCCTTGAACCATTGCAATAAGAAGTAAGCTCCTTGTGCATGCACCTGTCTAAAAGAATGAAACAACTTCAAGAGCTCATGTCTCTGCTGAAATAACTCTTCACCCAGAAAAATTGTTTAAACTAGATAAATATTTATGGAAAAGCAGTAGAGAGGAATATGTTTATCCAAAGGATCACATGTTCTTGTCTGTGAAAATTCATGAGCAGATCAAGAAAAGGTAGGCAAATGTTTAAAGGTGCTGCAATAAATGTGGTTGAATGCAGCAGCCGCGGGTTGGGGGCACTCCATTGTAAGCCATCATCTTAGACTTTTGTCCTATAAGGGGATTTACTTCTCAAGACAATTGTGAGAGTAAACTTCACGTTTCTTTGTATTATTGTTGCACCAAATAAACACCTTACAGCTATCACCTTGGTTAAGTTACATCCTCTCAGCCTCAGGAGAAGATAATAGCAAACCTCCGCTTGACAACTCTTGCTAAGAAAACCACATGATAAGTTCACATTAGCATTGCCATAAGTTGGAATTGACTTGACATCACACAACAACAACAGCAAAGCTATCAAGGACTACAAGCTACTTCATCCAATAAATGAAGAGAGGGTTTATACTTTGGAAGAAGGGATCCTGCAGACTGTCTTATCATATTATTAATATTCCAGAAGGGATTTTTGGATATATTTTTTATCTGGTTATCAAAGACTGTTGTACTGAATGCCCCCTAACTTAACTCTGAACCCCCCAGAATATTTATCTTGAAAGAAGTAATATTCAGTTTTCACTAATAAGTTTTAACTGAGTTAGTTGCTTCCTGCTTATGTTGTTTTACCCATATTAATCTTTACTTCTTAGAAACTGGGCTGCCCATACTGGAAAAAAGGGATCTTCTGAACCATATAGTATTAAGATTGCAATAGTCTGTTAAATAGTCTATATTTATGGTCACAAATATTAAACTATCATTGAGAACAGTATAGAATGGCAAATAAAAGCTTTTAATTGCAGCATAATTAACTCATCTTGATTCTCACTTGAATCTCAAAAAGAGAAAGAGAGAGAGAGGGAGAGAGATTGATAATAATGAACATTATAACAGATTTTGACATGCGGTGGGCTCTTGGTACCCACAAGGGTTTGGTTCCAGCATCCCCTGTGGATACCAAAATCTGAGGATTTTCAAGTCCCATTAAATACAGTGTGTAGTAAAATGGTGTCTCTTATATAAAAGGGCAAAATCATGGTTTGCTATAGGATTTTTTTAAATTGCAAATGGTTGAATCTGTAGATAAGGAATCCGTGGATTCAGAGGGCCAACTGTATTTCATTTGCATTTTAAGAAATCACCATGAGACCAACTTGTTGTAACTAATTTGATGAATAAGTAAAAACTAATATTAATAAGGACAGGTAATTGACTGTCACAATCTGTGTACATAAATGCACTCAGAGCTTACTGAAAGATATGGATCAAATCTCTTTGTATTGTACAGAATGCAACATTTACCCTTCAGGGAAAATTTTCAAGTGCCTTTATATTATTGTGATATTCGATAAAATGCTGTTTTGTTAGCAGGTATCAATATCATGTGGTTTGTCATGCTGAAGAATCAATTGTGTCTTTAAAACCTCACTGCTTTAACAAAAATCAATACTGGATCAATACAATGCATTTTTAGTTGGAGAAAGCAGTTCATACCAGTTTACAAGAGGAGATATTGATTTTTATTTTAGATGCAACAATTCTTTATTTTAGATCCTGCTAATGTTGTTAGCATGCATTGAGATGAAGGAAATTAGAGGCGGATTATTTTGTTGGGATATAGAGATCTTTACTATGCCATTCCCTTTATAGTAACAGAATTAAAACTGTCTGAGGAAGAAGTTCATTTTGAAATTTACAGCTGAGCAACCAACATTTTGATGCTACCTGGGATATATCAGTTTCATAGAATCATAGAGTTGGAAGAGACCACAAGGGCCATCCAGTCCAACCCCCTGCCATGCAGGAACTCCCAATCAAATCATACCTGACAGATGGCCATCCAGCCTCTGCTTAAAGACCTCTAAGGAAGGAGACTCCACTACACTCCGAGGGAGTGTGTTCCACTGTTGAACAGCCCTTACTGTCAAGAAGTTCCTCCTAATGTTTAGGTGGAATCTCTTTTCCTGGAGTTTGCATCCATTGTTCTGCGTTCTAGTCTCTGGAGCAGCAGAAAACAAGCTTGCTCTCTCCTCAATATGACACCCCTTCAAATACTTAAACATGGCTATCATATCACGTCTTAACCTTCTCTTCTCCAGGCTAAACATCCCCTGCTCCCTAAGTTGCTCCTCATAAGGCATGGCTTCCAGACCCTTCACTATCTTAGTTGCTCTCCTTTGGACACGCTCCAGTTTCTCCACATCCTTTTTGAATTGTGTTGTCCAGAACTGGACACAGTATTCCAGGTGGGGCCTGACCAAAGCAGAGTAGAGTGGCACTATTACTTCCTTGGATCTAGACACTATACTTCTTATTGATGCAGCCTAAAATTGCATAGGCCTTTTTAGCTGCCACATCACACTCTTGACTCATGTTCAACTTATGGTCTACTTGGACTCCTAGATCTCTTTCACACATAATTTCATTAAGCCAGATGTGCCCCATCCTGTATCTCTGCATTTCATTTTTCCGCCCTAAGTGCAGAATCTTATATTTCTCCATGTTGAATTTCATTTTGTTAGCTTTGGCCCAGCTTTCTAGTCTATTCAGGTCATATTGAATTTTGATCCTGTCCTCTGGGGTATTAGCTGCTACTCCTAGTTTACTGTCATCTGCAAATTTGATAAGTATGCTCCCAATTCTGTTATCCAAGTCATTGATAAAAATGTTGAATAGCACTGGGCCAAGGACAGAACCCTGTGGCACCCCACTTGTCACTTCTCTCCAGGATGAAAATGAACCATTGTTGAGCACCCTTTGGGTTCGGCCGGTCAACCAATTACAAACAGTTGTCTTGTCTAGCCCACATTTTACAAGCTTGTTTGCAAGAATGTCATGGGGAACTTTGTTAAAGGGCTTACTGGTGATTTTATTAAAAAAAAAAAAAGATCAGGTTTGTCTGGCATGACTTATTTCTCTGAAACTCATGTTGACTTTTTGTGATTATGGTGTTGCCTTCTAGATGTTCACAGACTTCCTGTTTAATGATGTGCTCTAGTATCTTTCCTGGTATTGATGTCAGACTAACTGGACGATAATTGTTGTGATCCTCTTTTTTTCCCTTTTTGAAGATGGGGACAACATTTCCCCTCCTCCAGGCTTCTCCTGTTCTCCAGTTTGTTTGCTAACTGCTACTAGATCCTCAACCCATAAATCTGAATGAATTACTACACAGTAATTCATTCTCTCTTCACATTTGTAGATGACATATATATACCTATGTATTTTTTTTCCTTATGTTGAAGGTGGTATCTTATAAACACACTTTTTTTCCTTCATTGTCGCTGTGACTCACACAAATAGGTTGTCCTGCACCTGTGGAGTGCATATTTTAGAATCTTCTAGAGCATTACATGAGTGTTTTTGGTTGTAGCCCAGCCCACCAAGGCTTCCCGCTGAAACCTTTTGTGTGCTGCCACTGCAGCAGCATCAGTAGGAACCACGTGCTTTGGATTGACCTTCAGCCTTACCAATCTTCATTAGCCTTCTTTGGCCTATTAGGTCCTAGGAATATGCTTGGTCATTTTAGTGGTTGTTGTTGTGCTGGCATTTGAGGCCTTCAAGCTATTTCTTTGCAGATATCCTTCAAGAAATGTGTCTCCTATGGTGCTAAAATCCTGGAAAGGGATGGGCACATAAAGTGTCTTTTCTGCCTTGGGAAAGCTCATGTGTTGCCTTTACACCTCAGATGAAATGGGATGGAGTTGTCTTTGAAGATACTCTTATATGAACAGGTCCTCAGCCTCAGTTGCTGTCTTCTGGCCTTCAAGATCAGTTTGTATGGGACCAGCAGGGACAGTTTCTCTCACTCCTAGCTTTGCTCACTTTATAATGTGTCTCTGATGTTCAGGTTTCTCTAACTTTTTTTGTGCTTGCTTGGCAGATATATAATTTATAGGAATCAATTACAGTTGGCCCTCTGTAGGCATGGATTCCTTATCCACATATTCAACCACCCACAGTTTGAAAATATTTTAAAAATAGCTAAATTTCAAAAAGCAAACCTTGATTTTGCCATTTTATATAAGGGACACTATATTATTATGCCACTGTAGTTAATGGGGCTTGAGAATCCATGAATTTTGGAATCCACAGGGGGTCCTGAAACCAAATCCCAGTGGATACCAAGAGCCCACTGTGCTGTGTGTAGTATCAAATGCAAGATACATATTTAATAGAAAGGCGCCTTAGAGTAGTATGTTGCAAATCAAATAAGCTCTGTGTTAATAGCTACAGTAATTTCTTAAATAAGGGAAGCATTATTTATATGTCTTGCTACCATTGCACCTGCCTTTTATGTATTGGATATAGCTTAACCAGACCTCTTTACAATGAAGTGAGTGAGTTCTCTGCTGTTGATAGCCTTGTAATTAGATGAGTAGGACCTTGCCTAATTCTCATAATAGCCAAACGTCATTTAATATTGCTTTGCAAGAATGGAATCCCACTAGTTGTCTTTGTGTGCAACTTGGTTGCTGTATTTCTTCTTAATGATCATGCTCCTGAGTAATTTAAATTAGATCACAGAAGGTAGTGCTGGGTAAGAATGACTGCCTCCTTAATGATTGTTAAGGTCAGGTTTGTATAGCAAAAGAAAGGGAACATTATGTACTAAATTGTTGTGATAATGTTGTATAAAACACAGGGCATGAGACTTAAAATATGGCCTATCACCATTTCCCTGTGTTTATATAATTAAGTTAATAGGGTTACTGTATATCCTCCTCTTCCTGGAGATGTCCTCTTTTTTAGAGCTAAAATATCTGTCTGGGCAGACTCTTTTAAATTACTGGGAATTTTGAAAATCACCTGCTGCTTCGCCTCCTGCACATAGAAACCTTATTGCTGTCTTGTTGGCTCCATCAAGAACTCTGCTAGGAGCAGGGATAAAGGCTGGCCTAGTGGAGAAGAGAGAGAGAGAGTGACTTGGGGGTTGTGGGTGGGAAGGAAGGAGACAGACCCAGAGGTGGAAGGTGAGTTGGCCAAGTGAGGAGGTTGAGGGAGCCTCCAACCACACCAGGGTGGAGCAGACAAGACTGCTGTCAGAAGAGGAAGGAAGGAGGAAAAGGAAAGCAAAATTGTTCTTATTAAGATACAGCAAAGGTTACGAATATTTCTAGTACAGTCAGCCCTCCATATCCACAGACTTTTTATCCATGGATTCAACCATCCATGGCTTGAAAGTATTAAAAATATACATAGATTCCAAAAAGCAAACCACAATTTTGCCATTTTAAATAAGGGACACCATTTCACTATGCCATTGTATTTAATGGGACTTGAGCATTTTGATATCCCTGAATTTTGATATCCACGGGGTGAGGATGGGGGTCCTGGAAACAAATCTCCGTGGATACTGAGGGCCCACTGTATCAATTATCAGAGCTTAATTAGTAGGAGTATTTAAAGTGAGAGTCATCACAGTGATCTATAATTCGAATCAGTCAGTAAATGTTCTCTTTTTTGTTTTTCCAAATTTGCTAATCCCATGTTAATCAGAGGAATAAAATTCTTCTCATTCAAATATTTTAAAACATTATTTCCTTTTTTCAGTGCAATTTAGCTGTGCTTTTTTCCAGAAAATGCTTTGAGTTTATTGGATGTGGAGCTGGATCAGATAAATTCTACCATGAATACAACATGAATTCTTCACGTCAAACATATTAGAAGTATATATTCATGCACTTGAGAGCCAGCATTGTGTGGTGGTTTGAGTACAGGTCTACAACTCTGGAGATCAGGATTCAATTCCCTGCTTCGCCATGGAAACTCATGGCGTAACTTTTGGCGAGCCATACATTCTCAGCCACAGAACGACAATAATTCATACACCTCAACCATTGCAGGATTTATCTGCCAGTGTGGCATGGAGGTTTGAGTGTTGGACTATGACTCTGAAGACCAGAGTTCAAATCCCATTTGGCCATGAAACCCACTGGGTGACCTTGGACAAATCACATGCCTCAGGAGAAGGCAATGACAAATCTCCTCTAAACAAATGGTCACCATAAATCAGAAACTACTTGAAGCCACACAACACACACATAAGATAAGAACATAAGAGATTTGGCCCCAAAATTCATTTTTCAGGATGTTGATTTTTAAAACATAAAAAACTGCAGTTGTACATGCAACTTTAATAGCAGTTTGATTTTAACTTTGCTCTCTGTGGAGAGGTTTAAACTGTCACCGACATGGGCAGATTTTGCAACTACTCTTTCTTGCACAGCTGAAACTGCTCAACACGGTTTTTCAGAATTTGGGCTTAGCACCCATGCTACTTGAGTATAAATTTTACTGGAAACATACTTTTAGGATTATTATGCTTTAACAATGTATAGCAAGTAATTGTGTTTGCTTATTTAGCTGATCATGCTTTAGAATTTACATAGCCTTACTTGAAGAAATATTCAGTAATATTTTGTAAACGTTTTGACTTAAAATACACTTTTGTTTGTGATAAATTCCTAAACAATTAATCAAAGTTACTTCAGCTATGCAATTATTTTCCCTTTGCAAGATTTCACAGTTAATTTTGACAGCTTGTGATGATCATTCAGGTCTTCACAACTTGTCTTAAGTTTCTATGGCAACACAGCAGAGGCTGGAATTGACACTACAGATGTTCATGTGCATACATGGACATAATACTGCTCTGCAATCTAGACCTTTCTTATGTACATGGTACTTGCATTTCATGTTATATCACTCACACATTTTTTATGCGTATCTTGAGTCGCTTCACAGCATGGCAAATAGTAAAATTTTTGAACATTGCATTTGCTCATTATTCTTGATGTTTGTTTAGGATGTTCTTTCATTGTATTTTAGGGCTCTCTGTTTAGGTTCTTCTTGCTGCATAACTTGTAAGATGGGATGGGGAGGAAGATAAGAAAATTTTATTGCATTTGTTTAGTCATTTGTCCTTGGTATATCATATATTGTGATTTGGTTGCTTGAGCTTGTCTAGCTTTATTACCTGGCAACATAATGTATATCACAGCTACATTTCAGGAAACATCAAGTAATAGAAAACTCAGACTGGGCAGAATTAGGCCAGATAAATGCTTTACCTGTCTCCAGTGGGTGACAAAAACCTGTTGCTGGTAACAGGCAAGAACTAGAGGTTTTTTATTACAATGTTCATTTTTTTTTTAAAAAAAAATCCTATATTTTCATCTCAGATTGCTGAAACATCATTAAATTCTTAGAAGTGCTGACATGCAAAACTGGTTCTGTTAACTTAACGATACAGAAAATCATTCTGCTGCCCTCACCTAAATTTTCTGATTTACTAACTTGCTAGTGACATTTGTTTTTTAAAAAAATATACAAAGCTGGTTAACTTTCTTAGTACAATTCCTTTAAAACATAATTATATTGATTCTTATATTCTGATAAAAGAGTGAGTGGTATGAAAAAATATAATGGTGTTTATTGTTTCCTGTTTGGAAAATTAGCTCTGATATTAAATTAAAAAGATAGTAATGATATAAATTTCTGTGCCATCAGAAATCATTTGAACAAATGGCCAGGTTTCATGGATTAAGCACTATCTAATAGCATTTCAGTATGGTATATCACATATTTTTTGCCTTTTATCAAGTCTCTCTTCAAAGGATATGTTTTTTAAACATAATTTTACTGTACAAGAGGTATAGTTTTACACTTTAATATCTTGATTGATGTCATGTAAACATAACTATAGATTCTCAGAGATGCGTATCTTGTATAAATAAGGCCATGATGGTTGGGATCCTTGTGGTTTTTAAAAATTAAGTTTTATTCTTGCACTCTTTGAATTATTTTGTGTTTAGAAAATCGGTATCTGATTTTACTGTGCAGGGTGATGGTATCTTAGATTAAAAAGTCATATTGTCTTAGTTGCGGAATGGTGCTATGTATCAGATTTTTCATTTGTTTCCAGTAGCAGTATAGGATCTCTGAGCATCCTAAACTACAAACCAGATCTTTCAGGAGAAGTACAGCACTAAGTTTATTTGTCAGTATCTCCCTTTTCAGATCACCCACCCATAAGATCTCAGTTATATATAATAATGTTCTAGTATTACAAAAGCAGGAAAGTAAAAACACAAAAGGTTGCGTGAGATATAACCACATTAGTTGTAAGTCAGAAGGTGATTTGGGGAGAGGAATCCTCTTCTGCTGGCCAAGAGACAGGTAAATAATTCAAAGGAGCATGCATGCCCATTAATATCAAGAGCTTCTCAGTACCACATTTACTCTTATGATTACTTCCTCCCTTAGCTACTATGGATAATTCCAAAACATATGCATTAAGGAAGAGTTAGCAGCATAGGTTGAGTCTCCTTTATCCAGAATTCCAAAAATTATTATTAGCAAAATCATTAATCACTTGTATCAAAACTGGGATTGACTGCTGCGGCTTTGAAATGAACAGCAAAAGATCATCAGCAGAAAAAGTGTTTTAACATTCTAAATCAATATGTTCAAATGTATTAATTCTGAAATTTTGTCTTATAGCACATGCTAAGAGTTCCAAGCATTAAACTGAATATTAAAGGAGAACTGGACATCTTTGTCTTGTCCCTCATTTCATTTTTAAAAAACATGATCATAACCTGTGCTCTTGGTGCTGAATATAATATTTTATCCATATCAAAAATATATGAGGGGACCTGAAATTAACCAATACTGTAAAAATAAATGACCAGTGAATTTTATCAAAGGACTTTTCAGCATCAAAAGAAATAACAGCTGGTTCATTCTAGTTTAAAGCTGGCTATCTGAGTTTAAAGCAATCAAAACTATGACTTATTACCTCCCTACCTGTTTTTGATAAATCCTGTCTTGACTTTTTGTAATGTGTTTGCTAAAATAGCTTTCACTATTTTGATTAAGGATATAGGGTGGTAGTTAACACAACAGGTATGATCCTTACCAGGCTTTAGGTATCAGGGTAATATGGTCATCATTCAGTGATTAAGAGAGGGAGCCAGATTTTAAGGTATGTATGTAAATCTGGAGTAGTCTCAGTACTAACAACCTAGAAAAAGCAATTGGAAACCCATCAGGGCTATAAGCTATAAATATCCGCAGAACTGCTGAAAAATTTTTAAAATTATATCTATGGGCAATGTATATAAATTATTGCTTTAATCTTTGATAGCTGAAATAACAGCACACTGCTGTTGATGCTTATGGCATACCAAAATTTTGTTGGGGCATTCTCTATTTTTCAAAATTGCTTGCCATAGGCATGTCAAAGCAAATTCAGCTTGTTATTATTCAATTGATAGTTAACTTTTTGGATTCTTCATAAAGTTCAGATGGAGAAACAGCAAACAGCAAATTGAGATACAAGGACTTTCAGCTTTTTGTTTAATAATTCCTTTTTTATTTTAAAGTCTTTTTAATAAAAAGAATAAGCAATGATTCTACCCCTAATGTAGGCATTATATGCTTCCTATACAATAACTTATGAACTCTCAGAGCCTTTGTTCATTTAAAAATATTCTGTCAGATCTGCTGACATTTGAAGCCTAAACTGTTCATCATTGAGAAATGAAACATTAAATCACCAAAGACTAAAGATTTAAAGAGCATTAGAAAAGTGTAATTCTAGACAAACTGGTTTGATAATATCAAGGATTCAATTTTGCATGTGTTTATAGATTTAACCAAAGATGCGGAAATTAAGATATAGTCTAATCTGAAACAATTATCATGGACTAGTAGCTCTCGCCATAGTTTGTTTTCTGGGTGGTGGTGTATTTTTGTCTAACAAAGGCTCATAACTTTTGTTTAAATCACCACCAACAACCAAATAATCATATTCTAAATCAACAAGGTTGCTAAAACAGTTATGAAACATCTCTGGCACATTGCTATTAGGCCCATAAACATTAATCAAAGCAATTAATTTTTCAAAATGTCTTACATGTAAAATCAGATACAGAATAGAATATGATGAAACAGAGTAATTCCCAGTTGGCAAAGAGACAAGACTAGATTGTATTTTGTCACCCTATTTGTTCAACTTGTATGCAGTAAATAACATACGAAGAGCTGGGTTTAGACTAAGAAGCAAGAGGAATGAAAATAGGAAGGAACATCAACAGTCTAAAATATACAGATGACACCATAGTAGTAGTGGAAAATATCAGAGAGATAGAATATTTACTATTAAAGTTAAAGAAGAAAGCGCGGAGGCGGGCTTACTGCTGGACATAAATAAAATAAAAGGTAGCTATTAAAGAACTAGGCAAGATCCTAAAATGTAAAGATAAACAATTGAGTACTAAAGTTAGAATCATTCAAGTCATATTCTCCATCACCATGTATGGATGTGACAACTGGACAATAAAGAAAGCAGCCAGGAGAGTAAAAAAATAATTTGAGATGTGGCACTGGAGAAGAGTGCCGAGCATGCCATGAATGGCTAGCAAGACAAACAGATGGGTCCTAGAACCGATTAAGCCAGAACTGTCCCTAGAACTAAGATGATGAAACTGAGACTGTCATACTTTGACCACACCATGTGAATGCAGGACTCATTAGAAAAACTGATTATGCTAAGATAGGTAGAAGGTAAAAGATCTGCACACCAGATGAATGACTCCGTCAAGGAGGTTGCGAGCCTGAAGCTGCAGGACCTAAGCAATGCAGTGGAGAAGTCTTGGAGATGTGTCATCCATAGGGTTGCCATGAGTCGGGGATGACACAAGAGCAGTTAACAACACTAACAACAAAATCAAAAACTGTCAATCTGAATCTATTGTTGCCTGCTGTACTGAGATAGAAAGATGTGTTTGGATTAGGAATGCTGCATCTTTACACTGTCTAGAAACATTTGCAACATAGACCTCACCAACCAAATTCTTCTGAAGGCTGTTCACATCCTCTGTCATCAAATAGGTTTCTTGTAAGAATACAATGTCAGCCATAAATTCTTTTAACTTTAAAAGCACTTCTTTTTATTTTCTTTCATCTCACAGCCCTTTGGCATTCCATGAAACTAGGTTAATCATAACACCACCATTTTTACATTTACATTACACCAATGATTTCTAGAATACAAAACTTGATTTAAAAAAATAATTGCATAAAATAGCATATATTTCCTAAGTTTGGATCTGTAGTTACTAATTTGGAAATCATCACTTCACTGCTTATACTTTTTATTTAATGCTACAGAATCTGAGAAACTTTGAGTGCATAAAATGAAAATAATAATAATAACAAGAACAACACAGACATTAAACATCTCATGTGATTGAAAAATTAATTATTATCTTTTCTAGTGAGTCATGCCTTCTCGTGGTGTAGCCAAAGTACGACAGTCTCAGTTTAATCATCTGATCTTCCAGAAATTGTTCAGGCTTGATCTCTTTTAGAACAGAACATAGTATGTTTCATAGTATGTATCATAGTATGGTGAAACAAACCCACTTGTTTGTCTTTTTGGCTATCTACAGTATCTGCAGTGCTCTTCTCCAGCACCACATCTCAACCCATATGAATTGATTTTCTCCCTATCAGCTTCTTCACTGCCAGCTCTGACATCTGTACATGGTGATGGGGAATGCAATGGACTGGATGATTCTAACTTTAGTGTCCAGTTGTATATCTTTAAACTTTAGGATCTTGTCTAGTTCTTTCATGGCTGATTTTCCTTAGTCTTCTTTTCATTTCTTGACTGCAGTCATAGTTCTTATCAGTATTTGATCCAAAGTACAAGAACTCTTTACTATTTCAATTTCCTCACTACCTAGGTTGAATTTATGTAGATCCTCCATGGTCATTATTTTTGTATTCTTTATGTTGAGCATTAAGCCTTCCTTTGCACTTTCTTCTTTGACTTTCCTTAATTTAAAGTCTCTGCTATTTTCTGCTAGTAGTTTAAGTGTCATCTGCATATCTGAGATTGATGATGCAGTATTCCTATCTTCACTCGTTCTTCAGTCTAAACTTGCTCTTTGTATGAATTTTTCAGCATGCAAGTAGAACAGGTAGGGTGATAGAATGTCGCCTTGCCTTACTCCATTGCCAATGGGAACAATTCTGTTTCTCCATATTCTGTTCTAAAAGTAGCTTTTTCCCCCCCCCTAAATACAGATTTCCCATTAGGAGTATCAAATGCACTCCTATGTCTTTAAGAACATTCCATGTTTTTGTTTTGTTTTGTTTTTGCTTATTTGGTGATCTGTGCAGTCACTTCCTTGGCTATAGTTTATAAAGCATATGCTGATCTTCTGGTTTTCCTTAGTGCGTTTGATTAGCCACTGTATATTTGCAATGTGATCCCTATTACCTCTTCCTTTCCTGAACCCTGCTTGCACCTCTAGGATTTCTCTCTCCATATATGATTGGAGAATTTTGCAGAATTTTGAGCATAATTTTGCTTGCATGGGATATTAATGCAATATTTCTATAGTTGATGCAGTATTTTGTGTCTCCTTTTTTGTGGATGGAGATAAATTTTGATTATTTCTAGTTTGTTGGCCACCATTTGGCTTTCTGTATCTGTTGGCATATATTAATTATCATTAGACTTGATTCTGTCTGTGGGGATTGCAGCAATTCTATTGGAATATCATCTGTTGCTAGTGATTTATTCTTTCCAATATCTCTTATTGCAGCTTCCATCTTGTTCTCTATAATTTGGGGTTTCCTCCTTCTAACGGTTACAAAATAATGTTTAGTATTAACAGAGCTCTGTTTTTGGGAAGCAATTGCGGGGGCCTGATTAATCATTGCTTTTATGAAAAGTTACAATGAGTTTGGGATTGTCTTCATAAATGCATAGAAAATGGATTTGAGACAAGAATGTAACTGTTATACTGTGAAAATTGATGCAAAACTCCATTTGCTTCTGTGGTGCTCAGTGATTGAATATTAGCTGAAATAAGTACCATGATTATAACAGACTACTTTCTATTCTCAATTAATAAGCCATTGCATGAAAACAATTTTTATATGCTTCCCAAAGCAGTCCAGAAAGAAAACATTCAAAGACGCTTGTAGCAAAACACTCATTATACTGTTTCACACACTTATGTTGTACCACTTGGTTATCACTGCTGAATACATGAATCATTCAAATGAAGACACTGATTGAGGTTATATTAGAGTTTTACATAATGTGTTGATGGTTCCTTTCCATGTGCCTCTGTTGATGTTGACATAAAATGTGAGGGCAGCTTGTGAAACACATAACCGTTTGCCTTTCAGCTCAGACAATACATATCTCATAGATTTATATATTATACCAAAGAGCTAAAATATAGTTCTGTTCTTGAAAAGTAATTGTTATTATTCAATATAATCTGTTTTCATGTGTATTCTTTTCAATACAGATTTATATAAGCCCTAATTTACAATAGAATTTGACCTAACAATGATTTTGAATAAATTACTGAAACTACACTATATTTTCTACATAACTGTCTTTTAAACTAGCAGCAACCTTTTTTTATCTTATAACATCTCACATGAGAAAAGTGTGCTGCTAGTGGAGTAGTCTTCTCCTGAACTTCTTAAAAAAAAAGAGAAATAAAAAGTAAATTGTATGGCTTCTATAAACAATACACACTTAATGTAACTTTACATTGTTTTCACCTAATCACCTGCATTTTGCATGCCAAACCTAGTATGCACATATAGTATGTTATGTAGCATAAGAGAAAAACACAATCTTTGCTTTCATCTGTATTTTGTATCTGGAGCTGGCATGCTGCTCACTAAAAGATGGGTTGTGGTCAAAGATCAGGTAGCAGAACAGGTCTGATGCTTGCAGTTTTCTACTAGCCTAATGATGAAAAGTAATATTTTAAAAAAGGAATATGAATTCAAGATCAAAAACAAAATTTCTTTATTTTCATTTTTACAGTATGTTGCCCTTGTGTAACTTTCTGGAAGCCCCAGGTGGTATAACCTCTCTTTGGTGAATATGATGGGTGTATGCCAAAGTCTTAACATTTTCTTTATCATGGACCATCAAGATTAATCACCAAGATCTAAGTCAGGATTTTAAGCCCTGAAGTGCACCAGATATTGAAAGTTGCTTATCAAGGATATTCAGATTTGAAAAGAAGGGAGAAATAAGCAAATGCATACATTCATATTTTTGTTTGCTGGGCATGTGTGTGTGTGCTCATATGAGATGCAAATGGAGTATGTTTGCTTCTCATTCCTCCATCCATGCACTGCTTTAATGCATGCAAAGGGAAGGTTCCTGGAGGCAGAGCCACATACATAAGTGTGCACGTGTGCATACACACTCCTGCTTACAGACGTCCAGAGCACAGCTTCTTCTGCTCTCGAGTTACTATTGCTGCTCCTATCACCACTGGTTGTGCCAGTCAGCCAGCCCACCTGCCTGCCTCTCGCTGTCTCCTTTTGTCTCCTTTTCTGTACGTACTGACAATCCCAAAGCCTATCATTCTACACAACAATTTTTTCACTCTGGTGAAAGGAGACTGTATGGGAGGGAAGAAACAATATACTTCCCTGTTCCCTGTTTCAAAACTTCAAAACTATATTCTGCTTTTATGAAGGGTACACTCACAATGATACTTTAACATAGTTATTTGCACCTTAAATTGAATCATTATGTTAGGGCTTGTAGTTCAGGGCATGGGTTTAAGTGACACAGGAAGTGCGTAATGATAATGTCTTATCCAGCAGAAGACAATCAGTCACACCCTTTTGGCATAAACATCTTGTATTACCTGAATTTGGTAAAGGAGTAGTATTATTCCCCCAGTAGATTCTGTAGAGGGAACCAGCATGAAGTAGCGGTTTGGGTGTTGGACTAAGACTCTGGAAGATGAAGGTTTGAATCCTTGCTCATGGAAACCCACAGATGACCTTGGGCAGGTCACACACATTCACCTTCAGAGGAAGGCACTGACAAACTTCCTCTGAACAAATCTTGCCAGGAAAACCCTGTGATAGGTTCATCTTAGGCTTGCCATAAGCCTGAAATACTTGAAGTACAAAGATTCCATAGATCTAATAACAAAGTAGCAACGGCTGAAGTGCAGAAAAGTGCATTATTATTGTTACAGTACTATAATTTCTCTACTACATGCATTTCTTCAGTATGGATTCTGCAAGGCAGTAGCTGCTGAAAGTATCTGTCCAGTGAGCACTCTTGAAGCTCTAGTAAACGTTAATATTTTGGGATGATTCATATTTTTTAAATTTTACTGTGTAAAATTGGGGCTAAGGGGTGACTGTTGAACAAGACTCAATGGTGCACCTGGAGTATGGACAGGAGGTTCCTCACCTCTAGGGTAGATTCACACAAGTCTTCTGCAGTTGAAAAAAAACCCCAGTTAACTAGGATTAGGAAATGTCAACAATTACAGTAGAGGCAGATGTGAGGTATGGGATATAATATTTTTTTTAAAAAATAAGAAATAGTTTCATACCTTGGTTGATATTCCTGGCACTTTAAAAGGTAGTACCGGTAGGAGAAATTGTGTGTGTGTGTGTGTGTGTGTGTGTATTGGTCAAAAGGATTGCATTCTTAAACTAAAAAAATAAATAGGGAGACTGTCTTCAGGGTTGCAGAATTATTTCCTCGGAAATATGTTCTAATGCGTGAATGTAAGTGTTTTACCTTAAAACAAAGGGTTTTGTTTCCTAAAGACTTTGATTTTTCCATTAAGTGATAAAACCAGGGGGCATCTGTGTTTGCCGATTATTTTTTATATCTCCATTTTGCTTGGCATTTATCCCTTTAAGTTGCTCATTCAAGTCTCAGATTGTGATCATGGATCAAAAGATTCCAGATTGGCTGTTGAAACTACATAACTGACTTGGCAAAATAAAACTTTATAAAATGTCCAGCAGTAATGGAAGACAGGGGAAAGATTACTTTGTGGGAGACGCTTCCAAATAAGGGGGTTTCCTTATGATGAGAGAATATGCTATTGGTACAATGATCTTGTATTCAGTGCTATATATTCTTTATTTATAATAAATTGCTGCATCATTAGAACATCTTGTTTTCCTCATGGATTTCTCTATTTCCCTTCTTTCACTCTCAGTATTTTTCTTCACATTCCCCTGCTTCCCATTTCTTTCATTTGCTCTTAGAGTGAGGTTCCTTAGGGTGGCATTCAGTATTTGTACAATTGGCCCTGCATTTTTGCAGGGGATCGATTCTGGACCCCCCATGAAAATGGAGGCTCGTGCATATTCAAGCCTCATAGGCTTGATTTGGGCGCACCCCCATGCACATACCATGGGGAATAGCACAGGTTGCCCATGTATATTCAAGGTTGCAGATCTCAGATTCGCAAGTTAGGAGGGGCAACTGTGTATCTAAATTAAGTCATGTTCTATAGTTTTTTGAGTAGCAGTGTTTTAGTACAGTTGGCCATCCTTATCCATGGATTTTTTATCTACAGATTCAAGCATCCACGTCTTGAAAATATTTTAAAAAGTATAAATTCTAAACAGCAAACCTCGATTTTGCCATCTTACAGAGGGACACTATTTTGCTATGCCATTATATTTAATGGGACTTGAGCATCCATGGATTTTGTTGTCCACAGGGGATCCTGGAACCAAACCCCGGTGGACAACAAGACCCACTGTATATGATTTGTTTGTATTTTATTTCATTTTGTACCAGTAACTACTACTAATGTTGGGAGTTTTATATGTTATGAGTTTTAAACATTATGAGGAAAAATATTATGAGAATAGAAAGTTACCTCTGTTATATTTAATGGGATGTGAGCATCCATGGATTTTGTTATCCACGGGGGATGTAACCTTAAAGAATAATCTCACTTTGGATAATGAATATTGTGTTAAAGTGGCTGAGTAGAAATATGAAACACAGCACAAATTTATGTGTGAAATACAGAAAATATATCAAATTCAAGGAAAATATAAAGGTATACACTGTGCTTAAATGTAGTGTTATATTGCATTCAGTAAGTATCTGTGTTCCTATCAAGTATAGATGGCCTATTCAGGTGTTGCAAGAGTTTCAGCCCTTCACCAAAATAAGCTTTGTTGTTGTTGCTAACCACCCCAAGTAGATCTCGACTCATGGTGATCCTGTAGATGAGCCATCTCCAAGATTCCCTATCCTCCACTAACAAAAATCCATCAGTAATACCTTTATTACTGTCATTGAGTCCATCCATCTAGCTCGTGGTCTTCCTCTCTTTCTATTACCTTCCACCTTTCTTAACATTATTGTCTTTTCTAATGAGTCATGCCTTCTCATGTTGTGGCCAAAGTATGGCAGCCTCAGTTTAGTCGTATTTGCCTCCAGGGAAATTTCAGACTTGATCTGTTGTAGGACCCATTTATTTGTTCTCTTTTTGCTGTCCACAGTATCCTCAGCACTTTTCTCCAGCATCACATATCAAATGAATTTATTCTTTTTTAATCCATTTTCTTAACTTTCCAGCTTTCGTATCTGTATATAGTAGTAATTAAACTCTGCAGGATGAATTAAGATTTTGGATAGAATATAAAGATGGGAATGACTCCGAGGGAGGGTTGCACTGAGGTGATATACAGAAAAAAAGAACAAGCAAAATGTTAAAGTATATAAGTATGAAAGAATGTTATAATTTGTTTTTATGTTATTTTTTTGTAAAATTTCAAAAATACTAAATAAAAAAGTATCTGTATATAGTAATGGGAAATGCAGTTGTTTGTACAGTTTTAAATTTTGTGCTCAGCTATAGATCTTTTCTCTTTAGGAGTTCTTTCATAGCTGCCCTTGCTAGTACCTGATATCTAAAGGAATCAGATATGTTACAGCTTATGTTGCTATTTATTTATTTACCGGTATTTATTTATTACAATAAATATAAATGTACATAAATAGAGAAATTGTTCACTGTAACATTGATCATTCATATGATTGAATTTCAGTTCAAAAAGTTAGCTAACAAGGCTACCACCCCGCCAAGTTACTGGGCAGTAATTACTTGGTATATAGTGCTAGGCAAAGTGATACTCATAGGATGTTTTTGCATAAAACCCTCATATTTCCTAATCATTGGTCATGCTTGCTAGGTCTGAATAGAGTTGTAATTAGAAACATTTGGCGTTCGCCTAGTTCCCTAATTTTCTATACATTATGCTACTAGACTGGACACACACACACACACTCCTACTTTATAAGCTCAAATGGTGGCACATACCACATAAATATTTTAAATTATTTTGCCATTATCTGTGTTCTAGCACCGCAAAACACAAAGCCATTTTGTAGATATTTATGTACCAATTCTGAAATAGATATTCCCGTTTGAAACAAAATGTATGTTAAACACAACTTCATAAATCAATTTCTCTTCAGTTCACAATCACAGCATCTCTGATATCAGTGTATTTTGCTGTTTTGTACAGAATATGCCGTGGCCTCCAGTGTCATTAAGTCTGCTACACAACCAGTATACTTCTATATAAAATCTTGTCTTATGATATAAATGCCAAAAAGTTCTGCCATGGTCACTACCCAACAATGGAGAGGTCAGATAAGAATTTCTTCAAACCTTTAGGACCTTTACAAAGGGCATTGCATGGTACACTGGGGAAACTTCACCAAAGTCCAGAATGTTCACATACTGGTAGTAAGCTCATTGCATTCACACACACATGCACGCACACATTTCTAAAGCTCTATAGTGGCACTTTGTGGAGGAGAATGTGAAAACAGTGGTCACCTTTAGGAAACAAAAGGCAGTAAAGGGGAAAAGGTGGGTGAGAACAGAGAAAAAGAAGAAATTGCTTTGAAAGCCTGTTCTATTTCCTCCACAGAGCATTCTGCTGAGATTTGTTTCAAAAAGCTGTTGAATTCCTTGTGTACTTTTGAAATGAAGTCTTCATGCAGTGTTAGAGGAATAAAAACTGCTATTGTGTACATGGTATTAGAGATAAAAGACACATACGTTCCAGACATATTGTGCTCTGTTTCCCACCAAAAATGCTAAAGTAGGGAATATTCATCAACAGTAGGTGGATTTGTGTTCCCTGTAATGAGTTTTTGCCATGCTAGTCTCAGTTCTCAAATTGGCCATGGAAGGCATTTGATTTTAAAAATAACTGTTAGTCCTTTATAAGTCTCCAAAGGACAAGAGGAGCAGACTCTTAAGTGAAAACACGACAGAAAAGTCTCCAAAATAAAATAGGTTTGGATAATGTATAATGGAATGCTATGAAGAATGTAAAGTACAGATGTTAAAGTAGTGGTTCTTAACCTGTGATCCAGGGACCCCCAGGGGGCTGCAGTGTTCTCATAAGAAGTTCACAAAAGCTCAAAGGCTGCCCACCCCATCTCCTCCCCACAGCAAAGTGGCCTTGTTGACATGAGCCAAGGCAAAGGCTGGCTGGCTGGCTGGCAGGCACAGTCTTCTTGTAGCTGTTCATTCTATTCCAGCTGCAAACTGGTGGGAAGAAGCAGGAGAAAAGTCTTCCCTCCCTCTCCAGCACCTCTGAAGGAAGGTTTAACAGATGGTATAATTGTTAATGGTTCAGTCAGTGTTCAGGTATAATTATTATTATTAGGGTGTTAAATCTTGAGTTAAGTCTTGGGGTTCCGTGGCAACAAAATATATTCAAAGGGGGTCCCTCGTAGAACCATGATGTTAAAGCATTCATCTTAAGAATGTTAACTTTACCCTGAATGCTTAGTTTAACTGGCACTCAGATATCCACATCAAGAGAATTTTAGTCTCTCAATTTAAAACAAATATATGTACTGTATTCAATAAAATAATTTACATGCCACCTTTCTCCCAATATGGAACAGTATTAGTTCTAATGGAGATAGATAATATCTCAAGGAAGGTTTTGTTGCAGAATTCACATATAACTAGACCTGCAGGGTAAGCATATTATGACATTTTCACTTAAAGAGTTGTAAACAGTGTCCCTTGCTTTCAGCAACTTGCAAAGGGGTGTGTGCTATACATAAAAAGAGTATTATTTTTAGTCTCAGAAATTGCATCGGTTACAGTTATTTTTTGCAAGGAAGGTGGATTGACAGCTACTCAAATATGTTGTGGCTCTGGGGTGTGGGAATTGGGGAGAATCCTTTATTTTGCACCAACTGCACCACCTTGACATGGGGCAATTATGCCCTGAATTTGCTTGGGATTCTCAACGGGGTCAAGAAAACCCATTTAGTACAAAGTTGTTGTTTTTAATTGGTCCTGTTAAGAGTTAATCGTTTAAAAATTATCTTGGCGGAGCAATATTCTAAGATAGCTAAAAGCATCTGAGGATTAATGACATTGTTAGTTGGTAAATAACTGACGTGAAATAACAGATTCAACAGACATAACCTTGGATTTAAATACATTTAGACAAAGTAGTGGCATAGACAAAAGAACGCTAACTTTATCAACTTCAGTGTAGCTTGTTTAGATCTAGAAGTAAAAAACAAAAGCTTGTAAGTATATAAAACTGTCTTTTACTTGTGGTATTTCACATAAGTCCATAAATTTCTGTATTCTGCCTAATTGCAGTTAATACAGCTTCAAGCATAAATTAGATATCAAAGGAGAGAGAGTGAGAGAGCACATCCCTGCCATATACTTTTCTTTAAATGAAGAAAAACTGGAAAGAATCCCATTTGTAATCACTCTTGTTTTGAGAAAGATGAAAAATCTGAATCTGTTTCAGAAACTCCAACCATAAACCAAAGGCATTTAGAAGTGCAAAAAACCAAATTGTCAAGTAATGTTGTTGATTTCTTTTTCATTACTGAGTAAAATAATGGCAGGATCCTATATAAGGTAGCTCCACCTATCTATAAAACGTATGTGATCCAAATGAATGAATGCAGAGATCATACCTGCTGGCAAGTATTGCAGCTATATATATGGAAGTTTCATGCACGGTTTCATTGGTCTTTTTGTCTAGACTTTGGGGCGACACTGCCCCTTTCCTAGCAGGATTGAGGCCGTGACAACTGCACGCTGTGGCACCGATGCAGCCTGGAAAGGGTGCCTATTTGCGCCCTGGAAAGGGTGCCATAGCCGTGTTGCCATGGCTTGGTCGCGCTCCTTTGGTGCTGTGTCATAAGGACACAGTGCCAGAGGAGCGCCATGCTTCCATGCACCATGTGGAGTGGTGCACTATGTCATGGCACCCTAGGGGTGGAGTCGGGGCATCGACGCAATGCCCGGACTCCACTCCCAGGCCAGCCTTAATAGCCAGTCTGAACTTTTTATTAGGAACATTAGTAGCTGTGTATGTTTGGAGGAACTCTGTGTTTCCTTGGAAAGATTTCTGTATTTTCTGTAGTAAGACAAATAATGGCATGTAAGGATATCTCAAAAGATTCTGTCCATAACTGCCAGTCTTTTCCTATCATGGTACTAGATGCATTCAGAGTTTGCACAGAGCCAGATTACACATGCATATGCAGATTACACATAGAGCCCTCGGGAATGGGACCATAGTTGTGCATGCATAGTGTCCCTGGTTTAATCCCCAGGTAGGACTAGGAAAAAATGTTGTCTGAAACTGTGGAATTGCTACCAGTCAGTAGACAGTAGTGAGCTAGAAAAATCAATGGTCTGGTTTAACATAACATAGCACCATAGTACAGGGAATCTGTGACAACAAGATCATGATAATAGATGATGACTGCAAATTGCAGTAGAATGATTTCTGATTATATCTGATTGGAATAAACTGAATGGTCCCGATTATGAATTTTGACCGAAATGTCAGACTAAACAATTAATCAAAAGATGAATTCTTTTACAGAGGAACTTCAATCCAAAAGAATTCATTATGCAGTAATACATGTTTCTTCAATCCTGATATAATAGTTCCTATACTGAAAACTAAGCAGACTGCTGCTGTTAAAATGTTGACCTGGGCATAGTGCTGGGACTGTGTGACCTCTTACCATCTGCACTGGCTGCAGCTTGCTTCTAAGTGCAGTTCAAGTCATTAAAAGGCCTGAAAGGTCTGGGACCAGGCTACTTGAAGGACTGTCTCCTCCCATGTAATTTTTTCATCCTTTAAGGTCAGTTCTAGCATATGTCATTGTCTTCTGAGATATAGTTGGTGTCAATGTGTTAAATTGCTTTTTCCTTAGGTCTAACTATCTGTCTCAAATAACTAGTCTGCTTTCCCTTCTACATTCCCATAGCAATTGAAGACCTTTCTGTTTAAACAATCATTTAAAACTGTTCTTGTTTTATTTAGTGTTAATTTTACCTTTTATCTAGTTTGTTTTCATGCTTCTTTTGATTTTGTAATTATGTTTAAATGATAAATACTGTTCTTATATTTTGTAACCTGCATTGAACAAACTCTTTTTGGAAGGAAAAAGCAAGCCATCTATTTTTGTTATTATTAATTGACATCAAGGTGAATTTGACTTATGGGCTCTTGGTGAATTAGAGACTTCCAGGGTGGTACAATTCAGAGGCATAGCCTTGCTAGTTTGGGAACAAATCCCAGTTGATTCCAAGGGCCCACTGTATATCCAGAGAAATCAAACTACAAGAAATGAGATGACATCTAAACATTAGGAGGAACATCCTTACAGGAAGAGCTGCTCAATAGTGGAATATGCTGCCTCAGAGTGTGATGGGATCTCCTTCTTTGGAGATTTTTAAACAGAGGCTGAATGTCCAACCGTTGGGAGTGCTTTGTGTTTTCTTACATGGCAGGAAGCTGGACTGGATGGCCCTTGTAGCTTCTTCCAACTTTATGATTCTATGAAGTGAAGATGAACAAGAGAGTGGTAACAGCTCTGGAGGAAGAGGGGATTCTTATTCAGAAAATTCAGGGAATGAGAAGCAGAGAAGAAAAATGGGATAATATATGAATCTCTGAGCTTACTCCCTTGGGGGGATTTTGTTTATTTTGTACAATGGTGGATATTTCATGAGAGACCCTGTGTTAAGTATAAATAGATATACTTGATAAAGTAATGATTGGGTCATACTCACCTTTCTTATAATTTGTATGACTTTTGGGGATTGGTGCTTGTTGTGCAATCTGTTGAAAAGAGATTAGTCTACATGGATCTGTGAAAGGTTAGAAAATATAAGATTAAGAACTATACATCAAGTATTTTGAAGGTAAAGTATCACTGTAGGTTTTTTGTTGGGTCAACTGAAGGAATAAATTAGAAAATATATGGGAGATTTACATAGAATATGATTATGTCAGCTAGCTAGTTATGTAGAAATGTAGAGCCAAGTTCATTTTGTAATAGGGAAAATTGTTAACTCATTGTGGGAGGGATTACTGACTAAAAATTGTATGAATTTGATGAGATGGGTAAATTTATTGTAAGAAAAATCGATTAGAGAAAAGTCATTGAGTAATTTTAACAAAGATTGGAAACTAATAATAGTCTTTTAAAGGAATATTAGGGAAGAGTATTAGGATTTGAAGAATGGTTGGATGGAATAATATGTAGAAGTTTAGTTATTTAACACAGTGTTATACTATTGCTGAATATAGTATATAGCAATCTTTTTTAAAATGGTGTCCCATTAATAAAGTCAATTTAAAAAAATAGGATGAATTAACCAATGTTATGTGAATATTAATTTCGATAACATCTCCTGCACCTGTATATCAACTTGCACTATCTTAAAGTGTGAGAAAGTAGAGCTATTTTACATGTAGGAATTCTCCTGTAATATACCTTTTGTTTTGTTTTTTGCTAGTCATTTCTTACACAGATGTCTCAACATATGTTGGGCATATCACACATTAGTCACTTAGTGAGATGCTACAAAATAGTTATATAGATCCTTGGATGAGGACAAGTGTGTTGTCTTTGTTCACATCCTGTAATCCAAAGATAGTGTGTTTTTTGCCATTTGAATATAATCTTGATTATATAGTTAGCAGCCATCATGACAGATATGACTGAAAATGCATCTGGCAAAATTGCTATCCTTGGATGCATATATTAAAGAATCCTTAACAGATATATAAACCAAGATTAAGATGAGAGAGAAGTAAGTTTCAAGAGGATGACAAAAATGAAGCTACAGTATTTCCAAGCAATTTTGAATGGTAATAACATATAGTTCTAAATGTGGCAAATTATAAGTTGTTTAGAAAAGTAGAATGGTCTTTCTCTCTCTCTCTCTCTCTCTCTCTCTCTCCCTCTCTCTCTTTTGGGATGTAAATAGAAATGTCAGTGTTTATGTATTTCCCTAAGTTATACCAAGAACCACTGTGGTATACTGGTTTGAATGTTGATGTAGCACTCTGGAGATCAGGGTTCAAATCTTTGCTTGAGCATGGAAACCCAGTGGGTGACCTTATGCAAGTCACACTCTGTGTCAGAGGAAGGCAATAGCAAAACCTCTCTGAATAAATCTTGCTGAAATAATCCTGTGATAGGTTTGCCTTTTGGTCACCACAGTAAGCATAAAATTAGACAAGGGAGATTAATTTTTTTAAGTGGTTTGCTTTTGATATTTTTCCATTTTTGACAATACTGAGATTGCCTATTATTTCTGTTTAGTGCCTCAGCAAAATTATTGAACTTACTTGAAAGTCACTCTTAATTTAAAAAATTACATAGCTATTGTATGCACAGGTGGTCTCACCTGACAACAGAATTCTCTAATAGAATATTCTCATCAACATTGTTGCTGTCAAGTAGTCTCTGTAATGAGACATTTTACCTGGAAAAGTCCAGAAGCAGCAATGTAAGGCAGATCAGTAGACATAGAGAAAGAGCTATCAAAATCTTGCCATTGTTTTGAAAATGATCAAATTCTTGGAGAAATTATGGTATAATGCTAAACCAGAAATGCTTCAAAGTCATGTGGCATAGCCTCCTTGCTTGTACTTTGCACAAGCTGAGAAATAAACCAAACCAACCAGTAATCAGAAGCTAGATTTAAACATGGCACATGATCCAGCCTTAGTTTAGTTCAGGGAGCAGCTGAGCATTGTTTCTGTGTTTATATTAATATGCACATAAGGAAGCTGTGATTAATTGCCACTACTTTGTTATTGGCCTGCTTATGTAAAAGGAGTGAAAGAGGAGTGAGGGGGCTATAATCACCTGTATTTTTGGTTTAGTGTTAATACAAATGCTACCAATGGATCTCATTTAACAACATTATCTGACTATGTGGGACGTTTGAGTCTGTTTTGTGGACAAAGAAGCTGAAAAATCGTGGTTTTCCTTTTGTCTTGTTTGGCAATTCTGCCATATAATTCCAGCCATAAACATTAATGTTTGAGACTGGGGTTGGGATAACATGAAATAAAGGTTTTTATATTTTAGAAGTATATACATTAATCCTATATCTAACACTTGATATAGCATTACTTATACTGGAAGGATTTAAATCACTTTACACACCAACAGTTAATCATCAAACATGGTTTATTCCTTTATCAAGTAATTAAGTGGTAAGAGAGTTGAATAACATGCCTAATATACCAAGCATAGGCAGAAAATCAGCTGTTATCTTTGGGCTGGAACATTGAACTTTATTTGCTTGCTGGCTGAAAGCTTGTTTTCAGATTCTTGTGGTCTTTGTTGTGGTGAGCGTGCATATTATTGCTTTTTCTCAGAAAAGCAAGTTTGTATTTCCTAGTTTGTCTTTGCCCTTCTTCTAAGGGATTCAGAAGGAACAAAAGTCAATCTATAATTTGATTTAAATAGCCAGGCAAGAAAAGACTGCTGTTCAGATTTTGAAGGTCTCTTTCATCTGCTGTATTTTACATTGGTGATATTCAGAATTTTAAAAACAGGCTTTATAAGAAAGGGGGAGATTTCATCTGTAGATTATATATTTCATTCATAATATACTTTGGAATATGGTTAGATTGACCTAGACCCTAGGTGCAGTATTTGCGAGCTGCAGAAAAATGTGGCTGGAGAGAGACATAGAAAGATTTCAAAAGCCTCCTTTTACAAAAAAAAAGCATGAAACATAGAATGCAATGTTCAGTGGATGGGCAGTGGCAGAAGCAAGGAAAAGCCTTTGGTGGGAGGCAGGCTGGAATTATTATTATTATTATTATTATTATTATTATTTCTATTCCGCTTAATCTCAGGGAATCCAAGCAGATTACAACAGTAAAAACAGGATACAGATTAAAGTAGAATGACATAAAAATTCCAAAGTCCCCAACCCTCCCCCCAATATAAAAACATAATTGAGCAATAAAAAAGGATTAAACCGAATATTTTTTTAATATATATATATATATATATATATATGCAGTAAAAATGCAGTAAAAATTTGGGCAGAATCCAGATGGATTAAGAAAATGTAAAGGACAATGAGAGATTTTTTTCCCATTTTTTCTTCCTTGCTCAACTATTCTGACACTCTTCACACTTCAATACATAATGCAAGCATTAGTTTTATGGTTTAAAAAAACCAATAAATTTATTTTCCAATTGAATAAAAGCGGCAGATAGCCTAGCATTTTGTGTGACTCAGGTTGTATCTACCTTCTAGAAATAATGCAGTTTGACACCACTTTAAATGATGTAGCTCCATCCTATGGAATACTAGGACTGGTAGTTTTAAAAGATTTTTAGCCCTCTCTAGTAAAGAGTACTGGTGCCTAACAAAACTACAAATCCCAGGCTTCTGCAGGATGGAACCATGGCAATCAAAAGTGGTGGCAAACTGCATTATTTCTGCAGTGTAGATGTACCCCCAGTCTCATTAAATTCAGTGGCATAGGAAAATGGGTGTCCATTATATAAAATGGCAAAATCCAGGCTTGCTTTTTTCAAATATATATATTGAGAATATTTTCAAGCTTTATCCATGGATAAAGAATCTGTGGATATGGAGGGCTGCCCATAGTTCAAAATCAAACCCTTTCAAAAATATTTTATTAATAGCTTAAAATTCCACAGGTGTGCTCTTAACTCACCACCATATAATCAAATAGCTCTACTTAAATTGTTAAAGCTTGTTTTCAAGCATACAGTACTTCAGTTCCTCAGCAGAGAAATTGCTTGTAGGATGGTGAGACCAATGTAGAAACGGCCACTGGTTTGATCTAGGTATTTTTATCTGTAATGTTGCCTGTTAATTTAAATATTCCATAACCACAGATTCTGCATCCATGGATTCAACCATCCATGACTTGAAAATGGTGTCTGTTATATAAAATTGTAAAATCAAGGTTTGCTCTTTGATATATGTATATATATATATATATCAAACATTTTCAAGCTGTGGGTGGTTGAATCTGTGGATACGGTGGGCCAATTTATCATCCACCATTTCAACTACTAAACATGTCAGGCAAGATACCTAACCAACTCCTGACAGTACTGTTTTATGGTTGCTCTTAGTTGGTATTTCAGCTAAAATTCTATAAGATCCACTGCAACGTGTAACAGGATGTTTTTAGCACCTTTTTGTTTCTAAAAATATATAGTTTCATAAAATTAGTACACTTGAATAGTAACAGTGCAGTCCTATAGGAATATTTCAAAGTTGTAATTCAGTGCTGGAGAAGAAAATAAACTTAGTGAATTTGTCTAATGTTTAACAAAAATTAGATTTTTGGCATAATTCTGAATATTTTTAAAGCACTAAAAGGAAAGTTTATCCTGCTTGGTATGTCTCAACATGTTAATGATCAATATTTCCAATTGTTTACAGTTTAGTCTCCAGATATAACATTTACACCATGTTCCAGTGAATCCACACATAGGCAAGCATGGGACCATCTCTGCTGGCTCCCACCTCCTGTACATGGCTCCTTTTATATGTTCCATATAAAGTGAGGCATTGTATCTATATGCAGGTTGAGTTTCCTTTATCGAAATGCTTGGGACCAGAAGTGTTTGGGATTTCAGTGTTTTTTGAGTTTAGGAATACAGTAGAGACTCCGTTATCCGACATAAACTGGAACGGCTGATAGTTGGATAACTGAAAATGTTGGATAATCCAGAAGGTCTAAGAAAAGCCTTGAAATCACTATGAATTGCAAATGTATTGAAGTTTTAATGCAATAGCAGTAAATGTAAATGTAAAGAAATCACTGATCAACATTGTGATGTACAGTCTAAACAGTTCAGTCCTCTGAAAATTTAAAGAAGTCACAGAAAATTTAAAGAAATCACAGCAGCCAGGAAGTTGGATAATCCGGAATGTTGGATAACCGAAGGTTGGATAATCAAGACTCTACTGTATTTGCATATACATAATGAGGTACAGTATCTTGGAGATGGGGCCCACTCTAAACATGAAATTCATTTATGTTTCATATACACATAGCCTGAAGATAATTTTATACACAGTATTTTAAATACTTTTGTTTGTGAAATTAAGTGTATGTACATTAAGCCATGAGAAAGAAAAGGTGTCATTATCTCAGCCACAGCCATGTGAGCCTTTTTTTATTTTAGAATTCAAAATATTTTGAATTTTGGAATTCTTGATAAGGGACACTCAACCTGTAATTATAAATGTGTAGAGTTTGCTTAGGAAATAAAAATGTGTGCATAGTCTGAAATAAACATTTGTAATCTTTTGTTCGGACATGCTTATTTACATGCTTCACGAACAGTCTGGAGCAGATAAGGTTATAGTTATACATCTGTACAGCGTGCAGGAATTGTAATGACTTCATATTGTAGATCCTTTATCATAATATTACACAGGAGGGTACATTCCATTCAAATCTTGTTTGTGGGTTTCCCATAACCATCTGCCCAATGTTGAAACAGTACACTGAACTAGATTGGTCTGAACCAGCACTGCTCTTATGTATAATGTGTATTATTAGAAAGCATATTGAAGGAATGGTAGCTAAAACAATATTGTAAAACTTGTGGTCTTTTCATTACAAAATCGGGATGAAGGAAAACAGCAGAGACAAGACATGTTTGCCTATATTTCTTATTTTTTCTCCCAAGGCCTGCTGACCTTCCTTTACTATTTGTTTCCTGTATGGTTCTGTTTGTGTTGCTCTCCTCAAGTGTCATTTATAAATTAAACGGGGGGTTGCATTTAAGTACAGAAGGAATTAAATGAGCATGAAAAAATATATATTTCATTCCACTTTCATTCACAGCAAAAAGTCACAGGTCAGCCTTTAATGATACAGTGGGCCCTTCCCTTATGTGGGGGATCTGTTCTGCTCCCCGCCCTGCATAAGGGAAATGCTGTGAATGCTCGGGCCCCATTTAAAACAATGGGGCTCGTGCATGCAGTGCCATGGCCGCACATGCCATTGCCACTACTGGAGCATGGCTTTCAGAATAAGCTGAAAGCTGTGTATGGCATGCCTGCGTATGACCTATGCGTGCTGTATTTATTTACTGACAATATCTGTTGTATTACTCTCAGATGCTTGAAGACTGTACAACATAAAAAGTTTGTTTATATAGTTGTGGTCTTACAAGACATGTCAAGACATTGTTGGATTTTACTGTCTACTCTCATTGAATCATTCCTTCATACAGTCAGTGAAAATCCCCAAGATGATTCATGATTCAGGATGGCAGCCAAATCTTTGTCACTTTCTCCCTTGTACAATTTACCTTTATAGATGGGTTTACCAAATGCATAGCTATATCTTATTTTGGGGTGGAACAGAAACAATAACAAGAGGTAAGGTAAGGAATGACATGGACATAGCTCTAAAGAGCTAAGATTCTTTTCTTTTTTTTACTTTTGGAAAGCTTATGCTTGGAAAATATTGCCTCTAACAGAACAAAGGTAGAATTCTCAGGGGTAAATGCTGTCCTCCTCCAGATATGTCAGTCCTATTTTTGGACTGCTTTTTCAGTTTTTGGCATACATACTATATGAGACTAACAGTTGCTATGATAAATAGGCTACTACTGTGTTGTGCTGTCTAGCTTGTTTTCACTTTATTATTTTTTATAGTGATTAGGCTTTTAAAGAGAGCACTTGCTCTGCTGCTCTGCGTGGATTCCTGGATTCACTCTTAAATGGACATTTACGGTACTTCTCTCTCTCTCTCTTTCTCTCTCTCTCTCTCTCTCTGTAGTCACATGAGGTGCTGCATGTTCTTCATCATATATTGTTTAATTGTTTTAATCTCAACTTCTTAGTATAGTTCTTGTTAGTACAGTTAAGTCAGACTGTCAGCTCATTAATCATTTAGTATAAAACATGACAATCTGCTTCATAACAGACTGTACAGTAGTTTGTCCCTTTCAAGGACATATTTGAAAATATTAGGAAAGTAAAACCAACATGTTTTATTATGGGTTTTTTTCACTGAAGGATTCAAGAGTATTGTTGTTGTTGTTGTTCTCAGTCCTTGCACTCCAAGAGTCTTTCTGAACTAGAAGTAATTAGCATGATTAGGAAGTATTTTTGCATTAGAGGAGGGACTTGGGCCACCTTTTAAGCTTATGTTGTTTGCTTATAATAAAAATTAGTACTAAAACCAGCAGTGGTTGGATCATTATAGTTGATAAAGTGCAATACATAGGTCACATATTGCCATCCAAGCTTTTTCTTTTTACTTCCCCAGTGCTGTCCAGAATTTTTATTTTTCAAGAAGTGACATCTCAGTTTACTGTCACAGTTTGTTAGCAAACTGGTAAATGCACTGTAGTCAATGGAAAAAGGAACTAAAGTCATTATTGCCAATCGTGATAGTCATGGTCAATATAGTTCCTTTTAGTTCCCAATAAGCAGTCTGTATGTCACATGATTTAAAACCAAATTAAGTACATATATAATTCATATAAAATCACATTGACTGGGGAATTTTATTCATCAATTGGGGAAGCTTAATTAATTAATAACAGCATGAACAATTTTTTTTATTTATATTTCCCGCCTCTCCCCAAGGATCGAGGCAATTTCAGTTTATTTCAGTCACTGACCAGTATATAAATAATGAGCAGAATAATTAAAACAAGGAACAAGGTTGAGCTCTGCAATCTAACATCAATGGCTATTAACCATTTGTTGATGTATCTTACACATAATATAGCAACATTATGTATAACATTATGTATAAAATTAAGTATAACAGTTTGATTCTGACTATCCAACAGATAGCATTAATAAAAAGCATTGAGTGTCCTGGAAATTTAGTTAAAAGATGGGTAATGAGCTGGTGGTAAA
Source organism: Urosaurus nigricauda (assembly GCA_034509955.1). NCBI lineage: Eukaryota > Metazoa > Chordata > Lepidosauria > Squamata > Phrynosomatidae > Urosaurus > Urosaurus nigricauda. The sequence continues at coordinate 329,839,290 of JAOEGL010000001.1, forward strand.
TGTCCTTATAAAAGTGACAGTACAAAAGTACATGACCTGTAGTTTCTATAGCATCAAACAAACAAAAGCAAACAGCTTCATTTATATACCGCTTCGTACCGCCTAAGCAGTGTCTGAGCGGTTTACAACTGTAAGCTACTTGCCCCCAACAATCTGGGTACTCATTTTAGTGACCTCGGAAGGATGCAAGCCTGAGTCGAGCTTGAGCCCTTTTGCTGGTCTTGAACTTGCAACCTTATGGTTTTGAGTGAGTGGCTGCAGTACAGGCATTTAACCACTGCTTCACCAGGGCACCAGTATCATATGGACAGAATTGGAATTTGTAGGCAATTTCTCCATATTTCCTTTGCAGTACTACTGTTGGGAGAACACTGAATCGAGTTGATAATAAAGCTCTCCTAAATTTAGGCACTGTGACATAATATAAGTATGTAGCCAGATTAGAAGTTAGCATTTGATTGTTTGCAAATCTGTAATTGGATTAATTAATTAATAATGAAGAGTTCATTTTTAATTTAACCAAATTATAAATCTTTTTTACATATATGTGTAGCTGACCCCACCCCTCTTATAGGCCTTTTCATTATTTACCTTGCCAAAGAGTTGTAGACAGTAGATTATCATTAAAAATTTCAAACCCTCTGTTTTTCCACTTTTATATTGTGAATTTTGGTGATAAAGCAGTGTGGAAATGCCTAGTCCCAGCACAACTAGCATAACTGTTAAATGGAAGTTAAATGGGAATTATTGGTTAATGGTTTGAGCATGGAACTACAACTTTGAAGGCCAGGGTTTGAATCCCTGCTGAGCTATTGAAACCCAGTGGGTAACTTTGGGTAAGTCAGACTGTCTTCTCCTCAGACAAGTGCAGAGGCAAAGCCCTTCTGAACAAATCTTGCCTAGAAAACCCAACAATAAGTTTACTTTACAGTTATCATTGGTTGGAAATGACTTGAATGCACACTGTCACCACCACAATAGTTACTGTATACTTACAACATTAAACGTTAACTACTATTGCCTGTTGAATTCTTCTGTCACCCCAGGACAATTATTAATTTAATAATAATGTTTTTTATTTATACCCCGCTCTTCAGCCAAGACTATCAGAGCGGCTTACAATTTGTTAAACAAACAGCTTCATTTACAATTGTAAGCTATTTGCCCCCAACAATCTGGGTACTCATTTTAGCGGCCTCGGAAGGATGCAAGCCTGAGTCAAGCTTCAGCCCTTTGCTGGTCTTGAACTCGCCACCTTCTGGTTTTGAGTGAGTGGCTGCAGTACAGGCATTTAACCACTGTGCCACCAGGGCTGTTAATTTTATTTATATAGCGCTGCAAATTTACACAGTGCTGTACATACAATCGTAAATTAGACGGATCCCTGCCCTCAAGCTTACAGACTAAAAGAGACAACACAAAAGGAGAAGGGGAAGGTGGTGGGAAGGGGATGAGGTCCAGTGGTTCTTCTCTCCCTCTGGGGCCAGGACCAAGGCAGATGGACTGGAGGGAGGGCACGGCTTCTTAATATATAGTTATAAGGAGGCATCCTGGGGCAGATGGCACAATCCTGGGAACGCTTCCCTAAACAATAGTCTTTAACTTAATTTTGAATCTGGTTAGAGAAGTGATGAGGCACACATGTGGGGGAAGAAGGTTCCAGGAGTGAGGGGCAGCAAGTGAGAAGGGACGAATCCGGGACAGGGCAGTGGAAACCCTTGGCTGGGACAGGAGACCTTGACTACTAGAACGGAGGGTATGAGAAGGAGTGTGAGGAGAAAGAAGGTCAGACAAGTAAGGAGGGGCCAGTCCATGGAGGGCTTTGAAAGTCAATAACAAAAGCTTGTACTGGATGTGGAAGGGGAAAGGGAGCCAGTGAAGGGAGGAGAAAAGAGGAGAAACATGGTCAAAGCGGCAAGCGGATGTGATAATACGTGCAGCTGAGTTCTGATTAAAGGATGGAGGTGAGAGAGAGAGAGGAAGCCCTGTCAGAAGAAGGTTACAGTAATCTAGTCGTGAAACCACGAGGGCATGGACCAGAGTCTTGGCAGTGGAGGCTGAGAGGAATGGACGGATTTTAGCAATGTTGTAGACTGAGTCAGTGAGATACTGGGTTAGTATCTCTTTAGTTCACATTAGAAATATGGGCCATGTCATCTTCAGTCCTATTCAGTGCTGTAAACTTTGAAGGTGGCTTAAAGCATTTCTCTATGCTTTATTTCTCATGTATCCATATATGGTGGTAGGACAGAAGGGAATTGATTATAATAATTTTTCATGGTGTTGCAAAACTGAAAACCTTCCATTGCAGGCCAGTTTAATGTAAATTTTGATTGTTCTGGTGCATACTCATTCTTGTTTCCGTCGTTTCTTGGTAGTTATTAAAAAGTATGGATTTCTTAGTACCATAGTTTTTACTATTAAAAGTTTTTAGGTTATAAATGATTTGAATGATTTTTATTTTTTATTTTTTTTTTCTTTTGTTAGCATTGATAGTTCAGTAACATATGGCTCTTTTAATCTGCTTTTCAAAAGAAAATAATGAAGATGTAGAAATTAAAACTATCCTGAATACCAGGGGTAGGCAAAGTGTGGCTAGATGTGGCCACATGTGGCCATTGAGACCCCTAATTGTGACTCTGAACTCCCAAATTAAAATAAATAAATTTGGGAGCAATTTCTGGGTGATTTGTGCTGAAAACCTACCCCAAATTAGCCCTTGCTCCACTTTGGGTATAGCAAAATGCTCCATTGCAGCCTGCCAGGAGGGTGTAGGGTGGAAAAAATGGTCCCTGCTTCTTGCACAGTTTCCAACCCCATCTCTTTACAGTTGAAAACATTGTTGTCATAAATACAAATTATTTGAGCTCCAACTTTTCTTTTCTGGTCCTGGGCTTTAGTAGCTTCTTGGGGAAACGGGAGTATTTTAAGCTAATTTAAACAATAGCTTCTGTGTAAAAAGATATAGGTGTTGACTTGGTCTGCTCTTTTAATTGCAGTTCTTGTGAAGGTAGATAAGCTGTCATTGGTCCAAAACACACTGCAGAAATAATCCTGCTTGGGAGCATTTTAACTGTCCTGGCTCTATGCTAGGGAATTTTGGGAACTGTAGTTTTGTGAGATATTTTGCCTTCTCTGTCAGAGAGCTCTGGTGCCAAATAAACTACAATTCTCAGGATTCCATAGCACTGAACCAGGGCAGTTAAAGCGGTCTCTAGTTTTATTATTTCTGCAGTGTGTTTTGGACCTTAGTTGATAACTTATTTAGGGTGGCTATGTAGGCCATGTAGCAAAATGAAAACAATCCCAAATCCAAGGAGTGCTACCTTTGAGTCAGCACCAAAACATAAAATATATTATGCAAATTTTTAAAGCTTCATTGGCTACTTCATCAGTCAAGATGTTAAAAATCATATAGGAGAAAAGTGGGGATGATTATAGCTACTGCTACATTCTGACTGAGATGTTTGTCAGTTAAGGTGATACTGAGGGATTTTAATGCAGGCAGAGGCCAGTCCCTTTAGGCATGTGAGCACTCTGGACAAAGAGCAATAAAAGACAGATAATAAAATTTCATCTCCATTAGCAACAGAAAAGTAACTTCTCTTGAGATCCAGTTGTTATCAAAGTTGGATCTTGGACTATATACAATAATTGAGTTGAATGCATTTGCAAACTGGGGCGGCATCTCTTGATTTCTGTCTCCAAACGTAAGTTTACTTGTGTTTATTCCTGCCACTTAATAAATATATTTTAACACGTTTTGTCTCACTTCTTATTGTGTCAGGTAAATCCCTTCTGGCTCTGAATTACATTAATGCTGATCTTATTTGAGCAGAGACTATGTGCCATCCTGCTGGAGAAAATATATATGTTCTTTGCACATTAAAGTCAATTCATTCTCTTGGGTAAACTATGAAACTGTGAATGAAAGCTTGCATTCTTTCTGGCTTACATAATTTTAATTTTGACAGCAGTTGTGGTGGGAACAAGTCAGATAATTTTTCAGGTCATCAGAGCTGCCCTGCCTAATTCAAACAGCAGTCAAGTGGTTTGTTTTTCTTTATTTTAAAATTTTATCAAACACCAAACAAACACACACTGGATTGACTTAAGATATGAAGGTATGACATGCTTTCCCTTTGCTATCCGTTTATCTTTAAAAAGAGGAAATGTTTTCCATCATCTTTTCCCTTTTCCTTTGCTCTAGTCCTTAAATTTACATACCGGTACTCTTAACTACTAAGGATTTTTAAGCTCTCCTTTTTTTTCCCCCTTGCCCCAGGTCCAGCAAGACTATGAATCTCTGTTCCAAATGCTTTGCTGGTAAGTGCAGTGTAAAGATTTGGTTTTGAGGTGTTTCCCCCTCTGCCTGTTAAAAAAAATGCAAATCTTAATCACTTGGCAACACCCTCCTTGGAATTCATGCGTGGGTGTCTGTTTCTTAGTGTATGTGCATGAAATCAGATTCTGCTTACTCGAGTGCTTCATTTATTTGCTCAAGTTTGTTGAAACAGTCTCCAATATGTATAAGAGCAAGAGCCCCTTGTGTACAGGCACCAATCAAGCCTTCACTCAGTGACGTTTACAGAACTCAGGAATGTCCTTGAATTAGACAACTCCTGTCAGAGTGACTTGCATTGAGAGTTCAGATTACGGGTTCACAATGTTGAATTCAGTAAGACAGACCTTGATTATGTTGATTAATGCTGAGCGGTGTGTGTTTAGCTACTGAGGTAGCTGGGAAAATATTCCTGCCCCAGGCCTGATGTTCTAGTCATAGAATATTGAACTACATGTGTTAATGTTGGTGCAGATAAATCTATTTCCCCCTTTATTACTTTCTTACACATTATTATTCTTGAACATAAAAATTGCTTTTAGTCCCTCTCAGCAGTAGTCACACTGTTGTTCCTATTTTACGAAGATAGATTTGCCCAGACATGTTCAGATCTCTGTGATAGTGGTATTTTGAATATTGTCCTACCTAGATCAAGCATTCTGGGCTATACATGATAAATCTCGACTCATAGCAGTAGTTGGTAGTTAAAATGTTAATAGTCCTGAAGAATTACAATCATATGACTGGTGAAATGAAATTCTGAATAGTAATATGCAGGTTTTATACTCTAGATTACTTTAGGCTAGTAGCTTAGTCTTGATCTCTCTTCTTGTTCTTAGCTTACGTTAAATGCAGGAAAGAGAGGCATGTCTTAAAGAGCAAATATAATGACTATAAAGGCCTTTAAGTGTGCAAAAAAGAAGAGATTATTAGAACTAGCAGCAAGTGAATGAACAAACTCCTTTGTTACGCCTACATTACTTTCAGAAATTTCCTTCTGATGTCATTCTGGAGTAGATCAGATACTATGAGCCCCAGCCTCTAGCCCCAAAATAGCAAGGCAGCATATCCTAGTAGTGTCAGAACTCCTGTGGTTAGTTTCACAGTTGAATTTGGTTGCCTAGTGCTGTGTTATAAAGAGTTTTAAGCCAATTCCATTTAAAGACTTTTAAGCCACTTTTAAAGAATTTTAGCCAGTTAATATATTTTAGGGTTTTTTTAAAGGAAGAAGAAAACACAAAAAAGAACAACAAATTAAATATTGGAGTAATTGTGTTGCTCAAATAAATTTGAGCAAGTAACTAGAGGAGGTTGTAGAATTTATATTTAGGTGTATGCGTGCTTCAAAACAAAATACAAATCCAGGAGGATAGGCAACGCTAGTACACAGTATGTTCTTTTCTGCTTTTTCATAGTTGTATAACTCTAGTATAAGATAATATAATGGATATTTTGTATCAAAAACCATTAAGCATAGTAGTTTCAACAATTTATTATGGTATACAAGGAGATTTTGTAGTACCTTTGAAAGTAACCAAGCGAAAGAAGTTGTAGCATAAGCACGGGGATGAGTGGGTTTCTGAACACGATCCCGTCACTGCACTGGACCAGCTAGATATTGGGGATAGGAATGGGCTTCAGGCAGACCCAGGAGTCCTGTTGACTTCTGCCCATATGTTCAGGCCCCTAGATGCATCTGAGGAAGTCTACAAAAGCTTATGCTACAACTTCATTCACTGAATTAAGATATTATTGCACTATACTCTTATAGTACCCTGTTCCATTCTGGGATTTGCAGTTTAGGGAAAGGCATTTAGAATTCTCAGCCACAGAGCTCTTAGGCCTCACTGAACTATTATATCCCGCCTTCCTCCCGGTATAGGGACTCATGGTTAACAAAATTTAAAACAGTCCAAGTTAAAACAATACAAAGCATTAAAAATACAAAGTTTAGAAAACAATTACACAATCTTAAAACATTAAAAACATTACATATTTAAATTTAAAATCTTAAAACTTTTATACAATCTTATACAGCACCCATGTCAATGTGAGAAAGCCTGGCAACATAAAAATGTTTTTATTTGCTGCCAAAAGGAAAGCAGGGATTGAGCCAACCTGGCTTCTCTAGGGAGGGAGTTCCAGAGCCTGGAACTACAAACCCCAGAATGCAACAGGAGGCAGCCAAAGCAGTAGAAGTGGACTTGCAGCACTATAGGAGTGTAGTGCAGTAATCTATTTAGTCTCAAAGTGGTATAGCATCCCTTTGCTTCCTGATATTTAAATTAATCTGCCTTGAATCCCATTAGGTGGGATATAAATCTGTAAAAGGTGGGATATAAATCCTTGAAAGGTGGGATATAAATCCTTGAAAGGTGGGATATAAATCCTTGAAATAAATAAATAAATAAATAATCCACACTAACATGACTATGTCCCTAAAACTTATTATGGCATAATCCTGTGAACTAAAGCCCACTTATCAGATGCAGTTGTGCTCTAGCCCACAGAAACATATACTAGAATAAATCTGGGTATCAGTTGATGGGCTGCAATGCTCTTTGTAGCAAAATGTACCAAGACTGCTTCTAGACTGTTTCTGGAGGATGGAGTAGTGTAGCAATTGAAATCAGTTCTCTGGCTGTAGCATTAAAGAGAACCACAGCAGGAATAGCTCTAGCTCTTCATCATCAAACAAACAAAGAGATTCCACTGCAAATTCTTATCGCTGTTAATTTTAGCATAAAAATACCATCAAATTGTCCTGTCATTAGGATATTCTCTTTAATAATGGATTCTGATATTACAGAGTACAGTACTTCAGTTTTAAAATATTAAAACTTGCCCCACCCTGTGTATTCTAAGTGTCTTAAGTACTAAATTAATCAGATATTCAGTTGATCATAGCAGTGTCATTACTTAATGCAGTGTCAGAGTGTTGTCGATATTTAAACAAAAATATGAAGTGCAAATATGATTTGCCTTTCTGGATGCCTGTTGTTCTCCACTTTCAGATTACTGCTTTAAAAAGTCCCTTGACTGGCATTTTGCCTTTGAGGCTTGAATACATTAATGTAGCATCCTGGGATTTTAGCCAGACCATTTCAACAGGAAAAATGTTGATCTTTTAAAATTGAACTTTAATGCAAAGAGAAAGGTTAAAGAAACCATGAGCTTGGCATCTTATAAATTCTGTAACATATGTATACTTAAGCCATAAGGATTTTTTCATACCACGTATATATTAAATTAGACTATTTACAATTGAATGTATGAAGGAAAACCGACAGTGTTTTTGATCTTCACTTCATTTTCTCTTTCTCTTTTTTAGAAAAAAGAAATCCACACAATGAAAAAGGTTAGTAACTGACAAAATTAATTTAAATATTTTTAAATCATTCAAGTCTCCTATCCTTGTCCTGTGCACAAGGCAGCCTTTGCTCCAAACAGAAATAAGACAAAATGTATAAATTATTAATCAACTGAGTTTTAAAAATACTGGATGTTCTTAGTGCACCAGAAGATATTCTTTTAGATATTGGGCTTAATTTCATTCTTTTCCTCTAAACTTCTATATTTTGTATAGTAATCTCAAGAATCTTTTAGGAAAAATGTCTTCCTCCTATGGGGATTTACCTTAAATCAGTGGAGGTGGGTGGGGGTAAGAAAACGTGAAAACCATTGTATAATAGATGTGCAACCAAGTGATAAAATAATGCTTAGCAGCTCAGTTTAACCTATTGAAAAGAGTACAAGTTATTCCAGCGTCCCATCTGACAGCCAGATACAAAAATCCTACACACTGAATTGGTCCCGAGCAGTAGTCATGCAGGAAATAATGTACTGAAAGTTGAAGGTCCAGTTTCAAGACCCTGCCAACACCTTATATCTTGTCATAATTACAAGAAAGGAGATTCTGATCAAACATTAAGAAAAAAATTCCTTATGGTAAGAAATGTTCAACATTGGAATAGACTAACTTGGAATATGGTTGGTTCCCTTTTTGCTTGGAGGTTTTAAAACAGAGATTTAAATGACCATCTTTCAAGAGTGCTTTAGTGATGCACTGTATTGGCGGAGGTTGGATTAGATGGCCCTTAGCATCCTCTTCAGTGCTACCTTTTTTTGTTTTCCAGTTTTGTCAATGTAGGTGTAGGTGGCATACTGTTCCATCTTAAATTATTAATATTTATAGTTTAAATATATAGTTCAGATTTACAATTTGAATGTGTACATTCATACATTTGTAGTTGGTAATGAGTAGCAAATGAAAAGTGGAATTAGTGTGATACAGACAATTTGGTATCATTTCCTGCAGGTTTAGATCAGAGAACCATTACTGATAGAATTTCAATTGGTGACAAATTAAAAGTATCTCTCATTATTGTGTATATTATGTTACATTGAATTGCAATAATCAAATAAAGATCTATTTATACAGTTGTAGAGTTCAAAGAAACTTTGGAGGTGATCTAATTAATCCACTGTCCAGTGCAACCTCTGCCTCCTTGACTGGGGTCCAACTGGTCTCAATAACATAAATGAAAGAGAGCCTACAACTTCCTGCAGCAGAGTATTTTAATTGCCAGCAGTTGTCAGCATTAGAAACATTCTCCTAATTAAGGTATCTTGCTTTATTTTAGGGATGGGCAATTCTTGGAGGATGGGGAGCTGCATCAGCCCCCAGGAAACATTGGAGGGCAAATTCAGGGTTTTTTTTGCTGCAAAATGCCTCCAAATCTGGGGGAATCACATCCTGTTCACTTCTTGGTTTTTTCTAAGGACTGTTCTCAGTCTAAAATCTCTTCCCTTCTCCCCCCATGTTGAAAATTCCTCCATGCCCTTTAGAGACAGTTTAGATGATGATGATTATTATTATTCAATGGTCCTGGAGGGCATAAAAATGGCCCTGGGGGCTGCATGTAGTCCATGGACCATACTTTGCCAACTCCTGCTTCATATTAACTGAAGCATTGAGTTTGATATATCCAACTGGTCATTGTAGAAAACATATAACATAAAAGATATAAGCATGATCTGCCCACAGAAGGTACCAGTCTGAAGATGCTGGCCAGTTGTTCCTGTTGTACATATATGAGAAAGGAAGTGGAAAGTTTATAGTTTATTGTCTCAGTTGTTGAGCCATTGTCCTCTGCTAGTTCCCTATCTCTTTGTGGTTATCTTAAATAAGGAAGTCCATAAAAGCATCACAGCTTTAAGAAATTGTTCTCCTCTGAGGTGCTTATGAGGTTATGAACGGAACTAATGTTGAGATAAATGTTCTTTCCTTCTCACATCAAAATATCCAGCAAAATAGTTATTAGGGGAAAGGAATGTCTGGGCTAAAAACAGCCCTAAATCTTCTGTTCTGGCACATTATTTCCAGGACATAGTAGTAAATTGTAGCATGTGTTCATGTAGCCACTGATAAATTTTTAGTAACTAATTTATCATTAAATCATGTAAAGATATTGATCCTTTATTTATCAACTAGAGATAGCTAGTTTTTAGCATCACAATCAGGGATATATTTTGAGTAGTGGTTGGTGGCATTTTTCTTAACAAACACTGATTTTTTTAAAAAAAAAACAACACAACACATTACACACCAGAGGAATGAGTTTATTTTGGATTAAAATTATTGTTGTTGCTGTTGGTGGTGGTAGTTTATATGTTTAGGGTTGTTGTTGTTGTTGTTGTTTTCCCTTTGAGTTTGTATCTTCTGATAGATAAAATACATTGAGATTATTGTGCTTTCATATTCTTCCTATTGCTACAACTGGGTTCTAAGGCTGTGGGATAACTGCAGTGATAAAATTCCATGTTCTGTCATCTTTTGGGCCATATTTGACTACAGGAATTAACATTTTAAATCCTTATTGATATATAATCTTATTGATATATAATCTGAGTTATAGACTCAAAATTGAGAAGAAGAACAGCCCTTCCTCCATCCACCATCTTGAGGGAGAGAAAGGCAATCCAACTCCAACAGGCCTTGCCAGAAAGCAAGACGAGCCCTCCCTCCCTCCACCATCTTGAGAGAGAGAGGGACAAGCCATCTGCAACAGGCCTTGCCTGAAACCAAGAAGAGCCCTCCCTTCATCCACCATCTTGAGGGAGAGAAAGGCAAGTCAGCTCCAGAAGGCCTTTCCTAAAAAGAAGAGCCCTCTATCCAGTCCACCTGCCTTGGTCTAGGCCTCCAAGGCAGAGAAGATTTGCTGGACTTTCCCCCTTCCCTACCACCTCCCTCCTCTTTTTGTGTAGTATCTTTTTAGATTGTAAGCCTGAGGGCAGGGAAATGTCTAATTAACATTGTAAGCCACTCTGATAGCCTTGCTTGAAGAGCGGGGTATAAATAAAACATTATTATTATTATTATTATTATTATTATTATACCATAAAATAGATGGTCTGAAGATTGATTGATTTTCTTAGGGCTAGATCATGACATCTTCCCTTTTGGTACCTGTTACAGCAAGTAAAAATAATATCAGATCATTTAAACAGTAGAAATTATTCTTGTAGACAGTGAAGTTAATGCGTTCATTTTATTAGTTTATGTCTGATTTTAATGAGATATAGAATATAATCATTTGAAAAATGGATTCATTCCTGTAAAATTTTAGTTTACTTACCGTATATACTCATGTATAAGTCGACCTCATGTATAAGTCGAGGGAAGGTTTCAGGGTCAAAATCCTGGATTTTGATATGACCCGTGGATAAGTCGAGGGTAAAACTTCTATAAGGAAGGATGGGAAGGGGGGGGGGGAAATACCACTTACGTCCTTCCTTCTCTGGACCTCTCCCAACCGATTTAAAACATTGGATTGAGAAAGGAAGCAAATGGATTAGGTCTTGCAATAAACAAGTGGATTTAAATGGAGAGGTTTTCCTGGGGATGGGAAGTCAGGTCTTGCAAAAACAACAACAACAAGTGGATTTAAATGGAGGGGCTTTTCCTGGGGATGGGAAGTCAGGTCTTGCAAAAACAACAACAACCAGTGGATTTTAGTGGAGAGGCTTTTCCTGGGGATGGGAAGTCAGGTCTTGCAAAAAACAACAACAACCAATGGATTTAAATGGAGGGGCTTTTCCTGGGGATGGGAAGTCAGGTCTTGCAAAAAAACAAGAAGTTGATCCAAATGGAGGGGCTTTTCCTGGGGATGGGAAGTCAGGTCTTGCAAAAAAACAACAAATTGATCCAAATGGAGAGGCTTTTCCTGGGGATGGGAAGTCAGGTCTTGCAAAAAACAACAACAACCAATGGATTTAAATGGAGGGGCTTTTCCTGGGGATAGGAAGTCAGGTCTTGCAAAAACAACAACAACAAGGAGATTTAAATGGAGGGGCTTTTCCTGGGGATGGGAAACCAGCAACAAGAAGTGGATTTAAGTGGAGGGGCTTTTCCTGGGGATGGGAAATAAGGCTTGCAAAAAAACCAGCAGCAGCAGCAACAACAACAACAACAAGAAGTGGATTTAAGTGAAGAGGCTTTTCCTGGGATGGGAAGTTAGGCTTGCAAAAAAACCACCACCAGCAGCAGCGACAACAACAACAACAAGTGGATTTAAGTGAAGAGGCTTTTCCTGGGATGGGAAGTTAGGCTTGCAAAAAAACCAGCAGCAGCAGCAACAACAACAACAACAACAACAAGTGGATTTAAGTGAAGAGGCTTTTCCTGGGATGGGAAGTTAGGCTTGCAAAAAAAACCAGCAGCAGCAGCAGCAGCAACAACAACAACAAGTGGATTTAAGTGGAGGGGCTTTTCCTGGGATGGGAAGTAAGGCTTGCAAAAAACCAGCAACAAGAAGAAGAAGAAGAAGTGGATTTAAGTGGAGGGGTTTTTCCTGGGATGGGAAGTAAGGCTTGCAAAAAAAACAGCAACAAGAAGAAGAAGAAGAAGTGGATTTAAGTGGAGGGGCTTTTCCTGGGATGGGAAGTAAGGCTTGCAAAAAACAAAACAAAACAAAAAAACCCCAGCAGCAACAACAACAACAACAACAACAACAACAAGAAATGGATTTAAGTGGAGGGGCTTTTCCTGGGGAAGGCAGGTCTTGCAAAAAAGCAAGTGGATTTGCATGGAGAGTTTTTTTTTTTTTTTCTGAAGAAGGCAAAGCTTGCAAAACGGACCAAGAGAGAAGTAAGTGTTTTTAGATGGGGAATTTGTTCTCTGTGAGGGAAAGGCTTGCCAAACGGAGCTGAGAGAGGGGGAAGTGCTTTTAAACGGGGAGTTTTTCTGCTAGGAAGCCAAGGCTTGGAAGTTGGAAACGGAGCGGAGGGGGAAGGCACGGGTGCCCAAGGGAGGTTGGGGCGACTCAGGCTGGCTTGCTTTGGGACCCTACTAAGCACTGCTACTCAGTTGACCCTTCTATAAGTCTACCCCAAGATTTTAGGGGCAATTTTGGGGCATAAATTTCTCGACTTATAGTCGAGTATATACGGTAAATCCAAATAATATTCATTTTATTTTTAGTGTAGATTTATAAGACTATAAGTGCTGCTTTAGTGACCAATCTGTACTTCATGTGTTTTTGCAGCAAGTTGAAGTTACGCTAGGTGTCATTTTATGAGCTTACCAAATTGTTCACTGAGTAGCTAAAAGCATACTTCTGTATGTAACACTAGGGTTCTCTGCTCTCCTTCTTTTTCTTTAATCTGACTCACAGTGCTCCCTACTGCTGGTGTATGAGTCAAGAAGTATGATATTCACCCTTTGCTTCAACAGGTTTATTAGAAAAGAAGCAAACATGGCTGTATTGCAGTGTTCTTTTGGACCTGTCATTCATAATAGAGGAATAATCATTTGGATCTTGTTAAAGCAATCTATGGCTGCTTTCTACTGCATGGTTTTTGTTTTAAAAAACAGTTCTGTATTTAACAGATAAAGATAACAGAAGTTACCGTCTGTTGATTGTTTCTTAAGAATATTTATTTCCAAGTGCAATCCTAGAAGTTACAGTATGTGTGAATATCCCAATTCAGATGTTGTATTTTGAAATTTACTAGTCTGTTGTTAGCAGCAAGAGAAACACAAAAGCAGAGCATGATGTGCTCACATTCTGTGAAAGGGCAGTTGTGCTTTAAGTTGTCTGTTCAAGAACATCCTCTCATGAATAGGAGAGCTGCAGTACAATTTCTCCTACATTAAAGCTTGATAGAAGTTGGCACCTCAATTTGTGTTTCTCTATTAGGCCAATGCTTTGTGGTGTGTTTTAACAGCATTCAGGCTTGCCTTTATAGCTGTAGCCTATTGTGTGTTTGGTGGAGGACTGTTACTGAAGTCATTCTCCGAGTAGCACTGTGAAGCTGGCAGCACTTTGCGTTCATGTTCATTTTATATTGAACTGATTTACCCACTCTTTAAAAATATTACCATAACTATGGCTCTAAATAGTAATAAATGGTTACCCATGACTAAGTAAGTGCAGCTGCGATGCACATCTTTACAATGTTCCTCTCTCTCTCTCTCTCTCTCTCTATATATATATATATATAGGTCTTCAGTGTACCTAAAATATTTATTTCATATTTTTTATTCATTTCTATCCCCATATTGTTAGTTTTAGGCTCACAACTGAGTTACGAAAACGTAGGTGGTGGATAATGTGCTCTGAAGCAGATTGTCTTTATTTAGAATATACCACCCAACGTCATACTTGGTTCAGGGCAATTTACAAAATCATGGTATCAGAAAACAGTAAAGCTACCCAGATAGACAGATAGATAAGCACTTAAAGTGGGACAACCTACAAGATTAAAATATGTCTAAAAATAGTTTTAGAAGCCTATGAGCACCACATGCTTTCACTGCAGTCCCCATGGATGAGCAGAAAACACCCCTTTTCTTGTTAACCATTTCATATCCAACAGGAGGGAAGGGGCCAGGTGATAATGTAGGAGTAGGAAAACAAAAGAAAGAGGCCAACTGATGATGTAGGAGTGCTGGCAGAGTGATATGGTAGGTGCTCATTTTAGGTTATCTTAGTCCCAACTAATGAATTGTTGGGATCTTGTTACCCATTCCATAGATGGCTTTCCCTAATTGAGGCATGTGCAATTGTGATCCTCCAGATATTGTTGAACTTGAACTTCCTCCAGTCCAGACCAGTATAGTGAATGGCGAGTGACATCTGGAAAGTCCAGTGACATCTGGAAAGATACTGTTCCTTATCCTGGATAATGGAACACACCAGGAAATTTCAGAAGAAAATCTGCATGTGTTTTATTGAGTACAGCAAAGCCTTTGACTGCAAAGATCATGAAAAGCTATAGCTTGTGCATAAAAGAATGGGAGTGTTACAACATCTGATTGTCCTGATGTGTAATCTGTATTCAGGATAAAAGGCCACCATCAGAACAGAATACAAAGAAACAGAAAGGTTCCCAATTGGCAAAAGGGACAGGCAGGTCTACATATTGTCACTCTATTTATTCAACCTGTATGCAGTAACTATTTTAGGCAGAGCAGGCTTAGAGGCAAAAGGAGTGAAGATAGGAGGAAGGAGCTTTAACAACTTCAGATATGCAGACAACATAATATTACTGCCAGAAACAAACAAAAGACCTGGAACAATTACTGAAGGAGGTCAAAGAGGAAAGTGCTAAGGTTGGGTTAATGCTGAACATTAAAAAACAAAACAAAAACTACAGAAGATCTACAAGAATTCACTCTAGACAACAAGACTATCGAGTTTCCACATCTTGGTTCAAATATTGTTCAGAACAGAGACTGCAGACAAGAAATCAGAAGACGAGGAACGGCAGCTATGAAGGAAATGGACAGGATCATAAAGTGTAAACAGATAACTCTGAACACTAAAATGAGGATAATCCAAGCCATTTTATTCCCCATCGTACTTGAATTGATTTTCTTATATCAACCTTTTTCACTGTCCATCTCTCCGTAGAGCTGAACAGTGAAAAAAGTTGATATAAGAAAATCAATTCATTTGAGATGTGCTTCTGGAGAAGAAAGTAAGGATACCATGGATGGCTAAGGAGACAAACAAATGGTTGCTAGAGCAGATCAAGCTTGAACTCTCCCTGGAAGCCAAAATGACTAAATTGAGGCTGTTGTACTTTGGCCTCATAACGAGGAAAAATGAAACATTAATAAAGACAATGGTGCTAGGAAAGGTGGAAGGCAATAAAAAGAATGGAAGACCACATGCTAGATGGTTAGACTTGGTATGGGAGAGCATGGGCCTGGATCTGCAGGACCTGAGCACAGAGGTTAGGGACAAGGAATCTTGGAAAGGTCTTATTCACAGGGTCACAATGATTGAAAACTCAACTCAAGGGCAGTTAACAACAACAACAATCCTGGCCATAGTTGAATATTCTATTATTCAAACACTATTTAAATATGGCTTGATTTAGGGCATATTTATCATGCATGTGTGCAAAAATATATATTCTTCCTATTAAAAAGAAGAAACAAAGTACTTGTTAGAAACTTGCAAACCCAAAGGTCTGAATCCTGGTCTATGATGAAATATCCTCGTCCTATTTTTTTTAATGCTTTCTCTTCTGGTTCTGTGACTGCCTGGCATATTTTACTAATGGACAGTAAAGATTGATTGTCAAAGGTGGAAAGGACATAAGGAAAACTTTTCACAAAGATTTGAGTATGACAGAGTACATTTTCCTCTCCAGCAAAGCACTGTATGTCTCCTTTGTGTTGTGGCATTGTAGTAGTCTATCTCTTATGCTTCTGTCTTATTAATATTGCATTCATTTAACTTCTAGCTCATTAACTTTGCTCTCTGCATGGCCTGCTGCAACATCAGCTCCAATTTAGTCTGGAGTGTGTGTGTGTTCTCAGATGATTAATTTTTTTGAATATGACTTATTTGTGAAGAGACTTTTGCACATTGTCAGTACGAAAGCAGAAGAAAGGTGAGGATTGGTCAGTGACTTTTTGTTGATTACATTTTATTTTATTTTTAGCACTGATTTTCTATTTCAGCTATGTAGGATTGGGAGGAAAGAAATCTTCTCTTCTGTCCATGTTTATCAAATCATCTGAATTATGGAAAAGCCTGCCTTAATGTTTTCTATACAGTATTTGCTCTTTTGGAAACCGTATGTAGTTTATAAAGACACTAGTGATTTGTTTCCCTGTTTCCCTGTAGAGTTAGTTCCATATTACAATCTAATTCCATGTCCGTGTCGTGCACTCCTGAGCTGTTAATTTGTACATTTCGATGCATTTTGTTTCATCGTGTTTTTGTAATCCAAACTGAATGTAACGAGCTGTGTGCTTTAGAGACCTTGCCTTGCCTTGCCAATTAGAAGAAGTGGTTACTGAGAGAGAGTATGTTTTTAATAAAACATGGCACCACTGAGTGGGATTAAGATCTCTTGGGAATAAAAGGAACTATTTAACTCTTTCTGTCCAAAAAGAAGACCATCCTATGAGAGAATATATTTAAATTGCCTAACCCATTCCTTTTGGAAGAGTAACCAATCTTGTGTTTATCATACGTTTAATTTTTAACATACAGTATTGAGATGAGTTTGAGGTTTATAGACATGTAGTGCAACACTTCTCCAAGACTTTTGTTAATTGATAGAAATTTTT
Organism: Urosaurus nigricauda; assembly: GCA_034509955.1. Taxonomy (NCBI): domain Eukaryota; kingdom Metazoa; phylum Chordata; class Lepidosauria; order Squamata; family Phrynosomatidae; genus Urosaurus; species Urosaurus nigricauda. Next base: position 329,856,224 of record JAOEGL010000001.1, read on the forward strand.
AAAAGAACTGAATATATAAATAGCCTTTAGATTCAATAGTTATTCAACTTAAGCAATTAGAATAGTAGTCATGGTAGACCTATGGTCATGATAGCTCTTGTCTATGAAAAATATGGCGAGAAGAAAATTTGTTTGTTTAACCTGCTACTGACTTTAATTAGATTGCAATGGACACTTACTTCTGTAAACATTTTTAAGCACGAAAGCTGTTCTGAACAGTTATTAAATCGTAATACAGTCAGCCCTCCTTATCCACGGATTTTTTATACACTGATTCAAGCATACATGGCTTGAAAATATTCAGAAAAAGCATAAATTCCAAATAGCAAACCTTGATTTTTGATTTTATGTAAGATAATACTTGAGCATCCAAAGATTTTGCTATCCATAGGGCGTCCTGGAACCAAACCCCAGCGGATAACAAGGGCTCTGTTTTGAATTTAGTGTCTAGCATATTTCAGACCCCAGCATTATGGCAATGGGAAAAAGTTTTTGAATGTTCTTATTAAGGAAGTATATAAAATATATAATGTACAGTATATAACCAAAAGATCATCTCTAATCACTAAATACCCCAGAATGATTTTCCCAACATGTGTTGAAGTTGCATATAGCTAGAACATGGAAAAAATAACAAACTATGCCTTTACAATTAATGCACATCACACTGATTCTTGATATGTAAGAGGCAAAACCAAACTTACTTTAGTTTTTTTGTGGGGGTTTTGGGCTATGTGGCCATGTTTTAGAAGAGTTTATTCCTGATGTTTCGCCAGCATCTGAAGATGCCAGCCACAGATGCTGGCAAATTGTCAGGAATGAACTCTTCTATAACATGGCCACATAGCCCAAAAAACCCACAAAAAACTATGGATACCAGCCATGAAAGCCTTCGACTTTTTTTAGTTGTTTGTGCATCTCAGAAACATGAAGATGACTGCTTCTTTCTCTCTTTCTTTCTTTGTTTATTTTTTTCTCTGAAGCCATTTATTTTGGCTTCCATTCCAAAATTCAAAACTGCAGAAAACCAGCTACTGTATGTATGAGGGAAGCCAATACAAATGTTTCAACATTAAAAATTCCAAAATCCATTGCTCTTGGAAATAAGTTGCAAGGTGTTACATGCTGCAATAGATAGTTGCCCACATGAAGTATAACACTACGGTCGGCCCTTGGTACTCACGATAATCTGTTCTAGACACACACACATTTTTGGTATTTTGTCAATACCAAAATCCTTGGATGCTCAGGTTGCCTTGTCCTCAATGGCACATGCACATGGTTGCTTTTCCACGATTAGGAAAAGTTCCCACTGTCCTCTGGCAGCATGTGCACACAGCTGTGCTACCACTGGGGATAATAGAACTTAATGGCAGCACGGCTGCATGCATGTGCTACCCCAGGACAAAGGGGGCTGTCCCTCATGGCGGTGTGGCCACTTGCATATGCTGCCATTGGGGACAACATGGGCTTGTTGTTCGCAGATGCTTGAATTTGCAGATGGCAAGTCCATGGATACCAAGGGCCGACTGTATTCATGTCTTCTGTTTATTATCATTTGTCATTTAGTGAATAAAATCAGAATTTGGTGCTGCTGTTTTTCCTTCTGTGTTGCTTTATAGAAGGTCATCAAAAATTATCAGATAACCTGTTTCCTTTTGTGCAAAAGTAGCTAGCGGAAGAATTATCTTAAAGACAATATTAACTGTGAAGAGTGATGCTTTTTGTAGTATGTTTGTAAAATCTCCAAATAGTGTGGTTTAATAAAGCTTGAAAAAACATATTTGCTTCATTGAGGTATTGTGTAGTATGATCTATAAAAGGAGAGTTTCATCATACTTTTAAAAGGCAGAATTTATATAGCTAGCATCCTAAGTTGTCCAGTTTGTTGAAAAGATATTTGCAAACAGAACATGCTTTTTGCACTGTTGTGTAATGAATCTTATAAGAGGAAAACAATCCATCCAAAATTTGACTTTATTATGCCTATACTAAGATTCTGCTCTATCATTATATGTATTTATGTAATATATTTCCATTTATGTGTATTTATTAGATTCTTAGTGGAAAACAATCATCATGCATCTGAAAGTATCCTATATGAAGAATATCGAATACATTTTCTGCTGTTCTTGATATTCATAACTGACAACTTTGAAATTTCCTCAGGCAGCAACAATTTTATGCTACTTTTATCAGAATTACTCACAGTTCCAGCATTGTTGCTCACAAGTAACCATTACTCCATCATTTGTCCATTTTAGCATACTAGGCCATTTTTTTACTTTCCAGTGATATGCACCTATTAAAGAAGGTTCATTCTCTGCCATAATAAGAAACAATGCCTGTTTACATGGGCTCATTTCTTTAAAAAAGCACTTTATATAACAGAACTTATGGTACCAGAACTTTTTTTTTAATCCCAAGGGTACAGTTTTTTTCAGTTCAAGAGTAAAACATTAATCAAGTAGCCTAGACTTTCTTGCCATCTACTGCTGAAGTTCAGTGCATGATATTAACACTACATACAATTTACACATATGCTAGGATGGGTGTACTTTCTTTGACATGATACCCACAGGTCCAGTAGGATATAAAGACGTTTTGGAGATGCTAAAAAAAATTGTGTTAACATTTGCTGATTCAACATATGGGGAAAGCTGTGGTGGCATAACATGTAAACTGGTTGTAGTTTTGCATCAGTGAAACAACTTGAAAAAGTGTAGTGTTCCTGTATAGGTGAAATCTGAAGCCTCTGCCTCTGTCTTTTACAGAATGGGAAAACAAAGATGACCCCTGATATTTTTTTTTTTCCTTATGATTTCAAAATGTTTCATCCCTAAGTATAATTTAAACACTTGGGATTTTCCAAGCCAATTCAAAAAACTGGGCAACCTCTGATACTAAACTATTTCAGAGTTGGAAGGATGTCATAGTGACTGGAATTATAGTGTTTTTGTGTAGTGCAGGAAATATATTCTTTAGTATCTGTATACTGTTTGTTTTTTGTGTGGGGTAAAAGAAGGTCTTCATTGTTTAAATGGCTTTCCCTTTTCTCTTTCCATGTAAAAGTCCAGTTAAAAACTAGCAACATAAAGCAAAATGAGCTCCTAAGTGGGTAATTGGGACTACATTTAAAATCTAACTGGCAACAGTAAAACTATACTTGTACTGTATTATATTCTTCAATTACTTTTGTATTAAATCTGCATAGCTGATTAAGCAAAATAAAATGGGGTAGAGTAAGAATTAAGTGATATTCTTCCAAGCTGATGCCTGGGATTTCTGAAATTAGACTCTTCTTGGAAATTAAACTTGCTCTGTGCTGTAGAACTGTAGAACTGAACAGCAACAGCATGAAAACCTGTATAGTATTGGAACAGGTGTGTGAACATTCTTGTTAGGGAAACTAAACATACATTTTCATTGGAAATTATTAATTCTACTTTAATTGGCTCTAGTGTTGTAACTGCTGTTGGTTTTAGCAGAGCCAATTTTGATGGGACAGTGGTAGACATAAAGAAGTCTGTGTTTGAATAATCTGCTTACTGTAACATGAAACAGGTGAGTTACTGGCTGTTCATACGTTTGCAGTTTGTGATCCATAGAGGTGAAAAGCAGATTCTGAGAGTATATCAGAAAATAGTGTAATGTATTAAGACAGTCCCATGCCATAAACCAGCAATTAATTTCTACATACTTTCTGGTGTTGTGTATAGGTAGCAAGAGATGGCAGATAAAACTGTCTATGTGCAAAGAAATGTGTACCCAGCCAGTTCCTAAGTAGTTTGGAAACTGGAGGGGCAGCTTTCTCTCCTGACTGCTTTAGCTGTCATTGCAGTACTCATAGTAATTTTACTCCTGCAGTCATATTTCGTATGCTGTTGGTAGAGTAGTTGACACTAGCCAACAGGAATGCAGCCAAGTTCTGGAGTGTTTATGCATAGCAGCATAAACCTTCCCATTGGCAAAATGATGGTAGTTGATAATCAGTTTTATTATTTACTTATTTTTTTGCACTCAGTCTTACAGATTACAGAATGAAATTTTACAGGAGTTATCTCTCAGTTGACTTTATTAAACATTCCAGAATTTGCTTTCTTAAGGGACGTAGCACAGAAGCAGTTTAGGCTTGAAACTTAGCATGGAAATGGTTTGCATTAAAGAGCAACAGTAGTGAAACTTTGAGGGTTTAAAAGTCAGATGGAATATGCACAGTTCATCCTGTTTTCTCAGTGTTTGCATGATAGATGAAAGAACTGCTTCCCAGTATTATTTATTTGTCTGTTTGTTTATAATATTTCTGTATTGCCTCCTAACCTACAAGGGCTTCTGAGGCAATGAACAAATGAACAAAAAAAAAAACCAATTAAAACAATTAAAACATTTTAAAAACACACTGAAATACTCTTTAAAAACTTCTAAAAGCAGTCTAAACAATCCTAGTATCCCGTTATGAAACAGTTACAACAGCAATTTCAAACATTGAATGTCATGCAGAATAACACTGTTTGGTTGTCCACAGGAAGCCTAAAAGAGGTGGGGCCAGCCTAACTTCCTGGGGTAAGGAGCTCCACCCTTAAGGTGCTACTGCGGAGAAAGCCCTGTTATACATTTCCACCAACCTAACTTCACAAGGTGTTGGGATATGCAACAGGGCCTCCTCTGAAGATCTGTTGGTTAGGACTTTTGTCTAAATGTCACTGGGGTTCTACAAACATGGTTCAAGAAAAAGTTAGGATTGCATTCCTCTGTGAAAATGAAGACAGACTTTTAAGTTTCTTCCTTGGTAAACACTTTATTTTCCATTATTTCTCTTTAGATGTGATGCTTTTTGTGCACCAGACTGAAACTGAATGAGACAAAAGCTTTGATGTAATACTCAAAACAATTGTCTGTTAAATGCCATCCTAAGTACTCATCTTATAGGTAGATGTATGATAGGCATTTATGAAAGCAAGAACTGGCATGTATGTATGAGGATTGAGAGGGGGTCTTTCAAAGGTTTGCAAAAGTGAATGCTTTGTTTGTTTGTTTTTGCTATTTTATGACCCATGGTACCTGATACTATCTGGTACGAGGACTTTCCTATCTATGTAAAGAATAAACGCTACAGTCAGCTGAGAAGAAGTAGTCTACAGCTGATTCTTTAAAGGCAGACTGAATTATTCTTTTTGACATACTTCTGATCTTGGTTTTCTTACTTGTGTGATACCTGTTTCAACTGGATGTCTACCACATTAAGGCAGTTTTCTGAGAAAAATACAAGGGAGTGGTGAAAGTCACACTCTGAACATATTCATTACCCTTGCTGAAATCTGTCTGTCCCTGCCCTTTCATCATTACTTGTTAAATAGTCCTTATGTCTCCAGTAGAACTTTTAAAATACCAGTAGTCACTGTAATGCCTGGCTATTCTACAGTTTCCATTTGTTCGGTATGGTAGCTTAAATCCAGCTTATCCTTTTAAATTCTGTTGTATCTTCATCAGTTCCAATCTAGATTCAAGTCTTTTTTCTAAATATATATTCATGCATAAATCTAGATATTTTGGTTTAAAAAAATAGTTTAAAAAACCCCAAAACACTGGGTTGATTCCACAGGTCAATATAAGTACTGTACTTTAACTTTTACCAAAAAAGGAATCAAACCTTTATCTGAGTAGACAAAAGGCAAGAGCTTAGTCCACCCAAAGAGCACCTAAAAGAAATACGAGCCTGCTCTCATCTCTCAACCAGGACACTGCTTCTGACCTTTTTGAATGCCTGGGTGGGAATATGCCGGCGGTGGTGGCAGCTCTTGCGTGCTTCCTCTTTCAAAGGAGCATTGAAAGGAATCAGGCTTTGAAAGATTTGAATAAGACATTTGTGTATGTTTCTCAGTTTTTCTGGGTTAAAATCAGGCAAAGTTATCACATTAAAGTTAGAGGCTATAATCACTGTTAAGGTAGTTGTCATTTTCTTAGCTTTGCCTTTTCATCCTTTTTGACATGTGTAATTCTTCTTAGCCCCACATCCTTAGTTGCCTCCCCCACACATCACACAGCCATAATTTCCTATAATTCCTCCTTCTTCATCCATCCAGCCTTTAGAGTGAGCACAAACAGTCGTGCCTTCCAGAATTTTGTAGATTCTTTTACATCATTTTCCTTCGTTTCATCCTTTAACTCCTTTGTTTCATGCTTCTAAGTTTTACCCGTGACTTATATATGGGTCATATCAAAATCCATAATTTTGCCTCCAAAACCTCCCCTCCCCACAACTTATACATGAGGATGAAATATAGTCAAATGTTTATGGTAAGATCTAAACAGCACAAAATCACCACATTTTTGCATCTAGGCTAGTTGGAATCTTCAGTCCTTCTCAGAATCTTAGAAAAAGGTTGACAGTATTTAAGCTAGGGAATTTTAGACTCTGGACTTAATTATCTTAATGGCTTGCATCTAGAGTGGGAGATACAACTCTAGATGGCTGTATTTTTTATTTACTGTCACTGCCATTCTGCAATTTACAACCGGTACAACTAATATGTCAGACTAAATGTACAGTTGGGCAACATGGTAATATGTATTTAAAACAAAAACAAAATATGCACTTGTAACCATATATATATAGGTTTTTCCTTTAAAATCCTGGTTGGCTCAGTTGTATTTGCAGCTTTCTCTGCCGGCTAATGGAACAGGTTCCAGTGTCAGTAAAGGTAGGGTTTTCCATTCAGTGCAGCCTTTTTTTTTTTTAATCAGTGAAAGGGGTAGAGTTCTTTTCCTGACTGTGTTTTTCAACTGCGTGAGGACATCCCCCTTTTTTGGCCTCACCATGCATTTGATGTGAACATCACCTCTGCTAATGTCAGATATTAAGGGAATCAGGCAAGATTTGGTTCAAGGGGACTTACAACAGGCAGTGAAAACAATTTGGGCTTCTGGTAGGATTGCCTATTCCTTATCCTTCTAAGCTGTGAATTTCATGTGAACATGCTTAGAACAGCTCCTAAGCAAGGAGGAAATGTTCTTTCTGTCAACTGAGACAAGATTTATATTTCTGTAAAAGCTGCTTTTCACACATAATGCTCCTCTTTATGTTGATGATTAGAAGTTAAAACTGCTATGGTAGCATGCAACTGGTTTTGGCAGACAAGACTTAAACTGAATATTTATTTTCCATGATAAACTTAAAACTTGTCTTTGGCATTGTACTTGTTGATCTGAACCAAGTGGAAAAGGTCCTGCTTAAAACCTTTGATATGTTCTCTTTTCTGATTTTTTTTCTTGGCTGTCAGCTGAAGGTATGATAGTTGATCCACCCCCCCCCCCCCCCCGTAAGTTAAATATTGGATTGTACAGAAAAAAGTATTAAGTCTCTCAGATGTGCCCTGCCCTATTAGCAAGGATATACCATGATTCAAAAATGAATTTGTCAAGAGTTTTATGACTCCATGATCTATTATACAATATTAATCCTGCTTGCTGTGTTACTAAGTCATTTTTCATCTCCCCTCAAATTAATGTTGATGTTCTATTACTGGATTAAAACAAAAAAGAGGGGAAAATCTCTCTACTAGAATATTAAAATTAACTGTAGCATAAGCAGGGCCCTGCTTGAAGTAGAATCTTCCTAGAAGTACTGCAATAAAATAATTTTTGTACATTGTGCTCTTTTCTTATATGAAAAAAATACTGTCTCACACCATCAAGGGCATAAGAAACTGGAGATGTGGAAGACAATTTGTAATGTTTGGGTTAAGAGATTACCTTCCTTGTCACATATAGCTAAACCTAACTCTGAATACTGTACTGTGACCTTTCAAGAATATAGTAATGTAAAGTAACTTTAATTATGCAACAAGTGTCCTTATCTTTGCCTTGCAATAATGTTACTGTAAGAAAAATAACACCACTCTTTGACTCTGGCATAAAATTTCAAGATTATTTTACATTACAGTAGTCTAATCTGGATATACCAGAGCATAAGTATTTGAAGCAAGTCTACCTCTGTATTTAGACAATGTTTATATATAAGAAGAAAAGGAATGCCTCCTTTAAGATGCATTTGCCACCTGTTATTTTCTTATAACTACTTATACACAATTAAAAAACTCGTAGTAATAATATTTTAGAGTTGATTAAAATAATACCCTGATATTTTGATTTATTGTTTTTCTTATATCATGAGTAAAAGTCACCAGCACTGCTGTAAACACCTGTGGAAAAAGTGTTTATAGTTTATTGTATGGGCAGTATCTCATGCTCATAATATCTGATTGACAGAACTGGTTTGCAGTGTTCTGTGTATAGAAAGTGTTGCCTGAGATTCAAAAAAGTAACTCCAGAAACTTTATTTAACTAGAATTATGTTGCTTCAGTCTCTCTTTTCTGCCATTATAAAGAAATGCAAAGGATGGGAGAATAACTTGCCTGATGGACAAGAAAATGTCCTCAATTAATTTTGGAAGTGGTGGGTTTTGTTAGCTTTCTGGAAGAGTACAGTGAACAGGACAGTTTTAGAGCAGAGTGTTGAAAGAATTGCCAACAGACCAAGGATTATGTAATGTCTCTTGAGAATACCTGTAAAATTCAGTAAGTTCTAAAGTAGAAAATCTAATAAAATTGAAACTGTGCTGTTTATTTGTTTCTTTAGGACTTACGTTTCCTTATCAGCAAACAAATATTTTACAAGACAGGTTCCTTTTGAATTTAATTTGCTGTAGTCTGTTATCTGGAAAATATGATGTATAGAACTGGGGATCAGATATTTAATCTCTACATGGCTGTGGATAATACTGCCACCTATCAGGTTTCCTGTTTTCAACATTTTTTCCCACTAAGCAGCTTTTCATGGCCTTGCATTTGGATCTTCCTTCAGAAAAATGAGTGATATACAGTACTGTATACAGTTCCATCAATGTGAAATATGCTAGAGCATGTATTAAAGAGAAGTCCCCAAATCTAAAGCCAAAGTTTTCATCTTAAATCCTTGATGGAATTCTTATGTCCTAGTATCAGTGTTGAGATTTCTTTAGAAATCTGAAGAAATGTGATGTTCCCATCTCTTTTTTCTCTATGTTTCATTCCTATTATGTTCTGGAATTGTAAAAGTATAAAAGGAGACTGCCCCAAGAAGCAGACTGATATTGACATATTGAACAATATTTTTGTTACTTACACTAAGAAGAAGGAAATAAGTAGGCATTTTATTCTTACATATTCATGCAACCTCTTTTGTTCCTTTCTCATATTTATATGTAGCAAATGTAATCAGCATTTTTAAAAAGCCATTCTGCTGTTTATGCTGCCATATATTTAAATTTATTGGGTCTTTTCTTTTAACTCTTGTAATGGGGTTTCAGAACTGTTGTGTTCCCTGGTCTAAGCCTTTAAATTTGTTCACCCTTGAAGAGCACTGAGCTATGTACAGAATAAATATTTTGTGTCTCTGCCTATTAGGATTTCTCAGAAAAGGAAAACAAGTTTTTAATCACAGCTGACCGTGGTGCCTGGATCTAAATCATTGTTTAAAAAATTATGGTGGAATATTAAATGAAAACTAAATTCTGTGAATAAAGCAGAAAGTAACTAAAACTGATTAAAACAATTTGAATTTTTGTGATGTTGCTAGAGTGGTATCATGCAATTTCTCTTGTTCAAAAATGAATTGATGTGACAGTGTTTCTGATCTAGCTTGCCTGTTTTTAATTAAGTTTAGGAAATTGGGGTGGAATGTGAGATTGTATTCCCTTGTCCCTTTCAGAGATGGATATATCTCACCTGTATTATCCTCATTCAGCCCTACATCTATTTATTTATTTATTTATTTATTTATTTCTAGCCCGCCCCTCTGAGCAAGCAATCAGGGCAAGTTACAACAGAGGGGATTATACACAAAATAACAATATACATGAATTAAAAAACAAATGGCAATGTTTTAAGCAATAACAATAAAATCAGATAGCAGTTAACAATAACAATAACTAACAAAATACATAACAATTATAGCAACAAAAATACATAGTAATTTTAGTAACAGTAAAATTAGCAAAGCAAAATACATAACAATTAACAAAGCAAAAATACATAGCAGTTATAGCAACAACAACAAAATACATAGTAATTATAACAAAAATAGCCCCCCCCAAAATAAAACTAACAAAGCAAAATACAAAACAATTAATATACCAAAACAAGTAAAAAGAAAATAATCCCCATTCTCAACCCCCCATCCCAATCCTAGAAACAATGTGAACTATACACAATCTAAAAAAGGGGGGTGGGTGGGAGACAGGACTCCTCCTTAAGTCCAGGAGCCAAGGCATGGGAGGAGCCCAGGTAAAAGGAGGGCAAACAAACACTCTCTCAGCCGGGTCTTCACTGGCAGATGTTGGAGAGAATATGCTTGTGAGAAATCTGATTCAAGCCTCCCTGAATTGTAAAAGAAACTAGAAAAATGAATGAGGAAGGAGGTTTAAGGAATATGCTTGTGAGAAATGAACTCTGGTAATGACCATCTAGTATCATTATTTAGTATGTATAGTATGTAATTTCCATTTTCTTCACTGGAAATGGCTGAGATGACTAAATAAGGCCAGTATCTCATATCATTGCCGCCACCCGCCACCACGCCCTGAAATCATGAGGAAATGAAAAATATTCACTACTGATGTTCACTGAAAATTCTATTAAAAAACAATCTTAAGCAGGGAAGAGGGACTTGCAGCTTGCTGAATGACAGCAGTCTTTCAACTCTGAATTCAGGGAGCATTGCACAGTGGAGTGATACCCTCCACCTTAAAGGATGTGGTGGAATCTCCACTTTTGAAACAATTCTCCTTCGGTTGGGAGATCTATATTAGCTGTTGTCCAACTGTTAATATATTTGGGGGGTTGGCAGAGTGTTTGAGAAGAGGGTTCCACAGGTTTTTGGAGAAAATCAACTGGGTACAAACCTAGTTTTACTACAATATCAGCACTGGCTGCCCTGATAGATAACATCATGTATGAAACAGAGGTAGAACAACTCATTTCATCTTGTCTGTAAACAGCAGCTGCCTCCAGAATACCTTAGTGAGTGTGCTTCAATTGTGAAACAGAGTTAAAAGTGAGAAGCGGATAGGTCTGCCTCACCAGCTCCCCCCAGCAAGTTTTTAAAAAGCATAGAAAGTTTGGTGACTAAAATAGAAATGATAAGAAAAGTGGTGAAAGAAAAAGGCATCTCTTAATGTATTCTGGAAGAAACCTTCAGATGGTCTCTAGAAGGTTCAAAAAATTGTTGGTTTCATCAATGTTTACTTGACCTAGCTGTTTTCTTTATTTGTCAGTTTGCTTATTTGTTTAATGAATTGCTCTTCTTTTCTTTTCCTTTGTTTGTTCTTTCCATTCTTCCTCTCCCCCCCCCACCACCACCCAGTTTGGTTTCTTAGGAACCTCTCCCTATTATTTCTATCTTATATCTTCCTTTGGTACCAAATTTTCTGTTAAAGGAGTAATTTGTTAACTAAAGTATACCTAGAGGAACTGCCACATTAACATCTCAGATTGCTTCTCTGTGGCATATTTTTTTAAATCAGAAGCTAGATTAGCTTCCTTTTTTCCTTTTTTTTTTTAAAGTCAGAAATTAGATTAGTTTCCTTTTCCTGTCTGAGCCTCTGACTTGCTTCTCTCTTGTTCAGAGACAGGTGATTTGTAAGATCATAGAGTGGCAATGTGGTGATAAGACTCAAGAATGCATATTCAGATTGTGTACACTCCATGGAGGTTCCCTTTATATTTCCTATATCTACAGATACTTTATAAATAAACTTTGATTTGTACAAGAAAGTGCTGTTTCATCCTGCATTTACCTATGTTGCTCTAAAAGTGAATCCAAGTTATTAGATATTGCAGTGTCTCTTTTATAATTCTTTTTAGAGTCTTAGTTCCATCAGTTAATTTTTTCTTTAAAAAACACCTCTTTGGTGAGCTTCTGTTAGGTTATAGATTAGCACAGTGACTGATAGCTATGAATGTTCTGCCAAAATGCTAGATATGCATATGCTCTTTAAGGTTTTTAAAACCTGCCTGTGTGTCTTCTAAGCCACACATATTCTGTCATTTTAAAAAGGAGGGAAGAGCGGTTTTCAGAATGTACCACTCTTCCTGATTTGACAGCTCTAAGGAAAATCTTCCTGTACTGCAGCTAGTGGAGTAACAGTTGATCAGCTCCATTGAATGTGACAGTGAATGAATGGAAAAGAAAAATGTGAAAGTAGAAAAGAGAAGGTGACAGCATCATAATGCAAGAGACACTTGTGAGAGAATATTAGGTCTATCAGTGTATTGTGCTGTTCAAGGGCACTGAAGAAGCTATTGACTGTTGTACATATCCTGTTAACTAGCTTTTTTGGTCAATTTTAAAGCTTTCTTGCTAGAAATTTAATTTGTTAGCTTGAAATGCAACCTGCTTTCTCCCAGATGCCATATTAATGCAAGAAATTTTATTTTTTTATTTTTTATTTTAATTCACGGTTTGGGAGATGGTCCCCCCCCCCCAAAAAAAATTAAAATAAAATAATCTGCAGTCTCAGGCCTGGCACAAGACATTTTACTGCCTGAGGAAAAAGCGGTTTCCTCATGGCATTCATGTACAGAAACTAATTGGACTTGAATTTTATTTCAGTGCTAGCGAAGGAAATAGTATTGTGTTGAGAATTGTGGGTAGCTTAGGGGGAAGAAGACAGATTTGTGACTTCTGTGTCCTCCAGTGCTTTTCCATTACTACTCCATACCCTACCATTTACTGCCTAAGGCAGATGCCTTACTTTGCCTAATATTAGGGCCAGTTGGAGTCCATTTTCATTTTCATCCTTCCAGGGAGAAAATAGGGTGCATGTGCGTGTGATCCACAATGAATGGACATTATAGCAGAAACTCTAAAGTTTTTCTTATATTGCAAGAGCATTGGATTGTTTTTTTTTAAAGGTTGGCATAATTGAGGCGGTTAGAGTAGTTTACGAGAGCTCTACAGTGTAAATGGGGTATTTTGTGTAATAATAGGTGGAAGAATTCCACAAGAGGTGGAATTGGGGTTGAGGAGGAGGATGTGGCTCCTCAGGTGCAAGAGGAGTTTGAGGCTAGACCAGGTCCTAGTTCTGCCCTGCCAGACCCCAGCCCTGCCCTTCCAGCCCCAGGAGTTGAGGCTCAGCCAGGCTCTAGCACTGTGGAGCTCCCTTCAGAGGCTCAGCACCTGAGTGTGGCCCCTGGAGAAGAATCAAGCATGAAAGTTCCTTCCTTTAAGGAAAGGAGAGCTGAGAGTGCTTGCCTACGTCGGTCCTGGAGGCTTGCAGAGAAGCAATCTGTAGATAAGCTACAGCTGGCACAAAGGAAGGCGTCTCCTATTTAACCAGCTGGGGAAAGCCACCTCTTTGCCAGAACTTATTGCAAGATCCTTTGGTGTGATTGCTGCCGGCACTGGCTCCATGTTTCCTGAACCCTTGTTTGCCTTGAACCTATGACTTTGGAATGAACTGGACTACTGCTGCCTTCTCATTGCCCTGACCCTGGACCGAACTGATTTCCATGACCTCTCCTATCCTGGCTTTAGCTTTTGGCTTTTGGCTTGCTCTTTCGGACAATATCAAGGTCTGTGGAGTTTCTCCTAGCTGCATAGCTAGTTTTATTGCTGAGCCCTTCTTACTGGCGTGTATTTGTGTGTGTGCTGGCTGCAGTCCAGGACAGGTGCCACAATAAACTACAATTCCCAGGATTCCCTAGCAGTTAAACTGGCCTCAGGCTGGATTATTTCTGCAGTGTGTTTTGGACCATAGAGGTATATTTGAACCAACTTTTGCAAAATAGTCCAAGGTGACATAAAATAAAATGAGAATGGGGAAAAACATAACACAATAACACCCCCCCCTTAAAATCAGCAGTTAAAATACAGTACACAGTAACAGGATAGAAGACCACTTACTGAGACACCAACACTGTTAAAAGATATTGAAAATAGATGAGGGCAGTGTGGATTTGGCCTGCCACCTAAAAGGTATTAACAGCAATGCCAGTGACTGTGATTGGGAAAGGAGGGCCATAGTTGAACTATATAAGATATAATTACAGAGAAAAAAATTATATATATATATATATATATATATATATAGTGTAAAATTATTTTTATTTTATTATATAAAATAAGTTTTATGTAATACAAAATATAAAATTTAGTTACCGGTATATAAAACTAGCAATTGTCACTCTGCTTTCTTTTTATAAACCAGCTGGAGCTTCTAAAATTCTGTCTTCACATTCCCATAATACATCACGTTTCATGGATACTTGACTATGAATCTTCGTTTCAGTTCCCAGTGTCTGAATTTTCATAATTAGTAAATGCTAAAAGGCAAGCTCTTGAAACTGTTGCATATATTTTTGACTTTCTTTCTTTTCTTTTCTTTCTTTCTTTCTAATGAAACAGTATATATGGAACTGCTAGAACGTATTGCTACAAAACGAGAGATATGAAGGCCTGTTTTTCAAATGTCTTTTTGTTTGTTTTCTGAATTTTTAAATAATAGATTATGAAATATGTTATAATAATCAAATGTTATGTTACCTTTACTTCCCCAAAATGACTTTCAAACACACTTAGACATGTTTTTAACTTTAAAATGTTGCACAGTATTGAATACAGCAGTATTTAGTCAGGAAATTCAGTATGAGATTTTGTTAAGAATATCCTTCCTGCAGTGTGATAACATGATCTTGGTATGATTCAGCCTCTGACTCTCTTGCTTGTCACTTTCTTAGGATTTGTCTATTTTGGAGGAAATAGAGTCTGGTTTGAAATACATCAAATCAAGGAACAAACTGAAACTTGAAAGTGTAGAGAAGCTTGTTTAAATCTGAGCATCAATATTTAGGAATTCATGAAAACAATAAAAATGAAGGCTGAGAAGAAGCAGAAACCGCTGATAGTGTTAGCTACCAAATGAAACTGATTAGACAAGGTCTCATAAAGCAAAATTAGTATTCAATGGATTTTGCCTCCCTTTCCTCTTTTATCTGTTTTTCCCCCTGAAACTGAGTGCTTTCTGTGTCTGCTTGACACTGGAGTGTCTGTGAATTTAGAATACATAATAACTTTGTTTTACTATACTGTTGATTCCTTTTTATTTCTATGTTTACCTTTTACATACTTCTTCATAAAATGGGAGAAAGTAGCAAGTTGTACCTCCATGTATAACAGAAATTAAAATATTAAAAGTAATTGCATTAGTTAATTTATAATTATTGTCTGTATAAACTATCTTTGTTTATAAATACTGAAACATGATGATTTTTGAGGAAACAAATGCATTGTATTTCTGAAAAAAACAAAGTAACATAGATTTGTAAAAGGTTCTTATGCTTCATACTTCCCATTTCCCCCAACATTTCTACAATATTTCTGGAAAGTTTATATCTACAAATAAATGATCAGCATGTTGTTGTATGTGAGAGCTTGTATATTCTAATTCAGTCGCAGCTGGTGGATTCCATCTTAGTTGGGCAATGAATCTGCTCCAAGTTTTATTCCAGACATTAAAGATATCCAAAGATCTGAACTCTGTGTGCCCAAAATAGGTCTACACCTTGGATAGCCACTTTAAAATTAGGAATAAATCTTCTAAGCCTACTAAAAGAGATCCACTTTGAATTTTTTTTCTATTTTAGTTTAGTTTTAGTAGAAAGACAGGGCCTTAATTAATGTTACTAACCAGAATGCACCTGGACAGTTTTCTCATTCAGGATAGACAACTATTTTCTGAGAGCATTTCTGGATCCCTTGGTAATCCATATGAAAACACTGATGAGAACAGCTATTAAAGTGTTGTTCTCAATTGAGCTTTAATTTCACAGAGAAATAAGTAATATCAGTTTTATATTTCATAGCTCAAGTTTGGAATACATCATGCCCTAGAGAAAGGTCAGCTTAATCCTTTTGTATTGTGAATAGTAAGTAATTTATATTGTTTTTCCACTAGAAAAACAGTTTAATGGCCCTGCAGGTAATGTTTAATAACTAAGAGTGCAAGTTAAATTGACCAACTGCTACATCTCTTCTCGTTTTGTAATGACATGGGAGACTGTGAGAAATTTCACACTCATTTTGTTTGATTATTCTAATTGTTTCTTTTAAATGCAAAGCGTGAAACAGTTCCCACAACTGAGAATACCCTCTCTAAATCAAATGTAAATCCAATGGTGTATAGAAACTTGCTACTGTTCAGGATGCTTAGGCTGCATTTTAGTGAGCTGTTTAAGGAATGATTTATTCAGCACTCTCTTGTGCTTGGATGAAATCTACAAAACACACACACACACACAAGCCTCTAGTATGTATCTATACTGCCTGTTTACTGCAGTGTTGTTGTGCATATCAGTAGCCTGAATTTTTTAAAGCTTAGCATATCAAGTGCATGTATCTTTTGTTTGAGATATTTGATGGAACCTATACTATTTTTTTGGTATACCATCCTTTCTTGGTCAATTTCATACTTAAGAAGGAATATACAGTGCGCCTGTGTCATACGCAAGTTCAAGCATATGCTGGAAGCTGCACTGGAAGGAGCGGTCTCGCGTTCTGGAAGACAACAATGGTGCGCGCACCCAGTTATCCAAGGAGCTGCGTCTGTTGTTGTGATGACAAAGGACTTTTGAATGCCTTGGCCATGATTCGCTTGATTTGAATGGGGGTTGAGCATCTGTGATTTTTCCCTTATGCAGGGAGATCCAGAACAGATCCCCCGCATAAAAGGAGGGACCATTGTAGAACCTGCAGGGCTGCTTGTGCCCCTTGTTATAGTCAGGTTGATCATGTGCAAGTCACATTAACTAGCCATAACATAAGACCATAAAAAGGCAGCTATTATGATATTGTTGAGCGCCTTCACATCATTTCTGATCACCCTTCTGGTATCTTCCAACTGATTCTGTGATCAGTTATAAACCATGCAAATAACTAGAAAATTAGAATTATATAATCATAGAGGTGAAAGAGACTACAAGGGACACGTAGGCCAAACCCATGCCATGCAGGAATACACAGTTAAAGACCTTCAAAGAAGAAGAGTCCACCACACTCCCAAGCATGTTCCAGTGTGAAATACAGCTTACCATCAAGAATTTCATCTTTATGTTATGTAGAACCTTTTTGTTTCTTGTAATTTGAATCCATTGACTAATGTTCTGGAACAGCAGAAAGCAAACTCAGTTGATCTTCCGCATGACATGTCTTCAGATGTTTAAAGATGGCTATTATATCAACTCTTAGTCTTCTCTTCACCAAGTTAAACATACATAGCTCCCTAGGTCTTTCCTCATAATGAGATTTCCAGACCATCTTGGTTGCCTCTCTCTGGACAAGTTCCAGCTTGTCAATATCCTCCTTGAACTATGTTGCCCAGAACTGGACCAATAGATTGGCACTTCTACTTCTCTTAATCTGGTCACTATACAGTGCTTCTGTTAATGCAGCGTAGAATTGCATTGGTTTTTTTGGCCACTGCATGACATTGCTGACTCATGTTTAGCTTATGATCTCCAAAGATCCCTTTTCCATACGTACTGCGGATCTTTTCCACATGTAGTGCTTTCAAATCACATGCTCCCTGACTCAGAGGAAGGCAAAGGTCTGAAGAAATCTTGCCAAGAAAGCCTAGAATAGAGTTCTCATTTACAGCCAGAGTGGCATAGTGGTTTCAGCATTGGGCTATGACTCTGGAGACCAGGGTTCAATTTCCAGCTCAGCCATAAAACCCACTGGGTGACCTTAAGCAAATCACATGTTTTCAGCCTCAGTTGAAAGTAATGGCAAACCACTGAACAAATGTTGCCAAGAAAGCCCCATGATATGTTTGCCTTGGGGTTGCCATAAGTTGGAAACAACTTGAAGACAAACAACAACAATAAGGTGAGGGAAATACTATTAGGCCACTGTAGATGACAAATATCAATATTGCTTCTGTCCATCCATTAAAATAGTTACTCTACAGCCCCTATGGAATAGTACAAAACTAGAATTCTGTGTGCAAGATAACATTTACCAACAATTTGCTATTACCCTTTCTTTTTAAAAAAATACAAGATCAAGTGCCTTCTTCACATTGATACTCTTGGGATATATGTTAAAAGTGTCTTTTACTACATCAGTTTGTAAATTCACGTTAGTATTGCTGGTTACATTCTTCACTCAGGCAGTGTGACAACCTGAGACTGTTCATCCTCAGGAATAGAGCCTCGGGATACTTTTGAACATAAGGAAACTCCAAGGGAGGACCGTCTCTGTGATTATGTCCTAACTATACGACATCCTCTCCTAACACATTTTCAGGTGCCAACAACCTTTAGATTATAATCATAAAACATTTGTGCTTTCGTGAGCATTTAATGGTGAAGAGTATTGATCTGCTTATCTCTCTTGTTTTGTACGTTTAGATTTTTAGATTATATTGTTTTAGCTGACTCTTGCAGTATTTTATGGTTGAGTCATTAACTCTCTTGAAGGTTCATTGTCATAGAAAGGTGGAACAGATTATTTTTGAAATAAATGAATTAACCTTTAAATTTAGCATTTATGGGAGCAAAGGATATCAAGAGTTGTAATTCAGAAAAAATATTCAGTATAAGATATTGGAAATGCAGTCTACTAGGAACGTTTTCTGATGGTCATTAATCTGATTATATTCATCTGAATACTGTAACACCAATCTTACTCACAAAACTGAAGTAACAGGAACAGTGTGCTGCATAGTTTTCATTTTGAAGCACCATTGTTGGCTTTTTATTAATGTTGCTCTTCTAATGTGGTTGGAGCCGAGTATCTGTTTGAACAAATTTTTATCACCTGGATTATAACTACAATGCTGTGTTGTTTGACAGACTGTAAATTTGTTCTTTGCCTTGAAGGTGCTGTTATGCTGGGTTTTTCTTATTTTACTATTGTACTTCTTTTGTTTAGGACCTGAATCCCCCCAACATTTACCCCAAAAATGCAAATCGTAATCTCAAATCTGCCACACATCTCTTGGTTCTGCAGCAGTGGCGTGTGAAAACAAGTTTCTCTGCCTTTGGAGGCCTCTGTCATACTCTACTGTGTGCATTGACCTTCAGATTTCATTTAAGTTCAGTTTTGTGCTTGGAAATCAAATATGAAGAAATATGTTTCTCTGTTGTTTCATTCCTCTCTAGTAGCGAAAAACAGCCATTCTTCCATTTAAGTAGATGCAACTAGAAAATGTTGTTATCCTCTCCAGTTAATACTATTCATAGTCATGGCATTACTTTTAACTCAAAGGTAGAGGAATTGTTACTTGTAACTCATTATTTATTACCATATTCATGATATTCACAGGACTAAATGTTGGCTCCTGTGTTTTTTTCACCTTTAAAATTATAGTTGTGATGAATAAAAATGTTGGCTTACTGACATATGAAGTTACAGTGGGTCCTTGGTTTCTGCTGGGGTTTGGTTTCAGGACCTCCTGTGGATACCAAAATCTGTGGCATAGTCCCATTATACACAGTGGCATAGTAAAATGGTGTTCCATATATAAAATGGTAAAATCAAGGTCTGCTTTTTGGAATTTATATATATTTTTAATATTTTCAAGTTGTGGATATTGAATCCGTGGATAAAAAGGGCCGACCATAATTCCTGCCAAACTTAAAACACAAAGCCTATGAACTGATGGTGATCCTCTTTGTGTGTGTGTGTGTGTGTGTGTGTGTGTGAAAATCTTCAATCCCTCCTCCCTTCTACAGTCCCCATACACTCTAAAAGCTTACTCCAGAAGGCTGAAAAACCTCTTGGAGGAGGTTTCTGGCACTGTGGAGGGCTCCAGCAGGAGGATGAGAGGAAGTAGGTTCTAATGCTGGTGTCGGTACACCACTGAATACACATTATCAAATTAATTTCCAAATTTAACACTCCAAGTTCTGGAAATAATAAATGCATACTCAAATAATCACTAGGCAGTGTTGGTTAAAACAAATCATAGGTAAATTATCATTTAAGGCAGACTTTTCACCTAGTTGGCAGCTTCTGCTGAAAGTGTTGTAGGACCTTTTCCTGATCAAGAGTGGGAACCGGGGGGAGTCCCAATTTTAATTATTATTGAAAACTAGTTACATCTAGAGTTAGGATCTTCCCCTGTTTGTTTGTTTGTTGTTGTTGAACTCTTGCTTCTAAGCTTGCCCTTATTGCACAACACAGCAGCACAAGTGATGACAGGCGGCAGTGTGAGTGCTCATAATGCCTCAGTCTACAGGTTAATTTTAGATGTCAATATACCATTGAACCAAATTCAGAGTTTTGATATTAACATATAAAACTATGAACCACTGGGGTTCCAAATGTCTAAAAGAGTGTCTTTTTCATTATACATCAAGCAAGCCTTATGTGTTAAAATCAGAATGAAGACTGCAATCAATACTACTGTCTCAATACTGGAAGGCAGTAGGACATGAAAGGACCCAGTCTGTGGGCAGGTTCAGGTTTATAGAATTTAGCCCCTCTGTGGTGTTGTGTGATGTTCTCAAAATCGTTTACCTCTTTACACACACCTTTTGGAAGTGGATGAAGAATGATACTGCATTTTCTCCCTGTAGTGAAGATGTGTATTGTAATTGTGTTTTGAGTTTCTGATGGCAGTTTTATGTTCTCATTTTGGTTTAGCAATATTTATGTTCCCCATCTTGGAACTGTAAGGTAAAGGGTAGCCTATAAATTAGGACCTTGAAAATCATTACATTTTTTGTAATGTAAGGAGAATTGTAGATGACGTACAAAACCACAGTCTTCTGTTTGATTCTTGTCTCTCCTCCCCCCACAAAATCAGACTATTTTCTCAAGCACACAACTGCACTCAAACTACTGTTAATCTGATAAATTGAACTAAGGCTATTGTAGTGAGGATTTTTTTTTTTTTTTTTAAAAAAGACAACATAAAAGCTTAAGGAATTGAACATGGAAAATGACAGTAAGCATTAGGTATTGTGCACCCTTTTTTGGAATTAAGTCCATCAAACTCTCTGGGCCTATTTTGAGTAAATACAGTTGGCCCTCCTTATCCATGTATTTTGAATAATAATAATAATAATAATAATAATAATAATAATTTATTTATTTATTTATAGCCCACTCCTCTGTCTCCAATTGGTGCGGGTTACATCAATTAAAAGATACAAGATAAAATATACATGACCCATACCCCACCTCCCACCCCTTAAAATTGAATTAAACTAACATCAATTAAAACGACATAATAAAAATTACAATCCACCGATTTAAGCATACTCAGCTTGAAAATGTTCCCAAAAAGTATAAATTCCAAATAGCAAACCTTGATTTTCCATTTTATATATGGGGACACCATTTTGTTGTGCCATTATATTTAATGGGACTTGAGCATACATGGATTTTGTTATCCACGAAGGGTCCTGGAACCAAACCCCAGCAGATAACAAGGGCCCACTGTATTTAGAGGATTATGCTGTAAGATGATGATCTGAGATCTTCTAGTTACCAGCAGTGACTAGGGGCTCGTTCAGACTCACATTTCTGTACCAAGGAGATCTGGATCTCCTCAGGAGTGTGAAACCAAATTGAAATTCCCACTACATTTACCGTGATCAAATCTCTTCATAGCATTTTTACCCCTATTGCCATTTACCGTTGGCAGTGCGGGGGAGCGAGGGGAAGATGAGGAGGAAGGCAGCGGCAGCTGAGGCAGGGAGAAGAGGAGGAGGAAGAGCGATGGTGGCAAGGGGGAAGAGGAAGAGCAGAGGCAGTGGGGCAGGAAGAGGAGGAGGGGAACAGGAAGGAATAGGAAGATCAGTGGCATTGGGAGGAAGAGGAGGTGGAGGAAGAAAGAGGAGGAGGAAGAGTGGAGGCAGAAGCAATAGGGGAGGAGGAAGAGGAGGAAGAAGAGTGGAGGCGGCGGAGAAGAGGAGGAGGGAAGAGGAGGAAGGAAACTGGGTCCCATGTGATCCGGATCAATCTGGTAGCTTATTCTCATTACCAAAAATCCAGATCGTTGGGGGACCCACAAAAAGATGCAGTAAACAAGCTTGCTCGCTCCATCCTCAATCTGACACCCCTTCAAATATTTAAACAAGGCTCTCATATCACCTCTTAACCTTCTGTTCTCCAGGCTAAACATACCAGGCCCCATATGTCTTTCCTCATAAAGCATAGTTTCCAGATCCTTCACTATTTCGGTCTCCCTTTTCTGAACACATTCCAACTTGTCAAAATCCTTTTTAAATTGTGGTGTCTAGGAACTGGATGCAGTATCCCATGTGAAGTGTGATCAAAGTACAATAGATACAGTAGTTTCTGAAACTGATGTTAAGAGTGGCACTATTACTTCCCTTGATCTAAACACTATACTTCTATTGATGCAGCCTAGAATCACATTGGCCTGCTGCATCACACAGTTGACTCATGTTCAACTTGTCATCTAGTAAGACCCCTAGATTCCTTTCACATGTACTGTTGTCAAGCCAGGTGTCCCCCATCCTATATCCATGCATTTCATTATTTTTTCCGTCTTAAGTTCAGTACTTTACATTTCTCTGTGTTGCGATTATTTTGTTAGCTTTGGCCCAACTTTCTGATCTCTTAAAGTCATTTTGAATTTTGATCCTGTCTTCAGGGGTATTAGCTACTCCTCATAATTTGGTGTCATCTGAAAATTTGATAAGCATGCCCTCTATTCCTTCACCCAAGTCATTGATAAAAATGTTGAATAGTACTAGGCCTAGGACAGACCCCTATTTCGCCCCACTGATCACTTCTCTCCAAGATGAAGAGGAGCTATTGCTGAGCAGTCTTTGTTTGGCTGGTCAACCAATTAAAAAATCCACCCAATGATTGCATTGTCTAGCCTACATTTTACTCCATGAAAAAATATCATGAAGGACCTTGTCAAAGGCCTTACTGAAATCAAGATATGCTATATCTATAGCATTCCCTTCATCTATTATCATGTATCGGAGGAAGTAGGTTTTAATCTATGAACATGCATGCTAAAACAAACTAAGTCTTGAAGGTGCAGGAAGATTCTTGTTTCTGTTTTGTGATGCATGATGTAACCTGTGTATCATGAGTATCATGAGTGACCAGAGTATGGCTATAGCCTGATTTTAAGGTAGTCTAAATCATAGAATCATAAAATCATAGAGTTGGAAGAGACCACAAGGGCCATCCAGTCCAACCCCCTGCCATGCAGGAACTCCCAGTCAAAGCATCCCCGACAGATGGCCATCCAGCCTCTGCTTAAAGACCTCCAAGAATGGAGACTCCACTACACTCCGAGGGAGTGTGTTCCACCGTCGAACAGCCCTTACTGTCAGGAAGTTCCTCCTAATGTTGAGGTGGAATCTCTTTTCCTGAAGCTTGCATCCATTGTTCTGTGTTCTAGTCTCTGCAGCAGCAGAAAACAAGCTTGCTCCCTCCTCAATATGATATCCTTTCAAATATTTGAACAGGGCTATCATATCACCTCTTAACCTTCTCTTCTCCAGGCTAAACATCCCCAGTTCCCTAAGGCGGTCCTCATAGGGCATTGTTTCCAGTCCCTTCACCATCTTAGTTGCCCTCCTTTGGACACGCTCCAGTTTCTGCAAATCCTTTTTGAATTGTGTTGCCCAGAATTGGACACAGTATTCCAGGTGGGGCCTGACCAAAGCAGAATATAGTGGCACTATTACTTCCCTTGATCTAGACGCTATACTTCTATTGATGCCAAATCATGACCAGGGGACATCATGGGGTAGTTGCTTTTGACAGAATTTTGATGATGCACTTTTTCCAGGGTCATGCAGCAGTGGAAAGAGAAGGCAATTTGTCAGCTCTGAGCTTCCTTCCTGATGACTTTCCCTGTAGATGTTTTCTCTCAAGTGCCACATTGGTGCTGGCATACTACACCAACACGATCCCAACTGTGTCAGTTTGGATGTTCCAAACTGGTTTTAAAAAGCTGCCTTGTAGGTTTAACTCAGTGAACTGTTAACTAAATCTAACATTAAGTGTAAAGACCACATGCTTAATACTTACACTTTTGCATATATTACATATGTCTTTACTTCTCAAACCTGGTTCACTGGGGAACAAAAACAAAGATTCGTGCATAAGGGATTTTGCAAAATGGGACATGTGAAGAATTAAGTTGTGTTTTTTCTTGTTTGGAAGTAATTTAAGAGCTTATATCATTAACAAATAAGCCGTCTTACCTCTTCTGGCTTGAATTCAGAATCTGGGATGCCCGTGGATATTATCATACCTAAATTGCTGCCTATCTAGCTGAGATGTTGTTGCCTCACTCAGCCAGCCACCTTTTTGAACTTGGAAGCTCCCGACATCAAAAAAGTGCTGACTGAGCGAGGCTTCAACCTGGAATGCATCCAGGCGGTGGCATCCCAGCTAGATAGGTGGCGATTTAGGTATGATAACATCCAAGGGGCATCCTGGATTCTGACTTCCAGCCAGAACAGGTAAGCTGTCAAGACGGATCTCTTCCAATAAGCCTTCCCTGATTGACTTTTCTGATTAACTTAACTTGGCCCCCATTAATATGGACCCCCATGTATAACACCCAGGACTCCCATTGTCTTCTTTTATTTTATCGTTGGATATTATTTACCATTGTTACTGTTAACTGCATATTTTAAGTGTTATGTTGGAGGGAGAGGTAATGGGTTTTATTGGGTATTTTATTGTATTCATTATTGTATTTTATTCTATTGGAAGCCGCCTCGATCCAACCAGAGAGGCGGGATATAAATGAAATTATTATTATTGTCTTCCATCTTTCTTCATCTGAAAGAGTATGAGAACTGCATGACCTCTGAGGCTGTTTTCATCTATTCTTATGCGTTGCCCATGTTTCCTCAAGGGCATTGTATTCCAGGCTTTCTCGTGTTGCCAACATATAGTTAGGTACTGGATGCTTATGCTAGGTGACTGAAAACTAAGACATGTTATACTTCAACTCATTTCTAATTTGTGATTATATAATGTTCTCCTCACAGAAATATTTAATGTAGCTCAGTTAAAATTACTGTTTAACTCCATCTGGTCTAAAAATACTTTCTGCTGGTGCCATTAAAATCAAGGACTTGACTTCCTATTTCATGTTTCATTTCTCACCGTTTTCTACTTGTGAGGAGCTATATGCATTTATGTACAAAAATAAAATTCTGCAGGTATTTCTGTGAACTTTTCTCCTCATTCTGGTTGTTCTTTCCCATGTTCAAAAAATTGTGAAATGTCAATGAAACCAGATGGAGCATATCATATTATGCAGAACCATCATGACCATACTAGCTTGTGAGGGTTCTCTACCCTCAGGTTTACAGGATTTATCATAAATAAGACATGACACACAAGGAAAAGAGTTCACATGGAGGAGATAAAGTTCAGCAGAAGTCGGCTGTTCTTCCTTCCTTCATAGGCCACAGGGTGGCAGTTGGAATGGAAGGAGGGCATCTTACTAGCCACTGAGGCCAAGGTAGGATGTTGTTGAAGGAAATATGCTATATTCTTCAATAAAATGTTAAAATCTTTGATATCAAACCATACCATTAGCTGTGAAAATAAGCAGCAATTGCAAATGTAATTCCTTAGGCTGTTTTCACTGTTAATGATATATGTTGAGTGGTCAAGTTGGTCACGTGTGATTTCAATAAAATCCTCTTGCCTAAATTTCATCTGTGTAGCTTCTTTACATCTTGCCTAATAAACACATCTGCCAATTAAATTTCACTAAAGTAATAGTAATAACACTAACCAGTTTCATGTAAAATATCCAGTGCCTACTCCATGTAGTCCCTATATTGAGAGAAAGACAGGATACAAATAAAGAGCCAGAAATCATGTACCTCACCTCCATAAGATTATTTATAAGATATTTTAATGTACTTGTAAAAAAGTATATTATGAAGCTGCACTAGTGTTTGGGGGAGTGAAACTAATTATTCGTTGTTCATTCATTCATTCCGTAATTGTTTTTACTGGTGATTTTAGATTCTAGTTCCTGCTATGGCCTAAAGAACCCTAGAGGCACTAGGTTCTGTCTGATCTTGGAAGCTAAGCAGGATCAGCTTAAGTTAGTATTTGGATGGGAGACTGCCATGTACTGTATTTCAGAGGAAAGAACTGGCAAAACCACCTCTGAATATTACTTGCTTAACAGAACCCTATAAAGTTCATACGGTCTCCATAAGTTGAAAGGAGAAGGCACACACAGACAGATACATCTTTTCCTTCTACACTTAATACTTATGTACTTTGAAATCCTAAACAAATAATTTAAATAATATACTTATGGAAGTGTAGCTAAAGAAAGCATGAGTTTGTAGAATTTCCTGATATCAAGGAAATCTCCAATAAGCTAAAGCTTTAATATGCTTTGTCCAGAAAACTTACAGAAGAGTGCAAAAATGTTTGCTTTGAAAAGTATACATAGCTACATGAGTAACGAGTACTTGTGAAATTAATAACCACTGTCTCCATGAAAGAGAATGTAGAAAGTGCATTTTGCAATTTCTCCCCATCTCTCCTACCCCACTCCATCCCATTACAGGGTTTCATACTGTCCAGTTTGCTAAGAATGAGCTTTGTAGCAGTAAGTTAATTTTCTGCCAGTATTGCTTCAGGCTGATGACTAGGTGTTTGTGTATCTATTAAGAATGCTGCCAGGACATGTCCACCATTTTCTACCTCTTCCATTAAATGGCTGTCAGCATCTTTACAGAACTGCTCTTTACCCTGCACTAATTGAAGAAAGCTGGCTGGATTGATGAAAAACCTCCATAAAAAAGAGGAAGATGTTGTTCAGAGATCATGAAAAGTAAATAGAAATGCCATGAGCAGTTAGGTCAGATTTTTGCATATAGTCACAGGATGATTTGCAGGATGATGATATAATTTCTTTCTTTACAGAGTTAATCTATCCACCACTACTACTACTCCCACATATCAAATGAAATTTGTACAGATCTGTACAGCTACATAATTGGTTAAAGATTGGCAAGGCAGCTCAGTAAAAGTTTACATACTCTGCTATGTTTTACCTTTGATTTTGAAATTGAAATAAGTTGAAATTGCATAGAGTAGTATTATACTTAGATAAACAACATGGAGAAAATTATACACAGACACACAGTTGGTCCTCCATATCCACAGATTCTGCATCCAAGGATTCAACCATCCAAAACTTGGAAAATATTTTTTTTAAAAAATCCAAAAAGGAAACTTTTGTTTTGCCATTTTATTTAAGTGACACCATTTACACCATTTTACATAATGGGACTTGAGCATCCACAGCTTTTGGTATCAGCAAAGGGGTTCCTTGAACCCCAGCAGATACCAAGGATCTAGTGTATACACACACAAAACACACACACACACACACACACACAATCTGCTGTTACAGGGCATCTGTGGAAAGGCTGTATTGAAGCTTGAGATATATGCTTCCTACCCTTGAATCCATCATTAACAATAATAACAGTATTTTATAAATAAGATCTACATGTATAAGTGTGTGATAATTGTGTCTAGATAGCTCTTCTAGACTAGATACAGGTCTTGTATCAACTCGGAACGTGTAGCTAAGCAGAGACCTCTTCATCTAATTAAGTCTTATATGAAAGAAGAAACAAAGGAGCTTGAATTGTGGACCAAAAACTTGTTGTATCTTTGAGTGGGACTTGTAATTAGGCACTTAGGGAGACAAATGCCCCTTTTTGCCCCAGGAAGCCTAAAAAGAGCCGGCTCCTGGCAGGTTCTTTTTAGGGCACGTGGCGAGAGTGCCATTGGTACGCTCACACACAATGATGACATCTGAGTAGTGTGGCACTGTTTGGGCACTGCACCGCGTGGATGTCATTGTGCCATTCCCCGTCTGTATGGGGGCCTGCCAAGATGGCACCTGAGGTGTGTGGTAGGATTGCTGAACATGTAAACACTCAGCCCCTGGGCACCCCTAGTTCAGGCCCAGGCCAGCGCAAAGCACTGGTCTGTCCAGGGCCTTAGTCTACAGCTTTTCTGTCTTTTTGCCACACTCACACTCAATTTATTCTTCAGTACTAATTCTTACACTCAAAGCATGATATATACATAGGATACAACCTGAACAAACCTGTGAAATGCCCCTTTCCCTCCCTCAGTGGCTGGACGAGGGTAAGCTAGCATTCTGCCTGCAGTGGCACTTAGCACATAATGTAATATGATGCATGGGCAATAAAAAAGTTCCTTAGACTCCATCACACTCCTGACTTGCCACAGATGTTAAGCATTTGGAGATAAGGTTATCTTATTTCTAAGTTATTCCAATTGATGGCCAAAGTGAATGTTCAGCAATATGAATCATAGTTAAGAAATGGCAAAATTTACCCTAAGATGTTTCTGAGGGGTTGTCCACACACAAGCCAAAATAAGTGCCTTGCCTTAGCCTCATGTTGTCTAGTTCAGATGTCACAGGTGAAAAACCCCAGGGCAGGATTGGACCTAATCCTGCCAGACCAGACGCAGATCCAGAGGATTCAGCCCAATCCCAGGATAAACAGCCTTTTACCCCAGGTAAAATAGTCCTGGTTTTGCATGGAGTTTCCTAGAAACTTTGCAGCAAACACTTGACTATTTACACACACCCCTGTGCTCCTTATCTTACTGTGCTGTGCTGTCACTTTTATTCAGAACCTCCATTGCTGCATCTGACTGGGAAATGGGACACCTGGCTGTATCTATGTGACCAGGTGCTCTGTTTCCATGTCAGACACAGTGACAAGAGACCTCTGAGTGACAGCAATGGTTCAGCAAGGCAAGGAGTGTGCATCAGTACTGGGTCCTGGGTTGGCACAGAGATGACTGTGTAAATTCCTGTGTGTCCCCACATTGATCCAGGTGAGCACCAGGGCCAGGATAGCATGGGTTGAGCCTAAAAAGATAAACAAAGATATGTAGATATGTATGTAAATATAAAAACTTTGATATTGTTGATATTGTAGAGATTGTTGATTTTTGTGGTCCATTCTTCCCACTGTGAATGCCCAGAGATTAAAGCACAGTGACCAACTGTGGCCTTCCAAATGTTACTGGACTGTAATGATAAACTGTTGTTGTTGTTACTATTATTATTATTATTATTATTAACATTTATTTATAGAGCACTGTAAAGTTTGCACAGTGCTTTACATAGTAAGGGCCAAATAAAATAGGGGGGGGGGGGGAGAATAAAAACCTGCCTAGCAGTGTACAATCAAAAACAACATTACATTTAAGAAGACAGTCAAGATGGATCTCTTCTGGCAGGCCTTCTCACTTTGATCCCTAGGATGAATTCAACATCTGCTTTATATGGTCCACTCCCATTTTTATATGATTAAAATATCTGTAAAATAATATCAACTAGTATACAATAAAGACAAAGTAAGCAGCGGATTAACAACTAGTAATTTGGAATGGCTCCCTGAACAAGCGTGTCTTCAATTCAGCCTTAAAAATAGCCAAGGAAGTAATAGCTCTTAATTGTGTGGGGAGGAGATTCCAAGCATGAGGAGCAGCACAGGAGAAGGGGCAGATTTGAGCAGGGGAGAAGGAGACCCTTCGTTGGGTCTGGAGACCGGTGTCATAAGATCTCAGTGCGCATGGAGGGCAGTAAAGACAGATAAGTCCTGATAAATAAGAGAGAGACAAGCCATGAAGGGCTTTAAAGGTCAGGAGAAGAATTTTATGTCTGATTCTGAAAGGAATGGGGAGTACAGTGGACTGCTGTAGACACCATAGCTATAGTCACTGGTATGTTGTTGAACTGCATTTCCAAGAATTCCTCATTGCCTTTGCTGGTTAGGGGTGCTGGGAATTACAACAAAGCAACATCTGAAGGGGAGTACAATTCAGATTCCTGCAATAATGTAATTAATATCAACTAATTGGGTTTGATATTGGGCAAAATACAGTGGTTTCCATCCACTGAAAGTAGATCCACTGTTGGCATAACAGTTACCACATCCTCTGTCTGCCCCCAGAATCTGCTCTAGCAAGTTGAAGGACCCTCTGGAGAACTGTGGACCACATGGGAGTTCGGGTGAAAGAATAGGACAGGAGGTCCTGTTGTATCGATGAAAGTTTACTCTCATGATTCTGGATGTGATTTCTAGCTGCCAGATGCCAGGTTTTTGAACAAAAGGATAACCCACACTTGTATTGTATGAGAAAATAGGTTAAAATAAAGATTTTGTCTCCTTACCTTTCCTGTTTTGCCGAAACCAGTTTTCTTTTAAATACACTTTTAAAATTTCCAGCCTGATAACACCTGTATATTCTGCATACAGTAACAAGTTGTTACTCTGGGCAACTTCCATGTAGAAATCAAGGCTAAAGGAGACTATGTGTGAAAGGGATCTAGGAGTCCAAGTAGACCACAAGTTTGTGAGTCAACAGTGCCATGCGGCAGCTAAAAAGGCCAATGCGATTTTAGGCTGCATCAATAGAAGTATAGTGTCTAGATCAAGGGAAGTAATAGTGCCATTCTAACACACTCCCTTGTAGAATGGTAGAGTCTCCCTCCTTGGAGGTCTTTAAACAGAGGCTGGATGGCTATCTGTTGGGTATGCTTTGATGGAGAGTTCCTGCATGGCAGGGTATTGGACTGGATGGCCCTTGTGGTCTCTTCCAACTCTATGATTCTATGATTCTAGAATAGCACATATTAGAGTGTAAATAGTTTTGTAAATAGTGTTTATGATTACATCCTAATAGTCATTGTAGAAAAGTTCATGTGTCTCTTACTGAAAGTAGATGTAAACTGTGCAGCATACACAGGGGCCCATTTTAGATTGGCAAAAAGAGGTGTGTTGAAGGCTGCATGAAAGCCCAGCCTTTAGATGAGAAAAAGGGAAAGTGTGCCATAAAAACACTATTTTGGCATTTTAAGGGAGAAGAAGTGCTTTAAAAAGGAGCTGGCCCATTTTACATTGGCAAAAAGAGGTGTGTTGATGGCTGCATGAAAGCCCAGCCTTTAGATGAGAAAAAGGGAAAGTGTGCCATGAAAACACTATTTTGGAGTTTTAAGGGAGAAGAAGTGCCTTTAAAAAGTAGTTTGATTTCCCCACTACTTTTTTTAAAAGGGCGCAACATTGCTATTGCATCTAAAGGCTAAGGTGTAGTTGCACGGTTAAATGGGGCTCTGTCTCTTTAAAGCGCCCATTTAAAGGCAGAGATACAGGTGCAGATCATAATGGATCGTGGATTGGGAGCATTCGTGGTGTGGACTTCACTTCTAATTAAAACGCTCAATGCCCTGCAGGTGTAAAAGCTGGAGTTTATCCACGAAGTTTTTTAAAGCTCCCAAATCCTAGCTCCACTCCTAATCCGAACCCTAGACATGCGCAGTAGGGACTCTGGGATGCCGTTACTGTTATTCTACTGTGGATAATATGTGAATTCATTCACAAAATAAAGAGGTTCATTCATGATGCACCAGTGTAATGGCACAGTTTAAAAAGGCGGAGGAAACGCAATGATAATTTGACGGATCCTCATAAGTATACATTTGTCCTGCGCAACTGCGCAGGTTTGCTGGCTGCGAACTGCGCAATTGCACAGTTCCCAGCCGGCAATGATAATTTGACTTATGGTGTAAGTGCGTTTGCGCAGTTCGCAAACCTGCGCAGTTGCGCAGCACAAATGTAGAATTAGTGAAGAATTGCTTTTGTTTTTCCATATAGTGAAATTGCTGTTGTTGTTTTACGTTTTACTTTGATACAACTCAGGGTTGGTTTGCAGTTCACACACTAGATTTGAGTGAGATACTGTACTATAATTCCAGAGTCAAATTAGTGAATGCATTGCCCTGTGTTATGAAAAAGACAATCAGAGATGTTACCAGTATTTTCATTGTACTTAGAGATTCTTATTCTTACTGTTAGAATAATGATACTGAGCGCTATAGCTAAATAGCACTTACATATAAATTGTATGCTTCTGATAAGAGTTTGATATGCTTGTCTGAGAAGAAAAGGTTATGAAGCAGAAGTTAATAAGGAGACTGAAATCAGTCCTTGAAACTCTTAGATGAAATACTTGACCATTTGTTTGATATCCATCAGAGAAATTATCAGTCAAAAGCAGGCCACCCTCTGTTCAGGGATGTATATGTATGTACATACATCTTTCTCTCAGTGGTATATTTTATTATGTTTTCGCTACAGTTTTTTCCATAATTATTGGCTATACTAGAAGATGAACATAATATATATGCATAACATACGAGTGGTGAACAAATGAATGGTACATAAATTTGCTGAAGTTTATGTGTCACCAATCATATAGAACACATATATTAATGGTATACCCAGGGATGGCTAATTTTAATGCATAATTTTTAATGCTTTCTTAAAGGCCTGCATGAAATGTTTAAGTACCCAAAATAGCAGAAAAGGAATTCCTTCGTTTCAGATGATGGTGTCACTAGGAATAAATGAAACCAATTCAGCTTATGAGTGTCAATTTCTGAAGAAATGAACACATTCTCTGTGTTTTAAGTAACAGGTGAAAAGAGACAGAGCCTCTGATGAAAAGTGTCCTTACTGACTTAGTATTGTTGTTGTGTGCCTTCAAGTTGTTTCTGACTTATGGTGACCCTAATGTGGATCTATCATGGTGTTTTCTTGGCAAATTTGCTAAGAAGGAGTTTACCATTGTCTTCCTCTGAGAGCAAGTGACTTGCCTGTGATCACCCAATAGATTTCCCCACTTAGTATTAACTTTAACATTGCCCTTTCTTTAACATCAGCAAAAAAATTAAATGAATATATAAATCTTTGTCCTGCCACTCCACAGGAATATCACTTAGAGCAATTTATACTGAGTGTCTTAATACAGAGATGGTAACAATAAAATCACGATTAATATATGTAGATGATTATCTTCTATAATTAATACACAAATTGTAATAGTTTGTGTCCTGTATATTGGACAACAGTATGTTTTTGGTCCTATAATTGCTTCAAGCATCCAACTTCCCCAACTTTGTGTCTTGCTAGAATTTCAAAAGAAGCAACCAGATGATGAGTCCACTCCCAGCACAAGCAACAGCCAATCGGATTTGTTCTCTGGAGAAACAAATTGCGACAACAGTAGTACCTCCCTATCTACACAGACTGTTAACTCCAACCAGCAACTTCCGACAGAACTGAATGTAACTTCATCAAGCAAAGAGGAATGTAAGTGCACAGTTCCAGTGGAAGACAAACTAGGCTCTGCTCTTTTTTAACGGCATTAGGTTGTAGCAAGAATATACATCTGTAGTATAGTGCATAAGAAATGTAATTGCATGTTCATGGAACGTTGTGAGGAAAGAATTCGTAACTATTAAGAATTCAGTTTATGTATTCTTGTTCATTCTGAGGCACAAACAAATATGCCTGTCTGTAACTGAACTGAACTATTAGCTGTGTTATGGAAACATCTTTAAAAAATATTTTTTTGGTCTCACAAATATATAAACAAAAATATCTTTTATATATGTCTAAAACTGCTAAACCACACACAAACACACACACACAATCCCTACTAACTTTGCCCTTCCTATCTAATGGTATTATCCCCTCACCTTTTTATTATGCTTCCTTGAAATTATAAGCCTGATCTAGATTGGCAAAAAGAAGTGTGTTCATGGCTGCATGAAAGTCTAGCCTTTAGATGAGAAAAAGGGAAAGTGTACTCTGTCATACTCAAATCTTTGTGAAAAGTTTTCCTTATGTCCTTTCCACCTTTGACAATCGATCTTTACTGTCCATTAGTAAAATATGCCAGGCAGTCACAGAACCAGAAGAGAAAGCATTAAAAAAAAAAAAAATAGGACGAGGATATTTCATCATAGACCAGGATTCAGACCTTTGGGTTTGCAAGTTTCTAACAAGTACTTTTCTTCTTTTTAATAAGAAGAATATATATTTTTGCACACATGCATGATAAATATGCCCTAAATGAAGCCATATTTAAATAGTATTTGAATAATAGAATATTCAACTATGGTCAGGATTGTTGTTGTTGTTAACTGCCCTTGAATTGAGTTTTCAATCACTATGACCCTGTGAATAAGACCTTTCCAAGATTCCCTGTCCCTAACCTCTCTGCTCAGGTCCTGCAGGCCCAGGCCCATGCTCTCCCATATCAAGTCTAACCATCTAGCATGTGGTCTTCCATTCTTTCTACTGCCTTCCACCTTTCCTAGCACCATTGGGGCTTTCTAGATTGGCAAAAAGAAGTGTGTTCATGGCTGCATGAAAGTCTAGCCTTTATATGAGAAAAAGGGAAAGTGTGCCACGAAAACACTTTTTTTGCGTTTTAGGGGAGAAGAAGCGCCTTTAAAAAGGTGCTGGTTTTCCCAGCTTCTTTTTTAAAAACTGCGGAACAGTGCAGCTCCATCTAAAGGCTGTGGTGCAGCTGCTAAGCATTAAGGAAAAGGCAACTTCATGTCACACTTTCCTGCCAATCTAGAAAGCCCCTACTTTTTGCTTCTACTTTAAAATCAAATTTAATTCATTTAATAAAACCTAAAATGCATACGTTTCCTCATGACATCATGAAAAGATATAAATCCTTCCCAGTCTTTCTTAAAATTCATCAGAGATTTTTCCTTAATCAAAATTGGTATCATGGTAACTTAGAAATCCATGTTATAACTGTACTGATGTTTTTTAAAAATAGTTATACAGAACTAAGCATGCATCACAGCACTCAAAATTATTGAGTACTTTTTAGTCCATTGTTTTCTCTCACTCTGGCAGATGGCAGTTTTGTTTTAAAAGTCAGGTGTTATTAAGTAGCTTGAATTCAAATTCTTTTAATACTACTTCATGAAAGATTCTGATAAATTCTAAATATATTTCTAGTGTTTTGTAAAGGTCTTGACAGTAATATAAAAATTACTGGAGGGCAACTATTTTAAGCTTGGGGACAAACTCCAATTTCAGGATAGCCCTTATTCTGTATTCCAGGACATAAGTAAAGCCAAAGTAAAGTGATTAAGACCAGATGTAATTCTAAAAATTTTAGATTTTCCTATTGTGCATATGCAGCATTCCTTAAATCTATACATATTTCATTAGAAGTAAATCACACAACCCAGCAGCTTCCTGGGCTAAAAACCAAAGCTCAGTTCTAAGGAATAGTTCTTAAGCTGAACCTAGAGCTCAGTTCCATACCAGTACTTCCTTTTCTTTAAACAACTTACTGTATATACTTATGTATAAGTCCAGAAATTTTAGTCAAAAACGACTCAAAAAACCTGGGTCGAGTTATCCATGGATCAATATAAGTACTGTACTTCAACTCTTATCAAAAAAGGAACCATGCCCTGGAGAAAGGTGGGAGCATAATCCCTTCTTGGAAAACCTAAAAGAAGCATCAACCCTCTCTACCAGCTCATCCATCCAGCCTATAGGGTGAGCAGAAACAGTTAATGCCTGTCAATTTTTTAAATAGATCTTTAGCATCATTTTCCTTTACTTCATGCTTTACATCCTTTGTTACATGCTGCTAAGTTTTACCCTCGACTTATCCACAGGTCATTTCAAAATCCATAATTTTGGCCCCCAAACCTGCCCTTGATTTATACATGAGATTGACTTATAGTCAAGTATATATGGTATATGTTGACTTTGGCATTGCACAGTAGAAGAAACTTACAAACTAGACAGAGGGCAGTCTAATGAGGCTCCTTATCTTTCAAACATGGTTTCATCCAGCTCCAAAAGGAGGAAGAGATTCAAAGAGCAAAATCCAATGTCAAGAACCGTGGTATTTGCTTTCTGTAGAAAGCTGATGGGAGCTAAAATTAGAATTATTGTCCACTTTAATTTTTTTTTAAATAAAGTTATATTGATCAGTTTTTCAAAAAAGCTGATGGTGTTGCATGGAGATATTCATAGAAATGAGTCCAGAGACTGATATAGTAAACAGGAGAAATTTGGTGGAGAAACAAGAAATGCTTACTTGTCCTGATATGGGATCCGTATCATAATGTCTTTTTACTGCTGATAGTCTAAAACAGGGTTTGAATCAGTTAGTAGGATTTTGGATTTTTGTTTGTTTGAGAAAGTCAGGTATCTCTCTGTTCTAAAAGAGTATTCATAGAAGACACAGATAACCCACCAGCAATACCCCATTTACAGTTTAAAGAGGTACAGTCTAGAGAAAGATGATCAAATCCAGCTCCTTCCCCCCCCCCCCCCCCGTTCCAAATAAAGAACCTTCCAGCCTTTGTGTGTTAATCTCATAGTACCTATCAAATCTATTGAATTCCATCTGAAATCTGTGTGTTTTATTTTGGAGGAGCTACAGTGGTCCCCCGGGTTACGAAGGTAATCCGTTCCGGATTACCTTTCGTAACCCAGAAATCTTCGTTTCCCGGGGGACCGCATTCTCAGACGGACCGCGCGTCTTTCGTCTTCGCAACCCGGGGTTTCCTTCGGATCCCGGGGGCTGTTTTGCGGTCCCAGCGGGTTCGGATCCCGGGGATTTCGTTCCCCGGGGGATTCGTAACCCGGGGGACCACTGTACTTTACACTTAAAATATGGGTTGCTTTGAAATGAAAAACTAAAAGGTAAACTTTATTTAATAAATTCAGTGGAACTCTTATTGTAAACTACAATTTACCTGAAATATTAGGGGTTTTTTTCTCTATGCTTTTATATCTGTATATTACACAGATGCCTTCTCTTTCTCTCAATCTCACTCTTTACTCATTTACAGCACTGAATTATAACTCAATGTTTCTTCTGTCCACTACCACTGTATGGAATCATCTAGATTGTACAGAGACACAGGGCCAGAACAGACTGGCGGCTTCAATCCACCTTGGGGGCATGGTGTTTACACGCACCATGCCCCCAAGTCACCTGGAAGTTGCACTGGTGATTACAGGCTGGCAGCTTCAGGGGGTGACCAGGGGGTGTGGTGTTTAGATGCCACACACCCCTGAGCAGCAAAAGGCTGGCTCCAGAGGCAAAGGGGTGGCTTTTTCCAGTCCTATTTGGGGCGAAAGCTGCCTGGATTGGGGCCACACATTTGTTTGCCATGGCCCCAATCAAGCCTTAAATGGGGCCACTCCAAGCTGCCCCATCAGGGTTGTCTGTTTTGACTCACAGTTCTGCAGCTTTCTCTGCAAACACCCAAGAAACTAGAACTTTAGTGATGAAGCATCTTCATTTCCTGTCTCTTGTTGAGAGCATCCATTTTGTTACTAAACAGCTGATTTGTTGAAGCATCCTATTACATTTTTTTTCAGTGACGAGTTCAGCTATAAATGTACAAATGGGAGAACTTAGTTTGAAAACATGTTTTGTTCTTTTTTTCCCCCTATTCTTGTCTTCTGAACATATGCTAATACATGCTCCAAGATGATAGATATTAGGAAGCACAGCCAGTAGCACATTAAAAAATATTACATATAAAAAATTCTTTATATCTTCCTGCAGGGATAGCAGTAAGTGAAACAGTGGTTAGATTTATTTACAGTTCCACTATCTCTCATTTCACCCCAACATCCCCAAAAGTAGTTTTGTAATGTAGCTACGATTAGTGTCATTTATCAGAGCTAATTATACAACAGATGGGGATTTTCTGATTGATGATGGTCTCAGTGTGGAATGTTTTTTCCATGATGAAGAGCACCAAAACTTTAAATGTCTTTTTTAATTTTAATTTAAGTGTGGTTTCCCTGTTATTTATTTTGTTTTGTAGAGTTCTATAATGCATATACTGCTTTGATTATTCAA
Organism: Urosaurus nigricauda; assembly: GCA_034509955.1. NCBI lineage: Eukaryota > Metazoa > Chordata > Lepidosauria > Squamata > Phrynosomatidae > Urosaurus > Urosaurus nigricauda. The sequence continues at coordinate 329,894,025 of JAOEGL010000001.1, forward strand.
GTGTTTCTTAAAAGACCAATATTTTTCAGTGCAGTATGGTGAAATACAACTGCATGCTTTATCAAATGAATTTCTCTTTATCTCAGTAAGAACAAGTATAGGAGATCATTGCATTAATCCCTACCAATATATATATATATATAGGACTAAGTGTTCAGAAGTTTTGTTTTTTTAAATAAAAGCAATTCAGATGGCAGATTTCTGTGATCTTTCTTCCTTCCTCCCAACCAAATTCCACATCAGTGTGTTAGCTTCATTGCTCTACATGATAAACAGACTATAATTGTAGCAAGCCATTTTATCCATCATGTTGCAGCAAAGATCTATTGTGTTAATAGTGTTATTGAATGGGAAGAATGTAAATTTCTTCTTTTCTGAAAAGTATCAGAATATTGTAAGAAAAAAAATCTATAATTTTGCAGCAGTTAGGTTGGCAGGACATTAATGCGATTGCACGATTTCCTGTAATTCCAGACATCTTTCTTTTGAGAAGATTTAATTCCACGCCTACTTGTGTACACTTCCATTTACTTCTTGCAGAATCTGTTATTTGAAAAGCTACCTAAAATGTGAAGAATTCCTCTTTAAAGCTCTTTCAATTGCCTGAGTTACTTGCTTAAAGAAAAAATAAAGTTCCACTTCCAACAATTCTCCTGAAGTAGAGTTAAAGCAGGAGGTTAACAAGGGGTGCTGGGATGTGGGCCACACTAGGTGACACCCAAAAGGAGGTTGACACCAAAGTTCCCGAGACATCTGCCTTTTGGCAGAAATAGGCTGTGGTGTTTATCTATGTCCCTTAAAAATGCTGGAGGTCCACAGAAGAGATGATGTGAGACTCAGAGAGAGGAGAAAGGAGAACATTCAGAGTTTGTTTTTAAAGAAATAAATTTTAAAATTTTAATATTTAATTTTTTAAAAAACACATTTTTATCCTTTTAAAGCTTTCTTTAAAAACATTACATCTTATCAAATTTTCACTTTAACAGATTGAAACTGTGTACAAATATATACATTTAGGTTGTGCATATGATATTGTAATTTAAAGATATTTTAATTTTGCTAGTTGTTTATGTCACAATATTACATTCAGTAATATATGGGAATTACAATTTCTGAGTAACATTAGTACAATATACAGTACTAAGGATTCTGTATGGTGTGGTATGGGAGAAGGTCAATGGGGGGGTATCATGAGTTACAATGCTGTATTTACAATGACATTACATATGTGAACACATGGGATGATAGATATAACTGCAGATAACATCTGTGCTTTCTTTTTTGGGATAACTCAAAGCCCATGTTGGCAAATTTATGGCACGGTGCCAGTCTCACATGGTCAAGCCAGCCACAGTGGAAGCGGCAGGCAGGGGTGGGGAGTGAGCATGTGAGCACGGCCTAAATCCTTGTCTCAACCCATTTTGCTCTGGGCTGCAAGGAGCCCACTGGCAACTCTGCCTTTCCAGCTGGAAGTCCTGCCCCTTCCAGCCAGAAGTCCCACTCCTCACAATTGGGCTTCTGGGAACTGTAGCTGTTGCTGTGCGCCTTCAAGTTGTTTCCAAGTTATGGCGACCTTAAGGCAAACTTGTCGTGAGGAGTTCTTGGCAAGTTTGTTTAGAGAAGGTTTTCAGCAGCAGTAGCAGAGACTGGGGATGAAGGGGGGGGCAACCAACAGCAGTGCAGGGGCATGGAGGAAGAGAAAGAGGCAGGTAGGAAAAGGTGGGGCTAAGACAAAGGAAGGAAAGGGAGATGAGGAAGAGCAGTGGCAGCAAGATGAGTAAGAGGAGGGGAGGGGAGGGGAAGGAAGGAAGGAAGGAAGGAAGGAAGGAAGGAAGGAGTGGTAGGAGGAGGAGGAGGCCTCCTGTTGTGGTGGTGACTGTTGTTGTGTGCCTCCAAGTCATTTCCAATTTATGGCAACCTTGAGATGAAACTTGGCAAGATTTGTTTACAGGGGATTTCTTGCCATTTCCTTGCCCTGAGGAGGCTAAGAGAGTGTGACTTGCCAAAGGTTTCCATGGCCAAGCTGGGAATTGAGCCCTGGTCTCCAGAGTTGCTGTCCAACACTCAAAACACTACTTACTCTTTGCAGTGTACAGTATTGTTCTCTCTGGAGAAGAACCCAGGTCAGTTGTTGTTGTCATGTGACTTCAAGTCGTTTCTGACTTAATGGCAACTCTAAAGTGAACCTGTCATGGAGGTTCCTTGGCAAGGTTTGTTCAGAGAAGGTTTGCCATGACCCTTCCTGAAGCTGAGAGAATGTGACTTGTGCGTAAAAGGCATTAGGGAGGCATGAATCCATCCCTCTCAAGTCACTTTCCCGTGGTAACTCACTGTTCAGCAGTGACTGAGTTTGGGCACTCGGTCCACAAAAAAGTATGTTCAGCAATCGATTGAATGTATCTTCCTTAATTGGGAATAACAACAGGAATTTATTTATTTATATTTTATTCATTTTATTTGGTTTATATGTGGTTTTTCTGTCCAGAAGGCTGTCTAAAAGGTCCTCTGTTTTGAGCAGGATTATGGTTGTTTCTGACATATTACAACTTCTCACGGCGTTTCTTCAGAGGTTTTTTTCTTCTTTTTGCCAGGGCCATCCTCTGGGTCTGAAAGAGTGTGACTTGCCCCTATTGTATTTTTGTGTGCTTTCAGGTCGTTCCCAATTTAGGGTGACTTTAAATTTCTTCAGAGGAGGTTTGCCATTGTCTTTCTCTGAGGCTGAGAGACTGTGAATTGTGTGTGTGGTGCCTTCAAATCATTTCCAACTTAGGGCAACCCTAATGTAAAACTATCATGGAGTTTTCTTGGCAGTTTTCATGGGGGGGGGGAGTCTTCTTGGCAGTTTTCATGCCTGAGGCTGAGAGAGTGTGCCTTGGGTTGTTTTTCCTGGAAGTCCCACCCCCGGAAGGCGGAAGTCCTGACCCCAGAAGCCCCGCCTCCAGGAGGTGAAAGCCATGCACCCGGCACCACTTGGTGAGGGAATGCCACTGAGTTTGGGCACTCGGTCTCAAAAAGGTTCACTATCATTGCTCTAGGCTTATTTGTTTCTTGTTTGTTTGCTTGTTTGTTTAGAGACCCTGTTGGTATTAATTGTTTCTCCAGCAGAAGTATTATCTGTAGATAATTTGTTGGGCTCCTGAGCAGATGGCTTTCTGAAAAATATTGATCATTCCGATGGGAAAGGACTGAAAAACTTTTCTAAGTACTCCTTCAGAATCTGCTTATTAGGGAAATTTGTGTCTACTATATTAAAAGGTCATGCCATATACTTGAACAATTTCACTTACTTTGAGCCCTTCATCCCTTTCTCTGGGGCTGTCACATTGTATTCTTTTTTCTGTTCAGTTGCTGCTAAGGCTGACATTGTGCAGGCTTAAGAAATCATAGTTCAGATGATGACATGAAAAATGTCAGATTGAAAAGTCTGACTTGGGCAGTTGGTTCAGTTTTGATACTTCAGTAACACTTCTTTGCATAGGATATAAATTCATTTTAATTTGTGCTTGACTTTTTGAGAGACTGTACAAATTTAGATTACATTGTTAAGCATGATTGGATTGTTTTGAAGAACTGTATAAATATTCATACAGTACTCATCTGTCCTTTGTTTATCAAGAATACTATTGGATTTAGTGGTATTCATATGTCTGAAAGTGGAATTTAATACTGAAAATTTATTCCCCAAATTTTTACAGCTCCCCTGGATTGTGTCCTTTCTCCCTCTTTGAATGTATGTGTTGAACTTTGTCCTTCTTATACATGTACCATATATACTCAACTATAAGTTGACCTCATATATAAGACAAGGGCAGGTTTGGGGCCAAAATTATAGCTTTTCATGTGACACATGGATAAGTTGAGGGTAAAACTTAGGGGCATGTAATGAAGGACAAAGCAAAGGAAAACAATGCCAAAGAACTTACATAATTCCAGCGGGCATACTATTTGTACTTATACTATAGGCTGGATGGATGAGAGAGTAGAAGGGGGTCAGTGCTTCCAGTGCAAACTAAACTCTTGCACTTCACCATATATTTATATATAATATAAGTTAAAATATAGTCCTTACATTGATCTGTGGATAAGTCAACTCAGGTTTTTTTAGTCAATTTTTTAACGTAAATTTATAGACATATACATGAGTACATACAGTACTCATTGGCATATCATCAACTTGCCTAGTATAATATTACTAGTTGTGTAGATATGTGTGTATGTGTGGAAGCACTTGAGTATAGGGTAGATGGAACCTACTGCTGCAGTGCCTTTACCTGCTTGCATGCATATTTAAAAGGAGAGCCCAAAACAACTGGTAGTAGTTGTTTTTTTAAATAAAGTTTTAATTTAACATTTTAGTAAGGTAAACCAGTTACATGATAGCATAAAAGACATATATGGATAACATATATGCAAGGTAATAGTACCTGTCCCTCCATTTCATTTTACATCCTTTCAAGTACAGTGGTCCCCCGGGTTACGAATCCCCCGGCCAACGAAATCCCCGGGACATGAAAGAGCCGGGGCCGGAAAAACGGCCCCGGTCTCCGAAAAAAACCCCGGGTTGCGGAAAAAAAGTGCCGGCCCTTTAAATCTGCCGCGCGGCGCTACAAATAAAGCGGTCTCCCGGGTTACGAAGATTTCCGGGTTACAAAAGGGATGCCAGAACGGATTACTTTCGTAACCCGGGGGACCACTGTAATTCTTATTTGACTTCCCACCCTCTCTGAGCTGTCTTCTAGTCTTGTGTGTCTTCTTCTTAGGGTCCAACTCTTTCTCTTCTGTTCCCTACAGTGTATTCATAATACTACAGTCAGCCCTCCATATCCACAGTTTTTTTTATCCATAGATTCAACCATCCATGACTTGGAAATATTCCTTGATTTTGCCATTTTATATAAGCAACACCATTTTATTATGCCATTTTATATAATCGAACTTGATCATCCACAGATTTTGGTATCTACAAGGCTTCCTGGAAACAAACCCTAGTGGATGCCAAGGGCCCACATCTAAACAACATGGAACTCAAAAGATTTATAGTAATTTATTCTTCATAAGGGAGAAATATATGTTCAGTACTTTCAAAATATTCACTCAAATAATGTGCTAGCAGGTACTACAGCTAAATAAATTTCATATGTTAATGCAGTACAGAATATTGTGCAACTCTGAACTAGTGTATGTTTTATAATGATAATAATTCATTACAGTGGGCACTTGTTATCCACTAGGGTTTGGTTCCAGGACCCTCCGTGGATAACAAAATCTGTGGATTCTCAAGTCCCATTACATATAATGGCACAACAAAATGGTGTCCCATATATAAAATGAAAAATCAAGGTTTGCTATTTGGAATTTATACTTTTTGGGAATATATTTCAAGCCGTGTATGCTCAAATCCATGGATGAAAAAATCCATGGATAAGGATGGCCATTGTATGTTCTATAGGGTCAATCAGTATGCTTCATACTACCAACGGTTAACCTTCAAAGCAGCATATTGTCATTTGTCCCCAATTTTGTTTCTAGAATTTTACAAAATCTTCCCGATATTCCCTGTTTACTTAATATTTTATCTTTAATCAGTACTGTTAATTTGTCTAAGACCACCATATCGTATAGTTTCGTTACCCAGTCTTTTGATGTTGATGTTTCTTTCCTCTTCCATTTTTGTGCAAAACCGATTCTTCCCATATACATCAGTGTACCATATAAATCAGTAACTTCCAATATATCTTCATATCCTTGTTGGCTATCATGTGTGTCATATTCAACTGGGTATTTTTTAATGTAATTATGTAGTAGTAGTTTTTGTAACACTGCAAGTTCTAACTGATCTAAATAAAAAAAAATTAATAGTCCCCACCCCTTAATGCATGGCAGCAGCTATTTTTGCCCATGTGGGGCAAAATACATGAATTGTGATGTTGATATGAACTTTCAGACTTAAAGGGTGCAGGCAAGTACATTGTTGGCAAATATCTTATATTAGGGGAGAGATGTCTCTCCTTCACATGTCTCTTGTGGAACAGAGGTTTTCGTCATTAAATTTTTAACCTACTGTATATACTCATGTCTACATCAAGAAATTTAGGTCACAAAATTGACCCAAAAAACTTGAGTTGACTTATCCACAGGGCAATGTAATTACTGTATCTTAACTCTTATTTAAAAGAAAGAAACATCTTGTGGTGAGAAGCAAGAGTATAATCTGTCCTGGAAGCACTGACCACCTCTATTCTATCATCCATCCAGTCTTAAGAGTAAGCATAAAGAGTTATGTCTGCTGGAATTTTGTAAGTTCTTTGAGATTGTGGAGTCGAAGGCTTTCATGGCCAGCATCCATAGTTTTTTGTGGAGCTTTCGGACTATGTGGCAATGTTCTGGAAGAGTTCCTTTCTGATGTTTCGCCAGCATCTGTGGCTGGCATCTTCAGAGAATGATAGCCTGGAAAAGGATGGAGATATATATCCTGTGTGACCTTGGAAAGGAAGGAGTAATTTGCAAATGTATTGTTCAGTTGCTAATGGCAGTCCTCAGGGTGGGAGGATATGCAAACAAGGATTAATGTCTGCTAATGAGCACCAGTTAGCAAATGGAAGTGATTATAGGGAACCCAGATAAGGCTTGTGTTTGTTGCATGGAATAATTCTTGAATTCAGTTGACCATACAGCTTTTTAAATCAGTGACCCCATTTTAAGAAGAGGAACATTGTATGTTTGTTACAGATGGGAATACTAATGCAAAATGAATTGTGTTGACACAGCTACCCCCATCTCAATACTCTGTATTAATACACTCCTTACAGGAGACACATGCAGTAGGTAACAGTTTTTAAATCTTTGACAGAAGAGATTGGATTAAAATGTGTTCATCTTAATTGTAATAATATAAGATGTTGTAAAACTTTTGGAATCTTGAGCAACTAAAAATATCCTAACTGCATCTAACAGTTACCCCTATACACAGAAGGAAAGCAGTATCTTTGGAGACTTCCATTAAGATTTAGCTCCCCTCACTTTTATTTTTTGTGTGTTTGAGGTTCTAATTCACAGCCCTTTTCAAACTTGATTATGTAAATAAATTAGGCATGTCTCTTCCAATTATGTTCAGTCATGGATAGATTCAGGGTGTGGGTAGATTTTACCAAATACCAGACTCTTGCTTATATATTCTCTAGACACCCCACCCCCCCGAAGTGACTATTCTAGCTCATAACAAATCTTTTGAGTTTCCAGTCTCTAAAGGTTCTAGTCAAAACCATTTATATTCCCTATAGCATAGGTCTCATAGCATAAAGTACTTTGAAATCAGATTGAGAATGTTATATTAGATGTTTCAGTTGCCTATTTCCCTAGAATGATATTTTCTAAGAGTGCTTCAGATTAACATCCCAAACTGCACATATAGCTGCAAACACAGAAAATAGATAATATCTATAAATATTCTACTGTGTCCACAATTACCATCTTGTTTGCATTATTATTTTATTATTCCTCCTCACCCCTGGTGATTATGTCTTGAAGCCTATTGGTATCCCCAGCTAAAGCAGACCCATTGAATAGTGAATCAACACTTAAATAAATTCTATTGATTCAATGAATCTACTCTGTTTCGGTATACCAAGAGGATTCAGGCACATGCTACTAACAGTGATTGGCTTGAGAACTCACAGAATTGGCAACTAGCTTTGTGGGTTCCCTGGGCACACTTGTAAAAGATCTGTGCTTATCGGAAACAACCAGCTGGCATTTGTAAGTCCTTTAAAATCACTGACTTTGGAGCTGTACTACTGGAGGTTCTAATAAGTTTATCTGTAACAAAGTAAAAAACTAGCAGAAATTATGGGAAAGTTATGTTATTATATTATGCTCATTATATTATGTTCTTCTGATATATGTATTCAGTCTGTGAGCATTGTAAATAAGCCCATAAAGATTAAAGATATTAGAGTCCTTACACTGGCTACCAGTCAGCTTCCAGGTGCAATGCAAAGTGTTGGTCATTACCTTTAAAGCCCTATATGGCTTAGGCCCGAGTTACTTGAAGGATCGCCTCTCCCTATATAATCCGCTCCGCACCCTCAGAACATCAGGGAAAAATCTACTGGAAGCCACCAATACAAGATTGGCGGCAACATCTAAGAGAGCATTCTCAGGAGTGGCTCCGAAACTCTGGAATGACTTGCCGGAGGAGATCCATCTTATCACTACTCTGGATGCTTTTAAAAAAGCACTAAAGACGGATCTCTTCCGGCGGGCCTACCCACCTGACTTGATATGACAGTTTAAATGGTCAAGGAATGACAGTAGCTAATTAGAAAGTGAAAATAGTATGGATAATTATTAAAGTTATGTGGTCCTTAGATTTTAACTGTATGTAATAATGTATGTACATTTTTATGATGATTTTATACTGTTTTTAATCTGTTGGAATCCCACCTCGATCCATGGGGAGAGGCGGGAAATATAAATAAATATTATTATTATATACAGAAGAAGAAGAAGCAGAAGAAGAAGAAGAAGAAGAAGAAGAAATAATAATAATTGTTATTGTTCTTTTTGCTGATGTTATTCCTACTAGTAACTTGCATTCTTATCCTGATTATAGTGGAAAGGGTTCTGACATGGTCAAGTATAGCATTTAGATTGAGAGAAGTAATAGCACCACTCTAGTATGCTTTGTTCAGGCCTCCACTGGAATACTGCTTCAAGTTCTGATATTGACAAGCTGGAGAGTGGCGCAGTGGTTAAATGCCTATACTGCAGCCACTCACTCAAAGCCATAAGGTGGCGAGTTCAAGACCAGCATAAGGGCTCAAGCTTGACTCAGGCTTGCATCCTTCCAAGGTCGCTAAAATGAGTACCCAGATTGTTGGGAGGCAAATAGCTTACAGTTGTAAACTGCTTAGACACTACTTAAGGGTATGAAACGGTATATAAATGAAGCTGTTTGTTTGTTTGTTTTTGTTTGAGAGTGTCCAGAGAAGGGCAACCAAAATGGTGAAGGGTCTGGAACCAACTTAGGGAGCTGGGTACATTTAGCCTGGAGAAGAGAAGGTTAAAAGGTGATATGACTACCCTATTTAAATATTAAAGGAATGTCATATCGAGGACGGAGTAAGGTTGGACATGGAGCAGTGGATGCAAACTACAAGAAAAAAGATTCTACCTCGATGTTAGGAAGAACTTCCTGACAGTAAGAGCTGTTTGACAGTGCAACACATTCCCTTGGAAAATGGTAGAGTCTCCTTCCTTAGATGGCCATCTGTTGGGGGTGCTATGGTTACATGTTCCTGCATGACAGGGGGTTGCACTTGATGGCCCTTGAGTTCTCTCTTCCAACTCTATGATTCTATGGAAACCCTAGGATAAAAATGTTACATTTCAAAATATGTTAAACCATTGTCCCTTAATATAGTTATATAACCAACCAGAGGGGAAGTGACCCTAGACTTAATCCTATGTAGCACTGAGGTCTGGTACCACAATTAACTACAGTTTCCAGGATTCCCTAGCACTGAGCCAGGGCAGTTAAAGCAGTCTCAGACTGGATTATTTCTGCAATGTGTTTTGGACCTTAGTAGCTGAGCTGAATGGAAATAGTGACCATAATGGTCTGTAACTGTGGAGTCCCGAACATCAGTAACATCAGTTCAGTACTGAGCAGCTAACAGTCCAGAAGTAATATGTCAAGCACTGACCTGTGATGTATTACTTTAAGCAACAAATTTTGGTCCACAGCTATAGCGAACCCTACTACATGGCTATTTGATGTATATTCACATATATCTGCATCTCTTTATTCAGCATTACCTTCTCTTCAGGTAAAGTGTCAAATTGCATAATACGAGATGGAAAGAGTATTTTCAATATATGTATTGTTTTGAAATGTTCAAATACAAAGTATACAGAGATCCTATTGTCAGATAGTGATTGGCAACCAAAAATTGTTCTGGTTACCAACCACCATCAGTCACTCACATCCATTCCCTTTTCTCATCATTCATTACTCATTCCATAGAACTGGAAAGAACAGCTTTAACATTTATTTTCTACTGAAATTTTTTGCAGATTTGTACGAGGGAGTATCCAAAAGTTTTAATGATCCACCTTTTAAAAAAAATTGACAGAAAATTTCTTTTTATTTGTAGTTGTTAACTTATCTCTATGTAGTTACTTTCTAGATTTACACATTTTTCCCAGAGTATCTTGACCCTCTGAATACCTGATAATGTAGAAGTTCGCAGATTACGCCTTACGAGGAGGTATCATAAAGTAATAATTATCACCCGGAAGTTATTAATGCATATTGATGAAATTTTGTTAGTGTCGTCATTGGTCCCTAAGTGCAAGTTGCTGAGAAAAGCAACTCATTGTGTCCTTTATTTTTGTGCCTGGCTCTGCCAGAAGTGACTAAAGTGTATAATCCTTGACAGGCGCAATCTGCAGGCTTCTACAATAATGGTATTTGGAAGGTCAAGAAATGCTGGGGGAAATGTGTAAATCTAGACAGTGATTACATAGAGATAAGTTAACATCTACAAATCAAAACAAACTTTCTGTCAATTTTTTTTAAAGGTGATAATTAAAACTTTTCGATACTCCCTCATAAAAGAGGTCTGCTGAAGCTTTTTTTATTGTGTTAGTATTAGTAAAGGCAAGGAAACTAATTGCATAAATTTGCTTGTGGAGATATATCACAGCAAAAATAATGCTCAGAAAAGCTTTTTATTAATGTGGCTACAGATGCTTTACTTTTAATTTGAATAGCTAGAATTTTACCTGAACGTGAAGTTTGGTATATCAGTATGTCTAATCCTGCAAAGGTAAACTCATCAAGGAGATTATGGTGGGAATGAAATTGTCAACGTATTTAATAAAGGAAGATGCATTTCTAATTAGTCCACAGTGCCTGTCATTGAAAATTAATTGTGGTATTATGTAAATGTCATGTTAATTAAGAGGGAAATATGGAAGTGCAATAACTTACAAAAAGTTACTTTTTGTTAATCTGTATGCAAAGTTACGAAGGGTTGATAGCAAAGTGTGTTTCTCTTTCTGAGTTTTTAGCTGAGGGTTCGACAATTTTTTTTCTTACCAGTAAATGATATAGATTGGCCTTTTACTTGAAAGCATTCAGAAATAGGTTTTTTTCACTACACCAACCAAAAGGTCGCCTTATACTAGATCTGGAAACAACGCCAGCATTCACTCTCAAGTGGTCATCTACACAAGATGATTTGACATCACAATTCACTTACAGTGATAGTCATGGGACTGAATCTTAGTATAACACTAACATCTCCAAATGTAATTGTGAAAACCCCATAGAGCACTAGCTTAGAATTTGGTTTTCTACAAGCATTACCATTCTTCTCAAAATGCAACTCTCTTTAAGAGGTGCCGATTGTTGCTAGAGAAGGTTTGATAGCTTTGTTACAACGCATTGCATGTTTCAATATAATTGTTTACACTGAGTCATTTTTATCACTGTCTCTTGCTTTTCCCTGTATCTATCTAGTTCTAGGACTAGGTGAAGCATGACTATAAGTGCTTTAGGTAACATAACTTTTTTTATCTTGTTCAAAAAATTAGCATAACTGATGGAACAGATTTCTCTCTATAATATTGGGAGACTTTCTGAGACTACCCTATATACTCAACTATAAGTCAACCTCATGCATAAGTTGAGGGCAGATTTTCGGGCCAAAATTACGGATTTTGATATGACCCCGATTAGTTGAGGTTAAACTTATGGTTGTGTAACAAAGGATGAAGCCAAGGAAAACGATGCCAAAGAACTTAACAGAATTCCAGCAGGTATAACTGTTTGTGCTCACTCTAAGGCTGGATGGAAGAGAGACCTTTCACCAGGGGATGGTTCCTTTTTTGACAAGAGTTAAAGTACAGTACCTACATTTAACCCATGGATAAGTTGACTCGGGTTTTGGGTTTGTTTGTTTGTTTTACAATTTTTGACCAAACTTTCTAAACTTATACATGAGTATATACAGTAAGTTTGTAAACCACCAGTCCTCTGGTAATTGGATGGCGTGTGCTGTATAAAAACAGATGCTCTAAAAAGGAAATGGATGACTGTCACATAACAAAATGATTCATCTAACTAATCAAACTGTAGGTTTATGTAAGAAAACTGTTGATCATACAGCAGCTTCTGTCTGTCAGTGAGGTACTTCTGCAGGTGAGCAGGTACGTTAAGCCAGTCTGGAAAAGTTTCACACAAGTAGATGATTTCTAGGTAGATGTAGAAGTAATTTCTTGAAATACAATTGCCTGGAACGTTTTGGTCACTGTTTCTTGTGAAATCTATAATTATATAATGCATAAAGCAATTCTTTCTTACAGTTATTAGTAGTAACATTCAAACAGACATATAATGAAATTCTGCATTACTGGCCCTGGATATACTTTGTCGCTTTAATCTATGATTGTAATATTTTACTCTAGAGTAAAGTGTGAAGCTCAGGTTATTGTTTTTTCCACAAGACTAGTGTGTTCCACTGAAGCTCAATGATAGTGTATACTTTAGTTTTTTATCATCATCATATGTCCAATTCATCATGCATCCAACTCAGACAATATGTTGCATGAATTGTAAAAGAAATGATGCTCCTGTCCTTTTTGAGTAAAATGTAAAATCAGATTTTATAAACTCTCAGCATAAAACTTACATATAATTTTATATATTCTAGTGGTACTTCACAGTAAATTACTTCAAGTGGCTGTCCTGACTCTCTTTAATTATTTTAATTTTCAGTTTGGGCATATATGACATAACATTTAACTGAAAATAGTTGTCTTTATTTGCAGTCATAGAATCATAGAATCATAGAAACTTAGAGTTGGAAGAGACCACAAGGGCCATCCAGTCCAACCCCCTGCCATGCAGGAATTCCCAATCAAAGCATCCCCGACAGATGGCCATCCAGCCTCTGCTTAAAAACCTCCAAGGAAGGCAATTCCACCACTCTCCGAGGGAGTGTGTTCCATTGTCGAACAGCCCTTACTGTCAGGACGTTCTTCCTAATGTTGAGGTGGAATCTTTTTTCCTGCAGTTTGTATCCATTGTTCTGAGTCTTGTTCTCTGGAGCAGCAGAAAACAAGCTTGCTCCCTCCTCAATGTGACATCCTTTCAAGTATTTAAACAGGGCGATCCTTCTCTTCTCGTATTGTTCAGTTTGAGCCTTGTCCAGTGTAGTAACAGAACAGTTCTGCTCCTAGTGAATCTGTTCATATAATTACATTCATGATACCCAGGAAGTTTACTATGGTAGCCAAACTTTTTTTATTATTGTTATTCCTCTTTCCAAGTGACATAAATATTCTTTAGGGAAATTGCTACCTGAACAAAGATTAAAAATATATATATCACACTAATTGAGTTACAGCTCATCAGTGCAGTGATGCTTACATCATACCCAACATGCTTTTTGTGAATGACTGTTGTTGTTTTTAATTCATTAGTTTATTTTCAATGCCAACACAAAAAATGAATACAAATACATTACTATATGTAAAGAGTCTACAGTGAGCCCTCATTATCCACCTGGTTTGGTTCTAGCACCACCCGTGAATACCAAAATCCATTCAAGTCTTATTATATTCAATAGTATACTAAAATAGTGCTCTTTATATAAAGTGGCAAAATCAAGATTTGCTTTTTGAATTTATTTTTTTATCTGTGTTGGAATATTTTGTATCTGTGAATAAATCATTGTTGTATCTGGATTTATTGATGAAGATTACATACATAAAAACAATTGTTATGAATAACGTCTATGAACAATCTCATGTCACCCTATTTAAACATTTCTTAAGATAGTACAAGAATACAAGAGACAGCATTTCTTCATATTAAACTACATTGGTTAATCTAGCAAGCATCTCATTCTTATTTCTTTATAATTCAAGTAAGCTTCAAAACTGTGAGCAAGAAATAACACCTACTGTGATGCTTATAAAAGGGATTCACTGTGATTACTGTTTTTCATTTCATGCTGTTAAGCATCACATTGATCTGTGGGGTGGGGAAAGTCTGTTAAAATTGTCTTTTAAAGTGATAATGAATTCTTTGGAGGGCTACAAAATCAGTATCTTACCAAATGCAATAAGGTACCATACATATTATATTTGGAAACAACTGTTCTTGTTATCATTTCTAATTTAATACCGATATATAGCTCTAGTATATGAAGACTGGTGTTCACTGGTGAGGTGGCAGTGGGAATAAATTATGTTCAGGGATTTCCTCATGAGTAGTGCGTTGTGCAAGTTGTGTTTGGGAGCATCTTGGAAAGAAAGTTATATTACATGGTGGTTAAAATTCTACAGAATGTCTGATTGTCCTGTAGGATAAAAAAAACATATTACAGGTAGGGAACTTAGAGAATAGTGACTGATGTCTGTAATGGTTGTTGTGATACTTGAATTTGAAACATCCTGGTTTATAGATCACACTCTTACAGTGATCAAGCCACAAGACACAACAAGCCAAGAATCCCTGGGAATTCTGACTTCTCAATAACTCCCATTTGCTGTAGGAAGAGCTAAACAAGCCATAGAACTTTGCTCCATTGTTGTTGTTTTGTTGTTTTGTGCAAATGCAAGAAACTACCTTTCTCTGGTTTCTTTCATTTTCAGGGGAAAAATATCTGTTCCCTCCCCCATTTGATTTGTGTCTCCAGTTTGTTAGAAGAGAAACAAACTAGAGAAGGATAACTGCCTATGTTCATACAACATGATAAAGCTCACTTGTTTAATGTTTCTTGCTTCAAAAAGAAGCAACTGTGCACTAGCAAGCAGCTCATTCATGAAATTTAGGATTTATGTCATGTTGTGTCTTGAAGATTTGCCTATTGTCAACTCTGCTGACTTTTCTGTGTGTGTGTGTGTGTACCAAGCAACTAATAACTGCACAAGCCAACCCACATATCAAGAGACCTATTTTACATTCTATTTTCTTTATTCTACTTGTTTTTACATCCTGTGGTTGAATTTCTGATATTTACTTTAATGACCTAACTGTAGGCTATATCATGATAACAATTCTTTTATCAAAACTGCAGTGCACTAGTATTTCCAGTCACATTTGCTGTAAATTCATTTTGGTTTAAGTGCTTAGATGTATGCCTTACTGAAATATATGAAATAATTATTAAGTAGTTTATTTAACAAGCTGTCCAGAGAATTGTTCTATGATGCATGTCGAAGGCTGTTATGCAGTGTAAACCTATTACCAACAACTAATAGCCAATTTTCTTTGCATAGGTAATGTTGGTTTTAATAAATATATTGTTTATGTACTTGATGCTTGTATATACAAATGAGGGCCAGGATGGTCTAGTGGCTTTAGTGTTGGACTAGGGTTCTGGAGGAGAGCCAGTGTGGTGTAGTCTTTTGGGAGCTGGATTAGGATTCTGGAGACCAGGGTTCAAATTCCGGCTTGGCCATGTAAACCCACTGGGCAAGTCACATTCTCCCAAACTCAGAGGATAGCCATGGCAAACCTCCTCTGAAGAAACTTGCCAAGAAAACCCCATGGTAATTTTGCCATAGAGTTGCCATAAATTGGAAATGACTTGAAGGCACACAACAACAAAAACAATAAAGGACTCTGGAGACTAGGGTTCAAATCCCTGCTTGGCATGGAAAGCCACCAGGTGACTTTGGGCAAGTCACTCAGTCAGCCTCAGAGGAAGGCAATGGCAAACCCAACTGAATAAATCGTGCGAAGAAACCTGCCCCCCATGAAGTTGGAAACAACTTGAATGCATACAACATATAAATATAATGGCTTGCTTTGGTATATTTTACTGACACCTGGACAATATGTGATCCTTTACAAGATCTTTAATGGTCAGTTTCTAAAGAAATTGGTCTACCCTTCAGATAATCAAACAGAGTTCCACTTGAATGTCAGTGTAACAAAAAGTCCATTGCTTGCTATTAGTAATTAGTAATTAGTACAGTATTTGATAATTTTTTACGAATTTGATTTTTTTAAATGATTTGATAAAATCTGAATATAATAATTTGTTTAAAAATGTTTTTGACTTTCTAGTATTTGTTTACACATGTGTGATCGTATGATCTGTATGAGTTCACACAAGGGCCATGGAACTAATCCTGTAGAATTCAAAGACAGGCATCTCGTAGCACCTTTGAGACTAACTGAAAAAGAGAAGTTGTTAGTATGAGCTTTTGTAGACTTGACTTTACTACATCAGGTGCATGGTGTAGCGTGGCATGTCCAGGAATGGACCTATATAAGTAATTTGTGTGCAAGAATGTCCATAGGAATGCAAAACTTTGTGGGTGTGGAGATGAAGTGACAAGATCATTTTTAACAAGAATTTTCCACTCTAAGCCATGCATCGGAGAAAGTAGACTCAAGTCTAAAACAGCTCATGCTACCAACTTCTCCCTTTCAGTTAGTCTCAAAGGTGCTACAGGATCCCTTTACATATTGATAGTTCAGTACAGTTTTTCCTTTGCTTTCATCTTAAAGCTGATTCCTTGCAGTACTGTTATACAAACTGCTGTATTAAACTCACATCCACTTGAGAAAAACAGTTTACCGTTTAACATGGGGGAAGCTGCTTGAGAGATGTCAAAAGATGTCATGAAGTCACAGGACTAAATTTTATTATTCTTCGGCTGTTAGTCAATGTATTGAATGGTTGGTGTAGGAACAAAGAACTCCTGTTAAAAATTTTCTGTTCTCATGGGGTTTTCTTGCCAAGATTTGTTTAGAGCGGTGTGCCTTTGGCTTCCTCTGAGGACGAGAGAGTGTGAATTGCCCAAGGTCACCCAGTGGTTTTCCATGACAAAGTGTGGATTTGAACCCTTGTTTCCAGAGTCTCCAAATTCTCAAACCACTACACCACATTGGCCTACTGTGTCTTACACAAGTTTCAATACGTCTTACATAGGTTTATATTAGTTGCACACATACTGGATGTAAGCCTGTTTCTGATTGTCAGTATAGAAATAGAAAAGTAATTTGACTGTCTGTGTTCTGTTCTCAGGTGGGCCACGCACAGATACAGCTCATGTCTCCTTAACTACAGCAACCAAAAGATCCTGCGAGTCAGGTAATCTTTATTTTTATTATATTATATTTGTGAGTTGTCACTCTGAATGAATGATTCATGACAGTTGGTTACATAGAAAGCCAAAGCAATCCAGGGTTTTTTGCATCCAAAATATGCCCAACATCCTTCCAATCCACCCCCCTCTTTCTCAGGGTATTTCAACATAGTAAACCAATTAAAAGCAACTGTTAAGAAATGTAGAATTAGCAGCACAGAAGTACACTCTCCATTGAGCAACAATAAGTTTTGGAAAGCGAGTATATTTCACAAATTCCCTGGAAAGCTCCAGTCATCAAGCAGGACATTCCATAGCCCTGAAGTGATTATGGGGAAGTTGAACTTGTAATCACTGATTTACATACCTCACAGAGTGTTGGCACATAGTTAAAGGCCCCTGAAGAAGGCCTTAATATATTAATTAGCTAAAATGCACATAGTTTTTTAAGAATAAAACATCACCCAGACATCTTGAAACATGTGTCTTTCATTCATGAGTTCTCTTGAATGACCTCCATTTTTGTGCATAAAGCAGATAATGTTCCAGAGAGCATAGACAGTGAGAAGAAATACTTTCTTAGGTATGCAAATCTCAGTTACAAAGAGCTTGAAGTGCCAACACTTTGAATTGTGGCCAGGAGTATACTGGTAAACAGAACATACTGAATATGTTCCCATTTCCCATCATTACCACAGGAAGCCTCATGCAGACTGTGTTACTAAAGTTTATCCTAGCAGTTATAGAAGCATGAATCAATATAGCAAGATCCGTCTTCTCCAGAAGCAGGCATAAGCTTACTTAGGAAGATGTCAAAAGAGATTCGTGATAATTCCTGTCACCTGGATATGTTGGAGTAAAGTAGAGTTGAGAAACAATTCTGGGTCCAATACTGATCTCATGGAAACTACTGTTTTACCTGTCACAACAAGGACCAGCCTCTTAAAGCATTGGGATTGCCTACCATGTGACCTCCATCTTACCCAGATTCAGTTTTAGCCTGATTACTTTCTCAGCCATAGCCTCCTAAAATTGCTTTGTAACAAACTGAAAAATGTTGAGGAAGGCTGTGTCATCCAGATATACTTACTGTTGCTTTACCTTGTCATGTTGGATTATCTTCACTAGAAAGGGAAACTTTAAACTTCCCCTGTTGTAAGATTTTATCAGGCAAATAACTTAAGAGACGAAGCATCTGAACATTGTATAATGTTTTTTCCAACTGTGCCCTTGAGAGGAGCTAGCCTAAATTTACAAGAAACAATTGTTTCATTGTCTCAGACTTATATTTATGAGCAGGTTAATTCTTCTCCACCAGTAAGAGATTTAGCAAAATCTGCATAGCTTCTTTCCCTGTTTGATCATGGCTTGGATACAAACCCTTTTCCTTTCCAGAACAACTCAACTGAGTAGGATTCCACTGATGCAGTAGTGATAGATGAGAGAGCTATCTTTTCTCAGGCTTGCTGTAATCTTGCACGCCTGCACATGAACTTAGTTTAGTATGTAGTCAGTAATCATTTTCAGTCTTACATTCATTATGCTTTAGTTGACTCCCAATGTATTTCATTGCCCTTACCTCCTTTGTCTTACAATTCTTCTTTATATACTAGAGTTTTTGTGTGCTATGTTGCTAACCCACCCCAGAGTATCAAGGGAATGCAAATGTTTATCATGTTATAGTAACCCTATAAAGAACCGGTGTGGTATAGTGGTTAGAGTGTTGGCCCAGGACTGTGGGACCAAAGTTTGAATTCCTGCTCAGCTACAGAAATTTGAGCAAGTCATTCTCTCTCGGCCTCAGAGGGTGGCAATGGCAAAACCACTCTGAACAATCTTGCCCAGAAGACTCTGTGATAGGTTCACCTTAGGGTTGTCATAAATTGGAAACAACCTAAAGGCACAAAACAGCAAAGTAATCCTATCCATTTTGTGTAAATCAGTTTTGTATTATGCATAAAGGTTACAACATGAACAAACACTTCTGACAGTCTTGGTAGATGTAAGATCCTTGGTATATCACTGGTGTAAAGATATGCTGATGCAATGAATTAGAGTTCAATAATAATTTTGGAGTGGGGAAAACAAGCCTGCCCAGATGAATAATTTACAAATATAGTATAAAAATGTTTATATTAATGTTGAGATAAAGAAAAAATTCACTAGAATATGATTTAAATTTTGAATGAAGGGGAAATATTTTGTTTAAAATGGTCATATTAATGTTCTTTCTATCACAGTACAACACCCTCTCATTTTCTGCAATAAAAAGCCCAGTATCAGTCACAGAGGAAGAGAATTCCATTTACTACTCTTTCTTCCACCTGTACCACAATTTCCTCTAAAACAAATGTCCCTCATAATTTACATAAATAAATGTTTATAGTGAATATTGCAATCTCTCTCTCTCTCTCTCTCTCTCTCTCTCTCTATATATATATATATACATATACACACACACACACATGCACTTCATTCATTCATAAGTTTCTCTTTTAAAAACTGAGTTGGATAATATATTTCATAATAGCAATTTCCACAGATTTGTTTTTCACTGTATAAAAAAGAGGTCATATGGTGTGTATTTGATGATAAAAGTATGCATTTGAAAATATGTGCATTTGGTATAATCACAAAACTACAGTCCTACAAGGAAAAAAGCAAATTATCAGTAGAGAGAGTTAAAATGGAAAGTGCATTACACCTCCCCCACCCCCTTTTTTTTTAAAAAAAGAAAAAGGTTCCACCCTTTTTCTTTTTTGGGGGGGGGGGCTACTATTAAGCCTATTTTTGTTTCTGAGTAGTGGCCTTCTTTGCATTTCCTATCTTAGGAGGTGAAATAGTTTCCTCCTTAAAACCACAATGTATTCTGTGACCAACATTTAATTATTATTCCTAATGAGAATACACTCAGTGCATAATAATGGGAGTTTGATATGTCTGCATTTATATAAGCTCCATTTATTTAGTGGGTCTACACTAATTGAAGTATACTACAATGGACCCTCGATTTATGTGGGGGATCCGACACCACCACCACCCTGTGTAAAAGAAATACCACAGGCCCTCAAGTCGTGTTCTTTTCAGTTGTGTTGCTCTCCTAGACACCACACCATGTGCATACCATAAGTATGCACACTATTCATTTAACAGTGGCACACAGTCTGCATGACATCAAGTCCACGTATGGTGAGCCCACATATGGTGTGGGCATGCTGTATTTTATGTAGATTTTAAGTATAAGTCCACAGTAGTCACCTGTTAACTAGAAGATTTTGTTTTGCAAGATAGGGGAGGGGATGAACAACTTTAAATGCTTCCCAACTTGATTGTTCATTTTGAGTGCTAGAAATAAGTGTAGTTGAAATACCAAATCTGGTGACTAGTTCATTGGATTTGGTTTGGTTCTATGTTTAAGCCTCCTCTTCAGTGCTCACATTTTTATTACACATAATGTGTCCAGCAAGGACAAAAGCTCTAGTCCTACCATTAATTAGTATTCTATTGCTCTGCAGTGGTAAAATGTAAAAAAGGTTAGTGACACTTTTTATTATAAAAACAACTTGGAGAGAGTTTTGTTGTTCAGTTGACCTTTAAAGTGCTCTTTAAAGAGATCTTCAGTATTTGACTGGTGGAGGACACTATGTTACAAATCCAACTATCTTTCGGCCTTTTCACTGGAAGGTGTGTTGTGATAGAACAAAGGTGTGCTGTACATCCTGGAGTGACAGTGCCATTAATGACCCCCCCTTTTTTTTTTCTTTTTTTCTTTTACCTTGCTCAGTTCTGAGTTGTCCTAACAGAACAGCACATCAAGCAAGGCTGTAAATAAAAGTTATTACCTAATAGGTGGGCACTGAAGTGGAACATGCAGGAGCAGAGGCATAGAGGCCTTATTACTTCACATCAGCAATTATAAACAGGATAAAGTGCCCAGGGCTTGCACTTGACACAGCAAAGGCTAATAGAGGCTATTAAATGATAATGGTCCAGGATAGCATGATGGATGTTAGCGGAATTTTACTGTCTTCTTTTCCAAGCTAATTCCGATGCCATTTGTATTCCCTCTTCCATATTTCCATATTTTGAAGGGAAATAGACAGATCTCATTCCTTTCCTACCAAGATGTGGTAAAGTGCCCTGTATAACATAATGCTGGCTCCCCAGAGTTGCACTAAAAAGAGTGCAAAAATTCCATGGTTACTGTACATTTAAAATAATTGGCATCTGAACTTCTGTCTCAATTTTGTCTTTTCCTAAAGAACTTTGTATACTTCACCAAACCTTGGGTTACGCTGAACATAGTGATATTTATTCAGTTTATTTGTTTTTAAACAATTCTGAGCTGCCTGTTAGATACCACCATCTAGTTTTCCATTGACCACTAATTCTTTCTTTTAGAGGTTTACAGTGTTTTTGATACCCACCTGCGAAGTTCTGTCTTAGAACTGATAAAGTCCAAATGTCTTTCTTACACCATTAAAGCACAGTGGTCCCTGTTATCCGATGAAGTTTGGTTCCAGGAGCCACTGTGGATACCAAAATCTGTGAATACTCAAGTCCCATTAAATACATTGGCATAATAAAATGATGTCCCTTATATAAAATGGCAAAGTCAAGGTTTGCTTGTTTGAATTTATATTTCTTGGAATATTTTCAATCTGTGGATGCTTGAATCTGTGGATAAAAAAATCCGTAGATATGGCCGCCTGTATTTTGTATTCATCAAGTTATGTTTTGACATTTAAAAAATAAATACATAATTTGGTGGGGTGGAACTATCATATCTTTAACACTGAAGTGGCAATAATTCAGGCTAGAGTTGGTTCTTGTCTGGTTTACCAGAGCATGGTTCAGCAGTGGTTTAGCCAAATTTACAACATTACCTAGTATTAGGAGGGAAGTGAATCCTGAAATACAAAAACCTGCTCCAGGAATTGAAAATAATTATTCTGGTTGTAGATTTCCCTTTGCTATATTCATCAAGGTATGTAAAAGGAAATATTCATCCATTTTTTAAAAAAAAAGTCTAGAATGTACAGTTCTGCAGCTTCTCTTTCTTACACGTGGTGCAGTTGTCAATGAGTGAATTGGCTGACTAGTGTCTTATCAAAAGTAGTAACCTCTTCAAAAAGAGGTTCCCAAACAATCCAGGTTTGCTACAAATGCACCAAGATACCTTTCTACTATTAAATGATTGTATGTACATTGCTGTGTAAATTTACAGTGCTATATAAATAAAGGTTAATAATAATAATAATAATAATAATAATAATAATAATACAAGCTGCTCTTTGAGTTTTATAGTTTAACCTCTTCACATTCACAACCAAAGCTCTTTTCTATGAGTTTTGCAGGTTAAAAAACCTGCAATATGGGTCACTTGAATCCTCCTTGAAAAATTCAGTTTACCAAATGTGATTTGGGCTATTGCCCCCTCTCCCCATCTTCCATACTCTGTAATATGTAAAAGATATGTTTAAACATATTAATAGATTTTTAAATCCTCAGTGTAGTTGACCATACATAGCAAACTCATTTTCTAATGGCATCTTTTCCTTCCCTCTTAGGGCAGTTACTGTACTCTTAGTTCTTTGCTCAGGGAAGAACAGACTGGCTCTGTTTTCTCCTTGTGAAACTTTTACTTGATAACCATATTAAACATAGTTGGCCCATATCCAAAACACAAGCTGTCTTAAGTATAAACAAATTTTGGTATGAGATTGCCCAGAGTCTCATGTTGAGGCAAAGTTGCCTGGCTTACTTGACAAAACAGTTAATTCTGACAATAGATATGGCAGTTTAATTTCATTCCTAAATCATAAAAGCAACTGTAGTAAACCACACTGAAAGGAAGGAACGTACCTTCCTGTCCCAATGTTTAGGAATTTTTATTCATACCAGCACCCTACCCTTGCCTTCAGGGTTTCACAATGTTACATGCTTAAGAAATAGGATGCCATTGACAAGAGAAGAAATTATATCATTGTTCGCTAAGA
Organism: Urosaurus nigricauda; assembly: GCA_034509955.1. Lineage (NCBI taxonomy): Eukaryota > Metazoa > Chordata > Lepidosauria > Squamata > Phrynosomatidae > Urosaurus > Urosaurus nigricauda. Next base: position 329,917,136 of record JAOEGL010000001.1, read on the forward strand.
TAAATGTAACAATAGAGAAGAGATTGTTTAATTCCCCAAATTTAAGAATTAGTGCACCAATATAAAGTTAGGTTGTGGCTAGCAATACTGTAATATTATTATCTTGGAACATGATCTTGCCACAGGGCTGGAATGCATGATAGTACAGCGAGTCTGGGGTAGAAATATTTAGGAAGTAAATGATGGCCACATTCTTAACTGTCCTCCTGCAGTACAAGAACTTTAAATCCAATGTTTTGTCTTCATGTATTCTATTCAGTTTTAAAATAGTTTTGTAGAACAGTTTTTGTGTGCTTAATTTTTAATAATCATGTCATGGTTGGTATATCATTGATTTAGCAGTTATATAGCTGTTCCTCTGGGGTACTTTAAGTTAGTGGCAGAGTATTATAAATTTCTGTTATTCAGCAACATAGTCTTTCTTATGAGTAATTTGTTGTTAAGAACAAGTTTAATAAATTAAATAGGCTGTTTCCATGAAACATTAGCATTTGTCATTGGAAAAGTAATTCAAAAGAAATTTAAGTATAATATTTTAGAATGGTTTATTTTTTTTTCAAAAGCACATTTCTTGTTCTCTATAAATAAAAGACCATTTTGAGTATATTTGATTCGGAAGATGAATTGTAGGAAATAATAGAAGGTCCTAGCAGTTAGATTGGGAATACCTTTTCATTCTCTTAGACAAAAGTTTTTGGATAATAGGAAACTAAATAGGAACTTTGAAAATTTGTCCTTCCTATAGTTACCAACTTTTCAAAGGTACATGAAAATTAAGCTTTCAGTAATATGACTGACCATTAAAATTCACATAATATACCTTGCAAAAAGCTTGTTTCCCCAGTTCAAAATCTGTAGCAATTAAGGCTTCAGGGAAAATATTTTGTGTGTGCTAAATGTTGCACACTTGCAAATGTAAACTGTACTTATTGTAGACAAATATTTTTTGGATAAACAAGGCAAACACATTTAACTTAAGGATTCTTATCTGTTTCTTACTGCCAGTATGTACAACATGGCTAACTTTATCTTGGCTTGAACACATTACACAGTGTTTTCATAGGCCAGATTTATTTGTTTGCTGCTACTCTGGTCACCTTTTCTTCTCCCTGCACCCATGATCTCATTTGTTCCACAGTTATAGCATTATGATTGCACTTGAACTGCTATGGCTGGTTCAACTGGAATCCTAAAGATTATACTTTGATGAAACATTAAAGTTTTCTTGCAGAGAATTCTAAGTATCTCATAAAACTATAAATGCCAGCATTCCATAGAATGAGGCCATGGCAATTATATCATTGTGCAGTGTGAAAGAGATGCTGTTCTATATACATTTGAGACCTCCTTAGGACTCTTGGCAGCCTGCTTCTCCTCTTCCCTTCCTACTACTTCTACTACTTCTTTCTTTACCCCATGCCTAGTGTGCTGAATTTATTTCTTGATGGCATAAAGTTTGTTCTTTAATAGTTTAAAGTATATGCTGCTTGAAGATTCATTGCTTAATGCCCTTACTGATGTTTACACAGGTAGGAATCCTAAATGTCAGAAGTGGGTGGGAAACTGATGGTGTGTCTAATACTGTCATCATGCCAAATACTAAACTATGTGTAGCTTTGCTTGAGAAGCAAGTAAAAATGTAGGAGCTTTTTTTTCCCCTTCCTTGGCACTTTATATCCTTTTCTTTCCTATTTACATATTTCCTTGGACATTTTCAACTTGCTTATCTTCATGGAGAAGAACAATTCTGTGAAATATCAGGAAAGTGCCAGAGTGCTGTTAGTGAAACAATGTATGTACAGTCTGAAAATGCTGCTGTGGCAGGAGATTAAGAGAGACTGAAATTTTTGTAGTGACAGTTTTGACATAGTTTATTTGAAAATTATGTGGAGAGAACATTAAACAATGAAGACATGAACTGTGACAGTATGAACAAATGTTAGCTGCAGCTGGGGGAAAACATTTTTAAGGAGATTGTTCATTCCGCTCAAGACTACAGTAAAATTTTTGTTCCCCTCCTTTACTTAATAACTCTTAATAACTCTCTAACCAGATTCAAAATTAAGTTAAAGACTATATTGTTTAGGGAAGCATTCCCAGGATTGTGCCATCTGCCACAGGATGCCTCCTTTTAACTAGGTATTAAGAAGTCAAGCCCTCCCTCCAGTCTATCTGCCTTGGTCCAGGCCGCAGAGGGAGAGAAGAACCACTGGACCTCATCCCCCTTCCCACCACCCTTCCCTTCTCCTTTTGTGTTGTCTCTTTTAGACTGTAAGCCTGAGGGCAGGGAACCGTCTAAATATAAGATTCTATGTACAGCACTGTGTAAATTTACAGCGCTATATAAATAAAGGTTAATAATAATAATAATAATAATAATAATAATAATAATTTCCCACCTCAATGCTTCAGAGTGTTTACATTTAAAAGAACCTGCTCCCTTAGAAATGTAAAACAGAGAATTTATTATTTCCTGTGTATGTTGAGTTTATACAGTTGACCTTCCATATCAATAAATTCTTCATCCATGGATTCAACCAAACATCCATGTCTTAAAAATATTTTTTTAATATATAAATTCCAAAAAGCAAACCTTGATTTTACTGTTTTATATAAAGGACACAATTTCACTACCCCATTCATTTAATGGGACACATCCATGGATTTTGGTATCCACAAGGGGTCCTGGAACCAAAACCCAGTGGATACCAAGGATCCATTGTACAGTAATTAAGGGCTGTTCGACGGTGGAACACACTCCCTTGGAGGGTGGTGGAGTCTCCATCCTTGGAGGTCTTTAAGCAGAGGCTGGATAGCCATCTGTCGGGGATGCTTTGACTGGGAGTTCCTGCATGGCAGGGGGTTGGACTGGATGGCCCTTGTGGTCTCTTCCAACTCTATGATTCTATGATTCTAATTATATTTCAGCAGTCAGCACACTCAACATAGCACATTTCCTTTCCTCCTATCCTAGTTCTTCACAGATGCATTTATTTATTTATTTATTCATTCATTCATTCATTCATTTAAAAGAATTAAAAACATCATTTCACCTACCAAAGTGAGTTTCAGGGTAGAATACAAAAATTACACTATACTACACTACACTACACTACAATATCATAAAATTCAGCAAAACATTGGTACATGAATTAAGAGTAGTTAAAATTGTAACTGGGTTTTAAAATGCAGGGTATCTTTCATTTCTCTCTCTCTGTGGTTCCTTCCCTTCGGACTTCAAACATGCTCTCGTTTCCCCAGTTCTGAAGAAATCCTCTTATGATCCCTCTTCTTTGTCTATCGTCCGATCTCTCTTTTTTCTTTCTTTCTAAGGTTCTGGAACAGGTCATTTATTTTTGCTGTCCTGAGTTTCTCGAAGCCAACTCCATCCTAGACCCTTTTCAGTCTGGTTTCTGCCCACGGCACTCTACAGAGACGGCCCTCACCAAGATCTCAAACGATCTCTTCAGGCCAAGGCAAATGCCTCTATTCTTATTCTCATTCTTCTCAATTTGTCTGCGGCCTTCGACACTGTGGATCACTTTCTCCTGGTTGATATACTTTTTGACCTCGAGTTTTCTGACTGTTCTCAATTGGTTTAAATCTTACTTGTCAGATAGATCTTTTGCAGTGGTCATGGGTGGTCAGACTTCCTCCTCTGTTCCCTTATCTGTTGGAATTTCCCAGGGCTCTGTCCTAGGTCCCCTTTTGTTTCCTCCATACACATTGTCCCTTGGTAAACTCATCAGTTCTTTTGGTTTCTCCTACCAGTATCATCTGTACGCCGATGTCATTCAGCTGTATCTTTCCACCCCAACCTTTCTCCTGGGCTAGAACAGCAAGTCTCATCTTGTCTGACTACTGTGAATGCGGCATCGGCGCTTAAAGCTCAACATGTCTAAGACAGAGCTTCTTGTCTTCCCACCTAAACCCCACCCTTCAATACTCCTTTTCTGTTTCTGTTGATGACACTTCTATTCAACCGGTTCAACAAGCTGGCAGTCTTGGTTTCATTTTTGATTCTTCTCTATTTCCCAGATCCAAGCCACCACCAAAGCCTGTAAATTCTCTCTTTACAGCATTGCTAAAATCCGTCCATTCCTCTCAGCCTCTACTGCCAAGACTCTGGTCCATGCCCTAGTGTTATCGTGACTACATTATTGCAACCTTCTTCTGACAGGGCTTCCTCTCTCACACCTCCATCCTCTAATCTCCGTCCAGAACTCAGCTGCACGTATTAGCACATCTGCTCGCCATTTTGACCATGTTTCTCCTCTTTTATCCTCCCTTCATTGGTTTCCCTTCCCCTTGCACATCCAGTACAAGCTTTTGTTGTTGACTTTCAAAGCCCTCCATGGACTGTCCCCTCCTTATTTATTTGAACTTCTTTCACCCCTCACTCCTTCTCGTACCCTCCACTCTGGTAGTCAAGGTCTCCTGTCCCAGCCTAGGATCTCCACTGCTCCGTCCCCTATTCATCCCTTCTCACTTGCTGCCCCTCACTCCTGGAACCTCCTTCCCCTATGAGCATGGCTCATTACTTCTATAGACAGTTTTAAAACTGAGTTAAAGACCACTTTGTTCAGGGAAGCATTCCCAGAACTGGGATTCAGAGCAGCTTCATAATATTAAAATGCCTAGCCTAAAGAAGAAGGCCCTCCCTCCATGCCATCTGCCATTGTCCAGCCTCAGAGGGAGTGTAAATGCCCAACGCCATCAGGCCTCTCCTGTGCAAGCAGCAGGGCCCTCCCTCCAGTCCATCTGCCATGGTCCAGGCCTCAGAGGGAGAGAAGATGCACTGGACTTGGTCCCTCTTCCCACCACCTTTCCCTTCTCCTCTGTCTCTTGTCATTTTTAGATTGTAAGCCTGAGGGCAAGGAACTGTCTATTTCAATTTGACTGTATGTACAGCGCTGTGTAAATTTACAGCGCTAAATAAATAAAGCCTAATAATAATAATAATAATAATAATAGAAGCTTTGTAAGATGATACCTAAAAAAGAGTATAATGTGACTCTCTCTAATTCTACCTAAACAAGCAGTCAAAATTCTAGATGCAAATTCTGCACTAGGTAAATCTTTCCAAATGTTTTCATGGATAGTTCTGCATAATACATTAAAGTAATCCAACTAGGAGTTACTGCAACCTGAGCTTCCATAGCCAGACTATCTCTTGTCCAGGACAGAGCTCATCTGGCAAACCTGCCAAACACAACCCTGTTTCCCCAATAATAAGACATTCCCAAAAAATAAGACCTAGTAGAAGTTTTGCTGAATTGCTACATATAAGACCTTCCCCGAAAGTAAGACCTTGCAAATTTTTTGTATATAAATATATATACAGTATATAATAAATTTTCATTTTTTTTATTTTATTTTATTTTATTTTTTGGTTCAACAATAAATGTGAATGCTTCTTCATGGAAAAAAATAAGACATCCCCTGAAAATAAGACCTACCGCATCTTTGGGAACAAAAATTAATATAACACACTGTCTTATTTTTGGGGAAAGATGGTAATAGTTGCCTGAGTTACCAAACCTACCTGGGCCAATACAGTGGTCCCCTGGGTTACGAAATTAATTCGTTCCGGCACCTTTTTCGTAAGCCGAAAATTTCGTAACCCGGGGCCTATTTCCCATAGGAAATAGGTAATCTGTTCCGAGGCCTGGCCGAAGCCTGGCCTGGCGGGGGCCTCCTGGCTAAGGAAAGGAAGGTCCGATCCGGCGGATCGGGCCTTCTTTTCGTCAGCCGCGGGGGCCTCCTGGCTGGGGAAGGGAAGGTCCGATCCGGCGGATCGGGCCTTCCTTTCGTCACCCACGGAGGCCCAGCCTGGCTGGGGAAGGGAACCTTCCCTTCCCCAGCCAGGCTGGGCCTCCGCAGCTGAGCCAGGCTGGGCCTCCGCGGCTGAGGCGAAAGGAAGGCCCGATCCGCCGGATCGGGCCTTCCTTTCGGTAGTCCGTCCCTTGTCCTCCGAAGCCTGGCCTCGGAGGAAAAGGGATGGGAGTCCGTCCCTTGTCCCCCGAAGCCTGGCCTCGGAGGAAAAGGGGTGGGAGTCCGTCCCTTGTCCTCCGAAGCCTGGCCTCGGAGGAAAAGGGGTGGGAGTCCGTCCCTTGTCCCCCGAAGCCTGGCCTCGGAGGAAAAGGGGTGGGAGTCCGTCCCTTGTCCTCCGAAGCCTGGCCTCGGAGGAAAAGGGGTGGGAGTCCGTCCCTTGTCCTCCGAAGCCTGGCCTCGGAGGAAAAGGGGTGGGAGTCCGTCCCTTGTCCTCCGAAGCCTGGCCTCGGAGGAAAAGGGGTGGGAGTCTGTCCCTTTTCATCCGAAGCCTGGCCTCGGAGGAAAAGGGATGTCCCTTTTTTTCGGATCCCGGGGGATAATTTTTGGTCCCGCCGGTTTCGGATCCCGGGGTTTTCTTAACCCGGGGGATTCGTATCCCGGGGGACCACTGTAGTTGACAAACATAATTCCAAGAGGATCCCAGGCTGCACACCTGTTCAAGGATTTTTCAAACCCATTCAACATGGTCTGTTCTCCAACTTCTCAGACCTGGGACCCATCACCCAACAGCACTCCGTTTTATCAGGAGTCAGTCTCACTCCCAGTCCAGGTCATTACTGAGTTCAGAGAGTGGCCCTCTGCAGCCTGAACTGATTGAGAAAAAATTACAAAACAAAACTGAAATAATCGCTTCACTTCAGCAGCTTCATATAAATGTCAAAGCCCATGTGGGGGAAGTAAGAACGTTGAAGAAACCTTGAGGCACCATGTGGTAGAACAGAAATCCCCCAAATTTACAAAGAAAAGCCAAATATCTCCATTGCCCCTATGCCTAACCCTTAGTCTTGATCTAACAGGGCACTGAAGGTCCCCTGAACTCTAGGAGAAATTAGAAGACCAGGCCTAGTGAATCAAGGATCCAACTTTATTTAGAGAAAGAAATGCATTTCTTTCTCCCACCCTGACAGACCAGAATCTGAAACAAATGGGATCCCTGAGCTATATTACATTCTATATATAGTTTGCCAGACTTAACAAGTCATTACAAAGTGCATGTGCTGAGAAAATTCCATGAATGGATTCAGTAGTTTTGACATCTGGCATCAGTTGATTCTATACAGCATTCTGTAAGATAAACAACCATTCCCCAGTCTTGAGTTTTCGTTTTCAAATTATCGACTTCTTTCTGCATTTAGGTCATGTCTTCCGTTGTTCTGTTTTTTAGCTCAGCTTGTCCAGTTTCCTTCTTATGTTCTTATCCCTTTAAAGTCTTTACGCATCTTTTTAATTTTTTTCAACTTTTAAAGTGTTTGTAATCAACAGTCTGTCAGCTTTTCAGTAGTTTCAATGGAACAACTTCTTTGATTGACCACCATCATTATATCTGTGCCTTAGTTCCTTTTCTAGTGAAAAGCTAGTTTTGATTTGGTTTTTAAAGCTAATTTCTATCTTCCTACAATTTAGCTATAGCAGAGTCTTGCTCAATACTGAATATCTTCTATCAATTTTTTAAAGGAATTAAATATTGAAACAATTTGTAGTTAAATCTAACTTCTATCTTGTTACAGTTTATATGTAGTAGAATCTTATTCAGTACAAAATATATTTTTTCTATCAATTATTCCAGGCAACTTGTAGTATAATTGTTATTGATTGTATAAATCAATTATTAACATAATAATTCACAAACTGCACTTCACGCAATAATCTTTTAATAATAAATACTTAATTTTATATATTATCTGTAATACACTTTAACTGTTTTTAAATAAACAAAATCAATTGTGTTAATATTAATCAATATTCAAATTAATTATCTGATGTACAATCTAATATACAGTTATCTTTTACCACGTAATTCAGAATCAGTTATATTAATGTTAATTGATAGCTAATCAAATTAATTATATTTTTTAAAAATACTTTGTTAATAAAAAAGAGTTACAAAAGACCATTCCGTATATTCAACACATTTCTGGTTTGTGTTATTTACACTCTTTACCCCCCGCCCCCCCCCCCATGGCTTATTATCTCCCCAACATTCCTTTCTATTCTATCCAGCATTGCATATTTATTCCTCTGTTCCAACAGTAAATTTTCCAGTCCTCTATCTCACTTTCCTTTATTCTCTTATATTATTTTCAGAACAAGTGAGATCATCCTTGTAGTTCTCTATATATGTTTGTTTATACATTTCACATATTCCCTTTTATATGCATATGTATACACCTCTATTTTATATGATTACACAGTCAGATATTGTACATCCTAATATTTAATTTCATTCTTAGCCTGTTACTTGACATTCACCTTATCTCCTTTCGAACCAACACTCACTAATGGTTTTTACCATTTTTCTTTACAATCTAACATAATATACAATCTAACATAAAGTTATTTAATATACAATCCAGTACTTAGTTATCCCTTCAGACTCAGGTATCATATTAATATCACAGTAATTAATTCAATGCAGTCATTACACCTATGAAATTAGTAATTTAAGTACCTTAGAATCCTTTCTTTGGGTCTTTACACGCACTTAAATAAAATAAAATAAATATATCTGTTAAATATATCTATATTAACTAAATCAACTTTGTGTATATAATTTTTGACATTGTTTAATTATTATATCATCCAAGCACATCTATAGGTCATATAATTCCAATTTAAATTCAGTGTTCAACTATGCAGTTGTCTTTTGTCTGATCTAATACCTTTCCAACTCTACTTCATGCATCCAGCCCCACACATCTCCATTGTTTAGATCACCATCTGCTCTGGTTTTCCTTTCAAATCAAAGATCCATATAAGTGTCCAAATTGAAGTCCAATCCAAAATAAGGATCTGATTCAGACTCCACTACACTCCGAGGCAGTGTGTTCCACCTTTTACTGTCAGGAAGTTCTTCCTAATGTTTAGGTGGAATCTCTTTTCCTGTAGCTTGAATCCATTGCTCCATGTCCTAATCTCTGGAGCAGCAGAAAACAAGTTTGCTCCATCCTCAGTATGACATCTCTTCAAATATTTAAACATGACTGTCATGTCACCCCTTAACCTTTTCTTCTCTATGTGTGTATTTCATTTTTACTGCCCAAGTGTATATCCTACACTGTTAAAATTCATTGTTTTTTTCCCCCCAGCTTTGTAATCTGTTATGGTCATTTTGAACTCTGATCCTGTCCTTTGGGGTATTAGCTACCCCCTCATAATTTAGTTTCATCTGAAATTTTGATAAACATGTCATTTATTCCATCATCCAAGTAATTGATACAGAAGTTGAATAGCACTAGGCCCAGGTCAGAACCCTGTGTTACCCCGCTGCAAGGATATCATGGGGGACTTTGTCAAAGTCCTTTTCTATGACTTTGGTCTTTATTAACAAATGTAATGTTTGTCTAAAATAAATTAAGATGTAGTAATAGGGAGGGGGTGCCAACAAATCTTAACTCCACACCATATATTATCTTGGCTTCAGTGCCAAGTTCTAGGAATAAATGTGCTGCTTCTCTGTGTTTTTTGAACAGAAATTAGACACTAGTAGCTGTTGGTCAGTTCACTAGTAAGATCAATCTCAAATAACACACATCTGTTAACATCTGTTAACTCAGATGATAGTGCAACTACTAATTCAGTAAGATATAGAGTGGATTTAATCCCAGTAGACAAGATATATAGTGTGATTGCCTAGTGACTCCTCTCCTTTGACAGGATAAGGAGTGGAATAGGCTCCAGGGGTATCAGAACTGTTGTCAAATATGGGCAAAGAAAAGACCTCAAAGCCTGTAGTGTGGGCTTTGCCCAGATGTCTTACTATTGGCAGAAGTGATGGGGACAGAATCTTACTTCTTTTCCCACTTCATTGATTGTAGCTGAGCATTCTAGTGACTTGGCTCTCACTTGAAGCACATGCCCACATAATCTTTTGAAGCTGGTAGGTTTGGGGAAAAAACCATATTTTACTCACTGCAGTATTCTCAATGTTACTAGTGTATTGAACATTAGCTTCCCCTTTCTTATAGATGATTTACCTCAAGCACCTTTCAATTTACAATTTCATAAAGAAATGGATTTTCCTACCTCTGCTCTTTCTGAAGAACAGCATTTTCCCAAGAGAGGAAAACATTACAAATAAGTTTATTAAAATATGTAGTGTCTTCTCTGGCTTTAAAGAGACCCTCTGAGCCTGTAGCAGTATGTACATGTTGCTTAGTTTATCTTGTCTGTGTATAATCATTTACATTTAGATTGTTATCCTTGTAGCGAGAGGGATGCACAGTATGGTGCTTTCATGTACCTTCGTTTGGATATTGCAGCTTCAGCTAGCAAACTGTGTTCTAAAAATCTCTTTCCTGCACAGCTAGGAAATAGTCTGAAATTGTGTTCAATTGTTTTTTCATCACAGCCATCACTGGTTTGTATGGGGGGGGGGGTAGTGGATGAAGCTGTATAGAAGGTTCTGTAAACGAGATGAAAAACAAAGGTTGCCTGTGCTGGTGTTCTCTCTTCACATGCTGACACAGTCAGTGCTACAACCAGGAAGGGTTATACAATTCTGTCTTTATGAAATCAGTAAGAAATGTTTGGAGGAGCAAACGTAATAACAGTTCCTGACCAAGGACCTGTTTTGATAATTAAGAGAGCATATGTATTTGAAGGAATTAAAACACACCGTGTGCAAGTGAGTCTACTTACAAATTGCAAGTTGTATGCATTAATCCTATGAGTAGACCAGAGGCCTCACTAAAGAAAAACCTAACTTAAATATCTTTCCTGAAAAAAAACCCAACAGATTCACAGCTGGAGAGTGAAGCTTCCCCTGAGAAGCGACCACGGTTACTGGAGGACAGTAATGACAGGCCTGAAGAAATCAGCCGTTCCAAACAGAAGAGCAGACGCAGATGTTTCCAGTGCCAAACAAAACTGGAGCTAGTACAGCAGGAATTGGGATCATGTCGCTGTGGTAAGAGATTAAACTCTGGTGGCCAGAGATTAAGTTTTCCTTTAGAGTCCTGTTAAATCCTCCCTTGCATATCTTGGAATAATCTGGGTTGCTTAATTGTGATACAACATTAACTGATAAAGAACATTAAAACAGTACTTGCATAATTAAAAGAGTTGTGGCCTGGAAAAATTCTTTGCCAGTACACTGAAGGATTGCTCACTAGTATTTAAAGAGGTAGGTTATAGAGTTCAGCTGTATGTCTAGGGAAAGATATATCAGTTGTCAAAATGTTCTTGTTGAGTAGCAGAACCTGTATGTCTGCTCTTGTAACATCAGATATAATTCTTTTATAAAAGAAATATGCCCAATCTGGTGTTTCTTGACATATTCAAGAGCCCCAGCATAACACTTGAGCTTGCTTTGGGTTTCTCTATCCATTGTATGTGTAAACTAAGTGCTTTATATAAAACTAAGGGATCTTTATATGGTACCTTGAAACATCTTGTGTCCATCTTTCTTGGGTGAGGATGATCAAACAGTCATAGTGAGAAGAAACCTGGGTATAATTCACAGAATAGCTACAGTAGAATATTTATCACAACATTTTTTTCAGTACCATCGTTCACATTGCATTTGTATGCCAATGTGCTGTACTACAGAACTAATTTTTATGCATATTCAGAAACAATCAATACACTCGCAATGCTGTTACTACTAGTGCTGATTTGGAGTAATACATGTTTGAGATGTTTTGTTTCAGCTGCATAAAAATTAAAAGTAGCTGGACTATGTGTCTGCTTCCCTGGACAGGAAGGATGAACCCACTGTGCATAAGATTTAGTGTGTTCAGCCTGTTGAATGAAACATTTTTCTTGGGCTTGCACAGTAAAATACTGAGGACAAAGTAATGAAAACTGCTTTCACTGCTGTTATTTTTTCCTCTACTTACCACCATCTCCTCTTCCTCCTTTCCCTTAGCATAAATGTAACACTAGGTGGTGGTGGTGGTGAGTCCCTTGCCTTGGGTCCTAGTCTCTAGAGCCACAGAAGACAAACTTACTCCATCTTCAGTATGACAACTCTTCAGATATTTAAACAGGGCTATCATAAGTCACTCCTCATAGGGCATGGTTTCTAGACCCCTCACCATTTTGGTCACCCTCCTCTGGACACGCTCCAGCTTGTCAACATGCTTTTTTAAAGGGTGGTGCCCAGAACTGGACACAGTATTCCAGGTTAGGCCTGACTCACCCGGACCACTGCCATTTTCCTGTCCAGGCATTCAAAAAGACAAGGAGTGGCAGTGGGTCAAGTAAATGAGCTTGGCTGATTTCACTACCATTAACAAGAAGATGTCTTGGGGAAAGGGTAACTACCAGTTCTGAAAAAGAACAAGATGAAAACTTGGGTTTCCCAGCATACAATGAGCACTAATCAAGCAGACACTAATCCGCTTTTGCATATCCTCCCACCCTGAGGCCTGCCATTAACAACAGAACAATACACATGCAAAACACAGGAAGAAACTCTTCTAGATCATGGCCACTCAACTCCCCAATATCATCTTTTTGTTTGCCTTATCACAAATAAACTTGCTTCTCAGGGCAGCTTCATTGTTTTGCAGCCCATGTATCCAATCTGTAGACTTTGGGAGGAAACAGGATGGGCTGGAAGGGGTGGCTTGAAGCCACCCCTTCCAAAGATAAATTGTGGCTGTGGCGAACATACGCCGCAGCCCAAATCAGTCTTGAAGCAGGCCGAAGAGGGAATAGCAAGAGTCCACTCCTTTTTTGGCCAGGGAAAGGGCAGCTTTTCCCACCCTGCCGTGGCCCCATGGCAGCTTCAAGCTGCTCCAGTGGTATATAAACGCCACACCACCAGAGCACCTTGACTTCAGAGCAGCATCCAGACATGTGACTTTTGAACTCCGCGCTCCAAAGCTATCCAGATGGCAGCTTAAATGGGCTGTCTGTTCAGCCCCATAATCCACTTCAAATTTAAGATGATCTTTTTCTTTTCCCAAGAACGTCATCATATTGTTCTTATTCAGTTCCTCTAAATCTAAATGCTTTTTCTCTCACTCTTAACTCAAATCAGAACCATTCATTCCAAATCTCTGCTTGAAGCAGTCGTCTCAGAAATTTCTTCCAGTTTGAAATATCTCTGTTCTAAATTTGCCACTTTGTCCTTCACTTGTTGCATATCTTGCACTTTGACAAAGTTGGGTTGTCCAGCTTTTGATCTCATTCCTAAACCATTCTAACAGTTGTTATGTTCTTTTAAGTCTTTTACTTTCCTTTTAAGTTGTTTTTTCCCTCTTAACCACACAATGGGCTGATCTAGACTGGCAGAAGGGGGTGTGTTCATGCCTGCATGAAAATGTAGCCTTTAGATGACCCACACTTAAAGTTTGGCATGAACACACTTCTTTTGCATTTTACTGGGGGAAAAGCAGCTTTAATAAAAGGACTTGCTTTTCCCAGCTTCTTTTTAAAAAGGGTCTAACTGCGCAGCTGCGTCTAAATGCTGCAGTGCAACTGTGCAGTTTTTTAAAGCTCCCAAACCCTAGCTCCAGCTCTAATCCGAACCCTAGACATGTGCAGTAGGGACTCTGGAATGCTGTAACTGTTATGCAACTGTACATAAAATGTCAATTCATTCAGTTTATTCATAAACTTAAATTGTAACAGATTTAATATCTTTTTAAGGGGGGAGGGATGCAGTTTGTTTTATTGATGTAATAGTATTTTAATGTGTAAGCCACCTCAATTGATCTCAGAGGGGTGAGGTAATAATAATAATAACAAGAACAACAACGATGATGATGATGATTATGATGATGATGATGATGATTATTATTATTATAAAATAAAGGGGTTCATCCATGGTGCACTGATGCAACTGCGCACTTAAAAAAGGGAAGCAAAACCACAATGGTAAATTGACCGATCTTCATAACTGCACAGTTCATGTGTGATGTACCTGCACAACTGTGCAGTTCGCAGCTGGCAATACAATTGCCTGTATGATGTACCAGTGCAACTGTGCAGTTCGGAGCCGGCAACAAAAAATTTTTTAAAAAATGAAAGGTTCACTGCGGCCAAAAGCCCCGTTCATTGCCACCCGTGCAGCTGCTCCGCCTGTGTTTCTAGCATCCTGACAGCTTCCAATTGTTGCTGAGCAACAGAAAAGACTTCAGATAAGTTGTCCCCACACCTCCCTGTGTAGCTGCCCTATGCCTTTTTATTACACACCTGGGGCTTGCAGTGTAGCTGCTAAGCATTAAGGAAAAGGCAACTTCATGTCTCCTTTTCCTGCGTCTGTGTCTCTGTGGTTCTATTCTTTCACTTCCTTATTCAGTAAATGTATTCTTTCATCCTAAACTAATTCATTTCTTTTTAAGTTCAAAGCATGGAAGCAGCTTGGCTGTTTAGTCTGTAAAGTAGGTAAACAACATTCCTTTGTCTCTTAATTCCTTTCACACTGGTAGTGATTTTATTTCAGTCACCATTAAATTACGAGTAGAATTTTAAAAAATCATCCTTTTAATCTTAATCTTCAAAAGTTTCCCACTTTCTATTTCTCTCTTATCTTTTTCAAAATGTCTCTTCTCACTGATTCAATGGTATTGTTTTAAGAAAGTTGGATGTCCTTTTCTGGTTATATCTGCAATGGCAGTCTCCTTCATTCTGTCCTTGACAGGACTACAGAATTTTGTGATCTGTTACTAGAAACAAAAGCTAGACACACATGGCATATTCCTCTGAACTTCTAGTACCCAGGAAACAATTTTTGCCTGGCTTAAATCCCTAACCAGTGATCACCCCAGGCAGCAACATCATTCTGTGGGACAGCTTTCAGGAGTTCCAGCTGCATAGTGCCATTTCAACCCAGAAGTGCCCCCCCCCCATTGTATTTATGCACAAATGTATGCAGTATTTCTGTTTAATGGGAGTAGTTAGACCAGAATAGTTTTAACCACTGTACTGTGCTACTTCTATCATTTATTCTTCATGTTTCTGTATATCTTCCAACTCAGTTTTCTTCCAGTTTCAAATCATAATAATAGCTCATAAAATAACATTTTTCTCTTTTATCTTATATTGATGTTCCAAATCTTTTTCACATATTCCTCTTGAGGGACCCATTCTCTTCCTTCCTTTTTTTCAATTTTGTTGTATATTGAAACTCTTACCATGTCCATTTCATTTCACAAATTTTGTGTAGCCAATCGTCAATGTTAGGTATTGTTTCTGATTTCCAACTCTTGTCCAGTAATAATCTAACTGCTGTTAAAAAATAGAAGGCTATCCTCCAATATTTCTTCCCAGAAAGGAAGTCATGTTTAATATAGTTCATGAACCATTGGATAATCTATTTAGACTATTTCTAGCATTGTTCTGTATATATTGTACCAAAAGGTTTGTTTTATTTTATTTTATTTTAGGGCAGAATCACCATACATGATGATATGACCCTTTTTCTTTTTTACATTTCCAACATTTGTTTTCTTCTAATTTATAAATCCTTGCTAATCTTACCGGAGTGTAGTACCATCTATTCATTGTCTATAGATAGTTTTCTTTAAGGTCCTGGGAAGCCGTGAATTTACTTGTTTGTTTTTTCAAGCGTTTTCCCAATTATCCATAGGTATGGGATGTCCTATCTCCTGTGCCCATTTTATCATATTCGTTGTTACTGTCTCGTGTTCCAGATCTCTTGACAAAAGTAGTTTGTACAACTTTGATATTTTCCCTTTATCTTTATCCCATATTATTCTATCTGTTTCATTTTGTCTATCCTCAGATCCCACTCTCGCTAGGTCTTCCTTAAACTTTGATTTAATTTGCAGAGATCCAAACCACTGTATATTTTTCCCCTCACATTCTAGTTCTTCTTTGGATCATATTTCTTTTCTCCCTTCTTATTTACTTTATCAAATCTCTGTATCTTACCCAATTTTGTTTTTCTTCCCATCTGCTAAATAACGCCTCTTGCAAGGATACCCATAATGGTATTTTTGAGCAGAATCTTCCCTTAACTGCCTTCCATATTTTTAACAAAGCTTTGTGGACAACATGATTTTCAAAATCCTTATGGACCAAGTCTTTAAAATACCATATGTAGGCAGTTGGCCCTTTCTACATGCAGGCTTGCCATCCACAAATTGGATGGCCCTGCCCCCTTCTCCCCAATGGCAGCATGTGCACACAGCCCTGCCAATACAGATGTGCACATGACGCGCTGCCATTGAGGACAATGTGACTTGAGGTCCCACAGTTTTTGGCATCCACAAGGGGTCTGGAACGGAACCCTGTGGATTTATGCTGCATAGTTGTACAGCCAGAACCCACCTCCACGACATCACCAGGCCGGGACTGCCTGCAATTTTCCCCCCAAATTCCAGCAACCTGTGATATCATGGGACTTCTGGTTTCATGACCTGGAAGTCCTGCCTATGAGATGTGTGTCTGTATAAATCAACTCGGAGCTGGATTTGGTGACATTGTGGTGTCCTCTCTGTGCTGTAAAGAGGTGTTCGGGGGTGTGGTGGTGTCCTTCCTGTGTTGTGCAGCTTGTGCTGGTCAGTGTGATGAGCATGGAGAGTATTCAGTCATGAGATTTGGTACAGTGTTCAGATTACAATATTGCAATAAGCCCACTTCTTGTTTACCTTACTTACAAGTGAATCTTGCTTTGCTGCTTTTTGGTGCTAAGTCAGCACAACTTGAATTAATTTGATTTAGTCTATAGTTATTTTATTATTTCTGAATTTAGGGGTTTTTTTCCCCTTAATTTAGTTCCTAATTATGTTTATTTGTTCTCCAGGGCTTATTAGGCATGGATACTTGTGGTCCCCTCCCCCCAAGCACAGATTTAACACTGATTTTTTAAGTACAGTCGTCCCCCGGGTTACGAAGGTAATCCGTTCCGGGATTACCTTCGTAACCCGGAAGTCGTTCGTAACGCGGGGGACCGCTTTCGCGGACGGACCGCACGGCCATTTAAAGGGGCCACGCGGCTTTTTTTCCGCTTTTTTTATTCGTATCCCGGGGGATCCTTCGGATCCCGGGGGATACAATGGCGGTCCCGCCGCCTTCGGATCCCGGGGAATTCGTTCCCCGGGGGATTCGTAAGGCGGGGGACCACTGTATCACAATTATTAAAATTTTAGTTATTGAACATTGAACATAATCTTATTAATCTTTCTTTAAAAATGTTGATGTGCCTTTCCAAATTTAGCATTTTGTTAGTGCCATGGGATGAAACAGGTTGAAAAACACTGCTTTTGATGTTTGTATATACAGCTTGCTTTTCCAGAGCTCTTGGAAATATCTTAAATTCAGATTTAATATATTTGGCCAACTATGTTGCCCTTTGAGATATAATAAGCTCAGTGAATCTGTTTCTGTTCCATTTAATGTTCATAAACTTGATTATAAACATGACATTTGTAGACATGTCCCCTTGAGAATATGCAAGGAAATACAATTGTTTCCTAGTGCTGTGTTGCATTGGGTGTGTACACTTTAGAGAGTAACAAGACAGAGATATGCTATCCTGCTCTATAGACATAAGTTGTACTCCATTTAAAGCATTAGTTCCTTGAGGGTCCATTGGAAATTCTAACTAATTGTCCATTGATGCATTTGCAGATGAAAATATTAGATACTAATATGCGACTTTGTCAACATGTTAACAACAGATGCTCAACAAACTCATTTCCTGGACTATTAATTGTATCACAATGACTTTATTAACAAAGCACTTTGAAAATTGTATGGGGGGGGTTGTTGTTGTTGTTTTTAAATACATGGTAGTGAAGCTTAATATACAGTGGTCCCCCGGGTTACGAAAGTAATCCGTTCCGGGATTACTTTCGTAACCCGGAAGCTTTCGTTTCCCGGGGAACCGCTAAACTCAATGGACCGCGCGGCCGATTTAAAGGGGCCGCACGGTTTTTTTCTTCGTATCCCGGGGGATCTTTCATATTCCGAGGGATAGGAAGCCGGTCCGCCGCCTTTCGGATCCCGGGGTTTTCGCAACCCGGGGGATTCGTAAGGCGGGGGACCACTGTATGTGGCTGTGGAAGGTCACATTAGAACTAGTTGGGGCAATGTGTAATGAAATATTGCAAGGGACAATATAGGCCAGAACAGTGCTTTTGTTGAGTCTGGAAACTGGACTGGGCAATATAATTCAGTATACATCACATTCATACACTAAGAATAGTGTTCTTACTGTGTGTATGTGCCTTCAGTCGCCTGTTGATTTACAGGGACACCATGAATTTTATAGGATGTTGTTAGGCATGGAATTTAGTGACTACCTTAAGGCTTATAGCTCTTTTTCCTGTTTTGATCCTCCATACTGAGTATATATATATTATTAATTGTATTTATGTAGCACTGTAAATTTACATAGTTCTGTACATACAATCTTAAATTAGACGGATCCCTGCCCTCAGGCTTACAGTCTAAAAGAGACAACACAAAAGGAAGAGGGGAATTTGGTGGGAAGGGGATGAGGTCCAGTGGTTCGTCTCTCCCTCTGGGGCCTGGACCAAAGCAGATGGACTGGAGGGAGGGCACGGCTTCTTAATACATAGTTAGAAGGAGGCATCCTGGGGCATATGTCACAATCCTGGGAACACTTCCCTAAACTATATAGTCTTTAACTTAATTTTGAATCTGGTTAGAGAAATGATGAGGCACACATGTGGGGGAAGAAGGTTCCAGGAATGAGGGGCAACAAGTGAGAAGAGACGAATCCGGGACAGAGCAGTGGAAATATTGATTGATTGATTAGTGTCTCAAGTCAATCAGGTGAATTTTAGGAAACTTTTCACACATTAACATCTGGGTAGATATGCATACAGAATTGAAAGTACCCTCAAAACTATTTCTTAAGAAAGGACAACCCTCAGTTAGTGAATTTGTTTTATTTTTATGAGCCAGTTCTCTGGAGAACTTTAGATATTTGTTGCCTTTCTACTAGGCATGCCTCTTGCAAACTTTTCCTTTTAATTTTTGAAAAACATAGGCAGGGTGGAAGTTTCCTTTGTTTATTCTCATTTTAATTCAGTCTGAATTGTTTGATAACAAAAATAAAGAGTTCAACACTTGGCGTAGCATGGCTCCTCCAGTCCAAAAGTGACTGACAGTATCTGTATATGGAAAACATCCTTTTAATGTTCTTCCCATTTGAGCTCCTGCATACCCTTCCACTGGGAATTTTAGGTTGTGCAGAGATTCATGGAGTAAGCTTCCTTGAGAGCAAGTATACATAGGATTGCTTAGCAAAAATTGCTTCAAAGAGGTAGCTTTTTACCTTTGTCTCCATAGTAAATATTAAATTCTGTCAAATAGAACACAGAAGTGAAACCACATTTAAATAAAAGTTATGTACAGATGTTTCCACATGCAGTTCTTTTGTAAATCAGTATAACCTTCCATGTTCTTCTGCACTTTTGCATAAATGTGTTTCTTAATTATTATTTGTGTGTGTGTGCGTATTCCAATACCAAGCATGCTTTCCAGGGAGTAAGTATCATTTGATTACTAAATGGGAAATTTCTTCTGAGTAAACATGCAGATCTCTTTGAGTATGGAGGTTCAGAGATGGTACACAGGAGATGGTGAGATACTTTGAGTGATTTCCAGCATTTTTTGCTAGGTCATGCTCCAGCATCACCAGAGCAGATATTTTGTTTAGGTTCCTGGTCAATTTCTCAGATTTCATAAAGTGCTTATGGCCCAAAATGGAACAAATTGTAGAATAACTTCAATGGCACAATGAGACCACATTTGCAGGATCATATTCATAACACCATGTCATCGAGAAAAGCATTTTCTCTACCAAAAGTAGTAGTAGCAGTTCAGGCCTTTAGATAGGGTTGTGATAACTACAGACAAGATAAGTTGGGTTTATATTGACAAGGGGTGAAGGTGGGGAAAAATCATTATAAATAAATTAATGCCTGTTTTAAGGACCTTTTTTGTTATTATATCCCCTCTTTCTTTATCTTGGAAAACAATATTATGTTTAAAAAATCACAAACAGGAGTAGTATTTTTGATGCTTACATTTAGGATCATTTTGACCTTGTTGTTCTTCAGTTTAAAAAGCCATATAGAAGGACCTCATGTCACATCTGTTGAGATATTTTGATACTACAAATATTTCCAAGGCCAGGATCAGTGGTTTTCTTCTGCTGGATCTCCTTGCTTCTGCCAGAATTATTAATCCCTCCTGTGAAAACCCATCCCTCTCATCTAAAAACTTACTTCAGATGCTTGGAAAACTCTGGATAAGGGTTTTGATGGCTGCAGCAGTTTGGAGATGGAGAAGTCCTGAGTCCACTGGCCTTGGATGTGGAAATACATCATTAGATTTTGCCTAGAATATCTATTTGTCTACAGGCAGATTTTTTTGCTGCCTGAACATTTTAAAGGGAAAATCTAAGTATTATTGTCTAGTAATACATGACTTTGGGACTGTACAGACCACCTGAAAAAGGTGGTCTGCAGATGTCCCTTTTTTCTGCGCAGCAACAACCAGACGGAGCTGCACCGCTGTGCAGCAAAAAAGGAGCTGCCTAGCGCAGCTCCTTTCTATGACATCGTAAGGGCTGCACCACAGCCCTTACAACATCACAAATGTGTGGTGCCGTCTGTGTACTGTGGCGCCGCTGCACAGGTGTGACGTCCATTGTGTGGGCGGTCCGTCTCATCTGTGACATCACCGCAACATCACACATCTGGGTGCCAAGCCCTTTTTTCCCTGAACATGCTGCCAGGACATCACAACCTAGCGGTGTATACAGGGCCTTAATCTGTTTGACTGAGTGAACCAGTCATATACTGGATACCAGCCAAAGAGGTGTGATTATTGTTTTGTTGTTCTCCTTTTGTGGCTCCAAGTTCTTTTTCCAACTTTAATAGAGAATTGACTTCAATTACTGGTATTACATAATTATATACTGTTGACTCATCATCCTATCAACAGACTTTTAAAATTCAAATTAGCAAAGAAATGTGATAAACAGAAAAACTCTTAATTAATCATCCCTGTGGGCAAAAAATGTACTCTTTTCTTTTATATTTATAATTCATTTTTGGGTTTTCTTAATACATTTTAGTTCTAGTAACTGCTTCACTACCAATAACAAACTGGGCAGAAGCTGTTGAAAATCTTTCTAGAATATCAGGGTGGGACATCGTGCTTCTGTTTTTTGCTTTTGTCTGTATCTGAAACAGAAAAAAATAGCTGGATTCTGTGCACATGTCCCAACTACAATGCAGGCAATTGTTGTTGTTGTTGTTGCTGCTGCCTCCTCCTCCTCCTCCTCCTCCTTCTCTCTCTCTCTCTCTCTCTCTCTCTCTCTCACTTCCCAACAAGTGTAAATCCAGTAAAAGTGGTAGTGGTGCTTCCAAACCAGGCAGTTGCAGAGAAAGAGAAACATATTTCTGATTGAAAAGCAAAAAAAAAATAAAAAAAAAATCTTGAAGGTTCCATTCCAAATTACAGGACAGTTACTGAGGGAATGCCTATCAGAAACAAGACAATAAACCAGGATAAAGGCGAAAGAAAATAAATGGAACAATATAGCTTCTAATGTTTGTTAATTCTGAGGCAAATGTATAGTGTGCAAAGGTAATGTCTCCAAGTTCCTTGATAAGTTGGGACAGGCATTCCAAGGTGACAAAATAGTAAAAGGGCATATTCCACACTCACTTGGTTTTGCCAGGGCAGAAGGACACAGAAGCTGCCCACTTAGTTCCTCAAGAAAGCATAGCACATGGGGAAAGGTGTACTGTCTGTCTCTCCTGCTGAAGCTGGGAAAATAAGCTAGGAAGGTATTAATTATAAAGAGATGGTTTTAGCCATCCTTGCCAGGGATCCCATCTTGAGGTTCTACCATGTTTCTGGATTTTAGAAAGATGTGTAATTTTTTAAAGATTTAAGCTGTTTTTGGTTTGCCAGTCTAAGTCATTTGGAGAGAACTGGTGATATAGATTCCCGAATCCTGAACTGATTGAGTCCAGGTTAATAAAATCCAAACTAATCCCACATCCAAATTGCTCAGTTAGAATCCAAAATGAATCAAGGAAACCATGCTCAGCCCTAATCAACACTTCTTGGTGAATAGTCAGGAAAACATTTATACAAACATAAAATTACTTCGTAGGTCTTCTACATAGTTAGTGTGGAGTAGGATGCCTGTGGGTGCCCTAGGCTTCTGTTCAGGGCCCAGTTTTTTCCAACATAAAGACATAAACTACTTGGATGGTGGAATAGAGGCCATGTTTATCAAATTTGCAGGTGCATCAAATTAAGAGGAGTAGCTAACACCCCAGAGGATATGATCAAGATGTTCTTGATAGAGTGGAGAGCTGAGCCATTTTCCATACATCATCCTACTTCATCATATTCTTATGCCTAAATTGAGTGAGGGAACCTAGAGTTCTCCATATGTTGTTGGGGTGCAACCCTTCATTTGTGGCCTTTGGCCTTGCTGGCTAGGGGTTAAAGTCCACTGGGATATGAAAACCCTCAGGTTCCTTACCTTGTCTTAAATCATAATAATATAAGGGGGTCCATGATCCAAATGGATCTTTTGGTGTGTGTGTTGGGGAGCATGCTTGCTAGAGGGAGCCTTCCATTTGAATTCTTCCAGCATTGATGTTGAACTGCTGCTGAGAGGCTTGTGTCGGGAATAGGGGAAGGAAGTCCCAAAGTATCCATCACCAAAGTCTCCTTGCCCCCCCTCTCAATTTCTTTGGCAATTTTGTCTCAATAGGCTCTTTTTCCCTAAATAGATCTTTGAGATGAGAGTACTGTAGGTTATCTCCCTTCCGGGGTATGTGATTTTTGTAACTGTAGTGATGAAAGAGAAAATTATTCAGCAATAATAACAATCCCTTCCCTTTTCAAAGGGTATCTGTTATTAAGAAGCACTTTCTAAAATATCCTGGAGCCAACAACATAATGGCTACAATTTCTAGGATATTTTCTGTATTTAGGTGGACTGGATAGGAAGGGGAGGCACCCTTGAATAGTTTATTAGTAAACAGAGCCATTCCAAAGATGCTGAAAACACAAGCAGGGAGTTTCTTTTCTGCTGATAGATTTTCTTGTATATGCTCACAGTCTTTTTTTTTTCCTCATTCTCTCCTATTCTGTATAGCTTATTAACTGCTGACAAGAAATTCACATCTCATAAATAATGCTTAAGAGCCATTGCTATATAAATTGAATGTGTTATGAATTGTGATGGGACTTTTTGTAGTGTGCAGTGCCTGGAGCAGGAAGAACAGAGGATGTCATTTTCATTAATTTCTAATGAGGTGCCAATTAAGGAAAGGAAGGCGCTCAGAAGGGAAGAGTCATAGAGCTCCCCTGAATCCTCTTTCCTCAGGCTGTCATAGGAACATGCCACCAAACCTTCCCTGAAAATTCCATTAAATTACAATCTCATCTAGCACATACACAGACAAATTCAGCTTTCCTTTGATCTTCAAAAGAGCAATTTGTAAGATGAGTTCTGAGCTTTCTCACACTGTGAACTGGGAGAGGTGAGGGGAATTGCTAATTGCCAATGCACTTTTCAGGCTGTGGTGGGGAACAGAAATGTGAAAGCAGATTTTTATTCTGTACGTTTCTGACTGTCTAACCTTTAAATCAACAACACTGAAGTAATGCTGCTGTTCTATAAGATATTTCTAGATGTCACTTATACCAGCCATTTGTTCTGACAGTGGTAATCTCTAGTACTGGGTAGTGTATTCAGTAGTTTAGCTTCATATGGTGAGTAATGAATGGTACAAATGTACTATTAATTGAGTATCACATTCAGGTGTTAAAAAGATGAACTGTTAAAATAAAAAAAGATATCATATACTGTAAGTAACTGTGTGTGCAGATACAAAACCTGTTTCTTCTTTTTAACACATGAACAGTTGTACTAATTCTAGACTAATGCAGTTTTTCACAATTAAAGTTAAACTTGCAATTGTTATTGCAGTTGTCATAATGATACTACCCTCCCTCCTCCTTCTCACTACCACTGGAAGTGAGATTCATGGTGGTGTAGTTTGAATTTTACTCCTGAAACAAATTACAAGCTTTGAAACTTAAAATCAGATTTTGCCCAGAATTTTGTTGTAAGATTATGACAGTTTAATCATGTTGCCTAGATAGCGACAGCCAGAGGTGAAAGAATTTTGACTTCTGTGCCCATGAAAGGTGTAAAACATGGGAGAAATAAACTGCTCAGAGCCAGGAAATATTATCAGTTTCCTCACCACAGCCGTGCAGTCCTGGAAAAAATGCAACCAGAAGCATAATACACTGGCAAGATATTGGCCATGATCTGCAAAACTCTTCAAACACTTTCAAGGCAATTTTTCTTCTCTGAAATCCAGCATGGATTCAGTGTCTTGAAATGCTGGATAATGTTCACAGAAATAATGTTCACCAACGTCATCATTAACTGGATTGCTCTTTCCAGTGTGAATTTTTATATATTACTTTAAAATGTGATTTCGTTTCAATTTTGACTAATTAGATTTTTAAAACTTGTGAACCTTTATTGAAACGCAGCTAATCAAAGAAAATGAGACACTAACTCTGATTCTAGTACCATTTCAATTTTCAAATTGTGAACTGTTAGATTGTGAAGTCTCTTATAACAAGATTGGATTTACAGTGACTTCTGGAGTAGCATGAAATTGCAAAAAGCTGTAAGCTGAACTGCCTTTTTCAGTAGTAAAGTCTTTACAGGGCTTACAAGGAAGGCTTAGGGGACTGGTAATGGGATGTGAAGTATTTCACCTCTGTCACCATTTCAAATCCAGCACTGGTCAGCAATGACAGGAAAAATTACCACCATCTGTTGGCTGTTAATGATCCCTGTACGAAGTCTGTTCTGCTCGCAGTTGAATTCAGTGTACATGCCCATATCTTGAAGGATGACATTCCAGATTAATTTAATTGGCAATCACAGCTTCCAGAAACCACCAATGCCACAAAAACTGAGAGCTTTAAAAATATTTTCAGTGTAAAAATGCACTGATACTCCTTTTGTGGCTATTTACTATTATGATTAATTGACAAAGTATATTATTAAAATATTTCTTTTGCATGGCAATACTAATAAACTAACAAATTGTGTGTGCCAGTCTGTAACTATAGATGGATCTTTTAATTTCTAATGGTGAAGGAAACTTGTTCCATTGTTAAAACAGTTAAAAGCATGTAATGATTCAGTGTATTATGCTCAACATCAAAGGCATGCATAGCATATTTCCAAACAATAAATCATTTATTCGTAGCCTTCACCTGCATAATCCTGACATATATATTCCACAAATTCCCTTGTTATTTCAAAATGGCATATAAAAACCATCGCTCAAGGCAATATTATTTCCATTCAGTGGTGCCAACATATTTTCTGTTATCAGAAGGATAGTACATCCTTAAATGTAAGAGTGACTGAGCAATCGCCATAGCATTTTCCTCCTTATGAAAGGCAAATACACAGACACACGAACTGAGAGATCAGATACAGCTACATCTGAACCAAAAAAAATATTATGAGAGGCAATATGATCACTGATAGGCATCTGGTATCTACTCATGTATAAGTCTAGAAATTTAGGTCAAAAAATTGACCCAAAAAACCTGATTCAACTTATCCATGGGTCAATGTAAGTACTGTATCTTAACTCTTATTTAAAAGAAGGAACCACCCCCTGGTGAAAAGCAAGAGTATAATCTGTCCTGGAAGCACTGACCCCCTTTACTGTCTCATCCATCCAGTTTTAAGAATAAGCACAAAGAGGTATGTCTGATGAACTTTTGGAAGTTATTTGACATTGTTTTGCTTTGCTTCATCTTTTAGATCATTTCCTATATGCCCCTAAGTTTTACCCTCGACTTATTCACAGGTCATAGCAAAATCCATAATTTTGGCCCCAAAACTTGCCCTCAGCTTATACATAAGGTCGACTTATAGTCGAGTATATACGGTAGTCCCACTTATGCCATTGATGTATAACATAAGTATCTTCTCATCTATCTATGCGGAATAAAGAATTAAGGTCTCTTTTGAAGGCAAACGCAACGTTTGTAAAGAACATCCTTTATTGGAAGTGCTATGTAAATAAGACTAACTTACTAAGTCTTGGATACATTTAAAATAATTCCTGGTCTGAAAAGCATTTGTAATCAAGAATATTCATAAAGTATTCTGAGGGTGGAAAGTGGGTGTTTTTGTTTTTGTTTTGCTTTGTTTTGTTTTGCTTGTTGTTGTTGTTGTTGTTTTTACTACATAGTGTTATTTCCAGTTTAAAATTGACATAATCAGAATATGGCATTGCTCATAGCCTGTTCATGAAAACCTTGGCATAGGGGAAATGCAAGAATCACAGTTACAGGTAAGCCCCCTGCTTTTCTAGGAGAGTAGATGCATAGAGCAGGCTTTTTCTGATGAACAAACATTGGAAGGAAAGGGCTAGGTGAACTGAGAGAATATTTTCCTCTTGAATCAGAAGCTCTTCCTAGACATTCCTACTAATAAGAGCTTGATATTGAAATGTACACATGCACCTCTTAAAATCCACAGGCATCTAGCAAGGCCTGAGGCACAGCTACAGCTGTGGCCTTGCTGTTATGATCAAAACTTCTAATCCCTGTGTGGAGAAGTAGCCATATCTGCCAATAACTATGGATTTTGATTATAGTTAAAAATGAAAGCCTATATTAGAAAAACAGTTTTACATAGGATTTAACTAACTCACTTGAAATTGCTCCATTAAAATAAATGAATAGTCTTTAGGATAATAGAATGATAAAATCTTAGATTCTGATGGCCACCTAAGTCCAACTCCTTGCTATGCCAGGGATACACACTAAAACACTCCTGAAAGATTCCCATCCAAGCTCTGTTTAAAGGCCTCCAGAGAAGGAGCATCTGAGGCAGTGCATTCCATCTTGTAGCTCTTACAGTAAAGAAACTCTTCATAATGTTTAGCTGGAATCTCTTTTTCATTTGATTCCAATGAATCTCATTCTGGTCTCTAAATGAGTTAAAAGAGTAAAAGCTGTTGTCATGTAAGATCTTGGGTAAAGGTAAAGTGCAACAGGAAGGCAGTACTCAGGCAGGTAACAGCTAGGGCAAAAGAACAGTTGTCATCCTTTAGAATTTCCAGCAAGTCACACTGAAAGCTCCAGCATTTCTGCTACATGTGGAAGAAGCACAATCACTCACTGGAAACCCAGGAGATTAGAATGACTTTTTCTCCTGGCTGCAGAAGTGCAGATAGACACTACCACCTGGGAGCAACCCTAAGGCAACCCTATCGTGGGGTTTTCTTAACAAGATTTGTTCAGAAGACATTTGTCTTTGCCTTCCCCTGAGGGTGAGAGCAGTGGGTTTCTTGGTGTAGTTGAGAATTGAACCCTGGTCCTCAGAATTGTAATCCAATCACTATACCATGCTGAATCTCATAAAATTAATGCCCTTACTTTAAAAAAAAAGAAAAGGCCTTGTTGGCAATGATGGAAGAGCCCCCTTCCCATTTTTACTGAGGGAGGGAGGTGGGAAGCGAGCAGATGAGATGAGAGTTAAACCCTCATTGAGGTGATTAGATGATGGTAGTCTGTGTGCTTCCTTTAGAGCTTAAAAATACAGGAGACATCTAGGAGCCTTTTTCATTTCTGTGGCAGAAATATCAAGAGGAACTAGGTGTTCACGAGAGTAAACTTCCTCACCCTAGATTGACCCCAATTTGGATTGAGTCTCTTGTTTCAATTTGGAGTTTTGTTTTTTAAAAATGGGAGGATCTTGGCAATGTCTAGGAGACTGTCCCACTTGAACCACTGTAGGGATGGGGTGAAATTCTGGGGGATAAGTATCTGGGTTGGTTGATGTTTAAGCCTCACTCCTCCACATAGTTAACCCACTTTTAGAGTGGTAGAGATGATGGTGATGATAAAAATAAGTGACTTAGTTTGGTTGTGGGGTTGATTCACTGTTTTTGGTCGTTTTTCTTAACGTTATGGTGTGGTTGAGGTTGGCTGTTACCATTGCTGCTGTTACTTTAGCTTTAGGAGAACTTTAATTGTGTTTATTTTAATAGTTTATTTTTGGATTTGGTTTCTTTGCTTTGCACTTATATATGTTAGGGGGATGCCTCAGTTTTTCCTGAATTCTTCTGTAGAGATCTTGTATCCCACCCATCGGCCTCACTGGTCATCACAAAGTCGCCTGAGATGTGTGTCTGCTACTCTTCTTAAAGTTGGCAATGGTATCATCACTGGATAGCTACATGAAAACTAGCCCTCCCTCACTGAGGAAATTTTGTGAGTTGATCTCCACACATTTGCGTATGAAAAAGCAAATTCCTACCTTATTTATTTTGGACAATTTACTTTGTTTTGTAAATGTCTCTTTCAGAAGTAAATTTTGGGATGTAAACAAACGGAGTTGCTTTGAATATTTTGCTCCATATGGTCCTCCAACTGAGATCAGCCCAGTGTGCCTACTGTAGAATCATAGAATCATAGAGTTGGTAGACTGAAAGCTACTTTTAGTCACTGTTAGGATATGTCTGCTTCTCTGATCAGTGCACTTACTGCCTGTTCCTCTATGATGAGAAAACAAATGAATTCCAATGCAGATGGAGAATTAAAGGGGAAGAGGGTTTAAAAAAAAACCCAAGGCATTAATTTGTCATTGTAGTAGCATTAATAACAGGGATTCCATCCTAGACCTTTTCAGCCGCCGCTCCAAAAATATGGAATGACCTGCCGGAGATCCGCCATATTACATCTTTGGAGGTCTTTAAAAAGGCAATAAAGACGGATATCTTCCGGCAGGCCTTCCCTGGCTAACCTCCTTGTATTTGAGCTCTCCTATTGTCTAGCTGCTGTTTAGTTGTTCCCACCAGATATGATGGATTGTATGGGAACTTCACTGGGAATTGTTATTTTAGTGCTGTTATAGGGTGGGAGGGAGATGTGGAATCAGAAACTATTACATTTTGCTATTTTTTAATGTTTTAATATGTTGGATTTTTACTGTTTTTAACTGTTGTTACCTGCCTTGATCCCATATAGAGAGAGGCGGGATAAAAATAAGTAGTAGTAGTAGTAGGTGAGCAAGGAAAATGCTTCCCAAGTAGACCTACAGGTCTAAAAGGCTTTTATTCACCTAAAACATAGGGGTTTTTTTGTGGATCTTTCTGGCTTAAAACAGTTCAATTCTGTAATTATATCATATTAATAATAAACTACTTTTGTCTCATACCAGATCTCATCCTATTTAAACAGGTTGCTTATTTGTTTGTAGGCTTAATTTGTATATCATGTTTATGTTCACTGCTTTTAACTTGTTTTAATTTTTAACCCACTCTGGAGTATCTACAAATAAAAAAAGATTGATTGGTTGGTTGGTTGAATTTATGTGTTACCTCACACTACCCCGAGGAAATGTACAATGAATTGAAGCATTTTAAACATCAAATATATGAATAAAAACATTTAAAACAGACTGAATCTAGTTCTTAAGATTAATGTAAAGACAGACAATTAAAATAGCCCCAGCAGCCACCTCTAATTTTAAAGACTGAAGGCTGAGCAAAAGAACACAGCTGCCTGGCAGAAACTCTGGGATACAGCCAGACCCACTTTCATTGAGAGATAATTCCACCTGCAGGGTGCTAGAAGAGGGAAAGCTCTGTGACATTTTCCACCTACCTAACCTTGTCAAGGCAGTGGCTCATGCACCAAGAGTAGGATAGAAAGATTCAATAATTTAACATAAAAGACACTGAATATGGGGCATCCACCACATTAAAAAGAATTGGGGATAAACTGAATGTGTAGTTTCATTTACAGCAGATGCAAGTAGCTATTTTTCCCCCCAGGAAAATAACCTTAATTGCAAAGACACTGAAATGTTAAAAGCATGGATGCATAACTACTCATGAGGTTAAAATGTGTAGACTTACATAAATGCTTCTGGAATTTCTGTATCAGATAGTGTTTCAGCGCAGTAATTTACCACTATTTATTCTTGTCCTTTATTGATGCCTTATCTGTCTTGCATTTTCATTGGATTAAAGCAAAAAACAGATGACACACATATATTATCAGACTGCCTAGAACTTCCTTGTTTTAATTAAATTTTTGGATGCATTGGCTTTTAATTAATTCTTCAACTTCAGGGAGAAGTGTGTTAGTGTAGATAAATGTTCCATGAAGGGTCTTCTCACATTATGATTACTAACCTAAGAGTATTCTGCATCCATAGATGAGAAGCATCCAGAAGTAAGGGTAGAAGGTGGTGACTTGGGGCAAATTCTGGCAAAACAACTTATGACTGAGCTGAAAGGCAAGAACCTTTCATGAAAATCTTTTTATCACCATCAAAATGATGGCACATTTTCAAATTACTTTATGAGATTTCCTCAACTTAAGAAGTATTTGGGTGATCCATGATAGATTGGGATCACTTTTTGGAAATAATCTACAAAAAACTGCTCTCACTCTAAATAATTTTTTTTTTAACCTTGGTGATTCACTTATCTGATTCACTATCTATGTTATTCACTATTATTACCTAACTACCTGCTTAGTATTTCTAGCCCACCCTATATCAACAGATCCAGAGCAGACTATAGACAGTAAAATTATCTTAAAACAATGTAGAACAACCAAAGCACTTCACAATTATTTGATATGTATACGGTATTTAAATAAAGCAAAACCAGCAAAGTGACAAGTTCCATTGGGTCTTGAATGCTAGGTGTTTACTTGATACCAAATATGAGTGCCAATTGAGCCTCCAGTGGAGGAGTACTCCACAAGTAGATGCTGCAACTGGAAAAGCCCTATTCCAAGACTCCACATGGTGTACTGGAGGTTGCCTCTGCAAATCATAATACAGTGGTCCCCTGGGTTACGAAGGTAATCCGTTCCGGATTACCTTTCGTAACCCGGAAGTTTTCGTTTCCCCGGGGGACCGCATTAGGAGACGGACCGCGCGGCCGATTTAAAGGGGCCGCGCGGTTTTTCTCCTTCGGATCCCAGGGGATATTTTTTGGTCCCACCGGTTTCAGGTCCCGGGGATTTCGTTCCCCGGGGGATTCGTAAACCGGGGGACCACTGTAATCGGGCAAGTATAGATAGGCTGAGGCACTCCCTCATATGTTTAGGGCCCAAACTGCTTACAGTTTTGAAAGTCATCAGCAGCTTGAACTTGGACTGGAAGCATATTGACAGCCTTTAAAGCTGTTGTCATATGCTTTCTATATTATGATCTTGTCAGTGTTTCTCTACTCAGAAGTGGTTATAGCTGGCTAATTGAAACTGGCCCCAGGCACTTCAGCCATCACCTGGCTGTCCACTGACAGAAACTGCAAGAAATAAAAAGATTCAGGTTTACCCTAAAAAGAAAACTGGACTTTTTCTGAAATGTACACAAGTTGAAGTAGATATGATTTTATTTTAGGCACCAACTTTTAAAATGAGCAATTGCAAAATAATCAAATAACACCTCCAGGTTGTCTTGAAATGTTTCCAAGATTCTGACTTCAGCCATTTAATAACAATGGTTACAAGATGTACTTTGTCTTCTAAATTCCTAACTTTTCTTCTGCTGCCTGTCTAGCCAAAGAAGTTGTTTTCTTACAGTTGGACCCAGTCACACTTCTGCTTTTTGACCACTTATATTCATTCAAGAATATGTCTAACCTGTTGATGAAGCTTTCAGGTTCCAAACAGTTTGATATGTAAGTCATGTGTTCTGAACTACCTCAGAAAACCTCTTTAATTGAGGTATTCAAGTATGCTCATGTTGAGTGTATTGAAATTAAATTAAATTACAATTAATTGTGTGTATGCCTAATTACCCTAAAGGCACCAGATCCCATCTTATCTTAAAAGCTAAGCAGGGTCAGCTCTGGTTAGTGCTTGGATGGGAGACTGCCAACAGATACCAGGCTCAGGAGGCTATATTTCAGAGGAAGGAACTTCCAGAACCACCTCTGAGTATTCCTTGCCTAAGAAAACTGTATGAAATTTATGAGGTTGTCATATGTCAACAAGCAACTTGAAGACACATGTGTGCACTCACACACACACAAACACACACAGTTATTAAAATAAACACTGATAAAGGAATAGTACTACAGTCGTCCCCCAGGTTACGAAGGTAATCCGTTCCGGATTACCTTTCGTAACCTGGAAATGGTCGTATCCCGGGGACCGCTTTAGCGGACGGACCGCGCGGCCGATTTAAAGGGGCTGCGCGGTTTTTCCGTTTCGTTCCCCGGGGGATCCTTCGGATCCCGGGGGAATTTTAGAGGTCCCGCCAGTTTCGGACCCCGGGGGATTCGTAAACCGGGGGACCACTGTATTAGAAGCAGCTAAAAGTTATGTACACAGTTTCATTCAAAGTCATTCAGGTAATTAGGTCATGCTGGTATTAGGATCTTCTATCCTGAAGAGAACAACCCTCTCATGCAGGGTTGGGAACCACTGATCAAGAAGGCCTGCCAGTCACTTTACACAAAACTAAACTAGATGAATTCATATTCTGATTCAGTGTAAATGTTGTTACTAACCAGTGTTTCTATTGTTAATGTAATAAAGCTTTGGGGATATAATTCTCCTGTAGCAATATAAGAGGAAAAAGTACATTGCTCCAGTTCACTGTTAAACACACTGTACATGTAATAGATGAAATCAAAGTCTCCCAAGAGTTTTCTTACATGCTTTGATTCTAAAATATTTGCTTTTAAAAAAATCCAAGGCTGTTTTTGCATCATAGTATAGGCCAAAGCTGGCATAGGCCAAAGCTTTCTGGCAGAAAACATACTTTGCATGCAAAAGGTCAGGGTTCAATTTCCCATCATCTTTAAGTAGGACTGAGAAAGACTGTTAAATCATCTGCAGTATAGTACAGTGGTCCCCCGGGTTACGAAGGTAATCCCTTTCGTAACCCAGAAATCTTCGTTTCCCGGGGGACCGCTTTAGGAGACGGACCGCGCGGCAAATTTAAAGGAGCTACGTGGTTTTTCCGTTTCGGATCCCGAGGTTTTATTCGGATCCCGGGGGCTGTTTTGCGGTCCCGGCAGTTTCGGGTCCCGGGGATTTCATTCCCCGGGTGGTTCGTAACCCGGGGGACCACTGTATGTGGTTCAATTTGTGATTGAAAAAATTAGAAATTACAACTTATTCATCATCAAATATGATATTACTTTTGTATGTGCGTGAACATTAATCAAGCATTTCCTAGGGGTGTGTGGCACAGAAAAGATTGGGAACCACTGATCAAGAAGGCCTGCACAAAACTAAACTAGATGAATTCATATTCTGATTTAGTGTAAATGTTGTTACTAACCAATGCTCCTGTTGTAAAATAACCTTTATTTTTTATGGTTAGTCATTTTAGCTTTTTCAAGTATTTTGTGAAAGCACATCGACCAGTCAATTAAAATGCAGATGATTTTTCTAACACTTAAGGGGTAGCCTAATGGGAAATGCATTTTAAAAACTTTTTTCAAGAGTTCAATTTGCCAAAGCTTTGAAATAAATATTTGGGCCCTGATAGTTTAATGAATTAATCTTCTGTATTTAAGGAGACACAGGAAATTTTTGATAATTAAACAGTTCTTTACTACCGTAATTCTGTACACGCCCCTCATTTTCTGATGGGAAAGAAGGTACATGTCTATTAAGTCCTTGTACCAAAGAAGACTTGGATACTCTCTGATTAATGTTCTGAAAAACAGAAAGTCAGAAGATACAGCCCTTTTTGTCTCCTGTTTTGTCTTCTTTTCTACAATACATGTTGCTCCTCTTATTATATGTGCATGTGGGATAAATTTTTTTTTTTTTTCCTGGGAGTGAAATGCTGTCACTGCCTAACCTTTCCATAACTTTGAGGCATGAACTTCTTCTTTGCATACTAGATATCAGAGGGAAATGTTTGCCATGTGAATCCATTACAAGCATTGTTGCCTGCAGCTTAACAGTTACTTCAGATTTAAAGCATGAGCAGATGGTCATGGGGATATATTCCAGGCATCTTCAGGTATTCCTTTACTCCTGCTGTGATTACAGTTCAGTTATGATTCCCCTGGTAGCTCCAAATAAGTTTGCATTTGGAAAGAAAATCCCTTGTTTTTAAAAATGGTTTGGAGATGGAGAAGTATGAGCCAGAGTCACCAAACTATTGGAATACCTATTGTGCAGCATGTGGTGCAGCACTATATGAATATCACAGGATAATAGCTTACAATTGTAAACCGCTTAGACACTCCTTAAGGGTATGAAGCGGTATATAAATGAAGCTGTTTTTTTGTTTTGTTTTTTTGTTTGAATATCACAGGAAGGAAATTAATTGCCTGGGGGGCTGCTGATTCTATCTAAATCAGTTTGTTTTCAACATTAGTACAGATGTGTTGATACTTCCCTCTAGCATTTTCTTTCAAGAAGAGAATGCAACTACAGTATTTTTATTTATTTATTTATTTATTTATTTATTTATTGCAGAATATCATATTGGATCATTTTCTTTAAGGTTTATCAAAAATACAGACGAATAAGAAGTTTATTTGGGATTTTTCACATAGGTGGTTTAGCACTGAGAAAATGAATTTCCAATCTGCAATTAATATTCTGGGATATATCCCAAACTTAAACTTACACCATCTTCAGTTGTTGTTTGGTTGTTTTGTTGTTTTTTTAATTGTTACCTTTTCAAGAACATTTTCTAAGGATATTCCTCCACTGGAAGTATCCCAGAAGCAGTTCTGTGATGAAAAGCTTCATACAAAAATCAGCCCATTGGCTTCCAACTAAGTCATTTCAAATGAAGATATGTTCATTCCTCTATCCTGTCTGAAAACTCTTACATTGGGGCAAAAGGCTTGTCTGCTTTATTTCCAGAAGTGGGTTGACAGTATTGATTTGGAATGCTGACTTTGGAGCAGGGATGGTACTGGGCAGAGTGAAGGATCATTAAAATAGGATACCGCCTTAGTAGCACACAGTGTTCTTGTGTAGAAGAGAGGAAGCAGTAATTACAGTTTATATAAAGATGGAGCTGTCTAAAAGAAGACAAACAGCGAAAGTGATTTATCTAAACTGTTATAGGAGCTCTGTTAAGCGGGACTGAAACATCATGGTTTTATTTGCTTTTAGAGCAGTCTGATGGAAAGTGTGCATGGATCTAGGTTAACATCATTTGCCACATTTAATGCTGACATGGGCCAGTAACTGCTTTTTGCATGGAAACATTACAATGACTTTCTCCTATTATAATTTTGTGCTTATTTTACTGTCAAGTGAATTTTGGTTTAAGCAGGTTAACTGTTCGAGATATTTCCTAGACAACTTAATCATTTAAACAATGTTCTCATTTGAAATTTATTTTCTTTTTATATGTAGGCTGTGCATTCCATGTTACAAAGTTTTGGACCATAACTGATGGTTGCCATTCCTAACACTAAAATCTGGTATAAATACCTCCATCACCCCATATTTGCTCTGGACAGTTATACAGCTCTCTAGAACAGATTTGGAGGACGTGCAGGGATGTCAATAGGAAAAGTACTTTTTTTGCTACAGGCAAACTCCAGTGTGTGCCTTCACTGATATTTTCTACCATTTTCTTGAGAATGTTCCCATCACTGTGCTGTCAAACCTAGAAATGATATGACACAGTTGAAGTCCCAAAATTAAACTTGCAGTCCATCCAGAATAAAAAAAAACTTGTCTTCTCAGTGGAAACCATAAAACAGTCTTCCAAAACTATATACCACAAATACATTAGGTAGGTATTTGTGGCTTGAAAACTATATATATATATACATATATATATATATATATATATAGTTCTTCAGTTCATCTCCCGGTACTCATAAAAACTGTAGGGCTTAATCCCAAAGTTTAATACAGGGAGCTATACATCCCTAATTTTTTAAAACTGTTCACAGTATGTGTATCGAAGAATGCCAGTGGTGTGGTCTCTTTTCAAGGATTTTATAGATGTGCAAAGATTTTGACATTCTAAAAAGCATGCAGTAAACTCATTTTCTTGGATAATATAGCAGATCACTGGCACATATCCATCAGAGTAACTTCATTTCCTCTCATTTCTAAGTATTTTGGGATTAAAAATTATGAATTAGAATTTCAGATCACTAGAAAGTATAAAAATTCAGGCAAGAGGTGAAAGTAACAAGAGCTAAAGAAAAATTCTGTAAAGGAATAACAGTCTCATCACTAGGGTTAGTTTGGAGTTATATGTAAAGAAATGAATGTATTATTAAATTTGTTATATGATATGAGCCTCAGATTATGGGTGATTTGACCACTTGTGCCCTTTTTGTCAAAAATAATGCTATAAGTATTTGCTCAAAGTTAGGGCTAAATTTTAATTTTCAAGTGTTCTGGTTTAGATTGGATTTTTTGGCTCTGCTCCTAGCCCATAAAACCCAAGAATACTTCCAATGAATCTGAATACTTTAGATACTTCCAATGACATCACTATTGCATATTTACAGGATTCCATATTCAAATGTAATTGTGCATGTAGGAAACTCCCTCATTAATTTTAGAAATTAAAATGTTTCAAAAGTCTGTGCTTAAGGGGATATCTTTTCCATTCACTTTACTCTGTGAACTGGAAATTATTCTAATAATACTGAGAAACAGTTTTGTTATACTCAGCTTTCAGATCAGTTCACACTGATTAAAGATAAGTATTTTTGCAATATACATATATCCTTTTCTTCAGATTTGCTTTGCAGGATACCTAATAAATATATTTTTTTAATGGGAGAGACTTAGAAATGTCTAGGAGACTTCCTCACTTGAACCCCTATAGAGATGGGGTGAAATTCTGGGGAATAAGTATCTGAGTTGGCTCATGTAAAAAATATTAAAATAAAACATCAAAAACCAAAAAATTAGAGCCACAGAAATAATAAACACATAACAGCTGGAGAGTTGTGTTTGTTTGTTGTTTTTTTAATGCAAGGTTATTTACAAAAGGTTTGGCATCAAGTGGGCATGAGTAAGCATCAGACAGGTCCCCATTTGGGAATATATTCCATATGCAGGATTCCTCAAATGGGAAGGCCTTCTTTCTGCCTGTTACTAACCTAACCTCAGGAGCAAGTCCCAGAGAAGGGGGTCCAAAGATTTTCCACCTTGTCAGATCCACTCAGACACTAGCATTCTCTGGAAGGAATTTCTGTTGTACAACCTATCAGTACAACTAGTGAAGGATATAGATTATGTCAGAATATGAATTCCCCACCTACCCACCCATGTTGTGTCTGCATGAGGTATTATCCTCAGACTCCTTCTGATTGGTTTCAGGCAATATCAAAAACAACAGTTTCATGTAGAGATTTAATGGGCAGCTGCTTCTCTAGACAAGTAATTCTGAAACATGCAGAAGCACAGTGAAAATTTGTTTCTAGCTCTGGATTCACTGGACTTCCAGGACACTTTAATTGTATTCTTTATTCCTTGTAGCATCCAGTATTATGGGCAAATCTGTCC
Source organism: Urosaurus nigricauda (assembly GCA_034509955.1). NCBI lineage: Eukaryota > Metazoa > Chordata > Lepidosauria > Squamata > Phrynosomatidae > Urosaurus > Urosaurus nigricauda. Next base: position 329,954,663 of record JAOEGL010000001.1, read on the forward strand.
TAGATATTGAAGGCATGAGTTGAACAATATGCTTGGTCATACAATAATGAATATACCTCTGGAACTGCTAGTATAATTTCCATTGTTTGTAGAATTCCTGTTATTAATACAGTGTTCTGTGCTCTCTCTTCCCCTTTTCCCCCTTCTTCTCCTCTTACAGGTTATGTGTTCTGTATGTTACATCGCCTGCCTGAACAGCATGATTGCACGTTTGACCACATGGGCCGTGGGCGTGAAGAAGCCATTATGAAAATGGTGAAACTGGACCGGAAAGTGGGGAGATCATGCCAGCGTATTGGCGAGGGCTGCTCCTGAGTTGCAAGACTCTATACAACCAAATGCCGTTCTCTTAGTTCACTAATGTTAGCCTTATTTAGGACAAAGTCAGCCAGACACCTTGTACTGGGCAAGTTTCAGACTACAGCCAATCAATTTCCTTTCTTTAGCCAACCATCCTGGTACTGTAGTTTAGGGTTAATGGTGATTGACGTTGATTTCTGGCTGGTTGTTAAGGTGCCTGCTAGCCACTGTATTAAAAAAAAATGAAGAAATATTTTTGAGCATGGGTAGTGGATTTTAACAGAAATCTAAAGGCTTCTATTATTGCAGGAATCAAGCTCTTTAAAAAAGAAATGAAAAAAAAAAAGCCTTATACTGGTAAACTTCCAGCAGCTGAGTAGAAACTGATGTAAAAGACTGCTATATACACACACCTCTCTGGAAAAAAAGTACCCTAATAGCCTGGTTTTCCTTTCCTCACTTCTAGTTAACCTTGAAGAGGTAAAACTCCACTTAAAACAAGCAGTGTAGCTGCTGAACATAGAAAACATCAATGGTCACTTTTGCCATCTTCATGTACATCTTCTGAGTTAGGTAGCATCACCAGCATCAGGGACTTTCTTGGGGTGGGAACATCCTGTATGGGAAGCCACAAAAGACAGGGACAGGTTCTTATAACAACTTTTATATCAAACATACTACAGGGAAACTATTTCTTCACTTAGGTGGAGGAGAAGGCTCTTGCTCTGGAACAAGCAGTAAACAAAGTGCATTTTCTACGCAGTATCTACAATATTTCTTGAGTGGTGTGGTTGGATCCCATATGCCAACATTGTGGCTATTTCCCATCAGCCAAAACTGATTGGCTCTTGTTTGCCTTTTGCTAAGTCCAGGTATCTGATAATTGATCAAATAAGGCTAATCCACAGCACAGTAGCCATGGCTGGATCCTACAGACTGACTTTCTGTAGCTGTAGAGGGGTATAGGACATTTTGTAACAAACGGAATTCAGTAACTGTATTGAGGGACAACCAGGAAAATCACCCATTATTGAACTGAGTTTGTATTCCTCACTTCCAGTGTGTTACAGAGATAATCAAATTGGCTGTTCCCAGCCTTGTGACTATGCAGCTTGGTTCTCTCAGTAAAGGTCTCTGCCCATCATCTGTTGCAAATGAATTGCATACAATTGGGAGTCATCAGATCTTTCTTTAGAACTATAGTTCTGTATCGTGGTCTGTCAATCTCATTGAGTTGCACAATTTTTTCATGGGCAATGACAGGGAAATGGCAGTGTCTCCCTGCCTCCAGCTACAAGCAGTTTCTGTGGGAGAAAGAACATGTGTTGATGGTGGCCTAGTGTGGAATCTTTACCCCCAATATCAGTTAGTGCTCCATTAGCAAGTGGTAATTAGGTATATAGTTGGGAGTGGGGGGAGGGCTGCTGGAGAGGTTGTTTTGTCTCATACTTTCACAGATAGGTTGCATTTAACCCACTCAATGAGTGAATTACCCCCAAGGCACTCTAAAAAAGATTGTGGGGTTGAGCAGTAAGTCGCTGACTTCCATTTGTTCTGAAGGTAAATTGTTGGTTTACAGGCTGAATTGTGTTTTTGTTTTTTTTCCTGGTAGCCAACTATGATCAGTGAAGAAGGTTCATCCTTTGCCTTTATTACAGCAATGCAAATTAGTGATGAAATAAATCTGCAATATATCACCATGCTAAACTTCAAAATGGAAAAGCCATTCTGTGTTGTACTCAAGGCTTTGAAATCGGCAATGGAATTTCCAGCTGCATATTCTGTTTCCTAAGGAAGTACTCCCCTTCCATCAGTATAAAGGGGAAATCAGACAATTTTCTTTGTGTTTGCCATGAAGAGTTTTAAAAACCATGGACTTCAGCTGCTGCCGCGCTATGCACTTTCTTCCCTTCTAAAATTTTAGCATAGCATTTGATGGACATTCTGACTGATACACAAGACTTTTGCAGATTAATAATGAAGATGCTGTTTTTCCCTTGTTAATCCTTTCTTTATCCCTGTTACAAGTGCACAGTTGGTTTCAAGGTGGCTCTTGAGCGAACACTACTCAAAGTTCATGTGAATTATGGACAATGTTCACTTTAAAAAATGTGGGGGTTGTTCCTTTGCAGTATCTGTTCTGTGAAGTTTGTTAAACGTAAAGAAAGCTTAAGTTCTTGTATCTTTAAAGAAAATCTTATTTAACCCTTTTTTGTGTTCTAGATTTACTTACACATGTAGCCTAGAACTCAGTTTTAGTTTAACATTGTAAAAATATTAAAAGGATTGTAATTCTTTTTCCTCCTGCTTAAAAGAAACAAAACCATTAAACAGATCAGATTAAAGTTTGAATTCTTCTCCGAGTTTTGCAGAATTCCTGCTATGGCTTGATGACTTTTGAAGCAATTGAATACAGGGAGAAAAGTGTCAATATGGCCCTCACTGCTACTTCACAGTCTTCAAGTCTGGTCAATTATATTGAGACAACCACTTCAATGTGAAGTCAAAGGCTTTCACAGCCAGCATCCATAGTTTTTTGTGGGGTTTTCGTGCAATGTGGCCATGTTCTAGAAGTGTTTATTCCTGACATTTCACCCTCATCTGGTGAAACGTTGGTGAAACGTCAGGAATAAATGCTTCTAGAAACATGGCCACATAGCCCAAAAAACCCTGCTGGTCATTACTTTTTTGTCAGAAAATTTTGTACCACACTCAGAAATAACATGGAAGGAATAAAGATAGGTTCCTGCGCCACAAAAAGAATACTTCAATATGTTTCAGCAGACATTTTATCTAAAAGTAATAATATATACATGTGAAATGAAACAATCAGACCATGTAAGCCTTGCATATATAAAAGTATTTTGAACCTCCAAAGGACTTCTTGAAGGCTTCTACCACCCTTGTTATAATTTCCATTTTGGTGGCCAAATTTCTAGATGTGTGCTTTTTCAACAGATGGGTAGGTAGTTGTTGAGGTAGGCTTAATTGCTTTCCAGTTTTTCCTCTGTTTTCTTATTTACATATGTTTGGTAAGGGATTCTGGAGCAGCTGCTGTTTACCTTGCCTGTTCCAGGCAATCACACACAGCTACAGTAGGATCAGTTAAAATATACTCCCACTCTTTCCCAGTTGAGGTTTTATTGCATTGTTTACTCCAGACATACTGCTTACAACCCAATACTGCAAGTGTGTGCTTCTCCAGCCCTCCACTTTGTAAAAGGAGCTTCACTGTCAGAGGATTTGTTAAATGAAGTATGCCTGTACTACATTTGATTTTAATGTTTTGTTATGGGCATAAACCTGTATAGCTTCTGAGGTTTCATGGCATCACTTACTCAAATAATTAAATTTTGCTCTTCTGACCATGTGCTGTATTTCTGTAGAACAAATACTTTCTTCTCAACTGTGTTAACTTTCGGTCTGTGAACTGAATATCATCATGAAGTGTCATTAGAAAAGGCTGAATTCCACCAACTTAGAATTCCACATGCTGAATTTCACCAGTTTAGAATTACCTGTACCATATTTATTCAGTGGCTTAGAAGAGTGTTCTATCTTAGTTGTTGACATTTCTAATCCAATGAATGATTTTTTTAAAAAAAAAAAATAGTGTTCATTGGCCTTTCATGGAAAAAGATGTTATTTCAACCTACATAGAAATACTTGCCAAATAGAATGGAAAAGTAATTAATGCTAGATACCAGCATTAATTTAAGGAGGGAAATCACTTAAATTACTTAAGATGATAATTGTGTCTATGGTAGCCAAGGCTTTTTGCACAACCTAACACAGCAGTCTCTCTCTTAACGGCTGTAAAGATGGTCCAAAAGGCCCATCCTCCCCACCCTGTGGCCTTGCATTGCCCCAAACCTGACCCAGCCAGCCATTAGGCTGGTTTTAAGTAAATGGCTCTTTTTGGCAGGGTTTCTCAGAAACACTGCTATGATAGCTAGTAGTTTAAACAGCCACATGCCCCCTTATTTGCCATTGCTGCCATTCTCCTTTCAGGCCCCAGTAGCAACCTGTGATGTCAGAAAGGGGCACTTAGCCATGTGGGTGAAGTGAGACACCCTGTTTCCACCCCCATGGTCTACGAAGGGAACCTGCCAAGGAGAACAGCACAGTAGTGACGAGTGAGGTGGTGACAGCTTCATGGCACAGTAGCAGATGGGCGTCTGAACACTTGGCCATCTCTGTGCCTGGCCAAGTACGTGCTGTGGAGAATAGACTAGATCCACAGGCATATTACAGTGGGTTTGGCTCGGCATAATGCTGCCTGTGCATTTGCGCCCAGTATCACTCATTGCAGACAAACTGTAGTTTGTGATATAAAATTTTGAGTCACTGAATCCATTATTAACTATTACAGATATTCTGAAAGAAGGTACAGCTTCCTTACATTGCTTTCTACTGGTTCTAGAGAAATTACCTATTAGGTAAGCTATGCCTTCCATATTTCAAAGCTCTAAGTCTTGGTGATAGGGGATATATATAACTACCTCTTTTGACAGAGCTAACTGATGGAAGATAATGAACAAGAAAAATATTCTTTCCTCCTCTGTAAATTCTTGCTTTATTGTCCATTTGTTTGTGTCACAGTCCTTTTTTAAAAAAAATTATGGCCAAAATATATTCTATATTTTATAAAGTAAGTATTTCATGAAGTACCTGTTTGTCATTTGAATGCATTTGCAGCATCATTGGTTCAATGTATCATTAGCATGCCAGCAATGTGTTTGGCCAAGTTGCCAGTGATTTATGTGTACAACTAAGGTTGTACACATAAGAACAAGAATGACAGTGAATGCTTACTGAGTATCTCACATCGTATAAGCTGAGCTGTAATTTTCTATTATGTCTACATTCTGAGAGAACTATAGGCCAAGTACAGTGGGCTCCCATTGATAAGGTTTGATTCCAGGGGCCCCCATTGATAACAAAATTATGGATGCTCAAGTCCCCTTCTAAACAATGACATAGTAAAATGGAAAAATCAAGGTTTGTTTTTTGGAGTTCGTGTGTGTGTGTGTCTACTTTCAAGTCATGGTTGAATTCATGGATTAAGAATCTGTGGATATAGAGGGCCAACTGTGCCTACATTGATATATCTAGTTTCTCCTGTTCTGTGAAACTCTTGGACTGAATTTTGTTATCCAAATAAAAGATACCTCATCCATCCATAAGAACCTGAACAGAAGGTATAATGCATAGTTTACATCAGTGAACATGAGCTGAATCATGAAAATCATCTTACTCTGTACAAGACAAAGAGCAAAATAATACATAGTCTTCAGGTTAAACACTGGTATGGTGTGGTTTCAATATAGGAAGGACTCTGGGAGACCACAGTTTCAGTTCTCACTTGGCCACAAAAACTCACTGGGTGACCTTGGGCAAATCACATTCTGTCATCCTCAAGAGGAAGGCAAGTCTTCTGAAGAGACCACTGAACAAATCTTGACAAAACAATCCTGTGATAGTTTGGTTTTTGGTTTTGGTTTTGGTTTTTTTGGTTTTTTAGATTTGCCAAAAGATGGAATCAGCTTGAAGGCACACAACAGTAACTTCAGCTAAAAACTACAGTAGAGGACTCAGATTTAGAATTACTTGAAATGAAAATGTAGCTTAAATACAAGCTAAACCAGAACAGAATGCTTAAACAGAAATGTTTTGTGTATTATAATTTTTTCGTAGCAGCGTTCAGTTTTATACTACTATTCCCTTGTTGAATATTGCAAAGCAGGCATACCTTTGACAATTTCATCATTCAAAACAGTTTAGTCTTTAAAGTAATGTCTGCGGTATACTGGTTTTTACAATTCATTTAATAGAACAAAGAATGTAATGCATGCAAACAAAGGTGAATTTCATACTGTGTTCCAGACCAAACTGAGAAACATATTTTCATACATGTAGCAGATCTTTACCTACAGAAAGTTAATCCTATAGTGCATCTGGAAAGATAAAAGTTTTGTGACATGTTGAGAGGAGAGAGGAGGAAGGAAAATGGGGGGGGGGGGGGGGGGCTTGTGTATTTTAGATTATCAACTCCCAAAGCCTCAGCCAACATGGGCAATAGGAAGGAATTAAAGAAGTTTGGGGCAAAAGCTTTCTCAGTCCAGGCTAGAGGATCAGTCAATTAATAATCAAAATTATGAAAGATGAAGTAGCTATCTGCTGGTTGCACTCTTGAGTTCTTCGCAGTTCAGCAGTCCTGGTTTGCTCAGCTCCGGCTTCTGTCAAACATAGTTTGCACTGAGTTAAGCTGGATTTTCTCTCTGGTAAATATTTATTATGGCATCCTTAACTTTCACTTCCACATCACGCACCTGAATGATGTTAGTTTAAGTATTGTAGAAGGCAGTAAAGAAACATTTCACACATGATTAAATTAATTCATTCAAAATGTAACATCAAGTGAATTCTTTGTTCTGTTAAGAGTGATATAAAGATAATGAATGTGGAATGCTTTGAACAACAGCAATGTGCTGTATATGTGTTTACTATTATGATTTCAATTGCTTCCACACTTGCCTTTTATGTATGTCTTAAATTGCCATTCTTTTGTTCACTCCCTTTTTACAAAGCAAACAGTTTTATTCCAACACATATTTTGTATTGTCTTGCATTTTCCTAGAACTGATTTCTTGACCATGAAAATCAAAATTAGAATTGCATTTCTAGCCTGTACAGTGTGGCAGTCAAAACACGACTGAAACTACTTGGGGCATTTGTGCCTCCAATTACAAGTGTCTAGCTTCTGGAATATGCTCTTTTTAACCTTTCTGTTGAATGCAGCTGGGGAATTGCTAAGAAAAAGCCATTCAGTTGCCTCTTATAAGTCCTTTCTTAATCATTCCTTATTGTCAGCTTCTGTTCCTCTCAGAGCACAATTTCTTCATATAAAAATGAAATGGAAAAATGAACCTCTGTCAGGACTAAACTGAATTCAGAGCTGAAACTGACAAAATGGGCAATTAAAGAGATATTCAAAATGCCATTAACAGATTCCTCAAAAGTAATCCCCTTGGTGCAGTCAACAGGAAGAAATGAAAGTGCAGAACTCGGAAAGCAGGAAGCTGTTGATGAACATTGTGAGTCAATATTGAAGAATCCCATGGGAATAGCATTTCTAGAAAATACAGTGCTACTATATATTATACTACACTGAATCAACATTTTAATTCTGCTGCTGTTTTACAGAAAAGCAGTACAACTGCAGTGGTGAACATCTCTAATACAGAAACAAAGTTTGGGTAAAACTTGATTGTGATGTAGCACATTATTAAGTAGAGTTTTGTGACTCTGTTTAAATTAAGTCTTGTCAGTTTTTATGTGTCAGAACTGTTAATGTACATTTGTACAGTTAAGCCACAAGCTGCAAATACTTCTTTTGTTAAATCACTCCTTTTAATAGACTCCTGGGAAGCTGTATGGATATGGTCCTGAAAACATTCCACTGTATGGTAAGAGCCTTCAAAAATGCAGTATGCAAAGGGATCTTGTAGCATCTTTGAGAAAGTCTACTTCATCAGATGAATTAGTGAAATGGCTAGGAACAGAGCTTTATAGCTGTGAATGAGTTTGGAGAATGTGTGCATAGCAACAAAAATGCAAAAATTGTGGGTATGGTGATGAGGTGACAAGTTGAGTTTTAACAATGTTCATTGGCGTACAAAGGCAGGAGGAAAGTGGTTGCCTAAAAGCCAAGGTGAGTGGATAACTACATGAACAGTGGAGAGAGTTACTGAAATGTAATGTGATGCCGGGTGGGAACCAGAAATGAGATGTGATGACCAAGACAGCCTTCATGAGTCTGGGATGTTAACTAGTGTTATTATATGTTAGCATGCCAAGAAACCTTTTGTCTCTGTTTTACCCACATCAATGGACTGGAGTTTGTGGATACATTCCTGCTTCTCTTTCCAATCTTCACACATACAAACAGCATATCATAGTAATAAAGGTTTGTCCAAGCAGTGAAATGGTCACATTTAGGGAAATTTAGACATTAATACAAACCTGTTGATTATCCTGAACAACAAGGTGATATTCAGCACCATCCTAATATTATTCCAGATACTTTGAGAGATCAGGCTCCATTAACTTATTTTATATAGAGATTTCTTTTACCGGAAGAACTTGCCATACAATCCAGTAAAGCACTGTTCCATTGATGTTGACGTGACATCAGTGACCAGAAGAACTTTTTAGAAAATGGCCATGGCCTCAAAACCCTGTGCCTTAGAAAGAAAGACAGGAAGGAAGGAAGATCAATGACTGCAATTGATTCAGGATTCTTGGAACCGGGCATTTAGAGGATTTTATGCCAGCCCTGTGCCAAATATTTTCATTGCCTATTTGGGGACTTCCTTTCATGCAGATGTTAGCTCTTCCAAACCTCTGAACCCTGAAGAGGTCTTCAGCAAACCTTCATTTCTGTGTTATCACTATTAGAAATGGGTACAGATGGGTGCTAAGACTGGGCCTTCTCAATGATCATGACACAATTGTATCTTTCTGAGATGATTAAGGAAGGCTTTGAAGAAAAAACAGTGAGGGAAGCCGCAGACAGGTGTTCACCTTTTGAAGGATTGTGCTCCTGTTCACAGGGCTGGCAAAGCAGTAGATGTGAAGAATTTGGGTTTTGAGTAAGTAGATCATCCACTACTCAACAGATCTTGCTGAGTCTATTTTCCTGTTTCCAAGCCTTAAGAAAAGTTTGAATTGAAGGAAATTTTCAAACAATTCAGAGGTGATAGCAGCAGCAGAGCGGTAGGTTAGTGACCAGACATCAGGGGAAAAATTCTGTAAGGGTTAAAGGAACTTGAGAAATGATGTGCCGAGTGTGTTGAACGCTGGGAGTCAATATGTGAAATAGCACTACATTTCGTGGCTCTAGGTCTTTCCCTTCTTGGTTGGGATGAGAACTTTTCAGCACACTTTTGAAATTTAGAATCTTAGTCTATTCAACAGATATACCAAACAAAAATAATTCCAAAATTAAATGAAACCAGGGTTAAATGGATTTTCAATGCATCATTCTTTTTAATACGTATGTATGTATCTTCGTGTTTTGTATTGTTGGTCATATTTATATGTCATATATTACTATTCTGGTGTATTTTTTTAGATTCCAACTTTTTATATGCTTTGCTCTGTGCATTATTTTGTTCAAATATATTTTGTGTGTTGTTGTTGTTGTTTTAACTGTAAAAACTGGGATATAAGTGGAGAGAACAGTAAATGCTTTTTTCCTTAATGTGGGAGACAGTGAGCCTGTATGCCTGGAGTGTGGAAAACAGATTTTGTGTGTGTGTGAATATACAGCACTTGTGGATTTGTCATACATAATAAAACATGCAGGTATTGAAAAACCCACAGTGGAGATATTTAGATGAAATACTAATGAGGTATGTTCCAGTTAATTAAAACACTGCCCTTTGTAACCATGTTCAAACAGACCAGAAAGCCCATTTGTGTTCTGTTTTGTTTTGGATTTTTCTTTCTCCTTTTCCCTTACTTTGCTCCTGGCTTTCTCTTGACATTGCTCCAGGGCCTGTAAAATTAAACTGTTTCAAAAGGGAATTCTTTCTGTGCCTTTGTTAGGCAAAGAGATGTTTGTTTTCTTGTAAATCAAAGGCCTGGGGGAAGCAGAACTACCATGCTGTTTGGGAGTTAAACAAACACAAATTGCATTATGCTTGCACATTTTCACACACATCACCCAGCATCCCGCTGAAGCTTTGAGTGAAAGCCAGCCAGCCCTGGAATTACATTGCCCCCATCTGTCTCCTTGGTTCTATACCCATGGCCTCACTATCCTCCTGTGGCTGTGGTGTTGGAGAAGGTTATTTCATTACCATGCATCCCTGAAACATTTTTCTCTTTCCCCCTCTCCGGTATATGCCTGGGCTGCACTTATGCCTATAATGTGAATGCTGTCTTTCAGCAGTTGGACAGATATGTTTGAGCAAGAAACATTTTCAGTAGCCTTCTCTGTGAATAGAATGCAAAAGGAGTTAAATCAAACCAGGTCTGCACAAACTGCGGGCAACCGTACCACTTCTCCTGGCAGGTAAAAACAGTACAGATTACTTCAGAAAAAAAATCTTTTAAAAATAATAACAGCTTCATTTATATTCTGCTTCACACCGTCTAAGCAGTTTACAACTGTAAGCTATTTGCCCCCAACAATCTGGGTACTCATTTTAGCGACCTCGGAAGGATGCAAGCCTGAGTCGAGCTTGAGCCCTTTTTCTGGTCTTGAACTCGCCACCTTATGGTTTTGAGTGAGTGGCTGCAATACAGGCATTTAACCACTGCACCACCAAGGCTCCTGGTGACACCACTTTAACTGATGTGGATCAATGCTATGGAATTCTGGGAATTGTAATTTGGTGGGGCACCAGAGCTCTCTGGCAGGAAAGGCTAAATGCCTCCCAAAACTACAGTTCCCAGAATTCTGTAACATTGAGCCTTGTCAGTTAAAGTAGAATCATAGAATCATAGAATCGTAGAGTTGGAAGAGACCACTAGGGCCATCCAGTCCAACCCCCTGCCATGCAGGAAATCCAAATCAAAGCATCCCCGACAGATGGCCATCCAGCCTCTGCTTAAAGACCTCCAAGGAAGGAGACTCTATCACCTTCCGAGGAAGTGCGTTCCACTGTCGAACAGCCCTTACTGTCAGGAAGTTCTTCCTAATGTTGAGGTGGAATCTCTTTTCCTGTATCTTGCATCCATTGTTCCGGGTCCTGTTCTCTGGAGCAGCAGAAAACAAGCTTGCTCCCTCCTCAATATGACATCCTTTCAAATATTTAAACAGGGCTATCATATCACCTCTTAACCTTCTTTTCTCCAGGCTAAACATCCCCAGCTCCCTAAGTCGTTCCTCATAGGGCATGGTTTCCAGACCCTTCACCATTTTTGTCGCCCTCCTTTGGACACGCTCCAGTTTCTCAATGTCCATTCTGAATTGTGGCGCCCAGAACTGGACACAATATTCTAGGTGGGGCCTGACCAAAGCAGAATACAGTGGCACTATTACTTCTCTTGATCTAGACACTATACTTCTATTAATGCAGCCCAAAATAGCATTGGCCTTTTTAGCTGCCGCATCACACTGTTCACTCATGTTCAACTTGTGGTCTACTTGGACTCCTAGATCCCTTTCACATGTAGTTTCATTCAGCCAGGTGTCACCCATCCTATATCTGTGCATTTTATTTTTCCGCCCTAAGTGCAATACCTTACATTTCTCTGTGTTGAATTTCATTTTGTTAGCTTTGGCCCAGCTTTCTAGTCTATTCAGGTCATTTTGAATCTTGATCCTGTCCTCTGGGGTATTAGCTATTCCCCCTAATTTGGTGTCATCTGCAAATTTGATTAGTATGCTCCCAATTCTGTCATCCAGGTCATTGATAAAGATGTTGAATAGCACTGGGCCCAGGACAGAGCCCTGTGGGACCCCACTGGTCACTTCTCTCCAGGATGAAAAGGAGCCATTGTTGAGCACCCTTTGGGTTCGGCCAGTCAACCAATTACAGATCCATTTAACAGTTCCTTTGTCTAGCCCACATTTTACAAGCTTGTTTGCAAGAATGTCATGGGAAACCTTGTCAAAGGCCTTACTGAAATCAAGATATACTATATCCACAGCATTCCCTTCATCTACCAAACTGGTAATTTTATCAAAGAAAGAGATTAGATTTGTCTGGCATGACTTGTTTCTCTGAAACCCATGTTGAGTTTTTGTGATTATGGCATTGCCATCTAGATGTTCACAGACTCTCTGTTTAATGATCTGCTCCAGAATCTTTCCTAGAACTGATGTCAGACTAACTGGACGATAATTGTTGGGATCCTCTTTTTTCCCCTTTTTGAAGATGGGGACAACGTTTGCCCTTCGCCAGTCTGCTGGGATCTCTCCTGTTCTCCAGGAGTTTTCAAATATGATTGCCAATGGCTCCGATATTACTTTTGCCAGTTCTTTTAATACCCTTGGATGGAGTTCATCTGGTCCCGGAGACTTAAATTCATTTAGATTAACAAGGTGTTCCTCTACTATCTCTTTACTTATTCTGTGCTGAAATTCCCCTATTCTGTTCTCTGCTCCATTATCCTCAGGTTGAGCACCCTTTGCCTTTTCTGAGAAGACTGAGGCAAAGAAGGTGTTGAGTAATTCTGCCTTTTCTCTATCTCCTGTTAGCATTTTGCCATCTTCTCCACGCAGTGGCCCTACTGTTTCCTTCTTCTTCCTTTTGCTGCGGACATATCCAAAAAAGCCCTTTTTATTGTTCTTAACCTCTCTAGCAAGCCTGAGTTCATTCTGCGCTTTAGCTTTTCTGACTTTACCCCTACACATGCCTGCTATTTCTTTGAATTCCTTTTTCGTGATTTCCCCCTTTTTCCATTTCTTATACATGTTCCGTTTCAAACTTAGCTCAGTTGAAAGTTCCTTAGTCATCCATCCTGGTTTCTTGAGACACCTCCCGTTTTTCTTTCTCACTGGAACTGTTTGAAATTGTGCCTTCAGTATCTCCCTTTTGAGAAAGTCCCATCCATCCTGAACTCCTTTATCTTTTAGTATTTCTGACCATGGAATCGCCCTCAATACTTCTCTAAGTTTACTGAAATCCGCTCTCCTAAAGTCTAGGATGCGTGTCTGACTCTGCCTGGCTTCTCCTTTCCACTGTATTACAAACTCCAGGAGAACATGGTCACTTCCACCTAATGATCCCACCACTTGCACCCCATTAACCAAGTCATCCTTGTTGGTTAGGATCAGATCTAAAATAGCTGACCCCCTTGTTGCCTCTTCCACCTTTTGGACCATGAAATTGTCTTCCAGGCAAGTGAGGAATTTGCTAGACCTTGAGGATTTTGCTGAGTTTGACTTCCAGCAAATATCAGGATAGTTGAAGTCGCCTATCACTACTACATCTCTCTTTTCTGACTGTGTGGTCATCTGTTCTAGAAAGATATCATCCAATTCCTCAGTCTGACTTGGGGGTCTGTAGTAGACTCCCACCGTAACACCCTTGTTGTTTCCCTCCCCTTTGATTCTTATCCAGATGCTCTCCACCTGGCTTCCATGATTGATGTCCAGGATCTCTTCACTGGTGTAAATATCTCTGACATATAGTGCTATTCCTCCTCCTTTCCTGTTTGGCCTATTTCTCTTAATAAGGTTATACCCCTCTATTTCCACATTCCAATCATGAGACTCATCCCACCAGGTTTCAGTGATGCCTATTATATCATATTTGCTTTGTTGTACTAGGAGTTCGAGTTCATCTTGCTTATTTCCCATGCTCTGTGCATTAGTGTAGAGACATCGCAGACCATGGTTCCCTTCTACTTGCTGCCTGTGCAAGTTTTTTTGCCTCCCACTGTTGGGTCCTTGCATTGTTTGCCTTGTTTCCTCTATGTCAGTTTGACTATTTACGCCATCCCTTTTGCGTTCCTTAATATTGTCTCCCTTCCCCTCAGAACTCAGTTTAAAGCTCTCCTGATCAAGTTCTTGAGACTGTTGGCAAAAACATTTCTTCCAACTGGCGTGAGATGCAACCCGTCTGTTGCAAGAAGTCCCTCCTCATGGAACCGCAGCCCATGATCCAAGAATCCAAATCCCTCTCGGCGGCACCATCTGCGAAGCCAGTTATTCACATCTGCTATTTTCCTCTCCCTTCCTGGACCATGCCCTTCAACTGGCAGAAGAGACGAGATGACAACCTGTACATCCATTCCTTTCAGCTTCCTACCAAGCGCCTCGTAATCCCTTTTGATGTTCTGAATGCTGTGTCTTGCAGTATCATTAGTTCCCACGTGGACCAAAAGGAAGGGGTATTGGTCAGTAGGCTTGACCAGTCTTGTCAGCCTCTCTGTCACATCCCGGATCTTTGCACCTGGAAGACAACACACCTCTCGAGACATCTTGTCAGGCCTACAAATCACTGCTTCTGTACCCCTCAGCAAGGAGTCCCCCACTACGACCACACGCCTCCTCCGAGGCTTAGCAGCGACTGTTCCCTCGGGTGGGACTCTCAGGCTCCCCTGCTCCGTCCCTGAAGTCTGTCCATGCTGCTCTTCTTCATCCTCCTTGATAAGGGAAAGCGCTTCGAATCGATTCTCTAGCTGCAAGCTCCCCGAACAATTCCTTCTTGGTTTACTTCTCTTTGTGACATTCCTCCAGCTGTCTGCCTCCTCTGTTTGGCAAGTGACCTCTTCCACCCTAGCATCTTCCTCTGCATGGTACTCATCCAAGATGGTTAGTTCTATTGTGTCCAGGAAATCCTCTTGTTCCCTAATCTGCTGAAGTGTAGCTACTCTGGACTCCAGCTGCTGCACTTTCTCCTCCAAGAGTGCCACCAACTTGCACTTGGTGCATGTGAAGTTCTCCACTTCTGTGGGCAAGAAGAGAAACATCCCACAAGAGTTGCAGGTGACCGCGGCAGATCCCTCGTTGTCCATACTGCAAAGTCTAATGCCACTTGAGCAGAGTTGTTCAGTTAGAGAAAACTAAAATTCGCGCGCGGCTCTGGAAGCTCCTCTCCTTCTCCTCTCTCTGGCCGGACTGTTCTGGAAGGCTCTGGAAGGTGGTATATAAAGCTAGTCTGCTAGCTCCGCCCCCTTGTGACTCACAGATGTGACTCACAGAAGCTCCTCCCCTTCAGCCACGAGCACACGGTCTCAAGCACACGGTCCCAAAATGGCTGCCAAGCAGCTCCTCTCCTTCTCCTCTCTCTGGCCGGACTGTTCTGGAAGGCTCTGGAAGGTGGTATATAAAGCTAGTCTGCTAGCTCCGCCCCCTTGTGACTCACAGATGTGACTCACAGAAGCTCCTCCCCTTCAGCCACGAGCACACGGTCTCAAGCACACGGTCCCAAAATGGCTGCCAAGCAGCTCCTCTCCTTCTCCTCTCTCTGGCCGGACTGTTCTGGAAGGCTCTGGAAGGTGGTATATAAAGCTAGTCTGCTAGCTCCGCCCCCTTGTGACTCACAGATGTGACTCACAGAAGCTCCTCCCCTTCAGCCACGAGCACACGGTCTCAAGCACACGGTCCCAAAATGGCTGCCAAGCAGCTCCTCTCCTTCTCCTCTCTCTGGCCGGACTGTTCTGGAAGGCTCTGGAAGGTGGTATATAAAGCTAGTCTGCTAGCTCCGCCCCCTTGTGACTCACAGATGTGACTCACAGAAGCTCCTCCCCTTCAGCCACGAGCACACGGTCTCAAGCACACGGTCCCAAAATGGCTGCCAAGCAGCTCCTCTCCTTCTCCTCTCTCTGGCCGGACTGTTCTGGAAGGCTCTGGAAGGTGGTATATAAAGCTAGTCTGCTAGCTCCGCCCCCTTGTGACTCACAGATGTGACTCACAGAAGCTCCTCCCCTTCAGCCACGAGCACACGGTCTCAAGCACACGGTCCCAAAATGGCTGCCAAGCAGCTCCTCTCCTTCTCCTCTCTCTGGCCGGACTGTTCTGGAAGGCTCTGGAAGGTGGTATATAAAGCTAGTCTGCTAGCTCCGCCCCCTTGTGACTCACAGATGTGACTCACAGAAGCTCCTCCCCTTCAGCCACGAGCACACGGTCTCAAGCACACGGTCCCAAAATGGCTGCCAAGCAGCTCCTCTCCTTCTCCTCTCTCTGGCCGGACAAGTAGTGTCTACCTGGATTATTTCTGTAGTGCAGACACGGCTAAAGAGGAAAGACCTCAATGAACATTCACATGTTAATTTCCCCTGTACCATTGCAATTTTATTTTTAAATCTGTGAGCATGCAATCATGAAATCTTTCAGAAAAAAAGGGTATTGCAATCCAAGTCCTACCATTTTATTTCCTGTTTGTGCCAAATTACACCTCATTTTTCTTCTGTATGTTCCTGGTCTGATTTTGATGAAAGTAGAAAGACTGTTTTGCAGGCTGTGCCATTTCAGACTTGGGTGGAGGTATGTGACTTTGGCTGTATAATCTCTTTATATATAGAAGTCTAGCATGTTAGGTGAAAGAGTTCTGGCCAGGCCTTCTACCTCGATGTACTTTTAATGTGGAGGAGTATTCAGATATGTAAATTCTCACCTCAAATGGCACAGATTTTCTCAGTGAGAACTAGGCCTTTCTCTCTATTGCCTCAAAAGACTTTATTTTGTTATCTGTTTGTGACTTACTTATCAGGTTATAATCATGTTAGCTACAAATTAAAGAACCAGTTTGTCCTCTCTCTTCCTTCAAAAAGTTGGTGAACAGCTTTTACAATGTTAGTTTGAAAAGAAGGTAATCTAGTTAAAAGGACTATACCAATCTGCATTTAAGGTAACGTGTGTGGCTGAAGGTTTTCTATGGAATTATAGAGCTGGAATCCTGGTCAGACAGCCAGAATCTGATTGTATTGCAAGGATGACAACCATCACCACCCCCTGCCATTATTAGAACTGAATAATTCTCAACCAAATAACATGCCCACCCAGGCATGTCAAGACAATGAATACTGCAAAACGTATATCAATAGACATTGGGAAGAGGTACTATTTTGAACTTATAACTCCCAGGCTCCCTCAACCAGGATGGCCACTAGGAGTTGTAGTCCAAAAAATGGCTTTACTAACTCCTGTTCAAAGTTAATTCTTTGCCTTGCCTCCTTCAATTGACTCAGCTGCAGTAGGCAGGAAATGCAGGAGTTCACCTTGTCCAGGTTCCTGGGAGCTTCCCAGATTCTATATGAAATATTTGTTTCCTTTGAGATTTTCTTATGAGTCCAGCTGGCTGTCAAACAGTGGTGATAATCCAGTCTCAGAGCCAAGGTGAGCATCCCTTGAAAAAGCTGGTGTATGACAGTTAGGGATGAGAAGGGGGTCTGCCAAGATTAGGAATCAGGAATGGGAGTTAGAGATGTTAGGAGAATTACTTGGGGTCAGAAGGAGAGATTTATTAGAGTCATGGTCAGAATTAGTTAGGATAGAAGTGAGAGAAATGAATAAGAGGAAGTGTGAGTCAGGATTTAGAGGTATTAAAGTAATTTGTGATGCTATGTTCAGTTTCTGTTTAATAAATCATTTTTGTGTTATATGCTTTTGCCTCGGATAATGTTACTAAGGAATATTAGCAGAAAACCTCACCATTGATGGAAGCTGAGAGATTAGTGAGTGCCCTCACCCTTCTTCCCACCTGTAACTTGCTTTGATAAGTTAATTCTTCAAATCCTGATGAGTGTCAAAAGTTTATTTCATTTTTAAAACAGTTCAATAAGTTCAATTATTTTTGAACTTTCTTTTAGGTGATTTAATAAATACACTCAAGGAGAAATTGGAGTTAATTTGATTTTCTTGCTTACTTCATATTTGGCATCACCCATTTACTAACTGGACTACTGGACAATAAAATGCTATCCTTGGTGAAGTTTAAAGGTTGCGTTTAAAAATGGTGGCTATTTCTTCTGGAGGCTGGGGAATGGGCTGTTGTACTGTTTTAACTTGTATGTTTTAATTCATGCTGTAACCCACTCCGATTGTTTTCCACAGAGGAGCGGGCTATAAATATTATTATTATTATTATTATTATTATTATTTAGGTGTATAAGCCCTTATAAAGCCTGTTCATGTATCTAGAATACGGGTGTTACTAAAAACATGAGTGTTGATGGCAGAGCTTCCAAGGAATATAGAAAATGAGGATTTCTTTCAGCTAAAGCTGTCTCAATGGTTTGAAAGTGGAGACACACCGGTTTGCTTTAGTTATAAATACATATTTTTTCTACTCTTAGACCAGGGAGAGTAGAAAACGGTTCAAGAAAAGACAGTCCATCGAGTAGTAATTTCAAAGAAAGGGTCTGATTTCCATGCTTCTTGACTAATAAGCTCTTCTCAAACGATAATATTGCATTAACAAATCTACCTCTAAGCATTTTTAAAGTAAATAATCTACACTCTCAGATGTTCCTTTTTGGGGATAAAAAAGCACATATGTGTCTAAAAGAATGTACCTAAAATGGCTAAAATTCCTAAAAGTAATATTTATAATAAAAGTTCTTTTCTAGTTCAAAAGGCAGATTAATTCCCTCCCCCTGCATAACTAAGTAAAACTGTTTTCAGACCTGAGGATATCTGATATCTTGTCAACTAGTGAATCATGGACAAGATTTCATTTTAGCTTTGCTTGATATTTTGGCTGCTAGAGACAAGTAAGGATGCCAGTCTTGACGTTGCCAAAAGACATGTGGAGAACTATGATAAATTAGACTGTATGTATGTGGTGTGAGATGTCATTGATAAGTAATCTTCAAGAAGTTCTTTAAATTTATATTCACCCGATTAGATGGTTATAGCCAAAATCTGATCATATCTTTGTTTCATTTGCCCTATTTTCCTTTAAAAGTAATATTTGTTGGTTCCAACAATGCTTGATATTTCTGATTTTTGAAAAGTCAAACCTTGGGACAACTAACAAGAGGAAAAGTAGCATTTATGTCAATGTTCTGAAGCCTCAATCTATATTTACTGGACAGTGTGTGTCTTTAGTCTTGTGCTCCATTTTGGTGTTATCACTGCATGCATAATTCAGTAAGAATTGTTCCCAGGAGAAGCATCACCTTTCTTTGGAGGAGCAATTGAGACTCATGCACTTCATCACAACTAACTGGAAAATCAACAGCACCTGCATATTCCTTTGCTCCCTCTGGGCTTCTCTTACCTTTTGTTTCATGGAGCTTTAGCAATTTGAAATAGCTGTGATCCACCATTTGTTGATACAATAATCATTTGGCCCTTCCCTTCTGTATGCATGAAAATCATACATTTGGACATGGAATGATTTTATTCATGACAGTAACTCTGGAATGTCACATACACTCAGCAAGTTGTGACTAAAGATAGACCTTTTTTTTTTTTTTTTTTTTTTTTTTGAGATTTAATTAGGCAATCCTTCTCAAGGCTGTTGCCCATTTAAAAGATTAGGACTATAAACCAGCAAGGTCAATAGTAAGGGACGATGGATATAATAGCTCAAACATCCAAAAGGAAACAAGCTAGGGAATGCTGCATTAGACAATTGAAAACCCAGAGAACCGTGAAGAATGAAATTCTTTCATTAGGGTTTTCTCACTTCAAAATGTTGTATTGAATCTGCAGCAGTATGTTGTTGTTGTTGTTGTTGTTGTTCCTTCCTTTCCCCCAAAATTGGGAGTCATAGTAGCTCAAAATTTAAAAGAAAAATACAATTAAAGCAATCAAAAAGTGAACATTAAAACAGAATTAAACCATTAGAGTATTAAAATAAATCATTCAATAAAAGAATAAAATGGTATTTTAAAAGAGTAAAGTTTTTAAAAAAACAGTTATTAAAACATTACAGCATTCTAATCCATAATTTTTTTTAAAAAAGTTTTAAAAACCTTTCACTTCCTGGATAAAAACGTTTTAGTCTGCTGCTAGAAGGCAGGCTACAAGGAGGGGGCCATCCAGGCTTCCCTGGGAAGGGAATTCCAGTCTAAGGGCAGCCACTGAGAAGGCCCTCTCTCATTTTCCCAACAACTGTACTTGATTATGGTGGCCATGGCGGAATAGGGATTCTGTTGGGGGTATCACCCACCCTGCTGCTTAATGGTCTCCCTTCCTGAGCTGGCTCAGTTTTGGTGGTAGTGTTGGAGTCCCCTCATCTAGTTGTGCTAGCGGACATCAACATCCATGCAGAGATATTATGCAAAGACCTCTGTCAAGAGCAGCTGAGCGAGGACTTCATGTCCACCATGACAACCATGAGTCCCAAGTAGTATCTGGCACCACCCATGCTGCTGGACACACTCTTGACCTAGTTTTCTGTATGGGGCAGGATGATGGTGATCTGGATGTGAGGTCCATTGTCATGGATAGACCACGAGATAGTGAGTTTTGGACTCACTGGAACTCAGGGATGGAGAGCTGATTAAAATGATTTGCCTCAGGAGGCTTAGGGATCTGGATGGATTCCTGATGGCTCTTGAGTTTCCTGTTGCCTTGGCAGATGTTCCTGTTGAAGCCTTGGCTGATGTCTGGAACAGGGAAATGGACATCATTGCTCCTAAACTTCCCTTCATGGAAGTGCCAAGTGAGTGAGCTGGTGGTGATGAAATGAGTGGAATGGAGACTAGAGAAACCATGGTGGAAGGCTCAAAATTAGTCCAATTAAACATCATTTTTATTGCTGCTGCTGCTGCTGCTGCTGCTGCTGCTGCTCCTCCTCATTGGAAAGCCTAGGCCATGGTAAAGAAATCCTCCTTCACTGCCACCACTGCATCCTCACAGTATGATCCAGTGAAGCTGTTCCAAGTGGTTGGGGCCTTTTACATTCTGCCCTGCAAGAACAGTAGTACACTTGGCAGCCCATTGTGAAGTGTTTCCAGAGCACTTTGCAGATAAAACCGCTCCAGTCTTCTCTGACTTGGATGCTGTAATTGATGCAGGTCTGGTAGATGCAACTTCCCCCTGCTTGTCCATTTTTATTGGACATGTGTCTATTTGTGCAACTTGAAGATGTGGAGAGGTGAGAGCCACCATGTGCATATTGTACTCATGCCCATCCTGGTTGACTGAAAACAGCCTGAGGGGAACTGGTGGACTGAATAAGAGGAGTAAAGAATGCCTTACTACAGCGAGACAGGTTTCCATCTAGTCTAAAAGAGTCTGTAATAAGGCCATTATTGAAAAAGTTCTCTCTGGATCCCACCATATTAGACAACTATAGATCAATCTCCAATATTCCCTTTTTAGTCAAGATAATGGAACATGTGGTCGTCTCCCAGCTCCAGGCATTCCTGGATAAAATGGATTATCTATATCCACTTCACTTTATTGTTTATATTATTGTTATTGATGTGCTTTCTTTTCCAGGATTGTAATGGGGGGGTTAGAAATTGGGGTTTTTCTTTAATAACTGCTGAACTGAATGTAATTTTTTCTATTAATTTTTGCTTTATTAATTGTTATGTAATTTTTGTTATTTATTCTTATGCTGAAATTGTTTTTATTTTTCATTGTTATTGTTATTTGCTTTGTATTTTTCCCACTGCTGTAACCTGCCCTGATTCCTTGCTGATTGGGTGGGATATAAATTATTATTATTATTATTATTATAAGGGTTTTTACACTGTTTCTCTAACCTGAGTGGTACTTCTCAGATCTTCACTTTCTCCTGGGTGGTATCTCCTAGGTGATACTAAACAAAATTATGTGAGAGTGTATGTGAATGTTTAAAAATATTTTACAACAGGCGGCTTGTTGTTGTTGTGTGTCTTCATGTCATTTTAGACTTACGGCAACCCTAATGTGAACCCATTATGGGGTCTTCTTGGGCTGAGAGTGTGTGACTCATCCAAGGTCACCCAGTGGGTTCCCATGGCTAGGTGAGAATTGAACCTTGATCTCGAAATGCTCAAATCACTATGCCACAGGCAGCTACTAGGTGGTATTGAGCTGAGAGGGTAGAATATATACACCATCACTTAGAACAGAGCAATAAAAGATTTAAAGATTTAAATTGAGCAACTGTCTCTAGCAGAATTCATAGTTAGCATTTGCATTTAATGCGCCTATAAATTAAAAGTGGGATTGCCTGACACTGAAAAAAATCACACCAATGGACCCAGATAGGCAGGGGTCATTCCAAAAGCTACTAGTCACCATTTATTACAAAATTTATGCAATAAGGTGGAGGACACTGGATATCTCAAGAAGCCTTCATGCTTTTGCATCAGGAAAACTTTAGTTAGTGTTGAAGTAAAACATGCCAATCCAGCCCAAATATAAGAAGAAAAAATGTTTTATCTTTGTTGGAGGTCAAAACCTCAGATAGGAAGGTCCCAATCCACTGGCTCATTCTTTAGGATTCCCCTGTTGCAGCTATAATGTGGTATCTTAAAATCCATAAAACATCCAGGGATAGCCGTCTTGGCCATATAGCAAATTCAATCAAAAATCCACCAACTGTGATATGTTTTGCCTATAAAGAGGCCTGTGGCCTCACAAAGGATGGAGACATATTGGATTGCAAAGGAAGTACAGTGGTCCCCCGGGTTACGAATCCCCCGGCCAACGAAATCCCCGGGATACGAAAGAGCCATGGCCGGAAAAACGGCCCCGGTCTCCGAAAAAAACCCGGGTTGCAAAAAAAAAGCGCCGGCCCTTTAAATCTGCTGCGCGGCGCTGCGCGGCGCTACAAATAAAGCGGTCCCCCGGGTTACGAAGATTTCCGGGTTACGAAAGGGATGCCGGAACGGATTACTTTCGTAACCCGGGGGACCACTGTATATTTTTTGTGTTGCAAATGGATGTTTAATTTCCTGGACTTTGAGAATCTCCCAGTTGCCACATGGCCAGAAGGAGAAGATGTCAGACTGCAAAATATGCCCCTCCATACCATCTTAACTAAGAAAAGAAACAGCAAAATGCAGGCCTATGACTAATATCTTCCTTTCTTTTTCTCCTGCTTGGTTTGTAACACCTTGCCTGATGAAGGAGCCAGTGAAGCTTTGAAAGTTTGCAACAGGCATATTGTGCATTTAGTTGGCCAGTAAAGCTATCACTGTTTGGTGCGTTTTTGATTGGATTTGCTATATGGCAAGCACAGCTACACCTGGATGCCTCAGCATTCTTACACTTGGACTAATCCTGCTGCAGCCCTGTGCTTATAGCCAAGGTAATGAGCTGTTAACATTATTAAACGTGTCACATTGCCAACATTGGTGCAGAGCCTGGTTTTAACATTACTGAGACTACAGTTTGTGTTTTCTACGTACTTGATTTTATCTGGTTTCACAAAATGTGATTATTTCCCTCTAAATTTATTTCTGTTCAAGGGTAGCAGGTTAACTCTTAGGTCTATATCTGGACAATCTAATAAAATTTTGCATCATGATTAACTCAAGTCTGCACATTCTTGCTCAGGATCCATGCCAGAGCTTTAATTTTATTTATTTATTTATTTGCTTACTTACTTACTTACTTACTTACTATAGTTCCCAGAATCGTGAGCTTTCGGGTCTGCCAAATGTAATTCTTTCCAGACTTTGAATTGTACTATATGGAGTTCATTGGATGAGATATGGCATAGTGTAATGTAGTCATTTCGTGTGCTAGTCCATGGCTGGTGGAGAATGGGGAAGGGACGGGAGAAGTATCTGGCTATGGCCCTGTAACCAGATGCAGAATTATTTCATTATCCATTGAGATCTCCTGGAGTCTACTGGTAAATCCAGAGGGAGACTTTGGTTGTGGTGGTGGAAAGAAGGGAATACCAGCCCCTACAATGACCATATATATATACACACACACACACACACACACATGCACACACACACAGATGTCAGATGGACTTATGCCTGTATGTGCCACTAAAAGGATGCTAGCCATTGTATACTTGCTTTTTTGCAAGATGAAACTGAAAGTAAAGAATGAGGGCAATTTGTAGAGAAAACTAGCATCCTCCACAGGAGAGTTTAGGGATTTGCCCCCATTTGCAATGTAAGATCTACAGTGTCCTCTTCTTAGAAAGTTCATTGCGTTAGTGCTGAATAAAGACATTTTGCTTTGGGTTTTAATAACCTCTATACAAAGACAAAATAAAATTTTCCCCCCAGAGTGGCTAGAATTTTCACCGTTGGAAGTCTGCAGAAGGCTTCTGTTTCACTTCTTTGTTTACCCTAGTAATGGATGGGGACGGGGAGTTATTGAATTTGTGGTGTCTGAGCTTGGGAGCAAAATATTTTCAAAAATATCTTTGAGTAAGGTCCTTTGTTTTTGGGCAAAATAAATGATATTCTTAGTGAGGAAGGCAGACCATTTTATTCCTTTCAGTTTTTCTGTACAACATCCGTTCATCTCTCATTGAATGACTCCTGCAATGTTGCTGTGTAAGAGGAACTGGTCAATTGATGTTTGTCATCTTCTGATTTCTTAGAACGACCAACCTCCTTCCACATCCCCCAAAGATCTCCCATTCTTTATACATCAGGATTTCTACTGATGTTGCTTTAACTGTGGAAACTACAGTCATTGCTTTTCAGTACTGCAGTTTTTGCTAAGCAAGCTAGATGAGCTTCCCTTTGTTTGCAAATATATTTGTCCAAGTCATTCTGTCCCTGCATCTTCTCCCTAAACTTACTATTGATCTATTGGCATTCTATTAGCCACATCATCTGTATCTTCTATGGAAGGTTCTTGCTTTACATAGAAGGGATGCTATACTAACACCTCTCTATATGAGCAACAGAAACTTCCAGATTGTTTATTTGGAAGATCCACACATGCAAATTTGAAAAAAAAAATAGTTTGTAACTCTAGAATACAGGTTTAAGGATGACAAGATTGGTGGCCAACATACAAAGCAAAGCATATGCAACAACCTCCAGTATCTTGCTATTACACCTATTGGTTTCAGAATTCTGTAAGATTAAACAGTTGGAATATCTCCCATTGCATGTTTTCTGCAAGGTTATAAGGCACCAGGTCTTATCTGATCTTGAAAGCTAAGGAGGGTCAACCCTGGTTAGTACTTGGAAAGGGGACTTCCAAGGAATACCACCTCTGTCTATTCCTTGCCTAAGAAAACCCTATGAAATTCATGGGGTCACTGTAAGTTGAAAGCCAACTTTAAAGGAACATGTCCACATATCATCAGTTCATTCTTACCACTGTCCTTCTCTAACCAACAAATGGGCCAATAGTTTCAACAGAGGGCTAGATTTTTAAAATCACAATCCAATATGTAATGGCTACACGGGATGGCCCTATGCTCCTGGTGCTATGAAGAGTCTGTGCAACTTCTCTCTAAAGAACAACAGACATGTCCTTACCTACTTCCAGCAGCAGGTAACCAGAAATCATGGGAACAGAAGGGACAGATCTCCAAACTTACACCTCAAAGTCCCTGCCTTGTGGCCCAATTTCTACCAGCAATTATTTCCTTTTAACAGCCCAAGAAGAGTCAGTTATTACATGGATTGTATCAGATAGCACATCACAGCTTATGCTGCCATTTCAGACAGTGAAGTTGCATAAGGACATAGTATTGTTATACTTAGAGTAGAAAAGCCAAGGTTGTATCTGTCTAATATTTTAGCAGCAATTTAGCCCCCACAAAAAAGAGCAGACATCACATAAAACAATGGCTACCATCTACCACATCTGAAAGGGAGATCTAGTGGGAGTCTGCCATGAAAGCATTATTCCCTTGTCACCCAAATGAAACCAAACAGAAGGCAGCCACTAGTTATGTCGTGCTTGAGAGTCTCACCCACCCACATAAATGACATTTTCCATAATTTCTCTTTCTTGGTGTCAATAAATGACAGTAATAGAGGAAGCAAGATAACAGGAGGTCCCCAGGAGCACAGAGGCATGTCTGGGTCTCTGATGATGGACAGTTGAGTAGTGTCTGCCAGATGGCCTTAAAACCTGTGGTTTGGCGCGCTATCTTTGTATTGCTGCCCTCTGCCACACTATGCAAATGGAGAGCACTCACACAAGAACAGGAAAGGCTCTGGGTTTGCATAATTCCTTTGCTCCTATTCCTTATGTTGAAGTCTGCATGAATCTGCCACCAGAGCAGAGTTTTTAAAAAGCTCTTGTTCTTGCAGCAGCTTCTGACAGCAACCTGCAAATAGATATTTCATTTCCATGTCTTATGGAAATCTGTAAGGATGTTTGATTTAACATCTTTAGAAGCAAGTCACATTGGTTGGGGTGGGAGTGCTTTCCTCAAAGACCCAGCAAGGAGGTATCTTGTTGCCTAATTGGTTTCACTTCTGTCTTCGCCAATACATTTTCACAGAGATCAATATGCTGTATACAGAGTCAAATTGCACCTGCCTAATCAATCTTGGGTGCTGAATCTAGCACACAAAAGTGAAAGTAATGCATTCTGAACTAACAATATAGATTTTTGTTAATTGCAGTCAAACCTTATTTTCCTTCCTTTCCCGAATGCATGTTTGCCAGGTTGCAGTTTTTTACAAGTTGAAATAGTGGGTCAGCTGCCAGAAAGATCTCCACCCAATGCCATCTCAGTCATGAAGGTGTATGGTACAAGGGGAAGTATAGCTATGACAGGTAGACAAGGATGGGCTCTTGGACCATCAGCCATGTTGGGGGGAGGCATCCAGTGCCCCCTGTCCCACTCCTAGTTTCTGGCCAGCCATGCTGCAAGCTGGAGCAGTGTGGGCAGCAGCGGGAGCAAGAGCCAGTGGTGGAAGTGAGTGTGTACTGGCTTGCACCATCTTATTGGACTGGGAGGAAAAATATCTCTGATGTGCAAGCTTGGCTGGAATAGATCCTCCTAACACCCAGCTCACCTCTGGCTCCCATAGTCATAACTAGGCAAAAGTGGAATGGAATCTAACCATGCCCCCCCCCACCCCACTAATATCCTCCTGACAGTACGAGCTATTTGACAGTGAAACAACTCCCTCGGAGTGTGGTGGAGTCTCCTTCTTTGGAGGTCTTTAAACAGAGGCTGGATGGCCATCTCTCTGGGGTGCTTTGGTTGTGAGTTCCTGCATGGCAGGGGGTTGGACTGGGTGGCCCTTGTGGTCTCTTCCAATTCTATGATTCTATGATTCCTCCACTTATGCCTTCCACCACCACCAAGGAGGCCTTATGGAGAAAACAGAGACCACCATCCCTTGTTTCTGGAAGCCTGGGTGCTGAGGTATGTCCTTGGACTGCAGCATGATAATTGAACTCTAGTTTAACTTTTAAGTACTATATGTGACTAAATGGCAGAACTTGGGAAAGTTGGGATTTGGATTGAGATATTATTATTATTATTATTATTTGTATCCAGCCTCTTCCTATATTGGATCGAGGCGGGATAACATGATGCTTATGGAACTGAACAAAGTGTGGCCTGTGAACTGCATGTGTCCATCCAAAGATGATTTTGTGCCCCCACCCCACTGGTGAACAATTTTTACCCTTCCAAATATCCCCTGGAGGCACATGGGGCACTTTTGCCACATTTGGGGGGGGGGCAGTGGTGTAGAATAAGAAATTATACATCTGTTGTGGTTTATGGGAAACTGAAAATATCCTCTTGAAGTTATCCAATTAAAATTGAGGGACACAAGTTCAGACTAACAGTAGCCCTCACTTATTGCTGAGGGAAGCCTCAGAAGCAGTAGATGTGCAAGGCAACAACTCATATGGGAATTCTACAGTAGCTGTGCCATGGTGGTGTTCGTTATTGTTAAGCTGTTTCTGACATATGGTGATCTTAAGGCAAACCTATCATGGGGTTTTCTTGGCAATGTTTGTTCAGAAGTGGTTTTCCTTTGCCTTCCTCTGAAGTTGAATGTGATGACCAAGATCACCCAGTGGGTTTCATGCCCGAGTGGAGAATGAAACCCTGGTCTCCAGAGTCATAGTAATATAATATTATTACTATATTATTATTATTATTATTATTATTATTATTATTATTATTATAGTCTATCCAGCACTCAAACCGTTAAGTATTTGGAAAGAGGCTGTTATAGCATGAACCATATTTCTCTGAGTGCCATACTTATAGTTGAAAAATTGTCATGGTCTATGTAATAAACAATTGGGCCCAAATAAGGAGCTTATCATATGAACTTTAAAACCAGCTTAAGACTCTCAGGCTGCAGCTGGGACATGGGATGGAGGCAGGGATTATGAGATGCTAAATTGCTGCCTAATTGCAGCCGCCATCAACCCAGGTCCCAGCCATGCTCCGACAGCACTTTTTAGAAGCCAGAAAGCTTCCAACTTTGAAAAAGTGCTGGTGGAGCATGGCTGGAACCCAACTTTGACCCAGGCTGATGGCAGCTGGCAATTAGGCTACAGTTTAGCATGCAATAATCCCCACCTCCATCCTGTGTCCTGCTGCAGCCTTGGAGGCTTGAGCCAGTTTTAAAGTTCATGAAATAATCTTCTAACTTAAAGACACCGAATCCCATCCGATCTTGGAAGCTAAGTAGGGTCAGCCCTGGTTACTTCTTTGTTGAGAGACTGCCAATGAATGCAAGGGGCTGTAGGCTCTATTTTAGAGGCAGAGCCACTTCTTGAGTATTCCTTGCCCAAGTAAACCCTGTGAAATTCATGGGGTCACCATAAGTCAACAGGTGACTTGAATACATGCACACAAAGACACACACAAGTAGTTGTGTTATATATACCAAACTATAATTTGCAGGCTTTTTTGCCAGCTCATACACTTACTGGAAAGTGCAGTCCTCTTTGTGTGCCTTCGTGTGTGAGCAAAGTCATGTTCAAGCAAGTAAAATAAAGCTTATGGTACATGAGGAAGGCAGGCTTATTCACACCCTAACCAGTGAGGCAGATGTTCTATGGGAAGGCAAGTCTTTTATTATTCAGTTACTTTATTTATATGCCGCCTTTCTACCCATCTGGGACCCAAGGCAGCTTCCATAACAACAAATTCAAATTATTCACAAAAAGTTTTAAAGCCCATTTAAAAACACCACATTAAAACACGACAAAACCGATTATAAAAAATGTATGTGACTCTTACATGTGACTCCATTGGCATGAATACTAACTAGAATAGAATCAGTTACTGAATGGTCAGTGCAAACTACAATTATGGGCCTACTCTAGCTAGGGCTAGCACTTGGATTTAGAATCTTGTAAACATGTCTGATCTCTGAACTGTAGATTCTCTGGATAGCTTGTGTTGGATGAAAAGGCTGCAATTCAATTAAATTAAAAATAGAACTGCAAATGGATTCAGCTTGATCTTGGTGACATCTCTAACTGCGTAATAATAAGAGTAATTTCAGTCATCAGATGTTAATTGATACCTAGTATTCATAGGGGGCTTGTTGACTCATCTTTGAAAGATAATATATCTCACATTTTTAATGCAAAGCCAGGAAACTATTGGGTGTTTTCTAGGGAACACTCTCATTTGATGCATAGTGATGACTATCAGGCTTGGGCAAAACTTGGAGAAGTTACTTTTATGGATGATAACTCCTAAAATCATCAGCCATGCTGGTTGAGGGGAGGGATCTGGAAATTATAGTTCATAAAAGTAACATTTCCAAGCCCTTCTAGATTCCTGTGTCAATTAGACGTTTGCCATAGATCACCTCCTCCCAAATTCTCTGCAATATGAAAGTACCTACCTATCACATCCTAGCCGTGTCGGCCATGTAGCAAAATACAATAACATCCAAAATCCACAAAGCAGAGATACCTTTTTTAGACCAACTGAAAGGCACAAAATGCATGTTGGCCCAATAATGTTATCACTGTTTAGTAGATTTTGGATGTTATTGTACCTAGCTATGTTGATGTAGAAAGCTCCCTTCAATGCTGGACACTTTTGAAAATCACATTTCTAGCACTAGGCTGCTGCTGTTACTTTGCCTATTGTAAGCAGGCACAGACAAGTAGGATCATCTGAAGAGTATCCCATTCTTTCTCTGCTGAAACATCATTGCTCTGTTTACTGCAAACATGCTGCTGCAATCCAGTGTGTTTCTCCAGGTCTTCACCATTCTCCCAGATAAAAGTGTTGTTAAAAATAACTTGACGGAGAACAAGGAAGGAAAGAGGGCAGGCTGGATGGGCAGAAAAAGCTTTGTAAAAAGGAGCTTATATGCTTATATTTTAAAAGGTGTTCCCCTCTGCTAAAGAAACAGCTTCTGTACCACAAACATCAGCTGTTTTCATCAGATGCTGCCAGGCCATGGACAAACCTGATCCTCACCATGGTTTCAAACACAGTAGCTCCTAACTAATGCTGATTGTTTGCAAAAAAGGAGAGCGAATGACAACCCCAGATAGAGCCAGTCTGGTGTAGTGGTCTGAGCATTGGAGTACAACTCTGGAGACGAGGGTTCAATTTCCTGCTCAGCCATGGAAACCCCCTAGGTGACTTTGGGCTGGCCACGTACTCTCAGCCCCATACAATCCTGTAATAGGTTTGCTTTAGGGCCACCATAAGTCAGAAATGACTTAAAGACACACAACAACAAAAGCCCCACTGTACTAGAGACATTTTTGGAGTGGGCAAATTGATGTTTAGTGAGAGCTTGAGACTTTCTGATAAAAAATTTCCTGCTCTTGAGTTATGAGGGAATTTACCATTTTGTCAAAACCCAAAGTTAGCCTCCTCACCTCTGTTTGTGTGTGTGTGTTGTATGCCAAAGCAGAAATAAAGAAAAATAAATGCTATAAAGAAATGGGACAGGCTCCTCTTTTTTATTATTATTATTCAAACACACAGAGCACAACTGAATTAAGTGGACTGAAGACCTGATATTCAGCGTATTAATTCATAATAATTAGTGACTGCCCTGAAAGGAGGAAAGGATCTGAATTACAGGAGAAAAAGCTGTTTGGTCAAAGGAGATGCCTGATGTTACAGAGACAATCTGCCATGATGTCTTTCTCTCTGTGCTTCTTCTGTTGTATTTTTGATTTGCATCATCCTCAACATCTTGACTGAAGGATGGTTCTTTCTTTTCCTTTTCTTTTCCCTGAAAAAGGCAGAAAGATCAAGTAGAGACCGGAAGGTCCAAAACGATAGGAAAGATGTTGGTATACATGGGTCCTTCACTGACTAAACTGAAACACGTTAATCTGATGGAGCAGCCTATGTGAATTCCAAGTCACCACGAGAGTAAAATTGGCCGATGCAAATTGGGGAATTATTTTGTATTTTTGTCTTCCAAAACACATACATCACCAACCAGTGTATTTTTTTTTAAAAAAAAAATAAACCTCAAAATCTCTTGCAGATTTAAAAAAAATAGTATCAAAATATGTGAGCAGCGTTTTTGTTGGTAATTTCTCTGAGATGTTGTTGGCATGGGGGAGGGCTCAGCTATGAATACTGATGGGTTTGTGTGCTGCACCCCCTACACACACACACACACACACACACACACATCATTCTGCTGAGTACAAAAGCAGGCAAACAGCTAGCATTTTTAAATCACAAGGAAAAAGTTCGTGGAACTGATTAAAAACATATATAATTAGAGAAAAGCTTATGCTTGAAAGAGATTCAGTATCTGCATTTTTAAAAGGATTCGTGAGCAGCGCCAGGCTGAGTCTGAGCTCTGCCCTCCCCAAATTATATGGGTTTTGTTTCTGGGACCGTAGCTCCTCAGCCATGTGCAGCTTGTTTCCTCCTTGGTGCAGGATCTCTGGGTAAATTGCCTCCACTTGAGCTCCGCTTCTGCTAACCCCCAGGGGCCATGGTGCTGTTTAATGATGCTAGTTATGCCATACACGATCTTGCTGTTTCTAGGAATAGATATGCTCAGACATCAATTAACATCTAATTGCTGGAATTACTCTTGTTACTCTGCAAGGGATGCTATAGAGATCAAAGCAGGCCCACTTGCAGTTCTGTCTTTAATTTGATATAATTTTAACTTTTTCCTCCAATAATAATAATAATAATAATAGATAAGAATGTTTATAAGAAAATGAAACATACCAGGGCAGATTTCAATTGTTTGTGCCAAAGCGATAGATTCCCTGTTTTTCAAAAACTGTTCTCCCCCAAACCTATGTCCACCCCCCTCATTTACATTATAGTCAATTTTCATCCTTGCCATATTTCTCTGTGTGATACAGAAAGGGAGGGAGAGAGAAAAGACACTTGAAATTAATGGCTAATTCAATGGCTGATGTGTTATTTCCATCATTGGCAGGATCACTTTCAGGGAAATGGCTTTCGATTGTTTGTTTTACTTTATTTTTATTTTATAGTATCTTCATCCAACTGAAGTGGGTGGCTCAAGCTTAGAAATGGAAAAATTAAGGGGGAAAAAAGGAGTGTGATAGAGGCCAAGTAAATTGTGAAACCTTGGTTAGCATCAAACATTTGTCTCTGGGGCTGCTCCATCAGGCTGTTCATGGCTATCACACTCCAGGGCTTGGAGGAGTTATTCTAGGGAACGAATGTTTCTAGAGTTCCTGAGCTAGTCCATTAATAATAATATTTTTTTCTGGGTCATGGGTACATAGAGTACCTTATTTCATAGAATCATAGAGTTGGAAGAGACCACAAGGGCCATGAAGTTTGTATGAAGAAGTTTCCTGGTTCATTTCCTGGCATTTCTAGGTGAAAGGGATCCAGGTAACAGAGGCCCATATAAGCTGTTGGACCACTGCTGCCAATCGGAGCAAGCAATATTGGGATGAATGGGCCAGTGATATGACTAGGTATAAATCAGCTCCATGTGTTCAATATCTATTGGTTGTTTTCACTGAAGAGGTATGTGAGTTTTGGGTTATCTTCAGAGAAAGAGCTGATTGTCCTTGGTTTTCCCATTGCCAGAGACAAATAGCAATTGCCTCTATTATCATTTTCATCATCAATCATCATCATCATCATCATCCCTATATCCCACTCTTCTCCCAAGACTGGGACTCAGGGCAGCTTACAGCATTAAAAAGCAATGCAATTGAACACATACAAAAATAGTACATTAAAAGAAAATTAAATTACTACAATAATTAAAACAAAGTACATATTAAAATATCAAATACTTTAAAAGATAAAAATGCTTAAAAAACATTAATGTAGCACCCTAGGCCATTCTTTAAAAGCTTCCTGTTTTGAAAGGAAGGTCTTCTCCTGTTGGTGGAAGGCCATCAAGGAAGGGGGCATTTTGATTTCTTTGCAAAGGAGTTCCAGAATCTAGGGGCAGCCACGGAAAAGGCCCTCTCTCAAACCCCCACCAACCGTGCTTGTGATGGTGGTGGGATGGAGAGAAACAAACAAAAACAAACAGCTTCATTTATATACCGCTTCATACCCTTAAGGAGTGTCTAAGCGGTTTACAACTGTAAGCTATTTGCCCCCCAACAATCTAGGTACTCATTTTAGCGACCTTGGAAGGATGCAAGCCTGAGTTGAGCTTCAGCCCTTATGCTGGTCTTGAACTCGCCACCTTATGGTTTTGAGTGAGTGGCTGCAGTACAGGCATTTAACCACTGTGCCACCAGGCCTTCCCTGAGGATCTCAGAGCCTGGGCTGACTCGCATAGGGAGATACGGTCTGCCAAATAGCCTGGACCTGAGCTATATTCTATTGTCATAGAAACAAAATACTCTCGGTGTTGAAGATTAGATCTATTCAGCGGGGCTGCCAAGAGTATGTTTGGCTCTAATGATTTTTCCCCCCAGGATGGTCCCTAGCTAGCAACAAATTTGCCCAATGTGTATGGGCTGCCAATGACTGCTTTACCAAATAAACACCTCTGAGCTGGGGTAATAGCTTTGGGCTAAATGGGAATGGGGATCCAAGCTGCGCATGTAAGAGAGGAATCCAAGGAAGGAACTCTTCTCACCCTCCAACCCGCCTTTTTTCCTTGATTTCCTGCAGGCCAGGAAGAGACTTCAGAGATCTGCTGCCCGGGAAGCTTCCTAGTGGGCATACCAACAATATTCCTTCTGGCAAGGAAGGCAGGTGGGTGGTGGCAGGGCAGGGTGGTGTGCAGACAGGAGGATGGCCATGTGGTGTAGCAGGCAGGGAAAATGGTCTGCAGTGCCTAGAACAGCCTGAAACCTGACTATTCTGGAGGTGGGAGGACTTTTCTTCTTTGCTCCCATGGCCAATCTTCTTTTTTTGGTGGCTGTGGATCTTGGGCCACCTTTGAGGCCTTAGTGGAGCAGCTAAAAATCTTTACATGGGATTTCTAATTTTGTATATCATTATTTTCTTTGTTATCCGCTGATCTCACAATGGATGTCACAAATGATCAACAACTAATGATGCTCCCAATGAAGACAAAAACTGTCTGAACTGCTGAGCCCCAGTAAAGTGGGCCCTTGGTATCCACTGGGGTTTGGTCCCAGGACCCTCATAGACACCGAAATCCATGGATGCTCAAGTCCATTATATACAGTTGCATCGTAAAATGGTGTTCTTTGTATAAAATGGAAGATTTAAGGTTTGCTTTTTCAAATTTAAAAAAAATATATTTTTTCAAACTGTGGATGGTTGTATCAGTGGGTGCAGACTGTGGATATGGGAGGACAACTGTAATTGGTACTGGCTTCTTTCTCTCTCTTGTCACTTTTGTGTGCATGTATGCCACAAGTAAGCAGGCTTCCCTGTTCACTTCAATGGAAAGAAGCATCAAAGCACAACCATCCATATCTGAGCACTCTATTATGATATTGTGTTCAGTACACAGTAGAGCCACTCTGAGTCACAGTTGCCCTGTACAAAAGATCGACCTTTATGAATTCATGAAGTCAATCCAGGATTTTGTGTCTTGTTTTTGAGATGTTCCGTAACATGCAAATAATATATCATTTTGGCTCAATTGCTCCATCTACAGATTATTTAGCTACCTTGTCACCTGCTTTCCCATTCCAGACTGGCAGGGGATGCATTTGTATTAATATATTTATCATAGCAATTTGTCTGGTATTCTTCATGAATATGTGGATGCTTCATTATTGTGAAGGACAAATTTGCCTTGCACGTGCAGGCACCACAGGCTTCTCTGCTAGTATTTCTGTCCTTGCCAGCTTGTGCCCTCCATTTTGAGCACATATGTAGCAGTACAGGGGGAAATGGTAGATTTGTTTACATATAAAATATATGGTCTATTTTGAAGAGGGACTTGTTATATTTCAGCTCTGAAATTAGCCCTACTGTTTTCATTGCATTTCTAAAACATTAATAGAAACAGGCCATGAAGGCAGGCTTCATTATCATCCTATGTTCTCTAACGTTAAAATACAGTTCTCTCTTTCCAGGAAAAGGTGAGAGACAGCAGTGGCTCTGGACAGTGAAAACTCTATAGGTAATATGTAGTGAATATACATGAGAAAAGTTGTATGCATTTCCTACACACACAAGTAATGCAGCCAGTATGCAAATATTTAATCACTTGTTGAGGACTACGCAGAAGCTGAATCAGGGCTTCCTTTAGTCTTACAGGTAACAAATATAGTCAAATGGACAATGCCAATTCTCTAATTGATAGTGTATAAAGGCTAGTAGTCCTTCAGTAAAAGCAGGAATCTGTAACACAGGATGTATGTATGTATGATTATTATATACATTTTATATTCTGCTCTTTTAACAATATTGGAATTGAAGATAATTTACAGGATATTAAACCCAAACAGATTAAAGTATACAAAATATCTCAAAATTTGCTTAAATTATTTTAAAACAATCATTAAAAATCATCAAAAAAAAAAAAAGAATATAAAAAACAACATAGTCATTAAAAGTCCATTGCAGTTGTAGGAAAGTTTTCACTTCCCAGCAGGAGAGCAAGGAGAACTCATGCTAGCCTCCCTTAGGAGGGAGTTCCAGAATGTGGGAGCAACCACTGAGAAGGCCCTCTCCCTGTAACCACCAAATGTGCCTGGGAAAGCAGTGAGAGTGAGGTCTAATCGGCACTACAGAAATAATGCAATTTGGCACCACTTTTAACTACCATGGCTCAATGCTATGGAATTTTGGGACTTGGAGTTTGTTGTGGCACCAGAGTTCTCTGGCATATCTCACAAAACAACAAATTCCAGAATTCCATAGTAGTAAGCCATTGCAGCTAAAAAGGCACAAAGCTGCATTATTTCTGCAGTACAGATTAGACCCAAGAGAAGCATCTCCCTGAAGATCTTAGACCTTGGGCAGGATCACATAGTATGGTAGAGCAAAAGTAGTAAAGCAAACATATATTACTTCTAGATTTCAGTTTCATATGCAGATGGAGGATGGAGAGATAAAGAAATCTGAAAATTGATAGGGTGACATAGGAAATTATCAGAAGGGGGACAAAACATCCTTGCCCTTTCCTTGTCTTGTTCTCATAGTGTGATTGCAAGAAGATTTTCAAATGACATTACACTTATCCAGACCTTATCCCATTCGGAAAGCATGATCGACTGCAATCATGCGAAAGACTTTCAAACAACATTGCTCAGATCACATAATTGTCCTGTCATTCAAGTGGCATTGTCTAGCATTTTGCATTAACAGGAGTTCATATTAATGCAATGCCACTTCAATGATGGGACAATAGTGCTGTGATCTGAAAGCCTTTTATGGGATCACAGTCAAAGATGAGATAAGGATGGGGGAGAAATCCCATTGTTTTTCCAGCCCTGTGTGATAATAATAATAAATAAAATAATAAAACTTTTATTTGCACCCTGCTTTTTCCCGGAGCAATCAAAGCGGCTTACAGTATTTAAAACCATCCAACAATATATATAAAATACCCTCCTTAAAAAGGAACTAAACAAATTACGATTAAAATGTACATAAAACAATTAAAAGAATAAATAAAATTACAATAGTTCCCAACAATAACAATAGCAGAGTCATTGTCCTATGTGCCTATGTGGGGGATATTTTTGGCCGAGTGATTTATTCTGGGATAAAGCACTGGGCTTACGCTACTGTATTTTTAATTTTATTTGTTTCAGAAATCCAAATGCATTCCCAGTGAACCATAATACAAAAGTAACAATGAGTAACAACAAGCAATAATACCATACTGCCAACAGATACAGTACTGTCAACTAAAATGTAAAAGTGAATTTAAAAAAACACCCTGAATTATGAAGTCATTTTGGATTTCAAAGTCTTCAGCTATCTTCTTCCTAGCAGGTGCTATTAGAAATAATATAGGGGCTTTCTAGATGGGCAGTAAAGTGTGACATGAAGTTGCCTTTTCCTTAATGCTTAGCAGCTGCACCACAACCTTTAGATGGAGCTGCGTTGTTCCCCAGTTTTTAAAAAAGAAGCTGGGAAAACCAGCACCTTTTTAAAGGTGCTTCTTCTCCCCTAAAACGCAAAAAAAGCGTTTTCATGGCACACTTTCCCTTTTTCTCATCTAAAGGCTAGAGTTTCATGCAGCCATGAACACACTTCTTTTTGCCAATCTAGAAAGCCCAATTGTGTTCTCTCCCCCAGCCTCCAATCTTGCCACTCTTTCAATATTTCCAATAAAGTTGTGAAAGGATCTAGTTGAATTAAATACCATGTTGGAAGAATGCTGAACATCTGTGCTCCACGTCTTCCCACTTCAGGATACACAACCACCATATGTGGTAAGATTATTTTAATTCCTCATATCCTCTCTATCATAAAAAGAATAGATTATTGTAGATGTGCTGTAAGAAAGCTAGGATGTAATGCCACCAATATTTTAGCTATAAAGAACACTCACAACATCCTTATGAGTTGCTTCTGCTAGACAGATTCCCAAACTGGTTCAGATATGGGAATTGCCAATCTGCCTCTAAAGCAGATTTTTATCCTGCACCATTTCCACTTAAATTTGGTATTTATTAACCTGTTAATAAACATCATGTCCATTTTGTCTACTAGCTTTATAGTCTTCTCTGTGAAGGTTGAATATGAGTCCATCCGTGTCAAGGGACAATTTAATGCACTTGGCTTCAAACACTATCACCTGTTGATATCTTCTTGAATATATTAGTACAGTTACAAATATACTTTACTGAATCTTCTCTGGCCGTATGGTCTTGTGATAATTCTGAGCTTTTCATCCCAGATATGAATTCCCCCTTTTAAAATATTTCCTTATTCTGTAGAAGGGATGTAAGAGCACTCATAAAAATTCTTGTCAAGGGTGACACTGACATACCCCGTCTAGCAGTAAGTCTGGGGGCCACATTTATGCCCTGGGATCTTCTGGGGGCTGCATAGACAACCAAAAAATTAAAACAACCTCCTGTCTTGAAGTTCACTGTTAAAATTAGAGAGAGAGCTTGCAATCTATTTAAAGGATACCTTGTTGCAGCTGGAAGCTTCCAGGAGAAGCATCCATCCTCCTTTTTTTGGCCAGAACATGATCAGTCTGAGTATCCTGAAAGTGATGAGGGCCTCACAAACCTCCTTAATGAACCCATATGCAGCCCAAGGGCCACACTTTGCCTGCCCCTGGTTTACACTGATTGCCTTTTCTTGTGTCACTAGTAGGATGACACATTAGCAGTAGAAAATATTACAACAAACAGGTAGTTCTGTTGGTGATGTGCCAGAAAGTACTTGGAAAGGAGAATTAACAATTAGCAATAATACATGTGTCTCCCATGGAGTTTCTATCGTATAACTGAACTGTCAGAAAGTGTGGACAAGACATATATAGGTAGTCAGTAAAGAAGCAAAGGAGAGAGAGAGATAGCTAAAGTGTAAGCTAGATTGTAAGCCTGAAGGCAGGGAACCGTCTAATTTTAAGACTGTATGTACAGCACTGTGTAAATTTACAGCGCTATATAAATAAAGGTGAAGAAGAAGAAGAAGAAGAAGAAGAAGAAGAAGAAGAAGAAGAAGAAGACGCCACTCTGATAGCTCTTTGGCTGAGGAGCAGAGTAATAATAATAATAATAATAATAATAATAATAATAACAACAACTACTACTACTACTACTACTACTACTACTATTCCTACCTAGTCCCAAACTCAATCAGTGGAAAATGAGACAAGAACATCAGTCCACCAAGCTCTGTACCCTATCAGTGTCAGAGTCCTTTGTTTCCAGAATAGCTTTCTTGTGGTCATTCTTCATAGCATGCCACATGGACAAGGGAAGCCCTCATATGAAATTCAGTTCAAGTCCTCATATGAAATTATGGTATAGATATGACTCCTAGCTTTACTTGAAATTCCAGTGTCCTGGAGGCAGGGGGTAGCCATGTTAGTTCTTACAACAAAAACAAGAAAGGAGCCGTATAATACCTTACGTGTTAAACATATGTGACATTAGATTCATCAATATTATTTTTGTGTCTTTGTGTTAGGTGCAGAACAGTTGCTTTCCTGTTACACTCTTAAAATCTGTGTTCTTTACTAGAATTCTAAAGAGTTCTTCCTCTCTTTTAACATATTGAAAACAATTCCTTCACTAATTTATGCGTTATGGTATGTCAAATCCAATGAACATGACAAGAAACGTATCAGATAAACCTAATATGCACATGAAGTTGACATATGGGCTATTTGATCATTATTTTTGGAGGGCTGTTAAACAGAAGAAAATTTTGCTAACACTTTTTAAAAAGCATTTCGGGGATTTTTATTTATTTATTTATTTACTTCATTTATTTATATCTCCCAGAGTACAACCCAGGGCACCTTCCAGAAGTAACAAGTTAAAAACATTTGCAATA
The DNA here is from genome assembly GCA_034509955.1 of Urosaurus nigricauda. Classification (NCBI taxonomy): domain Eukaryota; kingdom Metazoa; phylum Chordata; class Lepidosauria; order Squamata; family Phrynosomatidae; genus Urosaurus; species Urosaurus nigricauda. The sequence continues at coordinate 329,994,103 of JAOEGL010000001.1, forward strand.
TTTTTTAAAAAGAATTAAAAATCCCCACATTAAACACTATAAAATAATTTAAAAGCAATGTAGAAGTTAATAACAAATAAAATACACATCTAAATAAGAAACATTCCTTCTTAACCATTAAAAGCCTTCTTAAACAAAAATGTATTATCCTGCAGATGAAAGCAAAGCAGGTAGCGGATTTGTGTGTGTGTGTTATTATTGAAGACCCTACATGGAAAGTTGAATGTATATTGAGAATTATTGGTGACCATTGGAGGGGGTGATGAAAAGGGTGGCACCTTTGTTTGTGAAAAACCGTGTTAAGACTCGATGATGTTTTAGAGAACATTTCTATTTCAGAGTTTTGGGTCAAGCATCTCATATGCTCCCAACCAAAACTGCAAATATTCTTAACTGTCTCCCTTCGTTTTAAAAAGTACAAATTATGGTAAATCACTTTTTTCATAATGTGCTCCCTATATATATAGAAAACATTGTGTTCAACAAAAGGGCATGAGCTTTTCTTTGGCATAATGCATGAGTGGTTTGTTTTACTTATCTGTCCATTCAGATATCTGCTTATATTCCCATAGTTTGGGATGGTACAACCCAGAAACAGTTTGAGCATGAGGCAATTGGGCCTTACTTTGAAGCAACTGCACCTGAAAAACACAATCTGCCTCTCCTACATGAATGAGGAAACTGGCATTCTGTCTTGCCTATGTTCTTCCATGGTGGTTTCTTTGAATTAAAAAGTGATCAATGGTTATGAAAAGCCATGATTGGAAAAACAAGGATAACCACAGATAAGGACTAAGCAAATCAAAGGGCAGGAAAGCATCTTGTAAATAAATGTAACGACGATGGAATTACTGTCAAATCAAATTATACAAATTACAGGTTGTAAACAGCCTCTCTGAAGCAGCCCAATTGATTACTCAAAATGAAATGAGAAATGCCAAGAGGAAGCCTGCAGCATACTAAGCACCTTCTTGTCAAAGGCATGCACCTCATCTACTCCAGCTGGCAAGAATCAGCCCCAGTTCTGTCTTTTGTGGAAGAGGTTCTCTGGCAAATAGTCAAATAGGCAAACATACATGTCAGACAGTTCCCTTTGAATGCTAGTGACTTGTGTGGCCAAATACTCAACTCATTTAATCTACAGTGCCCGGATTTAAGGCAATTTGCATTCTCTGTTGAAAAAGTAAGGTCAGTTTGATAGTGACAATATACTAAGGTTCCATGCAGACATTCAGAACTTAACTGTGTCTGTTTTATTCACTTGTGGCTTGCACTCAGTTTCTTTGCAATGCGTTTGGCAGATTACTGGTTGTGTGTGCATATGCCTTGAAGTTGCCTGTCAAGCTTATGGTGACCCTAGTAATTTCATAGGGTTTTCTAGGAAAGGTATAATCAGAGGTGGTTTTGCCAGTTCCTTCCTCTGAAATAGGAAATACAGCATCTGATATTCATTGATGGTCTGCCATCCAAGTACTAACCAGGGCTGACCCTCTTAATGTATAAGATCAGATGGAATCTGGTGCCTTTAGGATATTTAGGCCTTTATGTATTGGTTAGTGAAGTATATATTGACTCAGTGGTCTAACTTGTTACTTTGTTTTTTGGGAATGATAGAGTCTAGATTCCTGCCCTTCCCTAACTTTTCTAACTTGCCCCCTCCATGTCCTATTTTCTTGTCACTGATGGAACATTACAGATGGGAAATCTTGGCCTGTGAAGCTTTGTGTGGGCATATTATAAGGCCTTGTAAGAAAGCATGTCCTGGATGGCCATCTGTCGGGGATGCTTTGATTGGGAGTTCCTGCATGGCAGGGGGTTGGACCAGATGGCCCTTGTGGTCTCTTCCAGCTCTATGATTCTATGATTCTAGTGAGCCTCTGCTCTGATAGCTGAGCAGCACTGAGGGTGCATCTAATGGACCTTCAGCTGGCATTTGGAAAAAAATTAGAACCACAGCCTTCATTGTTGTCAACCCACAATTATCAATATATATACATATTTAGAAATTATAATCTATCTAACAACTTGGGTTTTGTCAGCTGGAAAATTGGAAGAAGAAATAAAGTTTAATAAACAAAATCACATCAATATTGTTCTAGACAAAGGAAGTTGTTATTCTGGGTGTTAGAGACAGTTTCCACAGTTGGTATTATCAAGAAACAGAGGAAACAATGCAACACCCTCACAATTTCACATGGAGACTGGCTGTGAAATATGTGTATGAACCATAAGCAATTATCCCAATTTCAAAATCTCTTGAAAAGAAACAGTGTCTCACTCCAGCTCTCTCTCTCTAAGAATTGACTCAAGCCTTTCTGTAATATACAGCAATTGTAATAATTTAATATTGGAGTACCTCGCATAGTTATTAGAATTTATTTTGAAGAAAAAGATGCAGCTAATGCAAATCTGCCTTTAAATCTGTCTTTAAAAGTCATCCCACTCATTTTCTTTCTGAAGAAGAAAAGAGCTTGTAAGAGAAGTGCTTCCCGTGCCCCAGTTTTCCCATTGGAGAAATGTAAGCGCAAATCACCAAAAATAAAAATAAAAAATGGGGTGAAAGTTTTCTGAGTTGAGGGGGTTTACCCTAGTTCTTATAGTTTTGTTGGCATGAATGTGAGATAGCTTGTTAACAACAGAAATCTGGGAATGAAGGGGAAAGTATAATATGGCATATGCTTTAATTATTTTTTGCCTATTCATAATTACAAAATGATCCTTATTTATAAATGTTTAAAAGGAATATAATCTCTATTATTTTTAGAGATCATATTGCCAACCAGAAGAAAAAACAAGGTTAATATGCAAGCAATAATGTGTACTAATCGCTTAATGTATAATAGCTCTTTTCTCAAATATGTATCTCCATAACAGACACTGGAGTTGACTTAAATGACTTGTGAAAAGAACTAGTATATCCTAAGAAAATAACAAATATTCCCACAGTGTTAACAATTGGGGGGGAAGGGGGCAGATAAAGCCGACTTATTTGGCTGCTTTTGCAATATATTATGAGTTAGTTTGGCTGAGATATAACAACGTTAGCAAGAAAGTACCACAATATTGTGTTTACACACAACTCCCCCCACCCACCCCTTACTTTAAAAGGAAAAAAGTGCTGATTATGTTTGCATTGAGAAAGAAACATTGATTGCACTCACATTAATTCTAACGTCATTTAAATTTACATTTATTGCACAAAAATGCCTCCCAAAATGCAGGCAAAAAAATATCACACATGATTAAACTCTTCCCCTAACTCTGCCTTGTTGGGTTTTTTTAATCCTGGGAAAGAAGAAAAGACCTGACTGGATTTTGGAAAACCCAATTTTTCACTCACCCACTGACTGAAAGGGAATGAGTTAAAAAGAAATACACACACCAAAAAGATACAGGAAACAAAAACCTTTACTTATAGATATTAACTATATGCTAGACCCATGTCTTCAACAGTGTACCATATAAAAACCAGATCCTTACATATATAATAGAGCACTATAGATCAGAGTCCTCTTGCGACATGCACTGTTGTAACCTGGAGTTATGCCTGCACATGTCATTTGGGCTGCATTTGCAAAGCAGAAATAATGCAGTTTCACACTGCTTTAACTACCATGGCTGAATGCTATAGAAGTCTGGAATTTGTAGTTTCGTGAGATATAGAGCTTTTTCTCTCTGGTGTCTCACCAAACTACAAATCCCAGGATTACATAGCAGTGAGCCATGGCAGTTAAGGCAGTGGCAAAATCACTCCTACCTCCTGTCTCAGATACTAAAACATACTGCTTCTGGTACAAACACAACCTAATGTCCCTTATGTTCCCAGTGCATTGTTTCCTGGTATATCTCAGGAATTGAATTTGCAGTTCCTGAATGCATGTCGTAATAAATTTGTTAGTTTTTAAAGTAATACAAGATTCCTTGTTGTTTTTGCTGTGACTGACTAACACAGCTGCATCTGTGGAGGTGATATATAACCATCATAGCCAGCAGTCATTCATTGCCTTATCCTCTATGAATTAAACAATGTGGTGGTAGAATGAATATTGGGAACAGAAGAGACAGCAGGATCAAAGGCATGCTTCATCTTCATATTTCTGCCAAAGCAACCACAAGGTAAGCAGAGTAGCAAAGAAAAAAATCAGTCAGTCAGTCAGTCAATCAATTCAGTCTAGCATTATCTTAGGTTGCTTCCTACGGTTTTCTGAAACCTACTTGAGCTAGGACAGGGTTGGAAGTCAACAGACAAGAGTCAAAGGAGACAAAGTCATAAAAACAAGAAGGGGACACCATTTAAACCGATGAGATAGGCCTTCCGAAATAATACATATTAGGAGTAAAAAACCTATTATGCGAGCCAGTGTCATGTGGTGGTTTGGATGTTGATTAGGACACTGGGAGACCAGGGTTCAAATCCCTGATTGGCCATGGAAACCCACTGGGAGGCCTTGGACAAGTCACACCCTCTCAGCCTGAGAGAAAGGCAAGGACAAACCCTGTTTGAACAAATTCTAGCCAGAAAACCCCATGATAGGTTCGCTTTAGGCAGTGGCATCATTAGGGGAGTGCAGGGGCTATGGTCTGCACTGGATGACACCCCAGAAGAGGTAATGTCTGGTGGGGCCCTTGTCCCTCTTCGCTTCTCCCAGATTTGCCATGGTGGTGGAGGCTTTCTCACAAGCAGACCTGTGCCACCACAGCAAATGAGAGGGCCAAGCATCCCCTTTTGGCCACCACCTCTTCCCCAGTAACCCCACCTGCACCGGGTGACACCAGGGGTAGGGACGCCACTGGCTTTAGGGTCACCATAAGTCAGAAATTACTTGAAGGTACACAGCAACCACAACAAGGAGTAAGAAAGGCTGTGAATGCATGTTGATAATGATAGGTAGTAGCAGAATCCGTACAGAAGAAGAGTCAGAAGGAAGAGAGGATAGCTGGGCTTTGGACTGAAATACGTTTTCTATGAGAGAATGAAGTGAGTACTTGCAGCCTCAATGAAACAATGATTGAAAGAGGAGTGTATAACAGTTTTCAAATAGAAAGCTGTCATAATGAAGATAGAAAATGACTGTGCAGTCAAGCAAAGAACAAGAAGAAATTGATGTAAGTTGTGGTGTGGTCAATTCAGAATAAATATTGGGCAGGGGGGACACATTCATAATGCCAGAAGTAGATGAAGAAGCTGTCTGGGAAAGCTGCAAAAACAATCTTCTCTGGAGGTTATGGAAGGAAAAGTTCTCATCTATTTCCCCAAACTGAAGTCAAAGCTGAACCGAGGTAAGTGCTTACAGCACCATAGTCAGAAAGACATAGAAATCTGTCATCAAATGGAAGCTTAGACTGCCTGGAGTTGCAGAGTTACTGTAATTATTGTTGAAGTGCATGAAGTGAAGTCATCTGAATGCTTCAAAATGTTAAAGGATTCTGTATAAGCATGGTGTAGTGGCTTGTGCAATGGACTACGACGCTGGAGATCAGGGTTCAATTTCCCAATCAGCCATGGAAACCCACTGGTTGACCTTCGATTAGTCACACTCTCTCAGGGCCAGAAAACCCTGTAATAGGTTCACTGTATGGTCACCATACACTGGAAGCTATCTCAAGACACACAGCAGCAACAACTTAAAAGCTTATGGAGGCCAGACTTATTAGTCTAAGGCAGGGAGTGAACAATCATGCTGAGAGTTGTCCATACCCAGGCAGGATCCATGACTACCTCCTGCACAGGAAAAAGCACTTCTGTTACAAACACCGCTATCTTTTAAAATTCTTTTCTCTGACACTCTGCCCACATCCCTTTCCATCTCCCTTCCCCTCCAAGATTGGTTCACATGGCTTTTACTGTAACAGTGAGAACCTCCTGGAATGGGAGAACCTAGAAGTGGTTGCACATTCACTAGTAATCTCTTGTCTCGATTTCTGCAATGCGCTCTACATGGGGCAACCCTCATGCCATGTTCGGAAGCTGCAATTGGTTCAAAACACGGCAGCAAGATTAGTTACAGGGAGTTCTAAATTTGATTGTATTACACCTATTTTAGAATCCCTACACTGGCTGCCTGTTAGCTTCTGGGCACAGTATAAGGCGTTGCTTATTACCTATAAAGCTCCACATGGCTTGGGTCCAGCATACTTGAGGGAACGCCTCCTCCCATACAATCCCTCCCACACACTCAGGTCCTTTGGAAGGAACCTACTGCAGCCAAAGAAAACCAGGCTGGTGGCAACCTCCCAGAGGACCTTTTCAGCTGCCACTCCAAAAATATGGAATGACCTGCCGGAGGAGATCTGCCATATAACATCGTTGAAGGCCTTCAAGAAAGCAATAAAGACGGATCTCTTCCAGCAGGCCTTCCCTAACTGACCTCCTCAGACTTTTTAAACAGTCCATCTGCCTCATTGCCCCCATCGGATTTTTCTGATTTTATTGTGAATTTTTAATTTAATTTAATTTTTTAATTTAATTTTTAATTACTATTTTAGATTATTATTTTAATGCTGTATTATATTGTTGTTTGTCTGTTTTTTACTGTTCTTGTTGTTACCCGCCGCGATCCAACATAGGGAGAGGTGTGATACAAATAAATAAATATATGATTATTATGATTATTATTATTATTATTTAAAGAGAAACCAAGAAATGCATCCATTAATTCTTTTATTTAAGAATAGCCTATGTATGTAATAGTTATACTTTTAAAAGTAATTAAAGTTACAAAGAAAGGAAAGAAGAAAAGGAAGAAAGAAAAGGGGGAATATGAAGAGTACATAGGATATGGATGTGTACTACCATAGGTATATACATTAATATAAACTGGCCATATTTTGAAAAACACATGTTCTTGAAGCTGAGTAACATAAGTAGGTAAAGCAGTGAGATCTTTTAACTATACACCTTTAGATTGGTGTTGCTGTGACCTTCAAGTCATTTAGGTGAACCTATCACAGGGTTTTCTTGACAATATTGGTTCAGAGGGGATTTGTCATTGCCTTTTTCTGAAGCTGAGAGAGAGTGACTTGCCCAAGGTCACCCAGTGGGTTTCCTTGGCCAAGCAGGGATTTAATCCTTGGTCTCTCAGAGTTGTAGTCCAACATTCAAATCACTTCAGCCAAGTCTTTTGGCAACAATAAGAGCTCATAGAATCCATCCATATTGATTCATTAGTTAAATTCCATGTCTCAGGGATATAATTTTAAAGAAAGTCTGCATCGTCAAATGTAAGACATTTTTTCCATACAATTATCCAATACAAATATGGTACATTGTAATACATCCAAGTTTGCCTGCAACGTATGGCACAAGGAAGCATTATCAGTATTACGTCACCAGCATTTGTCCGTTGAAGACAATTTCTTTCTAAATAGGCATAATGGTGTCCAATATGTTTGAAATATTAACTTTTGCTGAACCAACCAATGTTTCATATCAGATGAAATTTCAGATATTGAAGCAAGGGCAGTTTTCCAATGACAGATTTTTATAGGATGATCTAACTCTGAATTCCCATATATTTATACCTAATATTGTAATCAGTATAGCAAATTCTTCTGCTTTTACATTTCTAGCACCAGTTGCTTGAACTCTGTGTGCGTCTCTCTCTCTCTCACAAACACACACACACACATTTACCTACCTCACAAGGTCATTATCAGAAAGAATTTGCAGGGATAAGCATATTTCCTTGAGTTCTTCCCAGAAAAGTGGGAACTAGGATATAAATGTCAATGAGAATATGTAATTAAAATATTTTAAAAGTAAATATGTTTTAAAAGTAAATATTATTAATGTTTCAGGCTTAAGAAGTGTGTTGGCATGTGTGGCATTCTCTGATATTTATTATTTCTACACTTCTATTACTCTATTATTATTTATTATTTCTTATGTTCATGATACTGCAATAATAATAGGAAGAATGATAACAGAAAAACAAGACAAAATGCTTTTTTAAAAAAGGAACACACACACACACACACACAAAGACATTAACAAAGAGTAAAGTAGATTGCCTTTCCGGTTCTAAGGACATTTCCTAAAGATATGCTGCCATGTTGTTTACATGAGGTCTCCTCCTTTTGCTGGATTAGTCAGAGAGCAAACTAATAAACCTTAAACATGTGAGGATATTAAGTGAACAGTAACAGGCTCACCCATCAACCTTCTTTTTGTTCTAACCAAAGGTTCAACATTTATGAAACCTAGATAGCAACCTAATTGAAAAGGGTCCCTCTCCCAATCTTCTCCACCATTTTTGCAAGCCTTGTGGCAAATTTACAGTTCTAGGTGATGAGACATAATAAATTCTACAGAATAAAGGAAAATATTTATTTCCCCAGCCATCACCCTTCATTGTACAGAGTTTGCAGCTCACACCTAAATCTCATTTTTTGAGACCAAGGGTGGACAAGGTGTTGTTTAATTCACCAGCTTTATTTATTTTTTTAATAAAATTGTCTTTGAAATGTATGAGATGTATCAGGGAGGACAAGATGTACCAAATCAACAAGTGTAAAGTCAGCCAAAGAAGTTTCTAAATGCAATAAATAACTAACAAGGGGGAAACGGAGGCCTTGGGAGGCACACACATGGAGATCGCCAGAGAAAGCTGAAGCTGCCAGGCTAGCAGGTTGGCTATCTTACCTCAGAGGCACAAAATTCATTTTTTTTTCAGAACTGTAGGGAGTTATGTTAATGCCAAGGCCTTATATTAGGCCTTATATATATTAGGTTAGATTTTAATATCTATAGCCCAGTATTGGCTGCTTGGATTGGTGGCAACCCCCATGATCCCCAGGCCTTTCTCTCTCTCTTTTTTTTCCTTTTCTTCTCAAGCTTCCTCTCCATATATATATATATAGAGAGAGAGAGAGAGAGAGAGAGAGAGAGAATGAGATACCAGGATTTGAACCTGGGATATTCTGTGTACAAAAGCTACAGAGTTTTTCTCCTGCCCTATCATTGAGGCTTACCCTTAAATTACCATCAAATAGAATTTATCTGCCAACATGAACCAAACTGCCTGGGGAATTTGGGAGATGCAGTCCAAAGAATAGCATTTCCAAGCTCTGAAAACTCCAACACCTGTTTAAATGTGTTTATTTTGAGGGTTTCAGGACTTGGAAAAGCTACTATTTGTACTGCAACTCCAAAATTCCCCAGCCATTTTGGTCCATGTTAGATGACAGATACTGAGAGTTGTAAAATTCAAATACAAAATTGTGTGAGTCTGGGGAATCAGAATGCAAAGGGATCTTGTAGCACCTTTGAGACTAACTGAAAGAAAGAAGCTGGTAGTGTGAGCTTTCATAGACTTGAGTCTCCATCCTCAAATACATGGAGAGGAATGGAGGGTCCAGGGTCAGACTTAAATAAACCAATTGTTAACTACAGCTGGGCTGCAAAGCCACTGAGCATTCTTTCTTTTCAGGGTTTTAAAAAAATATTTAAACCATTCTTGGATGAGATAATCTGAAAAGGAGGCCTCTCTTCTGAAAATCAGAACACATGGCAGCCCTGACAAGGGCTCTATATGTCAACCACATGTGTCTGCTAATACTCACAACTGTTCCATGGCAGCCAAAGAAAATGGCTACCACTCATTTGCAGCTCCAAAGTGATAGCAGTCAATCACATTTGCTCAGAATGAGGAAAAGAGATATTCAATAGCCACACCGATTGCTGAAAATGAAAGCCAGCACAGTATCCTTGATTTCTATCCATGTTTTTGTTGTTCACACACCTCTCTCTCTTTCTCTCTCTGCCTCATTTTCCTTACACAAACAGGTGAGTTGTTCCCTGGTCAATAGAGGAAAGATACTAGTAATTAGGTGGGTGGTTAGGCACTTGAATATCTGTGATTGTGGCCTCAGTGAATGCCCAAGTAACAGAATTGGGGTAGATTGTGCCTTATCCAAACAGCAGATATGAAGATGTGTTTTTACTGAAACAACTGTTCATTTTAAACATTGTAACAATCAAACTGTATGTTCTCCATTACATACAAGAGAAAAACGTTTTAAAAATCAGATGGTTATATAAATCAAAACATATTCCTATGGTTCAGTCATTGCCAGAGTAAACAGCATTCAACATAAGAATCCTTGTCCTAAGGCCAGTTAGACAACTCGTTTCCCTACTTAAGCCTTTGTTTTGTTATGCAACACCTATTGCCGTAATGCCTATGAAAGACAAAAGGTGCTTCACAAATTCATGGCCAAAAAGAAGATAATGCCCAGTATTTAAATTCTGATTTACATTGCATGCAAACAAGCACCTGGAAACCCTCTCTCCAGAAATGGATCAAGAAAGGAAGGGAGAAATTGGAATGCACTGGATGGAAGGAAGCTTGAGCAGGGACAGAAAATATGTAGCCTTCTAGGATGTTACTGGATTGCAGTCACCACCACTATTGGCTATAATGGCTGAGGGTGATGAGAGTTGCAGTCCAGCAACACCTAGAGGGCTGCATGTTACCCACCCAGCAAATACTCCTTCTCCAGTGTCTCCTTTCCATTGCAAGTTGATTTTCCCCAAACCTGTGACTTCCAGTGTGCTTCTAATGTACAAATTGGTGTACAGCATGCACTTTGGTTCTTTGATACCTTAAATGTTGTCTGGGAGAATTCTGGATGCAAGACAATGCTTAGGATACTGCAGACCAATAGACCATGTTGCAAAACCAATTAATTCAAGAGTAGACAATGGCTTCTGCAGAAAGGTTCTGGAGATCAAGAGTCTTTTGGTAAAAGTGAAGGGTTATCCTGTGAGACCAAAATACAGAGTTTTTTAAATTGTAAAATCCTAGTAAAAGAGGGCTCTGGCATGAATGACAGAAATATTTATTGTACCAGTAAATTATGGAAATGAGGGCTTATTTATTTCATTTCCAAGATTTATTAGTCACCCTATAGCTAATAGCTCTCAGGGTGATATATAATAAAAAAGCAGGAATAAAATCCAAAATTCCACATAAACTAAATCAAAACAGCATAATAAAACAATCAATTAAAAGCAGCAATCAATTTAAAACAGCAAAGGCTAAAACAGACTTTATAAGATTTAAAAATATTAGAGATAAAACTACTCAAAACGGCATAGTAGCTGGAATAATTAGAAAGTTTCAAAGGCCAAAGAGAAGAACAGAGTCTTTGCTTGATACCAACAAAAGATAACAAAGTAGGCACAAGTCAGACCTCTGTGGGGAAGAACAGGGTGGAAGAGAGAGAGACTGCTGAACTAGCTGTTGCTTAATGACTGGATAAAGGCATAGAGAAATATAGGAAGCTGGTCCCTCTAACCCAGTAATGGTCAATGGCTTTCTAAAGCTTCAGGCAGAATCCTCTTCCCATTTGCAGATTGTCAAAAGACTAGCATGGGATTTGCTCCAAGTAAATGTATGTGGCATGGAACAGTAGATCTTTTTCAAATGGAGTCCAGAAGCCTGCTGTGGCTTTACACTGGTACAGAGAAGAAGTTGTTGGATGTTCTTGGAGGTTGCACAAGGGTAGCATCCTATTCATTTGTTATTTATTTATTTATTTTGAGCATTTATACCCTGCTCTTCAGCCACAAAGTTTCTCAGAATGGTTTACAGACTGCTAATTAGACAGTTTCCTGCCCTCAGACTAACAATCTAAACAGACATGACATAAAATGAGAAGGGAAAGGCAGTGAGGAAGGAGATCAAATCCAACAGATACTGTTGGCTCTTCTCTCCTTTCTAAGGCCAGGTGGTAAGGGTGGTAAGACTACTCAAGCCCTGTTATTCTGGTCTAAACCACTGCAGAAATGGCTACATTGACTAGTAATTTCCATAAGTGTGGTCCTTACAAGAAGATGGAGAAATAGCTCAAGTGTTGCTCAATGAGAAAATGCAAGCCTGTACTTGCTCCTGAAAGACTGGGTACACAATGGTGCAATCCAGCAACTCCAGCATAGTTACACTTCTATAATTTTATACTGTGCAACTAATAAAACGGGAACTCAGCCTGAGCACAAAAATGTGTGTGTGTGTGCGCGCGCGTGTAGATATGTATTTGCAATCCAGCTTTCAGAATTCCCCAACCAGAAAGGCCACTATTTCCATAAAAAGTTGTGTTTCTAGAAAAGTAAACTTTTTGGAGTTCTGCAAATAAGTTAAAAACTGCTATATGTATAGATGAACCATCAAAGATCAAATACTCTAAACCAGTGCTTCTCAAGCCACCTGAGGTGAGGGTATGGCAGGGCTTCTCCCCTAAAAGCCAGGACTGGCACCTTGTTTGTGCCCAGTGATTACAACCATTACTTTCTTCCCTGCGAAACTGTAATGGAATGGCAGTAGCTCATAGACTCGTACCAGTCCACAGACCATCACGTTGAGTAGCACTGCTTTAGATACACCAGACATACCAGCCTCTGTCCAGATGGTCCTTTGCAACAGACCAGTTTGCACATAAAAGCTGTGAGCAAACAGTTGTCAAACTGTGCTGTATACCTCCATGTGTGAGCCACCTTTACATCCCTATGCAATGTACTGCCCCTTTCATTGACTTCTCTCTCTCCTCCCAGCAGTATGAGTGGCATCTGCACAACTTTGTGAATGGATGGACATGGATATTTTCACACTAGCTAATTAGCAGTGTGAAATCTCCAACCGTTTAATGAGTAGATCTTTTGCTGCTTTGTTACCTAAGGGCATAATGCTTCAAAGTAAGGATAGAAATTTTAATTTGTGGCCCAGAATATTCAAATAGAACCTTGGTGTGGTTCTATGGCAACCTTCAAGTGGCATAGAGTGGAGGGGGCAGTGAAGCTGGGGATGGGACACAACGTAATCGCTCTTTCATTTCTCCATTAAAAAGTAAAGCAACAAAGCTTTGCTTCAGCTTATTTTTGTCAGCGCCTTACAGTGCTCGGGAGATTAATGGGGCTGCTCTGTTATGTTAATACCTGGCTACTCATTAATAGAGCTGTCCCCTTTCCGCACAGGAAGACGATTGATAGTTGAAATTCTGATAATGGCAATAGAAAGCCCTTTTCTTTGTTCCTCAAGAGAGAAAAGTTTCTAAATAGATTTATTTTGCCATGAAAACACAAAAGAGCCTGTGGTGCATTAATTTTTCATATGGAGAGGATATAAACAGGTTGCATGTTTAAATAATTTATTTGGAGTCCTAGAATAGGTAACATCTTCCCCTCCCCTCCCCCAACTGAATCATTCATCATTTTGAGCAATGGGTACTTGCCAACTCCTGAGTGGTTTCCAATTGGTGCAGTTACACCAACTTCATTAAGATGCCCGCCAATAATATACTGACACAAGTAGCTCTCCTCCATCCATTGGAACAGGTTTGCAGCTTGACTGAGAACCTGTACCCACATGTACCTGGGAAGAATAGTCCCACTAAATTCAACAGGAAACATGTCTGAGTAGATAGGAAAGCAATGCACTCTTATTCCACAACATTGCAACAAAAAGGAGACTGTGGCCTGAGGCAGCCTGGCCTATGGGCAGAGTTAGGATGCAGCATCCACACGTTGTGTGCCCTAACCCTGACCCCAGGGCACCATTTGAGCATGCGCTGGTCTACATTGCATGAGCCATGATGATGCCCCTCTGATGCCGCATCCACATAATGCAGCACTGAAGGGGCGTCATAAAGTTGTGCCGCTGCTGCTATGGTGCCCCTTGGAAGGTGCAAAAGTAGCTGCTTTTTGCAGGTCCTTTTTGTGCTCTCTGGAGGCCGGATCAGGGCTGTGGTATGAGGTTGCTGCAGCCCCAATCCAGGCAGTAAAGGTGGTCTGTATAGCCCCTGTGATTGCTTTAAATATAGGGTGCAAAAGCAATGGAATCCTTTGTGATATATTAGCAGAATAAATAGCCACATCTAGTTACTTGCAATTAGTTCCTTTTTCAACAGCTATAGCATAAATACGATATGTTAAAACTATAAGTTAACAAGAGATGACTTCACTTCTCTCACAATGTAATTGTAAAATGTTGCTATTTTTGTAGCCTTACTAATGGTGAAATATTTACTGGCTTGTGTTTTGCTTCATGTTGTCATCTTGTGAGTACTAAGGTGACAAAGAGGTGGATGGAAGGAGAGCATTTTGTATTACAAGTCACTGGCTTGCAGTTTGGAGTTTTTTTGTTTTCAAAGGCTGCGTTCACACTGGAGAAATAAACCGGTTTAAGTGCCATGGCTCAATGCTGTGAAATTCTGGGAATTGTAGTTTGTTGTGGGGCCCAGAGTGGAGCTCCACTCTGGGCCCCACAACAAACTACAATTCCCAGAATTTCACAGCATTGAGCCATGGCACTTAAACCGGTTTATTTCTCCAGTGTGAATGCAGCCAAAGTAATTTAGAAGTTAACTATTTTAGTTATGTTTGAGTTATAGAAAGAAATACAAGACATTTTAAAATTTACATCTATAATACTAATCACTGTTGTTTCTTTTTTAAAGATGCAGTTTAGGGATTGTGCAAATTACTATACAAATGGGAAGCTGTAGCTTCTCTCAAGTGTTGTCTGACAGCACATGAGCTGGTTTCCAAGCTTTATGTGCACCATTTCTATGCACCCAGTTCAATGCATTGTGCCTTTACTGTACTACTACAAGTCTTCTGGAAATGGACAGAGTGTTGTTGCTGTATCCACTGGATTGTTTCCCAATGAAACCATCACTCAGCCACTTAATCCTGTGCACAGAATTCATGTTCTTAAAGCATAACTCTGGTCTTGAGTGCATTGACTCTCTTACAACAGCACCATCGACAAAACCCAACTAATTTCTATAGCTGGAATGCCTCCATTGCAACAATTTCTGTATTGCCCAGTACTTCTGGGGCTATGTCCCAGGCCCAGTCATGCGCAACTGAAACTTCTGAGAAGCGATTTTTTGAAAAAGCTGACACGGCCGTAGAAAATTGTGATCTGTCTGCAGAAAACCTTGCAAGTGCCAAGCTCAGCTGAGGAATCAATCCTTTGTTGTAAATACATTGTCAAGCACTAATTTGACAGCCTGGGGCAGCTAGCCCCACTTTCCTGTACACCCAGAGAATATACTTGGCTATAAGGACACCTGCACTTGATTAGCAAATTGCCCCAAAGCACATGGGTGAATGTGTTTATGGGAGAGAAAAACATGTACCGTGTTCTTGCTGACTGGCTTAGAAGTAACAGTCTAGGGGAGGGAGAGGCCAGAATGAAACATAGAGATGAAGAAAGGTTGCTAAGAGGGCAAGACAAGCTCTCCTGAAAATTTCTGGGAGAACATGCAGGTGTATTTTTCGAGTTCAAGTTTATTCTGCATTAGCCAACCAGGCTTTTGCATACAATCATACACCCAAATCAAATTCATATTAACACATAATTAAAATAAAATAGTTGAATTGTTAATAAAACATGCAAAACAGGTCATCGATTATATCTTGTGAAAAAATGGGAGGGTTTTTTTTTTAGAGGATAGCAACTCTAATATGATCTTATATCTAAATTTTTATATCTGAGTTCTTATATCTTAATGCAAAGAGCATTCCAGAAAAAATGACAAACATCTTCCGTCTTTCTACAGCCATACAGGCGCTGTCTGTCTGTGTTAGGTATGCCATCATATTGCTCTTTAAGCTAATACAGTAGATGCAAAGTATTCAGCTTGCACCTAGTTGAAAGGGCCTTAAGCTCATAAGGACAAGTAGAGGCTAATAAGGGGGCAATTTTTCCAGGATAAATAGTTAAGTTCGTATATAATATAATAGGCAATTCAACCCCTGTTCAGCATTTTCCTGGAGACCAATGTCAGCTAAACACCTTGTGACTTCCAGCTGGGCAAGGATAGAACCTTTTGCAACCAAATAGTTCACAGAGAATCCCAAATTAGATATAAGGTAACAGATTCTTAGAGCCTGTGATTCTGGCCCAATTTCTTCATATGCCCTCAAAACCAAAGGGGAAACCAGCTGAAAAATTACCTTGAGCCAATACTGAATGGTTGCTTTCTGGGCTAAGGTTTTAACTGAGCAGCGGGTAGACTCCATACATACAACTGCTGTGGGGGAAGATTTGCTCAGTCCCAGAGATCTTTTTAGAAATTTATGTCCTACTGAGTCCAATATTACCATATTTTGTATTTGTTTTTAAGTGTGGCAAAGGTCTACTAGGACACCACACCTTGCTTTGTACTAGGATTTGATTGGAATTTTCCTATTTGGAATTGTTCTACTCAGAGGTATTATCTAACAGTGCAAGAGCTTACCAACTCCATTTTTCATTTTGTGAAATCTTTGTGTCTTTAATATTTAAAATATTTTTTAAATCTTCTCGACAGTACTGCCCCTCCTCTTCTTATCTATTCCCATACATCCCTTATTTTGTACAGTTAGTTTATCCATTTGGGCCCTGCATTTACATCGTGACCTGTCTTCATCATCAAACCCTGAAGCAGCCTTTTAAAATATTTCAACAAATGTAGTTAAAAGTTTGTTACATTTGGACAAGGAGGATTTGATGTATTCAGTATCCCTTTTTTATTATAAATAACCATCCTTCAATTGGGAAGATGTTACTAGTTACTATATCATTCCACTATATCATTATTTACATTATCATCATTGTGAGTGAAATCTGAAGTTGGTCTCTGCAACTCACTAAATTGGTTATCCCTTTCAGGTACTTCAGCAGGCTGTAAATCAAAATGCTGTATTAACCCTTGGGATGTCATGTTCACAGCAAGTGCCAACTCAGTTGCAAGATTAATAGAAGATGTATCTTTTTATCTTTGTTAAAACTCCACAGGAATATTTTTAAGATCCAGTGACCAAAATGTACATATTTTAAACAAATCTGCTTTTCAGAGAGATCTGTTTACCACCTGCTTTATCTCAGGATCACAGCTGAAATAACAGTTCTCTACCTGACTCACTGATAGCCAAGGTGACTTGAAAACCAGAAATATTTGCTGTTAAACTGCATTAATGACATAACCCCCCCCCCCCCAAAAAAAAAACAAAGTATTCAGTTTAGACTTGCTTGGAGAGGATAGTCTGACAAAAAAGTTTGCACATTTTACTGCTTCTGAGGAAGATGGAACAATAAAACTCCTGGGAGAGAAAGGGGGAGAGAAAGTCTGTATACAACTGTCAAGAAATGATGCCAGAAACATGAAGTTGCTCTCATGATCCAATAATTATGTTCTTAATATTGAGGGGAATTTAAATGGCTTGTGTTTATTCCTCCCCCCCCCCCCAAAAAAAACAGATTAATTGTTAATAATATTAAGCAAAACAGCATTTTCTCTGTGGCTAAAAATCATTTTTTTGCTTCCCTTATCTCAACAACTCTAGCAATGAAGCTGCCTATCAGCTAAGCCAGAACACATGAAACCAAGTCAATGGCCTTGTAAAGCATCCTTGTTTTTCCTCCTATTTCTTGATGTTTCTCCTCAGTCGAATGTTAGATTGAAAGCTTCTGCATACAAGGTCCTCTCCTCTGTAAAGCACTATACACACTGATGACACTCTAGGTAAGCATGTGTTTACACCATTAGCATGTTCTACTGTTGACTCTTACCATCAGGAAGTTCTTTATGTTTAAGTGGAATCTTTTTCCTGTAGTTTGAATCCATTGCTCCGTGTCCAAAAGTCGATCCACAATTCAGAAATAAAGTATCCGTTGACTCCACTATAACTGCCATGACTCTATCCTAGAAAATCCTGGGATTTATAGTTTGGCAAGGCACCAGAGCACTCTGAGAGACCAGACTGCATACCTAAAAGGTTAAAAAAAACCCTTTTAGATATTCAGTTTAAAAGGGTTTTTTAAAACCTTTTACTGAAGCAAACTACAAATCCCAGGATTCTACAGGATGGAACTAGGACAGTTAAAGTGGTGTCAAACTGCTTTATTTCTGCAGTCTAGATACTAGGGTTGTCTCTGGAAAAGCCAAAAACAAGCTTGCTCCATCTTCAGTATGATATCCTTTCAAATATTTAAACATGGCTATCATGTAGCCACTTGACCTTCTTTTCTCCAGGCTATACATACCCAGCTCCCTCAGCCTAAGAAGCTGTCAGGATTTCTGTGACTATTCAGTGAAGTTAACCTTTAGACTAAAACCCAGACCGAATGCAGTGTCCTTTACTGACTGAGGACCTTATCACACCAGACCAATTTGGATTGAATCTGAAGTGACCTTGGAACTGATTTCTGTGAATTCGGTTGTTACTGAATTCACTGAATTCTGGGGTCACTTTGGATTGCCTTTGAAATGGCTGCATAGTAACAGCATTCACGTGTGATAATTCAATGAGCATTCATGTGAATTCACTTGGATGGATGCGGAGTGATTCTGGATTGAGGCTTCAAAAACCCTCATCTGATAAGGGCCCTATACACTATCAGACAGCCCTGATATGTAGGCGAGTATAAAGAGGGTGCAAGCCTTTCTTTGGATTCTGATCTTACTGGGAATGAGGAAATAAGGTTGAAAAATGAATTGATGCCATGCCCAGCCAGTAATTGTATGACTAAACTCATATGTAAACCACAGATATCTTGTTCATACTTGTGGCTATACAGCCATTAATGTAAGTAGCCTGTGGAGTATAGGTTCAACCAGTCCCCTTCACATCCCACTCCAGTAAGAAAGCGTCTGTACTGGCCCATAGGCATGCTTTCCTAAGGACACACACAGATGATTGGCACCAAGGCTTGGAACAGGGAGTAGAGGAAATGCCTTGGGAGAAAGTGTATTCTGTTCCCTGGGACATCTTTTGTAATGAATATAGATCACAAACCACATAGACCTTATCAACAAGCTGGATTGTTTAGCAAACACACTGACTTGATTTCATAAAGGGGTTTAAAGAAAGCTTTGGGAAAGGGATTCTCTTCTTTCCATAAGGCTGTGCATGCTGAGTTATGATTAATTTCCTCTCAAGAAAGATATTGACAAAAAGGAACGTGTTCAGAGGAGAGCAATGAGAATGATAAAAGATCTGGAAACTAAGCCCTGTGAGGAATGGCTTGGGGAGCTAGAGTACGTTCAGTTTGGAGAAGCCAAGACTGAGAGGTGATATGATATTTAAATACCTGAAGGGATGTCATGTAGAAGATGGAGTGAATTTGTTTTCTGCTGCTCCAGAGACTAGAGCGTGAATCGATGGATTCAAATTACAAGAAAGGAGATTCCACCTAAACATTAAGAAGAACTTCCGGACTATGAGAGCTTTTTGGCAGTGGAATAGATTGCCTCAAAGGGTGGTGGATTTTCCATTAGAAAGCTTTAAACAAATGTCCACCTTTTAGAAGTGCTTCACTTGTATGTGCCTGAATGGCAAGAAGTCAGACTCAGTAGCTCTTGCATTCCCTTTCATCATCTATGATTCTACAAATACTATGTGAGTGATGGCAATCTACCTAGGAATATGGAGAAAGGTTATTGTGCTCCCGATCTTCTTTGAAGGACTGGACATAATAATCACTGTTTCCACCAATGCTCAAAATATGGTATACACTCCCACAACATACAGTTGGTAACCACAGATCACTTTCCCAGTTGTGGGGAAATGACAAACACTGTTCGCTTAGAGAAGATTTGATATTTTATTGCAGCAAGGGAGGGCGTCAGAACTGGAAACACTTTATGGCTTATTTGCTGAAAATTACAATTAGGGGTGACTATTTTTTTTTAAAAAAAAAAAAATCTGGTCTCTTATTTCTGAAATGATTTCTTCCCATTCTATTAAGATTGTTGTGTAGCAAAATACAGCTTTTTCTCCTATCCTTCCTCAGATGAAGCTCTCTGGCTTTATCTCGGAAAAAGACCTGTTCTTTCTTTTGTAATAACTGGGTGAAATCTGAGCAAAAGTTTATGGCCTGAAAATTTCCTAAGCCGTTTATAAAGAGCTTTGGCTCCCCAACAGGCTGCTGAAGGGATTTTTCAAGAGAAAAATGTTATGCAGTGTCAGATCTGGCACATATAATTAGCCTCTCCTGCCCCAGGTTCTTCCTTTTCTGCTCTGCGATGCTAGTGGATTATATCCTGGATACCTCCCTGCCTCCCTCCTACTGAGCTTGCCTGACTCTCAGCCTTTCCTCTCAGGCTTCCCTGCTGTTAAGGCTGCCAGACACCCAGGAAAGATTATTAGTTTTTGAAAAAACAAGAACAACAGCAACTAGGAGGATCTCTGTTTCCTTTGTAGGGAACAGCTAAAACAAACGTTCCAAGCAAATGGTGCATGTGTGGGGAGTACATAGGAACAGCTCTGCTTTCAGCCAACATTTTTTAAAAATGAATACTTAAAAAAAAAGTCCTGCCTTTCCATTTATACACAATTTACAAGAGAGATGAATACATACATTTTAAACTTTAAAATAAACACTGTGTAAGAGACAGCAACAAAATGATATGCAGAGTAGAACAATGAAAGAGCAAAATAGAACTAACCATTTGAAAAAAATGTATTAATATTATGACCAGATTAAGGTGGTTGGAGACTCTGGTGGGATCTCTAAGATGGGCTCTGTTGTATCCTGTTGTACCCCGCCCCGACTGCCTGCTCAGAGGGGCGGGCTAGAAATAAAAATTATTATTATTACTTATTCTAGGAGTGGCAGCACAGAAATTAAATGGTACTACAAAACTCTTCATATTTGAACCCATTTTCAGTCCTGCCACTCCAACCTATCTGTTTTACACATCTGCACAAAAATTGCACAAAAGGACATTAACAGAAGCCTCAGGAGAGTTAGAAAGTGCCTGGGGAACAAGAGGTAGCAAACTGCACCTTTTTTACTGCAGTTCTGGGTGCCTGAGAGCCAATGTGGTGTTGAGGTTTGAGTGTTGGACTAGGACTGTAGAGAACAGGGTTCGAATCCCCACTCGGCCATGGAAACCCTCTGGGTGACCCTGAACAAGTCAGACTCTTTCAGCCTCAGAGGGAGGCAAAGGCAAACCCCCTCTAAAGAAATCTTGCCAAGGAAACCCCCATGATGGATTTGTCTTAGGGTCTCCATAAGCTGGAAACAAGTTGGAGGCAGCAAACAACACAACTGGGCTTCTCCTCATTGAGAAAAAAGTATGACCGCCTCAGTTAGGCTGATAGGAAGAGTTCCAGGCTTCATTTGCTCTAGGATCTTTTCACTTTTCTTTTTAACAGTCCACAATATCTGTAGAGCTATCCTCCAGCACTACATTTCAAATTAGTTAATTTTTTCCCCCTGTCAGCTTTCTTCACTGTCCAGCTTTCACATCAATATACAGTATTTGGAAATACTATGGCCTGGATCATTCTGACTTTGGTATTTAATGATATTTCTTTATGCTTAACCTACAGGTCCAAGGTATGATAAACTCTTAAGTATAGTTCAGTCTCTATGTAATGGATTGAATCCAGACTTGCATCACCTTCTCTTCACAGAAGGGACCAAAATCCAGCAGCAGGTCCTGCTGGAAAAAGGGGCACTTTATCAAAAACTGACTCCCAAGTTCATCTAATATGAGGATCTCATATGTGTGCTATGCTCACAGTTAATCTGGATCAACCCCTTCTTTGTTATTACATCTAAGTAGTCTAGTGAATTTTTAAAAGATAATTTTTATTTAAATAAGCTGGGAAATACAGTGGGCCCTTGGTATCCATTGGGCTTGGTTCCAGGACTCGCCATGGATACCAACATCTGTGGATGATCATGTCCCATTGTATACAGTGGCATAGTAAAATGGTGTCCCTTATGTAAAATGGCAAAATCAAGTCTTGCTTTCTAGAATTTATATTTTGAAGCCATGGATGGTTGAATCTATGGATAGGTAATCTGTGGATACAGAGGGCTGGCTGTTGATACTTGGTTGTTATTGTTCTGAGCCTTCATGCCAGCCCCCATGTATGGTGACCCTATCCTAGAATTTTTCTGGTCACGATCTCTTGGGGAGGGGTATGCCATTGCCTTCCTCTAAGGCTGAGTTTTCATGATTGAGCAGAGATTTGAACCCTGATCTCTTTGAGTCCCAGTCCAATTCTCAAACTGTTACCCCAAGTTGGTTGTCAGATAGATACATAGATACAGATAGATAGATAGCAAAATAGGTTGTCGCAGCACATTTATAGTTTCCAGGTTCATGGATGACTATTGAAATAAGCAAACAAACAAAGAAGCAAACAAACAAAAATGTTGTAAACACTTCTGTATGGGATAGTTAATATAGTGCCCTCCAAATGTAATGAATTACAACTCTCATAAACCATAGTTAGCCCAATCAATGGTCAAGGACTTTGGAAGTTAACATTCAGCTGGCATAAGGTTGCTACTTTCATTTTACATCTTCAAGTTCTGTTTCAAGATTTGGCCCTTTGATTGACTTTCAACCAGGATTACTCCATATTTGATCTATGCTAATATGACATTCAGAAGTCTTGTTCCACCCTGTTCCTCCATTAAAGTGTGAATTTTATTTTTAAAAATCCACACAAAAATGTGTGTATAAATACATATTTAGATACGTATTTTGAACATGTTTTCTCAGAAAATGCACATTTTAAAATGCACTTTATCTAAACAATATGAATTGTTAATGTATTTTTATCCTTAAAATATGCACTATAAATCCATTTGGGTATGCTTTTAAGTTGAGAACAGCTTCACAAAAGACGTGGGGAAATCCAAAGGGTAAGTGTTCAATCTGCCCATTTCTTGGTGAGGCTCAGATCACAGCAGTTTGCATTGGAATACTCAACAACCAAGTTCCCCAGATTCCCAACTTTCAACCAATTACAATTTTGCAAGTACTTTTGCAAGCACCTTTGATACAAATATTTTATAAAATTTTGTTTTTTAAATAATAGGACGAGGAATGAATGTATAAATGAAAACATGTAGATGTGTTGCTGGAGTACTTTTTCTGGCTGATCTGCCTTTTTAAAAAGAAAGAAAATTTATTCCAGCATCACAGCTTTTCATTTTCATTGTAAGTAGTTCACCTACAATGTGAGTCAAGTTTGCACTGTACCTGCCTGAGAGATTTGTATTGGATCTGACTGCATGGGAAAAGTGACAACATGGTCAGCTGGATCAGCAGTTGGATTCAACACCAATCCATCATGCAGGTTAAGGGGAAACTTGACTCACATTGTGGCTGAACCATTTTCGATGACTCAGTGGTGGTTGGTGATTCCCATGCCACTCTGGGTTTTAATCTTTAAAAGAGCTATCAAAGATGCTGGACCTTTAAAGCTAGCCAAAACCCAACCATCACTCCTATGACTTCTCTTTACATCTCTAGATCTCATATCAATATTACATGTGTAATACCCATAGAAGCCCAGAGTGGTGCCTTAGGTTGCAACAAAGATAGAAGAAAGACTGAGGCAATTTATCATACTAAGAAAACTTAAGTCTTATAAGAGGCCTCACATTCATCCTATGATATTAGGAGTCAGGATGCTGGAACACAGGAAAGTACCCTATACTGAGTCAGATCACTGATCCATGCTGACCAGTACTCTCAACTCTACCTGGCAGTGGCTCTTTGTAGTTTAGGTAGGATTCTCTCCTAGTTCAATCTATGTAGGGGACTCAAATATATTCTCTTGGTCTTTTATCCAAAAGTTAATCAGACTTGACCCTCCTTAACTTCCAAAATCAGATGGGATTGGGGTATCCTGTTAATTACATATGTATGTATGCATGTATGTACGTCTGTTTGAAAGCCAGGATGGTGTAATGGTTTGAATGTTGGACTGTGATTCTGGAGGCCAGAGTTTGATTCCCTGATTAACCATGAAACCCACTGGGTGACCTTGGGCAAGTCACATGTTCTCAGCCTCAAGGGAAGATAATGTTAAACCTCCACTGAACAAATCTTGCAAAAACAAACAAACAAACAAACAAAACACCCCAAAACACCTCATGATAGGTTTGTCTTAGGGGAACCATAAGTAAGAAACAACTTGAAGGCACACAATAACAAATGTCTATTTTGGGAATGAATGCAACTATTCTCTAGCTTTTTGTTCCCCATCTAAAACCTCCCCTTAGAATCTGCCAAGCCCTTGGAGGAGCCATTGTTGATGCTCCTTTTGGATGGGAGAAAAGACAATTGAAATGATGAAAGTATGGCCAGTGTGGGCTCCAGGGGGAAGGAAAAAGAGGATGCATATGTGAGTGCACTCTTATTCCTCTTCCCCTGAGGTCAGACCTGCTGCTTCTTCATCGTCTGAATTGCCTTCTCCTTCTCTCCATTTTCCGCTGATAAGTAACAGCAGGATCCCTTCCCAGGGCTTGACAGCTGTCAGGAGCACGGGGGCAGACACACAGAACTGCATGGATGGATTGTTCCAATCTGCTTGCTTGGTGTAGGATCTCAGCTCTGTTGTGTTTAGGATGATATGGTGGTGTAAGAGAAAGTTTCTTGTCTTGTCTTATGGTAGATGATGACAGGAACTGGGGGTGAGAAGAAGGGAGAATAGGGCAGGTAGTTATCATCAGCTACCCATGGAAGACTCCATTCCCCCAAAGACCCAGGATCTGAGGAGCTAAACTTTTTGCCATCTCCCAGCCCTGCCACAGTACCTTGAGTCTGAGGACTTCAGTTTGAAAACCATGGTGGAACTGCTGCTCTCCCATCTC
Organism: Urosaurus nigricauda; assembly: GCA_034509955.1. NCBI lineage: Eukaryota > Metazoa > Chordata > Lepidosauria > Squamata > Phrynosomatidae > Urosaurus > Urosaurus nigricauda. Next base: position 330,018,714 of record JAOEGL010000001.1, read on the forward strand.
AGCCAACAGTTGCTAAGAAGGCACATCTCTTTAAGCACTGGAGGCTTCTTCCAGCAGCAATGGAGGTAACCAGCCCAAACTGAGCAGTGGCCCCAGGTAAGCCTCAATCTGGAATACTATGTTGAACTTACATTATGTGATCTTTCATTTGGAGCAGTTGATGCTTTGGCTCTTGAACCTCAGTCTTTCTTTGAACCTGAATTAATACTGGAACCTTCTGTTTGTAACCACCTGGTTATGAACATACCTGGAACAGAACTTTAGTCCAAGAAAAGAAAAGAAAACATGACCACTCTATATGGGCAAGATGGTGAACCTGGAGCCCTCCAGATGTTTTTGGACATCAGCTCCCAGAGCCAATGGTGAGGCATGATTAGAGTTTTAGTTCACAGCATCTGGAGGGCATGGATTTCACATCCTTGCCACACAGATGTTACATATCCAACATAAGCCAAGCATAATATATAAAAAACATTTCCTATGCAGATCTTTTCCTGTTTCTCACTTAAAAGAAATATAGCTTTGGCATTGCCCTGCTGTGCCTTGGGGATTATGCATATATGATTCTATGGGGCTTTCTAGATTGGCAGGAAAGGGAGACATGAAGTTGCCTTTTCCTTAATGCTTAGCAGCTGCACTGCAAATCCCAGGTGTGTAATAAAAAAGCATAGGGCAGCTACACAGGGAGGTGTGGGGACGACTTATCTGAAGTTTTTTCTGTTGCTCAGCAACTACATTGGAAGCTGTCAGGATGCTAGAAACACAGGCAGAGCAGCTGCACGGGTGGCAATGAATGGGGCTTTTGGCCGTACTGAACCTTTAATATTTTGTTGTTGTTGTTGCCGGTTGCGAACTGCACAGTTGTACCGCTACATCATACAGGCAATTGTATCGCCAGCTGAGAACTGTGCAGTTGCACAGGTACATCACACATGAACTGTGCTGTTATGAAGATCTGTCAAATTACCATTGTGGTTTTGCTTCCCTTTTTTAAGTGTGCAGTTGCATTGGTGCACCATGAATGTAAAACTGCACAGTTGCACTGCAGCATTTAGACGCAGCTGCACTGTTACACCCTTTTAAAAAAGAAGCTGGGAAAAGCAGGTCCTTTTTAAAGCTGCTTTTCTCCAACTAAAATGCAAAAGAAGTGCGTTCATGCCAAACTTTCAGTGTGGATCATCTACACTTTCATGCAGGCATGAACACACCCCTTTTTGCCAGTCTAGATCAGCCCTATGATTCTATACTAGGTGGTGACTCAGGCTACAAGGTGCTTCCCATCATGTTTCTACCTCACAACTAGCATGGAAAAATAGGAAATGTGTTGAATGCCAAAGGTGACAAGGCAGGACTAGTGATGGAGGAACAGAGTAGAAGATAGCAGCTGTTGCATGGCACCTTCTCCCACTGTCACAGTACTTGCATCAATATATTCAAGTAACAACTTTATTTGTCACCCTCCTCTATTAAGGTTTTATTTCCTTCTTTGTTCATAAAATTATTTCTAAGAGATCTTTCAGCACCAAAAGGGTTCTCAAGGTGACTTTTTAAAACAACAACAACAATTTAGAACTTTAAAAGATGGCCTGTTAGCTTTCCTGAAATGAAAATATTGTTCTCCCTTCCCTGGCAATATGTGACGTGACAAAACTGTTGCTTGTAGGAGCTCATAGCTTATTAATTTTAATAACGTCTTTTCCTTTCTTTACTGAAGGAGTTTATCTGATTATGTTTATGTTAGTAGAGAAGAGGAGTGATTTGGAACACCATTGTCCTTGTCGTCTGAGATATTCTCCCAGGGAGAGAAATGTATGCCACAGACAAATGAAAGCTGCCTTTTCGCTTCTAAATATTTGAATATCATTGGTTTCCTCCCATATGGTCTGACTGCTTTGTTACCTCAGCAGCAGTATGTTCTAGTCAGTTAAAAAAAAACCAGATGGTGGTGAAGGCAGAGCTACCACAAAGCAAGGTAAAGGCAACAGGTTCTGGGGGCAAAGTGTGGCAGAGTGGGTGACAGGCAAGTCAGAACTCTGTCCCCAGTTTTGCTGAACATGGTGAGAGACAGAGTGAGGAAAGGGTGGTCCTGGATGGGAACATAACACCGGGCCCCATCCCGCATCCTTCATGTTGCCAGTGGAACATATGAATGGAGCTCTACATATGCACATACATAACTATCTGCATAATACATGTGCCTGTAATTCAGACTTTATATTATGAAAGCTTCTTCAATATTACCAAAGTGGGGGAGGATGGGTCCAGCAAACATGATCCCATTCCTTCCTCCAGAAACTGAGTGGAAGCAGTTTGATGGTGAGGATATGGCTGATGGGGAAATAGGTCCTGGAACAGATCAAGCCAGAAGTCTCCCTGAAAGCCAAGATAACTAAATGAAGGCTGTCATACTTTGGGCACATCGTGAGAAAGCATGACTCATTAGAAAAAAGAATAATGCTAGGCAAGGTGGAGGGAAGTTAAAAGAAAGGAAGGCAGCATGCTAGATGTATGGACTCTATCAAGCAGGTCATGGGTGTGAATTTGCAGGAACTAAGCAGAGCAGTGAAAAACAACAACAACAACAACAACAACAACAACAACAGGATTTATTTCTATTCCGCCTTTTCTGGTGGGGAATCAAAGCAGATTACAGCAGTCAAGCAAACAGCTTCATTTACATACTGCTTCATACCGCCTAAGCAGCATCTAAATGGTTTACAACTGTAAACTACTTGCCCCCAACAATCTGAGTACTCATTTTAGCGACCTCGGAAGGATGCAAGCCTGAGTCGAGCTTGAGCCTTTTTGCTGGTATTGAACTTGCCACCTTATGGTTTTGAGTGAGTGGCTGCAGTACAGGCATTTAACCACTGCACCACCAGGGCTCTGGAAAACAGGGAGTCTTGGAGATATCTCATTCGCAAAGTCTCCATGAGTCAAGATCAACTCAAGGACGGTTAACAACAATATGGTTTTCTGCCATGAGGGTACAGCCAAGCCACTGTACTGTTGCACAACTCACTCCTTCATATCAGAGAGATGGCAGCAGAAGAAAATACTGGATGATCTGTGTCCCTTGTTGATTAATGAAAGCAGTGACCATCTGACCAGAGATGTACCTATGAGGAGGGGAGGATGAGGGTATTGCCTCCCATTAGAATTCTCTCTTCCCAGTGGAATTTAAACAATAGCAATAACAAGTATATTTCTATACCACTTATCAGTGCACTTAAGATCTCCCTAAGTGGTTTATAATATGTAAGCTAATTGCCCCCAACAAGCTGGGTACTCATTTTAATGACCTCAGAATGATGCCAGCTGAATCTACCCTGGAGCCCCTGGCTGGAATCAAACTCACAACCTTGTGGGTGTGAGTGAGTGGATACAGTACCAGCATTTAACCACTGCGCCACCAGGGCTCCCTAATTTCCCTCCAGTCTCCAAATTCCTAGCATTACAGTAACCTAACACTTCAGTTAAACATTTAAAATACTGTTTAGATCTGCAAAGAAAAGGAGCAGGCCAAATTATGAAGGGAATGCAAACAGAGCAAATATAAGAGTTCTAGGTGTGAATGATTGGCAACATCTTACTTTATGCAATGCAAGAAATTTGGGGACTGAAGGAAAATTTCATTGGTGGCCCGAAATTCAGGGAAGCAATTCTCTCACCTCCCATAGTTTCTGCCACAAGCATCAGTATGAACATTAAGTTCTTCTATCATAGAATATTAGAGATGGAAGGAACAACAAGGCCCATCTGGTCCAATGGAGCTGTTGCAACAAGTGAGTTGTATGTGCCTTGTAGACAACTCAGTTAACAACCTGGCTGCAGCTCTTTCAGCAATCTGAAGTTTCTGAGCACTTTTCAAAGGTAGTCCATTGTAGAGTGAATTACAGTGATCCAAACAGGATGTAACGAAGGGATGTATCCCCATGGACAGATCCTACTTCTCCAGGAATAAGTGCACTAGCTTTAACTATGCAAAAGCATTTCTTGGCAGTGTTGAAACCCGGGCATCTAGGTTTAAAGCTCAATCCAGGATTACCTCCAAATGATAATTTTTTTCAGGGGGAGTGTAATTCCTTCATACTGAACACCTATCCCCAGATCTGTCTTTTGACTGACCAGGAACACCTCTGTCTTGTCTGGATTAAGCTTCACTTTATTTGGCCCCATGCAGTCCATTATAGCCATGAGGTTCTGGTTTAGCACAGGAATAGGTGGAAAGGAGTGATAGAGCTGGGTATCATCAGTATACTAGTGATGCCTGACCTCAAAACTCCAGACAACCTCTCCCAGCAGTTTCATGTAGATGTCAAAAAGGGGACAAGATTAAAAAGGGGGGACAAGAGTCCTGAGGAACTCCACAGGCCAATGGCTAAGGAGTCAAGCAGGAATCCTTTAGCACTGCCCTCTGAGATCACCCCTCTAAGAAAGAATGGAGCCAGCATAGGACAGTACCTCCAAGGCCCATCCCAAAGAGGTGACTCAGAAGGGTACCATAGTGAATGGGTATTAAAAGCTGTTGAGAGGTCCAGCAGAACCAATGGGGATACGCTCCTCCTGTCCAGTCCCCTGCATAGGTCATTCACCAAAATGAGTAGGAGTAAGCCCCACTGAGTCAGGGTGACATCCTCCTTTTCCAGGACATGTCCTATATTTCAGCCTTCTGTCCAGGAGAAATTCCAAAATGTCCACCACTTTCAGTATGGCTGAGAAGCCTATCAAGTAACACCATGTTTGCTGTTCTCCTTCAAGAAATTTGTCTACTTGGCAGCCTGTTCTTGTTGCAAATAGGAGGCTAGGGTGGATTCTTCTAAAGTTCTTCCTAAGAACAACAGCAGACAAAACTTGTCTCCAGAGCTCATGGTGTATTTGTTTCCTGGAAGGAAAAATGACTCGCAGACATGTTAGGCATTGGGCTGCTTGGGGACACAATGCAAATGTTGAATATTTCCCCCCTTAATTTCAGCACAATGGACAAATGAAAGGAATGATTTAAGTGTAGATTCAATCAAGGGTTTCTTGCTAGTAAAATACAATTTTAAGCATTTGTCTTGCTCAGAGTTCTATAAGTATATTGCAAGCCAACAAGGTGTTTTAACAAAGTTAAGCTCATCAGAAAGTATGATTCAGAACACAATAAACTATAGTTAATATGTAATATAGTTGTAAATAAACCATATGAAATGAATTTATGTAATCGCCTACATTTCCTTGAATGCAGTAGCATCATTAGGGGGTGTGGACTGCACTGCAAGACACAACTGAAAAGGGTGTGACACCACAGAAGGGGGTGACACCCAGTGAGTACCCCACACCTCCCTGTCATGCATCATGGCACTAGGAAGGGATGGAGAGGGCCCAGTGCACCCCTGTCTCACGTTGCTTTACTCTGAAGTAAAACTGTGCAGGGCAGGGCGGGAAGAGGACCCATAACCCATAACCCCCGTCCCTGTCCTGAGCAGTTTTACTCTAGAATTATAGAATCGTAGAGTTGGAAGAGACCACAAGGGCCATCCAGTCTGAAGTAAAGCCATGTGGGGCAGGGTGTTGGGAGCAGGCCCTTTTGGTTCCACCCCAAAGCCCTGCCCCCCCCCACTGGGTGACACCTTGGTGTGGGATGCCACTGCTTGAATGTCCTACCTTTTGCAGTGCCTTGTCCTTCTTTATGGTTATGATATCTGGACACCCTGCATTGAGCACAGTGGGACTAACTTCCAGATAAACAAACAAACAAACAAACAAATTGTAGTGTCGTGGTGTTTTTCAACAAAATTACTACCAAGCAAATGGGGAGGGGGATGTTTTAAAATTTCATCCCAACTTAAAATCTTATATTTACTTTATATTAAAGTCTTATATCAAAAGCAATTTCCATATGGCCATTGGTGAAGCTGGACATCTCCTGCCAACTGCTGAGGCTGCAATGTAGCACTTCTTTACTTCCCCTGGTTTTCTGATCATGATCTGGGGTAGATTTTTTTTCACCCACACTCTTTAGTGGGATAGCACAGCCAACTAACTCAGGAGGACCTACATGCACAGCATGGCCAGTTATCACTGGGAGACTCAATGAGTTTTACCACACTAGCGGACAAACGGGATTTAAACGAGAGTTCAGCTAGAGAAAACCAGGAAATGTCATGTGATAAACTTCAGGCATTTTCTGGTTTTCTCTCGTTTAACTCTCTTTTAAATCCCATTTGCCTGCTAGTGTGATACAGCTGCAAGAGTAATTTACATTCACCACACAATCCTGTTTCAGCAGTAGCAGCCGCCGCCACCTGCTCCCTGTCACTCAGCCAAGTTTTGGCTGCCATGAATTTCTTTTCCAACTGTTGCAGTTAATGTTCATTCCCTGTCTGCAAGGCATGACTTGCTCAGCCTTGTTGTGCAATAGCAGAGGGGGGGGGGGAGGTAACCTCCAACAGAGCAGGAGATTTAGCTCACTAGCCTCACCTTAAATGTCTTCATTGTTTCCTTGCTAAAGTCCCATTACAGTGACTCCAAATCCTATTATAAGGGACATTAAGAAGGAATAGAAATTGAGTCACAGATACTATTTGAAAGGCAGCCATCATAATCCCTTTTCCTCTAAGGCATGAATGAAAAAAGAAAGAGAGACAACCAACCTTTCAACAGCTCTGTTAAGTAAGCACAGTTGTGACTACGCAGCAGCTACTCTGTATGCAGGACCAGCCAGGTGCTGGGTACACAGAAGGCTTTCCTTAAAATTGAATCCATACAGGGGGTTTTATATGCTTGGCAGTAAGAGATTGTTTAATAATTTCCCCTTTCATCTAACATATTTCTGGATGAGACACCTTTTTGTCACTTGGCTTCAGTGGCAGATGTAGTCAGTCTATCAGCACAGGTATCAAATTCATTTTCTTTATTAGCATCTGCTGACTAATAATCAGTGTGGTCTCTGGGCCAGTTAATGCCAGAGTATTGTCACTGGCTTGAAGAAGCTCAAGCTACAGACCTCATATAGTCACCCTGGCTAACCTCAACCCATGCATTCATCACTCATGCGTTTGTTCTTATGTCAGGGGTGAAATTAATTTTTTAAAAAAATTCCTTCAGGTGTGTGCGATGTCTTTGCTTTTAATTGACTACAAAGTCATGGAGTGCCATTGTCCCATCATACTCTGTGCAACCTGAGGAGAAATTGCATGTCTTAGACATATTTATATTTCTGTTTAAATCTATACCCAACCTGTCACATACCTCTTGGGCACAAAGAGGTTGGAAAAGTTACTGATTCTCAAAACCTCATAGCCAACACAGCCACTGGTTCTGAAATGTGCAAATGACAAGGAAACACACATTGCCAAATTATTAACAGCAAAATCCTGAGGGGAAATGAGCTGTTCGACACTATAACAGGCTGCCTCAGAAAGCAGTGGGCTCTTTCTCACAGATGGTTAAGTAGAAATAGCCATGTCAGTCTCTTTTAGCATAAAAAGATGTAAAGGAATCCAGTAGGACCTTTGAGACTAACTGGAAAAATGAATGTTCTAGCATAGCCTTTGGTGGATACAGTCCACTTCATCAGATTCATGAGGTGAACATTTTCTGGATAGACATATATTGTATGGTCACCTATCAGGGATGAGGAGGTAACATTGGCAGGGATTAGAACAGATAAGTTTAATGTCATCTCCAATGCCAGGTTTAGGTAATAGAGTTGCAGAAAATGATTTATTCTCTGTGAAGAGCCTGAGACTTTGAAGAACTATGGTTACTATTGAGTAAGACGGGTCAGCCATGGAACAGGGCAGTTCCTTCTAACACTTCGCAGTCATATTGTATCATTAAAGCAGCCAGTGAATCCCTCATTGTTCTATGTGGATTGGGCCACCTGTCCAGATTTTCTGATCTTCCCCCTCCCTGCCATCAATACATGGAGGTGAATGCATGGATTGCTGTGTGTGATGTGGTTTGCAGAGACTGAATACCTTGTCTACCAACTAACTAGCCAAGTGTATAAACCTTGTTCTTGTTCCCAAAATTAACTATCTATTTGGGCCTCTTTTTAGAAAGCCATCATTTCCTTTCATCAGAGCATGTTTACTTTTAAATATGACACACACACACACACACACACTCTCTGCATGGCTGAAATGGATATTGATTTGGTCTCAGCTTTTACAGTTCTACCTTCATCTTAGCTCTCTAATCCTGCTTGGTATTTAAGCCATTCATCTCCAGCATGGTATATATTCAAGGGCTTTGATAGGAAACCAGATAAGAGGTTTTCTTGAAGATTAAACTGAAAAGCAATGAAATGATCCAGCAGCTACAGTGAAATCAAAAGTTTTCCAGCGATTTTTCACACTTGTGCTTCTTGAGGCACTTTGACTCAGGTTCATCAGCTGAGTCACAAGCAAAACTCCAAATTATGCTGGAGCCGTTCAGATGACCCTTTTGATGGCATTTTGCCTTTCAGGGAAGCAACAGCAACAGCACGTTGATCATGTCTGCCAGTGGTGGGCACTTTCCATAAATATCAAGACTGCAAGCAAGCGGCTGATGTTGCAACTTCTTTTGGAGACAACGTCTGATTTAGTGTGCAATACAGCAAAGGTTATGGTGTAACTTCAATGTGGAACTTCAGGATTTATAGTAGACAATGCTGGGCAACTTTGCTGCCAAACTCAGCAGTTTACGGTGGCAGTGGACCTTTTGTGATTTGGGTTAACAAAGATATTTGTTGGAACAAAGGAAGAGCATTTTGGCCATTGTTTGAGAAACTTGAGAAGAGCTGGTTTAAGAACAGCCTCTGCCCTTCAGGCATCAAGATCTCTGATGAATGATGGATGAAAAAAGTCTATCCACATTTTCAGCTTGCCACCACTTGTAGTGCATAAAAATTTGCCTTACTTAGATGTATGCATTCAGTTTATCACAGGTGCACTGCAAAAACATGCCAGGAAAATGGTGTACATTCTCTAAACATTTAGATACCTGTAAATCTGGGGTTACCAAAGGTTTCTGACACATCTGTCTTGTGTGTTTATGGCACCATTTTGACTACAGCTCCATAAACATGGGAAGATTCATATCTAAAAAAAAGAATAAGAGGAATTTCTAGATTCTCTGGGATGAGAGTCTAGAAATAAAATTTACAGCTGGACAATATTTTATTAAGATGAACCAAAATTCCATACATGTGTGTAAGCTTTAGTGTTTTCTAAAAAATAGATTCTTTTTGTTAAGAAAAACAGAGCTGTGAAGAAATAGGGGAAATGGTTTCACTACTTCCCTGCTCCTAATACTGAGGGATTTGTAGAGCTATTGGAACTGAGCATATTAGATAAGAGTTATTTTTCCCCATTGGATATACACTGACTTTTATATGGCATTGGATCAAATGTTCAGTAACATAGTTTTGCATTTCTTTTGAGTTAAAGGTCAGCCATGGCCAGAGGGAATGCTGTCATATCACCTACCTAACCTCTGCTTCAAGTTGCTGTTTCACTGCTGTTTGAATTTCAGAGCAAAAGGCTTATTATTTTTCACTTCTTGTTAATGAAGATCTTTGGGAGAGGGGAATGGGCTTGCTTGCATCTCTTGGAAAGAGCATTTTAAAGGTTTCCACATAGACTCAGCCGTACAGTCAAGTGCAATGAGTTGTTTTCTGAAAAGTCCACCTTTATATCAAAGGCTCTCCCGCTAAGCTATTTCTTTCTTCTCTTTGGTGTGTTCATTCTTTGAGACACTCTCCCACTGAGCAACTATTTGTTATCAGGCAGTGCAATATCTATTGCGACTCTGATTCCAGATGTATCCGTTAGCTAGATATGATTTCATGTAAAGGACAGGGCCTAATCTATCCTTTCTGTCTTATGTTAGCTGAATTAAGCAGACTGAATGGACAAGCCACAAAGATCATCTTTTGTTAAGGTGATGGATCCAGGGCAATGGAACATCCCTAATGATCCTGCAGTTTCCTGCTTGTGCAGTCCAAAGGCTGTAAAATATTGATGACGTTGTTGAATTTCAAAAATATTAGGCTACAAATATAGATTTATGGAGCCTGCAGTACACAAATGTGTTTTGAAGCAAGCTCCTTTGCCCCCGAAAATGGTCTTCTGCTTGTAATTTATCTCAAGAATATTATGAAGTTTTGATGCACCTGTGTGGCTTGAATTCCAAAGATAGATGGCGGGTGTGTGTGCGCGCATGCATGCAAGTCTGCATATGAAACTGCTAATACTGATTTGATTTTTTTTTAAAAGAAAGAAAATGGGTATGTAATTTACAGAAAAATCCCCCTCTCTATGACTTTCATGTCCTGCCTTGAGCTATTAATTTGGCCAGATCTTTCCAAACTGGAGAAACACATCAAAGATATATCTTGTAAATGCGACCTTAAAACAGGTTTGGGTAAAGTGTGATCCTGGGGCCACATAGAGCCCCAAGGCTATTTTCCTCAAATGTGGGCACTTAATTTGCTTATTGTGAAAATTATTCTAATTATGCAAATTAGTACAGCTTGCATTCATAGGCAAATTCAGTACATTTTTCTTCCAGCATTTTTCAACCTTCACTATCCCTTTCTTCCCACTTAGGGTTGCCATATTCTTCTTAAAATCTAGGCACCTAATTTGCATAGTATGAAAATATTCTAATTATGTAAAACACTCAAATTTATATTCTAATTATGCAAATTCATCACATTAACGGTTGTATTTTTTTCTTTCACTATGTTTAACTTTTGTACCATTTTAAAAGTTAGAACTGATCTGACAGAAACTGTACAGACCAACGTGTAAAATGCTGGACCTGGATTAGAGAAATCCAAATCCCTAAAGCTTGGGATTTCTTGGCAAGTTTCTTCAAAGGGGGATTGCCATTACCACCCCTGAGGCTAGACCTAGCAAATCCAATGAATTTTGCCTCTGAGTAGACTTATTTGGATTGTGGTGTATTTATTCATTTGTCATTCTGGAAGGAGGCAGACAATGTGAAAAGATGACAGACCAGATCCTGAAACATGTTTTTTTTTCCTTGTCTCTATTTCCCTCTTTTAAGGCTTAAATCTTTTCAGGATTGCCGCCTCCATCTTTAATTCCTGCATGCCTCCCACCAACCCCCCCTCCCCATCCCTCCTTTGGAACCTCCCCATCCCTCTGCAGGAACAGGAACTTTTCACCCTTTTTGTTGACATGATTCTATCAATGACCTGAAAAAATCCAGAAATTGGTGCTACAATCCTGCAGATTGGTAATTTACAATACAAAAGTATACTCTTTCAAGCCACAGTCACAAAATTACACTCAGATTTTGTGGAGTGTGCCTTCTCTTGGTGTGGGCAAAGTATGACAGCTTCAATTTAATCCTCTTGTCTTCAGGAGGTATTTCAGGCTTGATCTGTTCAAGGACCCATTTACTGGTCCTTTGGCTGTCCATGGTATCCTCAACACTCTTCTCCAGTACCACATCTCACATGAGTTGATTTTTGGGGTAGTTCAGACTACGTTATATACTGGTTTGTAAACTGGGTTAAATTCAAGAAGTTCATACTGGCCCCGGTTTTTTCACTAGGGAATCCGGATCTTGCACACCCGTAGCAGCACAAATCCCCCTTTGCACGGGTTATTTGAAACCGGGGAATAACTCATTTCTTTTGAAATAAACCGGTTACGAACAAATGTGAACTCACCCCCGATTGTGTTCGGCGCAATCAGAGGGTGGGAAGGGCTCTCAAAAGGGGAGGGTTAGTTCTTGGAGGAGGAATGAGTACACTCCTTTCCCCCCTTCCCTCGCAATTTTTTCTGCGGCTTTTTTTAAAAAGGGCTGGTTGACAGATTATGCGCACCACGCTGATCTCCCAGGGTTGACAGATTATGTGCATCATGCTGCACTGACCAGCCCCCCTTTTCGGCACTTGCTACACAGTGTGGGAGACGCTTTGCAGCCATGCCGATGACCGAAGGCATTGGCCCCTTTGTTAAAAGTTGTTAGCATTTGACTGTTTATGCGCACATATGTGGACCTTGTCCCTTCCCTGCACAGTCCGACAAGTGGTGCTAGCAAAATGGGCTGGCTGACATTCAACCCCCCCCCCCACTTGCCATTGGTTTCTGACGATCGCCATCAAGGGCTGACTCCATGGCAGGTAGATAGCGGACCGCCCACCTTGAGACCAGAGAGGGCCCAAGCCTTTTGTTTAGGCTAACCTGTAGAGGGACAATGCTCCCTCCCCCCTTGCCATTGTTTTCAGTTGATCTCCATAATGTGCTCGCTCCATGGCACATTTCCAAGCAAAGACCGCCCACCATTGGGACACCCCTTGCCTTTTCTTTGGGGTTACCTGTGGAGGTAGAATTACCTGGCCGGCCAATTACAGGGCGGGTTATTGCTAGCCCTGCCCATGACCACAACTCCCACGATCCTTCTGCATTTTTGGACCACACTCCATTTCCAAACCACATTTCACTGTTCAGCTCCAAGGAAATGGCAGCTTCCCAGAGCACGTCCGCCCCGGTGCCCCAGCAATCAACACGCAAAACAGGGAGAGGCATTTCATGGAAACACGACAAGACCGTGGATTTGATCGCACTGTGGGGCCAGGAAAAGGTACAGCAGCAACTGCGAGAAAACCATCGCAATATAGACGATTTCGAAAATATTGCAGCCGAGCTGCGGAAGAGGGGCCACAACCGCAACGCGGAGGAGTGCTGTACCAAATGCAAGGCCGTGACATGAAAATTTAAAGAGGAAAATCAGAAGGAATGCCGTAGCGGAAGCGGGGTGGTGGACATGCCCTTCTTTCATGAACTCAAAAAATTTCTCACTGGTGATGCCAGCGTGGAGCCCAAGCGACTGAGCTCACCATACGAGCTGGTATGGTCCCAGGCCGAGAGCTCGGAACAAACCATCATTCCTGATTCACAGGAACTATTCTCGCAAGGTATATGTTTTTTTTACCTGGCTTTCCAAGGGGAGGGAAGCACCATAAATATGCGCATACATTCATATGCGCATACGTCCGCAGCTTGTGTGTCCCTTGGTGGGTGCGCCTTCCACGTATAGGGAAGCAACCGCTTGTGCATGATTCCTACACGTGTGGCCATATCTTCTCCACTCTTATGGCTGCATGCATCTGGGTGTCCTCCCTAGAAATCTCTGGAAGCAGCTGCTCCACAATCAGGAGGAAAAGCCATCGGGTCATCCTAAGGTGTGATATCCACTTCTCGTCCGACCATACAGAACACATAAGCTTTGGCCAGAAGTCTGTCTCGTGCGGGTAGACCCACCATCTTCTGGGCATCGGAAGGCACAAGAGGCTAACCACTCTCTCTTCAGCAAGCAGATCTTGTCCCTGGAACTGCTGCAATAACACATGGTCCCTCATTCTTTGCAGAAGCATGATCCTTCTTTTCTGGGCACAGCAAAATGAAGCGGCAACATATCTTAGATGGAGCTGCCTCAGACATCCCTGCCTACGCTGGATCACCAACAGGATAGCAGCCAGAACCCTATACATGGTCTGGCAATGGGTAATAATGGCCTGCAGTAAAAGTGGGAACCAAGGATCCATGTTCTCATCCTGAAGCAGTGAGCACTCGCAGGAGAAGGATGGAAAATGGCAACAGCGGATGCTCGGGCTCTTCACAAAAGACAAAACAGGAAACTGCCCAAAGCACACTGACCGGAAGCATGGCCCACTTAACTGCGTGCACGCACATATGCTTTGATTGGGAGTTCCTGAACGGCAGGGGGTTGGACTGGATGGCCCTTGTGGTCTCTTCCAACTCTAAATTTCTATGATCCTATGATTCTATGATCCTCTGCGCAGAAGTTAAAAAAAACGGGAAGAATCGAATCTGCCTGATCGGGGGGGGGTGCCCATTTTGATTTACGTCATCAATGAGGTCACTTGATTGACAGAAGACAAACAGCAAAAGACACGGAGGAGATCAATAGAGATCGCACAGGAGGATCCGACTTAATGCGATGCATTACATGTGCGAACTTCAAACAGAGTTAAATTGAACTGGGGACGATCGATCTGTGAAAAGTACAGTGGTCCCCCGCCTTACGAATCCCCTGGGTTACGAAAACCCCGGGATCCGAAGACGGCGGGACCGCCATTGTATCCCCCGGGATCCGAAAGATCCCCCGGGATACGAAAGAAATAAAGCCGCGCTGCCCCTTTAAATGGCCGCGCGGTCCGTTTAGAATAGTGGTCCCCCGGGAAACAAAAGCTTCCGGGTTATGAAGGTAATCCCGGAACGGATTACCTTCGTAACCCGGGGGACCACTGTAGTGGGAACTCCTACCCGAAGAGACCCGGTAACGTAAGATCCGGTTACATCCATTTTTTTCCCCGAGTGTGAAAGGGGCCTGTGTTTTATCTGCTTTTTTTTCACTGTCCAGCTCTTACATCCATACAACCACTGGGAAAAATAGTGTCTGCTGTCATAGACACTATTAGAATAAGGGCCAAATCTACCCCCGCTACCCATGGTGATTCCTTCAGTATCTAGCTGTATTTTTATTTCTTAATGATATTTACAACTCACTATTCCTCCTGTGAGCAAAAGGTGGCGTACACAGCTCTTCTTCTTCACAGTTCATTCTCATGACAACACTGTGAGGTGATCAGGCTGAGAAAGAGCAGCTGGTCCATATCACACAGTGACTTTCATGGTTCATTAGGACTAGAACCTGGACCTTTCAAGTTCTTCTAGTGTCCAGCTACACTACACTGCAACTCTTTCTCTCTCTATTTATAGTCCATTCCTGGATCTGTGTGTTAAAGGAGAAAAGAATTCAACTACAGATAATAATATATTGGCATCACCCCCCATTACACAGCCCATTGTTCCCTTGCAGTCTCTCTGATTTTTGTGGGAGACTCACCTTAATCAGCATGGGTTGATTGCACGCTGTAAGAAATCCCTGGAACTGTAAATGTAATAAAAACACAATATTCCTAATGTTTTATTGATTATTAAATAGCATGAGATATGTAATCATAATCTTTCCTCCAATCTGAACTGGGTCACTGTGACCTTTTAGGGTGCCAGATCTCACGTCCTGGCCCTGAGTATCCAGTTTTTGTCAGTTATCTCCAGGTGGGACATGATACTGTAAATTGTCCAGTTTTGGTGGACTCAGCTCTAGGCAAGAGGAAAAGGGTGTTTGAAAATCTCCTCCTCAGCTCATAAAGAAGCAGCTTGCTACAGCTTGCTACAGTTTTCCAAGGTTTAACTGATTTGTTGCTGCAATTTGCAAAGACTTTCCAGGGGGTCTTTGTCATTACTTAATTAGCTTCCTCCTTCGCTCCCAATTCAAGGTCTTTTTCTGCACTCTACTCTGCATCCATCTTCTGACTAGGACCAAGGAAGCTAGGTTAAATGTTTCTTATCTCACCTCTCAGAGAGCCAGGATGGTGTAGTGGTTTGAGTGCTAGACTACGGCACTGGAGACCAGAGTCAAAATCCCTGCTTGCCCATGGAAAGCTACTGAGTGACCATGGGCAAGTCACACTCTCTCAGCCTCAAAGGAAGGCAATGGCAAACTCCCTTTGAACAAATCCTGCCAAGAAAATCTCACGATACATTCGCCTTAGCTATACCCTAAGTTAGAAATGACTTGAAGGGACAAAACAACAACAGTGTCCCATCTGTCTGAGTAAGAAGGAACAATCCTCTTGCTTCACCTTAATGTTACTATCTTCTTTAGAGTTCTGTCTTAATTTCCAAGTACAAATGTATATTATTTCTAGTGTATGTGTGTGAGTGTTTGAACAGTGAGCTGTGAGTGACTGTGGTTGTTGCTTGATTTTTAAAAAGTTAAAAATATCACCAAGGGTTATCTCTAAGTCTCAGGTTTTGGCCCAGAAATTTCAGGGCCTGGGGTGATCCTGATTTGACAGCGCTATTCTCATACCACTTGATAGTATCAGCAATCAGACCAAAGAGACAATGTGTACAGTGATACTTTGAATCTATAGGCAAACTGAAATGTTGCCTGAACATTCAAAGTCACCTATTATTTGGACCTAACACAGATGCAAGCTAGCACCACAATGTGCCATTGAACCACAAGGGTGAGCCAGCAAACATTTTCCAGTGCTGCAGCCTAAATTAGCTTTAACAAAGTCTCTAGCAAGGACAAGTCATTGCAATAACTCAATATGCCACTCAGATCCTGAAGTTCTTTAGATGATGAATATTTCCTTGGGCACCTTTGTCTTAGAGCTGTTGGCCAGCATGAGCTGCAAACTTTATAGGCTGTTATTCTCTTCTGCTGCATCAGCTTTACCGGGCTTGTGGACACGATCACTCTTTGCTCTATCAGAATTAATGGCGGCAGGTCACACTCCCTCGGCAGGGCTCTTGCCTGATTTGCTCCCTGACTGATTCCACTCCAGAGGACCGAGCAGCAAAAAGAGGGGGGAAAGGGCCATGTTTTCCATGAGAAAATATCTGGAAAGCAGATGCCCACAAGGACAGAATTACAATAAGCCCCTGAGGTCTTTACAATAATATTTGCCTTGGATATAGAATGTTTTCCATTTTTTTCCATTGAATAATTGGAACATGACTTATAGGGCCTTCTCAAAAGAGTTATGTCTTGTGTGTAGTTTAAGCTACAAGCATTTACTTATACATATCTTGTTCTTAGTTTTGTTTGAGGTAATAGCTTCTCAGGTTTTTATATAATTCTGGAAATTATTATATACAATGATGCTACTCTAGTAGTGAGTGTGGTGTTTATCACTACTACCACCCCATTGTTGATTTTTTTGTCTCTACTAAGAATGAAGAGTTCAAATCTCCACCGAGCCATAAAGCTTATCAGGAGATTTTGGCCCAGCCACTATCTCTTAGCTTCACCTCACAAGGTTGTTGAGAAGATGAAAATGTAGTGAGTGATCATGTTCATTGCCTCAAACTCTTTGGAAGATAAGCAAAATATAAATGTAACAATTATGCCTGCTGTATATACTCATGTATAAGTCTAGAAATTTAGGTCAAAAAATTGACCCAAAAAACCTGAGTCGCCTTATCCACGGGTCAATGTAAGTACTGCATTTTAAATCTTATTTAAACAAAGGAACCATCCCCTGGTGAAAAGCAAGAGTATAATCTGTCCTGGAAGCACTGACCCCCCTTTACCCTCTCATCCATCCAGTCTTAAAAATAAGCACAAAGAGTTATGTCTGATGGACTTTTGGAAGTTATTTGACATTGTTTTGCTTTGCTTTATCCTTTAGATCCTTTCTTATATGCCCCTAAATTTTACCCTCGACTTATCCACGGGTCATAGCAAAATCCATAATTTTGGCCCCCAAACTTGCCCTCGACTTACACATGAGGTCGACTTATAGTCGAGTATATACGGGTAGTTCTGAAAATATTGCAGGTCCAAAGAACATATGTCTATTGTGGGTGTTAGGCAATGTGTAAACTAGTCACTACATCCTCTCTGTTAGGGACTCCTGGTAGTGCCAAATATAATTGGCACCTTGAGGGCCAAATATGGAAAATACAGTAAGGGGCGGAAACAGATGGCCATGGAGGGGAAGCTTCATGCTGCCCTTTGAAAGCTGGATTGGGGCTGTGGCAACCACATGCTGCAGCCTCGACCTGGCTATTTGTTGGCTCAACAAGAGGCAGCAAAATGCCACTCCTTTTTTAGCTAGCAAAAGGGTTTTCTGCCACTGCTCAGGCAGCGTGCAGTGTCTAAGTGCTGCACTGCAGGAGACCATGAAGTCAACCAATGTGTGGGCAGGCGGGTAGCTTCCGGGTGGCATCAGGGCAGTGTGTTGGCATGCATCATGTGCACACCATGCCCCCAAGCCACCCACTAGGTAAATGCCAGTCTGTACTGACCCTAGTGGCTCACAAACTAAAATGATTCAATATTTCTTCCAACCCTCAGAAAAGGGACACCAGGAATTGAAGCAACCATTAAATCTTTGCACTAATCATCCAGGTAAGCAAAGTGATGTTCAATATTTACCTTGAAGACTTGTGATATATATGAAGCAAGAGATTCTAGACATCCAAGATGGATTAAAAAAAGCTAGGGTTTCTAGATATCATATTGAAGACATATATTGACTAATGGAGGGCACCAAAAGAAAAAAAAAATACAGCCTGTGCATTATAACTAAAGGAGAGATTTTGGCTGTGTAGATCATGAAAAACCATGAATTGTTCTAAAATAAATGGGTGTGCTACAATATTTGTTTGTTCTAAAGCACAATCTATACCCTGGACAGGAGGCCACTGCCAGGATACAATATGGAGAAAGATAATGGTTTCTTATTGACTAAGAAATCAGACAAAGGGTGCATTTTATCACCCAAACTATTTAATGTATATACAGAACATATAACACAGAAAGCAGGATTAGACTCAGAAGAAAGAGGTGTGAAAACTAGAGGAAGAAATATCAATAATTTAAAATATTCAGATATAACTATATTACTTGCAGAAAATAGTAAAGACTTGAAATGACTACAAATGAAACTTGAGAAAGAAAGTACAAAAGCAGGGTTAGTGGTGGATTTTAAGGGGACAAAAAATGACCACAGAAGATTTACATAACTTTAAAGTGTGTGATAAAGACTGTGAAATAGCTGTACTTAAAGATTTTTGATACTTTGGGTCAGCCATTAATTAAAATGAAGAAATCAGAAGAAATCTATGAATTCTTATTAGATAACATCCTCAAGTTCAAAGATCAGATCATTAAATATCAAAGTCAGAATCATCCATACTATAGTAATCCCACTTTCTAAGTTGGGATGTGAAAGCTGACCAGTGAAGAAAGCTGATGGGAAGAAGATCAACTCATTTAAAATGTGATTCTTGAGGAGAGTTCTATGAACACCACGGACTGCAAAAAGATAAATAAATGAATCTGAGAACAAATCACTCCCAAATTCTCACCAGAAGTCAAAATGACTAAATTTATTGTACTTTGGACATATCATGCCACAACATGACTCATGGAAAAAACTATAAAGCTCAATAGAGTGGAAGGCAAGGAAAAAAGGAAGTCTGGATTACAGGTGGATTGGCTCTCTCTCACTAAAGCCACAGGTCTGGGTCTGGAAGACCAAGACACCTCTATTAACAACAGGGTCTTTTAGAGGTCTCTTATTCATGAGTCACCATAAATTGAAACCTACTTGATGGCTCATAAACAGCAGCAGC
Organism: Urosaurus nigricauda; assembly: GCA_034509955.1. NCBI lineage: Eukaryota > Metazoa > Chordata > Lepidosauria > Squamata > Phrynosomatidae > Urosaurus > Urosaurus nigricauda. The sequence goes on from JAOEGL010000001.1 coordinate 330,037,910, forward strand.
AACAACAAAGCAGTGACCTCAGCACCACTGCTTGGCTGTGTCTACTTACCCTTTCCCACAATGTCCAGAACAATACTAGATGAGAGGGACATTGTAGGACATTTAGAAGGTTGCTAGATCTAAATACTAGTAGTGCTCAGAGTGCTAGGCAGGCGGAGGAGAAGGGGCATAGGGGGAGCTTATTTGTAGCACCCCCCTGCCAAGAGCCTGGCGTCTGGATGCTGCCCAAGTAGATGCCAGATGATGTGTAGCCTGCAGGTGGTACATGGCACACAAAGTTTGCTTGTACTAAAGTGCTAAGAATATCTGCACAACTTCATGAATATGCATGAACTGGTACATATAAACACATACCACAGGGGAATTGTTCTTGAATGCCTTGTTACTAAATTATTTCCCAGGATCCCGTTGCTAAGGAATCTGGACAATTTTCTAGTGGTTTCACTGGGGTCTCTCTTGATAAGCACCTCCAAGTCTTAGCTGAGAAAGCGTGGACAGAGGTAGTTGTAATTAAAGGGAAAGTTAAAAAAAACACCCTGTTCCCAATCATCTCTGAATACCTCTCTTCCATGTGAGAAGCCTTCTGTTCTCTCTTTGGTGCTTATGCTGTGTTAGCTGCTCAGATATTCAACTTTTAAAACCCTCAGCAATTTAACACAAAACCTCTGATGCATCTCTAACGAGGGAGTATAATTAGACGAACCAGGCACACAACACTGTTCTGCTAAGGGATTGTCTCAGCAACGAACCTTTGAAAGGCAAAAGACAAACTCCCCCTGGAATACACAAAAGCAGCAGCTACAAAATACCATATGGGGATAGTGATGTTGAATATATCAGAGAAATCAAAAGAGAAAAAAAAATATCTTGGAAGAAGTCAACATATGGCAAGCATCAGGCAGGCTGAGACAATGTTTATTCTGTGACCTGTGTAAGAAGCACACAACTAGTGCTAGGCAGCAGGGTGGGGTGGGATGCTGGGCCATAGGGGGAACGCTGGGAAGATCTATTTGCACAGGAGTGGAAAAGGAGGCTCAGCATGTGCCTGCTGAGAAAAGTAATCCATGGAAGACCATGGAGGCAAGCCAATGCTGAAGCTTCTTCTCTATGCTATGTTTGCCTGTTACATAATTCAGTCATGGTCTCTCTTACATTGTGGCATAAAAAATGGAAAAGGGAGGGACGAAGAAGCAATCTAGCAGTACCTTTTAGACTAATAGATTTATTTTAGCATCAGCTTTCATCAGTCCACTTCTTTAGATACACTACAAGTGTATTCGCAATTACATAGTGGTGGGGGAATGCAATTGGATAGAGAAAGATGCCTTTTGAGACACCAGCCACAAAACATCAAATAGCTGTATAATATGATAAAGGTTTTTCAAGCTGAGGTGTGAAGCAATACATCTGGTTAGTGAGAGCCACTTCTCCTGCAGTCAGAAGCTTTCTTGGGGAAAATTTATTACATGCCCTATTATAGGACATATGCATTAATATATGTAATATACCAAGAAACTGTTGTCTCTGTTCATACCTTTGCAGCTTGATTGGCATTTGTAAACATACCCCAAATCATTTGTGTTAATTATAGAAAACAATTGGGAGATATAATGAGGTTTTACAATATATTCCTGTCCCTCAAAAAAAGCACTCCTCTGTCAAATCCCAGGTAATCACAGAAACATCATTGGGAGGGACCACAAGGGGCATCTTGTTCGGCACCCTGTCATGCAGGAGTATGCAACTAACTAGATTTTTAATAATAAAAAGGTAAAGCTTTCCCCTTAACAAGGTGTGACCAACTGTGAAGGGTGGTGCTTATCTCCATTACTAAGCTGATGAGCCAGCAGTGTTAAAAACAGTTCTGTGATCATGTGGCCAGCATGACTGCACAGAACGCTGTTAACTTCCCACCTAAGTGGTACCTATTTATCTGCGGTACTTACACTTTTACATGCTTTTGAACGGCTTGGTTGGCAGAAGCTGGGACTAGTGATGACAGCTCATATCATCATGCAGCACTTGGGCCTCAGACTGCTGACCTGTTGATCTTGCAATCATTAGAGTCAATGTCTTAACTACTGAGCCACTGCATTCCATTTTAATAATACTGTTATATAATTCTCTTTTAACTTCTGTAAGCAATGTTTTAGCTGTTATTATTTTTTAAACTATTATAAGCTTCCTTGGATCTCACTTTGAGAGAAAGGCTAAATAAATAAATAAATAACTTCTGAGAGATACCATCCAACCACTATTAAAGACCTCCAAAGAAGGAGAGAGTCCACCATCCTCACAGTAGTCTGTTCCACTGTTGAACAGCTTTTACATTTGAGAAGGTCTGTTTAGCTGGGAGAATAATTTCACTCCATTAATTCATGTCCTTGTCTCTGGATTGCTCCATTATCTACATGACATATCTTCAGGTCTTTGAAAAATGGTTATCATGTCACCACCCAGACTTGTCTTTTCCAACATTCCCAGATCCTTAAGCTATGCCTAGTAGGTCTTGATTTCCAAATCTTTCATCATCTCAGTCACCCTTCTCTGATGGTGTTTTAGCCATGCTCTCCATGCACTCTTCCACAATATGCTGTACTGGAAGAGATGGAAGCACAGTGGGTCCTCCTTGTCCTCAGACTTGCCATCTGTGGATTACAGCATCCTCAGATGGCAAGCCCCTGGTTGTCCCCAATGGTGGCACATATATGTGGCTGCCCCATCATTAGGGTGCCCCCCGCTGTCCATGGGGGTGGTGAAAGCCAGCAGGGGGCACCCCATTCCTGGGGAACCCTCCACTTGCTGCCAACCCAAGAGGCAGGTTGGGGGTGGAGGGGGCGGCAATTCCAGGACTGGCACATCCAGCACTGGACTCCAGGCTGAGCCTCGCCAGGACCGTCTTCATCCCCCAGTGCTCTGGAGGTGAGAGTGCGTCATTTGGGAAGGTGGGGCCAGCCCAGCAGGATCCCTGGGGCAGAGGAAGGGGTAAAGAGTCACCTGTGTGCCCCTGCTTTCCCAAAATACACCCAGTAGGTGGGGGACATTAGGGGACACATGGCTGTACCACCATTGGGGACAATGGGACTTGAGCATCTGTGGATTTTGGTATCCACAAAGGGGTAGGGGTTCGGAACAGATTCCCCCTGTTACTGAGCTCCCTCTGTAGTCCAGTTCATGCCTATCCTGGCTTTCTATTTCCCCTTTATTGGTGTCACTCAATATTCCATGGCTCCTGGGAATAGATGGGGCATGCTCAACCCACATCATGTTATTGTGGCCACAATGTGTTTCTTTGTGTGGCAGGGTGGAAAGCTGCTTTTAAAAAACAGAATAAAATATACTTCTGTACACCTTGGGATTCTAGCAAGCATCAGTGGCAGGCTTCCAAGTCTTGCATAGTCATGGCTGTGTAGGACCCAGAAGGCTGCAGCAGCCCCCCGGATGTATTACCCCTCTGGGCAACACCCCCCTCTGGGGTGTCACCAGGTGTGATTTGCATCACTGCACCTCCTAGTCATGCCACTGCTAAGCATGCAGATTTTGCTTCTGTTTGTCCTTTGGCCCTGTTTCCTTCCAGTTGTCTTGATGCTCAGCACTTAAGTTTGCTTAAGTGCTGTGAATTTAAGAGGGAATGATGGATCTGGGAACTGTGCAGCAATGAAAACAGATGTGTGGAGTGGTGATGGCAGTATCACACTAGCTGCAATTAGCACTAGCTGTAATTAAGACTGTCCCCAAAATAGACCATAGCTGATATTGTTGAAAGGTCTTGAGAATGGGGATTACTGCATTTTTCTAGTCGCCTGACATAGGTTGTGTACTTAATTCTTAAAATCGATAGAAAGCACATCTAAGAACATTGTTAAGTACACACTAGGTCAAGAATAGGCCACTTTTGGGGCCCATTATCATCCACAATTACACCAGCCCTTCCGCTTGAAACTGAAGTGACTGGAAGATTTCAAAGTCTTCTACCCCCCCCCCCCTTTCAAATTTGTGTGAGAGCAAAGTAGGGTGAAGGAGAACCTTGCTTTAGAGAACTGATGCTTCTCAATTTTTAGGTGGTGTCAGGAGTCTAAAGGATCTGCAATAATAGAATCATAGAGTCGCAAGGGACTTCATGGACTGTCAAGACCAACCTCTCACTCAATGCAGGATCTCAGCCAAAGCATTCCCAATAGGTGGCTGTCCAATCTCTTCTTGAAGACACCCAGAGAAAGAGATTCTGGCCAGGGGCATCACTAGACATGGTAGTGGCAGGGGATGTGACTGTATTGGGTGACCCCATAGGGGGTGAGGGGTGAGACCCAGTCAGGTCTTCCACTGCTGCACCCACTGAGGGGGTATGGTGCTGCTGCCAGATGCCAGTCTCTTCTGGGTCTGGTGGTGTTGCTGGCTGGTAGGAAAGGGAGATGCCAACTGCAGCAGTGGTACCACATACCCTTTCCCTTCTTGCTGCCATCACTTTCCTTTCCCACCCAGCTGGCTGCTGGGCAGAAGCAGCAGAATGCTGCCACCTCCTATTCATTCTTCTCTGCTGGTTTGGGTTCTTCTGACCCCATCTGAGAAAGCCAAAGACTGCAGAAAACCCCACTAGTGGTCCCATACAGCTCCCAATTGAGACCATTCAGGTGTATCATCAGTTATAGCCTATTTTGGACAATAGTGCTGCCCCCTCAAAGGCTCTTGATGGCAGGCTACTTACCTACAGCCAGCCTCCCAGTCTCAAACACTTATTTACTTGCAGAAGGACACAACCTAGATTGGGAGACAGTTAAAAGACCTTGCCACAAACCCAGATGTCAATTTTGCCCACACATGTGCTCTGGAAATGTCATCACAGGATCTAACAATATAATTTACAATATGACAGGCACTTTCACTTGCTCTACATTGAATGTATTATATGCCATCCTGTGTCAGCAATGTTCTTCAGCATTCTGCATTGAGCAAACAGGCCAGGCTCTGTTCTGTTGGATAAATTGACATAACTCAGGCATCAGAATAGGAATGCACAAAAACGTGTTGCAGAACACTTCAGTCTTCCCGGACATTTCATCTCACACCTCAGGATAGTTGTGCTTGAATATGCCTGATTCCTCCAACCTTCCTTCATGTGTTTTTCTCTCTTCATACCATTTATAATCCATCTCCAAACTTACAACATATTGTCTATATCCCTCCTTAAAATAAGGCATAAATATAGGATGCAGGACACCTGGCTGAATGAGACTATGTGTGAAAGCGATCTAGGAGTCCTAGTAAACCACAAGTTGAACAGGGCACAGAAGCTCGTGTTCACATTGGCCAGGTTATCATGTCCATTCGTACTAACAGTGCAATACGACAGATAAAAAGACCAATGCAATTTTAGGCTGCATCAATAGAGGTATAGTGTCTAGATCAAGGGAAGTAATAGTGTCACTCTATTCTGCTTTGGTCAGGCCCCACCTGGAATGCTGTGTCCAGTTCTGGGCACTACAGTTCAAAAAGGATGTTGAGAAACTGGAGCATGTCCAAAGGAGGGTGACTAAAATGGTTAAGGGTCTGGAAACCATGCCCTATGAGGAACATCTTAGGGAGCTGGGGATGATTAGTCTGGAGAAGAGAATGTTAACAGGTGATATGATAGCCTTGTTTAAATACTTGAAGGGATTTCTTATTGAGGAAGGAGCAAGCTTGTTTTCTGCTGTTGCAGAGAGCAGGACCCAGAACAATGGAGGCAAGCTACAGGAAAAGAGATTCCACCTCAACATTAGGAGGAACTTCCTGACAGTGAGGGCTGTTTGACAGTGGAACACACTCCCTCGGAGTGTGATGGAGTCTCCTTTCTTAGAGGTCTTTAAGCAGAGGCTGGATGGCCATCTGTTGGGTATGCTTTGATTTGAGAGTTCCTGCATGGCAGGGGGTTGGACTGGATGGCCCTTGGGGTCTCTTCCAACTCTATGAGAACAATGTTGTGCTCAGAACAACAACGACAACAACAAAAAGTACAGAGGAAGATTGGAAAGTGAAACAGCTGAATTACAATATATCCACAAATTGCAACCCCTCAATAGTGAGTTGAGCAGAGACAAAGGCTTCCTAGCCATAACACTGATTAACACCTAGCTTCATGAGTCTGCTCCTAGCCAGTTTATCATATCTCCTTTCTGGCTTGCAACATACACCACATTCCTAAAGTTCCTCCACCATTCATATGGTCAACCACCCACCCTGGTGTCAGACAACATCTTTCCTCCTGCCTTTGTCTCTCAATGACCACTGTTAAAACTGAACTTGTCACCTCCTCACCATAGTCACAGGTTCTGCATTCCTATGGCATTCTGCATTCTGATTATAAAAGTCTTTCCTGGGCAACATTTCACTCTATGTATATGAAGAAGTAGGCAAAATCAAACTTCTGCTACAACTTTCTTTTCTTTTCTTCTTTTTTCTTTTTCTTTTCTTTTCTTTCTTTCTTTTTGCATAGTTCATCTCAAAGGTGCTACAAGATCCCTTGGCATACTGATATTCTAGACTAACACAGCTATGTCTCTGAAATCCACCCTCCTGTAACTTAAAACCATTAGACTTGGTCTTACATTTTGAGCAGTAAAGGGAAAAAAACAAAACAAAAACCCTGCATTGTTTTCTGTAACAGCCCTTTAGAGATTTAAAAAGTAAAGTCACATCACCCCTCAATTTTCCCTTCACGAGGTTGAAAATGCCCAACTCCTTCAACCTTTCCTTATATTTTTGTTTCTCCACACCATTGATAATCCTTATTGCCCATCTCCAAATCTGCTACACATTGTCTATATCCCTCCTAAAATGAGGTGCTCAGAACCGAAAACAGTACTCCAAATGAGGCTTGACTAGTTCAGCATATATTGGAACTATTACTTCTGCTGTCTTCGAAACTACAGTTCTACTTATGCAGGGTAAAATATTATTTGCCTCGTTTGCTGCAGCCTCATACTGCTGGATTATGTTTAACTCATGATGAATAATAATCCCAAGGTCTTTTTAACATTAACTGCTTTTAAGCCCAGTATTTCCCATCCTGTAAATGTTTTTGTGGCAGAAATGTAGATTTTTTCCCCCCATTTGTCTCTATTGGATTTCATTCTATTCATTTCAGCTCAATTTTCTTGTTTATCAAAGTCCTTTTGAATTCTGTTCCTATCTTCCAATATATTAACTACACCTCCTAGATTTCTATTTTCCATAAACTTAATAAAGATTCTCTCTAACCTATTATCTAAGTCATTGATGAAATATTGAAGAATGTTGGCCTTAGGAAAGAACACTGCAGCAATTTAGTCTAGACTTCCCTCCAATTTGGAAGTGCAGCAATTGAAGAGGACCTTTTGAACACAATGTTCCATGCAATTATGGATCCATCTGACAATGTTTCCATCTATTCCACATTTTAATCAGTTAGCTAATCAAAATATCATGGAGGACTTTATCAAATGCTTTGCTGAAGTTCAGACAAATGACATCTACAACTTTCCCACCAATTTGGAACTAGTGACCAGATTAACAAAAGAGAGATGAGATTAGTATGACAGGATTTGTTCTTGACAGACACATGCTGGCTTCTGCTAATCACTGCATTGTCATCTAGATACTTGCAAGCAGACTCTTTTATAATCTGTTCCAATGTTTTTCTTGGAATTGAGGTCAGTCTGACTGGTCCCCAGATCTTCTCTTGTGCCCTTTTTAAAGGGTCTTGGGAACAGTTGTCTTGGGAACAGTTCATACACACAACTACCTATCAGTGACAAGCCATAATCAGAGAACAAATAGCAGTTAGAAGTCTGATCTAGCATCAGAATCAAGGACTTTCATTCTCTAGGAAAAATTCCCGTCTAAACAGGAACATTTTACAGCAATTCCTAGTCAACTGTCAGCCTAGCTGGCTGGCAGGGCTGAGAGAAGGAAGAAAGAAAGAAAGAAAGAAAGAAAGAAAGAAAGAAACCAAATCCACATGTCTTGGTTTTATACCAGGGCTTTTGTTTTGTTTTGGGATTGCATTGATGTGAAGAACTACACCAATACAAGGCTAAATCAGAAAATTAAGTAGCATAATTTAGGTTCAGATGTTATGGCCACTGGCATGAGTAATAATTGTTCTTTTTCTTTCTTTTTTAAAGTGCTCCTTTAAAGCAAGTTGTATTTATGTTAATTAAAGGATTTGTTTCTGAATGGCATTTCTTGCACTATGAAGTGATTTAAAAGAAGCAACTGATACTGGATACTGGCCCAACAACAACAACTGCCAATAAACTGCTAAAGTTAAAATGTTTAAAGTCCAACAGCTATTGTTGTTCCAATAAGCGGACTGGAAAATAGTAATAATAGCAATACAAACACACATACACACAAATAAAAAAAAGGAGTGTTCTTCTTAGGTAATTTGGTTTAAACCATGATAAACTAAACTAGTTTAAACCAGCCAACCATGTTGGCTGGAATACCCAGGAACTCTTTACCAGGTTGACTTATTTATTCATCTTGCTAATATTGTCCACCCTGACTTGCAGTAGTTGCCTGCCAGAGAAGAGTCTTTTTCATCTCCTACTTGATTCCTTTAACTAAGGATGCAAGGGACTCTGCCTGAGTCCTATATATATATACATATGCTCTACCAATGAACTATGGTCCTTTCCAAATGTCCAGGAGAAGCTTATCAAATTGTTTATAGTCCTAGTGGCAGCAGCAGTAGCAACAAACAGAGTTTTGCAGGAAACCCAGCAATTTTAGATAGTCCCTCACAATTCCAGTATTTTAGATAGTCCCTCACAATTCCAGTATATCACAAGTTTAACAAAAGAGAGCTTTCTGTTTTCTGACAACTTTGATCTCTAATCAAGTTAAAGTTGGTTATTTGACTATGAACAACTCAGATTCCATCATTTTAAACAGGCAGACTTTATATGGAGATGTTAATTGTTGTAACACTGAATGATATGGAAGTTCTATTGTGTAGTGTTAAACCTGTGAAGGCCAATCCACACAAGTAAATCAATGCTTGATAGTGCAGTCATCAAATTAAAAACAGAATGCATACACCAGCCCTCTGGAAAAGGGAAGTCTGATAGAATGACTATAATTCTATAAATGATAAAATATTTTCTTCCTTTGTGTGCCATAGTTGTTCACTAGAATCAGAAGATGATTTTGAAACTCTCTACTTTTGCCCCACACAAACCCTGCTAGAGGGGAGTACCTGCCAACAAAACCTTTTCTACTTAAGGTTAGCTTTATTACTGCAAGAATCACTGTAAAGGAATATCACATACCAAGCAGGTGCTGAACTAAAAAATGCTTACTTGTCTCATTATTGTGTGTGGGAATGAGATATAGCAAAATTATCTCTCATCTGAGAGATAGCAAGGTATTTTCTGCCAGTCATTATGAGACTTTTACAAGAATGATGTTTGTGCAAATTGTACAAAGCTATGATAGCTTTTGCCTTTTTGCATGGATTTTTGAAGCATCAGCTGGGTTAGAATAATAGAATCAGAAAGTTGGAAGAGATCCCAAGGGCCATCAAGTCCAACATCCTGCTATACAGGAATGAACAATCAAAGCACCCTTGACAGATGGCCATCCAGTGTTGTTTAAAAACCTCCAAAGGAGGAGACTTCACCACTCTCCAAGGCAGTGTAGTATGCTGTTGAACAGCTCTTTCTGTCAGAAAGTTCTTTTCCTGAGGTGGAATCTCTTTTCCTGTAGTATGTATCTATTGCTCTGGGTCCTATTCTCTGGCATTGCAGAAAACAAACTTCTCCATCTTCAGTATAACATCTTTTCAAATATTTAAACAGAGCAACTCTTAACCTTCTTGTCTTTGGGGTAAATATACCCATCTCCCAAAGCAAGGCTCCTCTGCTGCTTGGCTTTCTCCTGAGGAGAAGGCTGGGTGGAGGAGGAGAATGGGCAAACATTTGCCCTGCAAGACTCCGCACCACCCTGCTTTCTCCCAAAGAGAAGGCTGGGTGGCAGCAGAGGGTGAGGATGGGTGAACACTGCCCTGCAAGACTCCTCTGCCGCTCGGCTTTCTCCTGAGGAGAGGGACAGTTGGAGGAGGAGGACAGGGAAATGCTCATCCCGCAAGGCTCCTCCACTGATTGACTTTCTCCTGAGGAGAGGGTTGGGCAGAGGAGGAAGATGGAAATTTTATTTATTTATTTATTAACAAATATTTTATTAAAATCTAACTGTGGCCCTAAGAAGTTTAACCTATTTTAATTTTGGCCCCTACCAACTGCCAAGTTGTGCAGACCTGATCTAGACACTATACTTCCATCAATGAAGCCCTGGTGGCGCAGTGGTTAAATGCCTGTACTGCAGCCACTCACTCAAAACCATAAGGTGGCGAGTTCAAGACCAGCAAAGGGCTGAAGCTCGACTCAGGCTTGCATCCTTCCGAGGTTGCTAAAATGAGTGCCCAGATTGTTGGGGGGCAAATAGCTTACAATTGTAAACCGCTTAGACACTCCTTAAGGGTATGAAGCAGTATATAAATGAAGCTGTTTGTTTGTTTGTTTGTTTAGAATTGTATTGGTCTTTTTAGCTGCTGCATCACACTGTTGATTCATGTTCTACTTGTGGTCTACTAGGACTTCTAGATCCTTTTCACATGTACTGTTGTGAAGTCAGATGTCCTTCATCCTATATCTGTGCATTTCATTTTTTCTGCCTAAGTGCCTTGCACTTCTCCCTTTGGAAATTTATTTTGTCAGTTTTGGCCCGGCTTTCTAATCTATTAAGATCATTTTGAATTTTGATCCTGCCCTCTAAAGTATTAGCTAACTCTCCTAATATGGCACCTCCAGAAAATTTGATAAGATGTCCTCTATTCCTTCATCCAACTCATTGATAAAGGTGTTTGCATCATGTTGTCCAATGACCACACTCTAGCTCTCTTTCTCTCTCTGTACTCTTATATGTGCAAGCAAACACTTTGTTTCGCAAAGGGAAAAGATGTTAGGCTGGTACCCTGTTAGGATGTTGTAAGCATGACTTACAATATTGCACCTCACTTTTTTTGGTCATCACTTAGGTAGGTTAAAAAACCTACCCGATTAGAAAAACACTCACTTTGTAAGCTGTGCAGTGACCCCCCCCCCCAACACACATGGGCATTTCTGGGCAGTTGGAGAGTGGGGGAGATGAGCAATTATATGTCCAACTATTTTCCTTTAGCTAGAGGTGCTCCAGGGATGTCATCTGCAGGGATGTCTCAGGGATCCCCAGAGGTCCCTGTTGGCACCTGTCACAGCAGATTCAACTAAAGGAAAATTGCAGGGACACATTCCTGCTGACCCCTTCACTCTCTACATATTGCTTTATTGTGGAGGGCTGCTCAACTTACAAGGTGGGCTTAGGGAGGTAATATTGGGACATGTTGCTACGTGAGACATCTATGTCTTCTGAAGTTGTACATCAGCCATTAATTTTGAACCGATTGTTCTGGTAGAAGTTGAAGAAATCTTAGCCCTCTCTGCCAGAGGAGGAGGAGGAGGAGGAAGAGGAAAATCACTCCTTGTTTTGTTCTCTTGCTCAGAGTGAGAAATCTTATGGAGGTCTGACTTCTCAATACCCTGTTTGAGAGCAAGCAATTTTGCCAGGATTTCTCATGTTCCTATCTGGGACACTAGGTCTATGATTTATTGGCACTTTATACTTTTTCCCCCCTTTGGTATTTGACCCCTAATCACTGCCAGAGATATGATAGGCCTGTAACCCAGCTGTGCAATCTTTCCCACTGAGTCAAAAGCTCAGTGCCATTAATTTCACAGCCACTTTGGTAAGTTGTTGTCCTTTCGTGTTCTTTGATATGCTTGCACAAAGAAAATGTATGGCTAACATTCAGTGCTCTTTCTCTTACCCACACACACATTTAATTCTCTCCTGCCAGTGACTTTAACCAAAGTCCCTGGGGAAATAACCATTAAGCAAACATCTGTGCTTTCCCAATACATCACCATTTCAACAGCATTTCAGAGAAAGGGCTGACACAAAGAATCTGCCAGTTTTGGAAAAGCCCAACCTCAGAAAATTCAGAAACCTTGAGTCAAGAGTGATGCTGTGCATCACAGCATTGCTAAATGGGTTATGAGCATCCGGGTGCAATAGATGTCAATTTTTACAATAAGTATCTCCCCTGAGAAGCTGCTGTAGGATTAGTATTGTCAGCCGTCGAGTGTCATCTGTCTGGGAATGGTACTTAGTATTGTCATCTGTCAAAATGATTAAGTGAACTAAAATGCTCTGTTTTTAGAGCTTTTATGATAAAAACAAGAATCCATCACACAAAGGGCCTCCTCATCATCAATGTTGCTCTCACGTAATATGTCTGTGGAACAGAACATAGGGAGTTTGAAGGATGAGAGGAAAAGGAAAGGGGGTAAAAGGATATATCTTCCTTTAGAAACTAGATAACTCTGCAGGGCCTTTTATAATGGCTAGAAATTAGAAATTCTTAAAACAAACAAACAAAAGCCCCATGGGCAACTGGAGTGGCTTATTAAAACTGAACACCCTGGCTTAGTAAAAATACAGTTTCTACTGGAAGCTGATAAATTGCAAACTTCTGCCAGCATGGTATGGAACAGGATCTGCAATTGTGATAGTACCATCGAGGCAATCGAGGCACACACGGGAGCAATCCTAGTGTACTCCCAGAGGATTCTCACCAAAGTTAGCAACAAATACAGTTTGAAACCTTTGGAAGAAAAGTTCAGCTCCACAAGCTGACACCTTAATTCCCAAATCACTTCAGCACAAGATGGTTCAAGGGAGCCTAGCCAAATTATGATCTAGTCAAAGTACACAGTGAAAAGTTTAATTCCAGACTCAATACCATTGCCACACATTATGTACAGATTTGGCTTAGTAAAACACCATTACAGGCCTAGAATATGGGCCATTTTAGATCATGTAAAAAATATGACAGAGATCATATAAACCACAGGACAGAATGTTTCTTTCAAGCTCTTTGCCATCATTGGCATAATACAGAGATGAGCAGCCTTCCACAGGAAGTTTTCCATATGGCCTGTGTATGTGTCCAACCTGCTGCTGGCCTTTCAACAGTCAAAACTTATCAGGAGAATTGTGTGAAGATGATTTGGGGAAGCGGATTGGAAAGTGGAGGCATAGTTTGCAGGGAACTTACATGGGAGGTCCTGTCAACCATGTGACAGTGTGCTACAGCTCTCCCAGGTACATTAGTGGCCACTTGTGGTGGAGCACTAGAGTTGTATCCAAGGCTACCTGGCAGGCAATGTATAGCCTGAGGGAAACTGTTGCACAGTGAGGTATCATATACCTCTTTGCACAATACCAACAAAATAGTTACTAGCATAATCCCTGGTTGCCCTTGAACTTTATCAGACATAGCTTTGGCCCCATTATGGACACAGGAATGGGACTCTCGGGCTTTCTCGTGGCCGAGAAAAAAACGATTTTACCACATACCAAAGTGTCCTCAAAATGGCCCCATTCCAGCGCCTGGCACCAGGGCATTCCCATTCAGTGCTGAGGCATGTCCTTTGGCTCGGCCAGAAGACTTCCATTCAAGCCAAACGATGTGCCTCAGTATTGAATGGAAATGTCCTGGTGCTGAAATAAGGCCATTTTGAGGACACTTCGGTGTGTGGTAAAATCCGTTTTTTTCTCAACCACGCATGGCCCTGAGAGTCCCCTTCCCATGGCCAAAACAGGACAAAACTATGTCCGATAAAGTCCTTAGTTAACAAGAGGATTCTAGATACTGTTCCCAGTTCCATTCAGTTAGGGGAAAGGCAGTGTGAAACCTTCCCATCCTCACCTCCTGAAATGGGGAGGTGTGTGGATGTGAGCACACACTTGCATATGTGCATGCACTCCTCGCTATCACCTTATGTGCTGTTTGGGGCAAAAACATTGCGTATCTTTGGTACAAAATTTGGTTGTTGCCAACCATCACACTTGTTGCAAGAACAAATGTTAATAGGAAAGGTACATTTCTTGGCCACCATGTGAAGAACATTCACATTATACTCTGACAAGGTCACAAAGCACAGCACAGATTATGTATGTCCAAATCCTTGTATTATTCAGGTCTAGCAAGAAGATGTTGATGGTAAGAGAATAAGCCTCTCTGCTTTCTCAGATGGTTGATGCTTCTGTACTTTTAGAATCATAGAATCATAGAATCATAGAGTTGGAAGAGACCACAAGGGCCATCCAGTCCAACCCCCTGCCATGCAGGAACTCCCAGTCAAAGCATCCCCGACAGATGGCTATCCAGCCTCTGCTTAAAGACCTCCAAGGATGGAGACTCCACCACCCTCCAAGGGAGTGTGTTCCACCGTCGAACAGCCCTTAATTACTGTACAATGGATCCTTGGTATCCACTGGGTTTTGGTTCCAGGACCCCTTGTGGATACCAAAATCCATGGATGTGTCCCATTAAATGAATGGAGTAGTGAAATTGTGTCCTTTATATAAAACAGTAAAATCAAGGTTTGCTTTTTGGAATTTATATATTAAAAAAATATTTTTAAGACATGGATGTTTGGTTGAATCCATGGATGAAGAATTTATTGATATGGAAGGTCAACTGTATAAACTCAACATACACAGGAAATAATAAATTCTCTGTTTTACATCACCTTATAGCTTTTATATCTGCTTGTGTGAGAGTGGGGATAATCATACACAAGCATCCTACTCCCTTTCCTTTATGCAAGTTAAGGACTAAGGAATGTGCTCACAAACCCTCTCCCCCTCCAGGAAATTCCCCAAATCCTGGAGCTGTTGCAGTTTAATTCAAACCTGACCATCTCTGTCAGGTTCATTCTGAGCTTGCAAGTGTTTCACCTACACAGAACAGAGTTGGAAACTTTTAAAATAATTGCTCAGGCCTAACTGTTTCTTTTACATTAATAGATGTCTGTCAGGCTACAGCTGCCATTAGTGAGATCTATTAGGCTGCAGAATTGTCGCCTGAAGAGGAGTGATGGAAGGCCTGTCCACAAGACACTGAGATCTGGAAGGGAGAAGGCACCCGCAAGGACACGTCTTGGTACTGTCTCTTTGAGGGAAGGGAGTACATGTACAGAAGCCAGGTCATTCCCTTTCCCTAATTGGCAATGCATCTTTGAGTCTCAACATTCACCTACATATGATTTGCAACGGCATGAAAGTTTGGGCCTTCTTCCAGCTGCAAAGAACACAAAGAAAATAAGTCTACAATAGGGGACAGCCTGGTGTCCTCTGCCCCCAGACCACCAATTATGAAGACAGAGACATCTGATATGTTTAGATTATTAAATGGATTGATAACAAGCC
Source organism: Urosaurus nigricauda (assembly GCA_034509955.1). Classification (NCBI taxonomy): domain Eukaryota; kingdom Metazoa; phylum Chordata; class Lepidosauria; order Squamata; family Phrynosomatidae; genus Urosaurus; species Urosaurus nigricauda. The sequence continues at coordinate 330,053,243 of JAOEGL010000001.1, forward strand.
ATTCTTCAGACTCCAGTGCTGACATCAATTATGTTAATTTGTCCCACTGATGCAATGATAGTTTAATGCCTCATTAAACTGAATGGACTTATGAAGCTGCCATTTGAGAGCTTCAACCTTGCCCTGGGCAATTGTTTCATTCTCTATATTAATAGCAATGTACACACACCAACCCCTACTTTGTGTAGATTTCATGTGAAGCAATTTACAAGGCCCTGATAGACTCTGGCTGGCATCCTTTTAGTGGCATATGCAGGTATACATCAACTTTATGACTGTCTGCCTTTTTTTTTTAGTTGAGGCAGAGTTTGGCATTCTTTCCTCCATCCACACCAACCAAAGCTCCCACCCTGGACTTACCACAGAGCCACTGCACCCCCTATGCCCATTTCATGCTGGCTGGAAAGCAGGAGTAGATTGGGGCAAGATAATATGAGCATAAAGTCAAAATCATCAAATAAAAGGGACAGAAAATATAGCAATCCCAGAATTTTTTACCCCCCCCCTTTTTTTTTTAAAGAGAAGCCCAGACCATTACATGGATCCATAAAAAATCCTGGATGAACAAGGTCTCCATATGGTGTCAAAAAGATCATATGGCTGTTGCAGAACCAGGGCATCACTACCTGAAAGCCCTGTCTATTGTAGCTGAATTAAGCAACTGGAGTCAAACACAAATGCTTTCTACTACACACTGACCTAACAGTGGGAGGAATCTAGCAGTGCAAGTACTTTCCTCCTTGTATCCCTTTATACTAGGAAGAGCTGAAGTGGGAAATTGCAGTAGGAGAATCTGGCTGGCTGGAACTACTGGCTGTAGCTGCAGACGAAATAGCTTAAAAACAAATTAGATCTTTTTGTTTGGTTAAAAATGGCCACTAAAAGGTAAAGCTGGTTTAGACTGTTGCTATTGCACTGAGACTGGAAGTCAATTCTGCCCCAATACAGCTCTGTTTAAAGGTCTCCAAAGAAGAGCACTCTTTTCCCCTGAAGTCAGAAGCTTTGTTGGGGAGAATTATTTTCATACACACCTGGTTGTAAGGATGTATGTGTGTTGTGTCTTTAGATTGTAAGTCTGAAGGCAGGGAATTGTCTAATTGCCAGTTTGTAAAATACTCTGAGAGCATTTCTGAAGAGCGGGGTATAAATAACAACAACAACAACAACAATACTAATAATAATACATTTAGTGTGCCAGGAACCCATTGTCTCTGCTAATGGATTGGAATTCATGAATATACCCCACTGACGGCGAACCTATGACACGCGTGTCAGCACTGACACACTTAGCCATTTCTGATGACATGTGGCCCCATGCCGAGAAGGATGTTTCATCCTCGGCTCCTGCACAACCAAGTGCAGAAGCCGAGGATGAATAAGACTCTAGTCGCAAATGTTTCATCCTCAGCTACTGTACTTGGCCATGCTGAGTTCCACTGCTCCCTACTCTGCCTGCTGAAGTGAGGGCAAAGATCCCAGCTTAACCGGAAGTCCCAGAACTAGACAGTCTCTGACAGACTTCTGTTGTTTTGGCCTACAGACCTCTGGCACAGAGTGTCTAAGTCGCAAATGTTTCATCCTCCCCTATTAGACATTCTGTGCCAGAAGTCTGTAGGCCAAAACAACAGCCATCCACCACAAAGCGTCTAGTTCTGGGACTTCCGGTTAAGCCGGGATCTTTGCCCTCACTTCCGCCGGCAAAGCAGCAGGGGACGCATCTCTGGGGCCCCTGCCATTACCAGTAACCAAGTAACAGTTAACCATAGCAACCATTATCTACTGTTCTGGGGTGTCATGGATTTCTAATCCATCACTACTGAAATAAGTGATTTAAACTATAAATATATAAACTATAAAAATAAGTGATTTAAACTATAAATATCATGAAATAATATTTTTTTCCTCAAAGTGACACACCACCCAAGTTATGCTCAGTTTTTTGGCGAAGTTTGACACACCAAGCTCAAAAGGTTGCCCATCACTGATATACCCCAATATCACTGATGTTAATTACACAAGACAATTGGGAGCTACAATGAAGTTTACAATGTATCTCTGACCCTCAACAAAAGGGATATCATCACATGAGATAAGGAAGGATTGCTCCCATTCTTACCCCGTCCTGAAGTTGTTCTTATTGCATCCACACTTAGCCCAGCCTTCTTCCATCAGTGGCACCTGTCACTGTATTAAAGGCAGTTAATGCACAGTGATGGGGCCATGCCACTTCAGTGAAGGGATGATGGGATAAGTGTGAAGTCATTTGAAAATCTTATCACAATCACACAATAAGGATAACTTCAGGACACTATAATGACAGACATCTTTTGAAAATCTTTGTGTGATTGCGCCATATGGACAGAGTAAGGACGAGAGCATTCCGTCCTTTATCCCATGTGGTAATCTCCAAGAACCGGAGAGAATCCCAATGCACCTCACTAGTAATTTCTCTCCATGATGAAGATCAATAATTGGTGAACACTCTCTAGATTCATTCAGTCAACCAATTACAAATCTACCTAATGGTATGTCTGTCTATCCCCCAGTTCACCAGCATGCCAGCAAGTATATAATAGGGGAACCTGTCAGAAACCCTACCAAAATCAAGATACACTACATCCAAAGCACTCTTCTTATCTACCAACCTTGCAGCTCTATCAAAAAAAGAGTTAGGTATGATTTATTTTTAAGCAAATTTTAATTATTAAGCAACTTTTAAGCAGCTTTTTAACCTAAACAAGAATAACTGGGAATGTCACATCTAGCATACCCTTTAGTATTGTCTGCATGTTCCTAGAAATTTTATTTCAATGAGTCAATTGCCACTAATTATTGCCAAATGTAGATTCCATTTCTGGGGCTTGGGATTTACACTGGAATCATCTTTCTTAGATAAGGCAGTCCCTGTGTCTCTGATATTACTGTGTATGAGCCAACATGTACATTGTTTGTTCAAAGTATATCCTCACATTACATTAAAATGCTCCAGGTGACTAAACAACAGCCATAACATGTGGTAATTAATCCACAAAGAACACAAAATGGCAAAGTCTACAATTAACTCATATAAGAACAGAGGAAAATGTTAGTCAGTTTGCATCACCAATGAATTAAATATGCAATTTATAATAGAACAAATTAGCCATTAAGCTGAACACCTGGTTATAGAATGGCATTTGCTGGTTGGCAAAAAGTATTCAATGAGGGAAGTAATTGAATCCACAGTGGCAGGAGTCTGTGTGCAACCTCTGAGAAGGCTATCCATCATTTTCCCAACAAATCTCTATCAGCTGTTAGAGAGAAGATCCTCTCCTGAGGACTTCAACACAAAGGCATGTTCATATGGGATGAGGTCTTTCAAGGACTCTTTGTCCTAAGCCCTATCAGTAAGATCTCTCTCTCTCTCTGGTTAGGAACCATCTCTTTCTAGTAGGTTATAGCTATATGTCACAAGGTAGAGTGAACCACAGTATGAATTCCAAGCTCCCTTCATCTCAAACATTTGAGTAGATTTTGCTTCACATTGTGTTTCTGAGTAGCTCTATTCCCTTTAACCTTTCTAAACAGGATTCAAAGGACAGGTTGTGATGGTATTCTAAGATTCCAAGAGCCACTGCTTAAAATAGATTGTTTTGCCCTTTAGAATTACAATCAAGAAACGAAAGAGCACTTTGTGTTAGAATACAGTGCTGACATCTCATCCCAGAATGGCTTGGACATGTTGCTTCTTCAGACTCTGCTGCTGCCTAACTGCTCTGGGAGCGGGGAGCATCTTGTGAGAGCAAGTACTCATTTAATCACAATCCTTCTAAACACTATACCACTCTAGGCCTTCTTACTCTTTCCCACACCTTTCTCTAGAAGACCATTGCTTCTAGACAGAGCTCAAGTATGTATGTGAAAAAGCTGTAATACTACATATGATCTTTGAGAAACAGCATAGGTGACTCTCATACTGTAGTCACCTTGTCGCTAGTTTTAAGTGATATGTAGACTGGCCAGGGGAAAAAAAGAAAGAAAATCCAGGTTGCATGTATCTAAGTGAACCAAGTAAAGCCTAAAAATTGCCATAATCACATTTAGCCTACATGTGTAATGGCGCACTCACAATTATCCCACAGTGGGTGACAAGAAAGGAGTTGATAAGCCGAACTCAAATTGCCTATCACCTCTAATTTTATCTAGTCATGAGGATCCTGCTTTGAGGAGGGCTCTCTCCTAACTAGCAATACATAAATCCCTCTTTTCTCTTGATTCAGATCAAGGCAGAACACCATAATTAAGAAAGCACTGTCGCTAGCCAGCAGTGCTTCTAAAACCATTCTTCCTTTTTCAACAATTAGCCCCACACATCTCCCTTGAAAAGCTATTGTACTGCTGGTATACTAAGGTGTCTCCCCCTCTCTTTCCCCCCTCTGCTACACATTTACCATTCTAAAGAGGCTTCAGGGGCCGAAAGGTGCAACGCAAGCTTCCATGTTTTCCACCTTCTGATAATTGTAATTAAAATTCCATACTAGAACAAAGGCCTTGACTTGTATCTGGAGCTCTGCCCTTCCAGATTGCAACATATGGCACTGTTTGTGAACACTAGATTTTAAAGGACACACAGGGAGACAGGTCAAGAAGAGCTCGAATACAAAAGACCAAGTTGAGAAGAGCTCAGCACAGAAGACCAGTTTGATTCTTAAAACCACAGCAACTTCATTTATATGGAGGTGAGAATTCCTTCCCCCTCCCCCCAAAAAAACACCAGGATATAAATTAAGCAAAATAAATAGCTCTGGTGAATAGATCATTCACCTCACCAGGCATTAAATATTGTACTGCACAGAAAAATGGTTACAAAAATTGAATATATATATATATATATATATATATATAAAATCACATTTTCTTGTAAAGATGTTGATGGTTCAGTGACTGTGATTTGTTAATTTGTTTTAGTGCTGCTTTTAAGCCACCATGAGAGTAATTTTTTTTAAAGTGCAAAGGCAGGATTAAAATTCAATAAACAGACAATGCTTGTGCTATGAGTTATTCTGAGGCTTAGAGGATTTTTTTAAATGCTAAAAAAAAGAAAGGAAAGGAAACTGAGAGTGATAATTCCTATTTCTAGACTCTGTTACTCTGATACTTCATTTATTTAATGAGCAACTAGAATCTGGTAGCATATTTACATTGTTTTGTGCCTGAGCTGAAGCTCTGAAGATGTAAGTGTATATGTGCCTTCAAATTACCTATCAACATATGGCCACCCCATGAATTTCATGGGGTTACAATTTTAAGGATGGAAGTTGTGGAGGCCTGCCACTTCCTAAATGTTCATAGCAAATGCAATATAATCAACTGCTCAGAACAGTGAAATCTGCTAGTAGAGAATTTTCAGAACAGCAGGACTAAAAATAGATATGTCCACTCATTTAAACTGATATATAGTTTCTAAAAACAATTTTTTTCTTTATAAAAAGAATGACTTGACTTGCACATCTGCAGCCAAAAGGAGAACTGAAGGTATTACTGCTAAAACCTCTTTAGTGAAAATGGCTAGCTATGCAAGTAATGCTGTAGTCTCTCTCTCTCTGGCTTTTCTTTGCTAACAAAGATTCAGGAAGGACTCATGATCCCACGCTTTCTACAAGCGCATTGATGACTAAAAAGGCCGATCCGAGATAAACAAGTCCGGTTACAGAAAGTCTCCTTGGGTGATGTTTCCAAGTTGTGGTTCTTTCTGCGTTGTCGTTTCTCTTCGAGACTCGTTTAGCGTGAGTTCTCGAAAGAGGCTGCAGCATTGTGGATAGTGCGTATCCATGCCTCTGATGTGAGGCAGACCATTGTTGGTGATCAGTTTGGCCAGACTTGAGATGTTGTTTCAGGGAGTCCTTGTATCTCTTCTTTGGGGCGCCCCTCTTATGCTGACCTGTGGTGAGTTCACGATAGAGTACTATTTTGGGGAGGCGGTGGTCCTCCATCCTAGAAACATGCCCTGCCCAGCGCAGCTGTGTTTTCAATAGTATGGCCTCAATGCTGGTGATCCCTGCTTGCTCCAGGACAGCAACATTCGTCACATAGCCTGTCCCAGTGTATGTTTAGGATTGTGCATAGACAGTGCTAATGAAAACATTCGAGGAGTCATAGATGTTGGCGATAGGTGACCCATGTTTCAGACTCATAGAGGAGAATGGACAATACAATGGCTCTGTACACACTGATTTTTGTGCTTCGCCTCAGGTGTTTGTTACTCCAGACTCCTTTGTGAAGACTTCCGAAGGCACTATATGCCTTTGCTAATCTGTGATCGATCTCTTTATCAATCTTGGTGTCTGAGGAGATGATACTTCCCAGGTAGGTGAACTGTTGGACGGACTTAAGCACAGTTTGGCCTATGGTGGCGTGGGGGTGATAGTGCTCTTCCTGTGGTACCGGCTGGTAGAGGACTTCTGTTTTCTTCAGGCTGACTTCCAGCCCAAACAGCTCTGCAGCTGTTGTAAAGGAGGATGTTACGTGCTGCAGAGCTGTTTCTGTATGGACAACAAAGACATGTGATAGTTCAAATGGCTTAAGTTAAACAAACTACCATCAGGACGGTAACGTATATAGATGCTGTCTTCTTCTTTGAGATCTGCCGTAGCCCTTTGGAGCATCATGCTGAAGAAGATTGTAAACAGAGTTGGAGCGAGAACACAACCTTGTTTCACATCATTAGTTATTAGAAAGGGCTCTGAGAGAGCATCGCCATATCTGACTTGACCGTGCTGGCCCTCATGTAGCAAGATAATCATTTTGAGGAATTGGGGGGGGGGCATCCTAGTCATTCCAGGATCTGCCACGTTGAAGGCTTTGGTAAGGCAAATGTTACATAGAGTCCTTTGTTTTGCTCTCTACATTTCTCTTACAGTTGTCTAAGAGCAAATACCTGTAGTGCTCCTATTAGCTCTGAAGCCGCATTGGCTTTCAGGGAGAAGTTCTTCTGCAATAGCAGGAACGAATCTGTTCAGGAGAATGCTGTAGTACAAATCAGTTTAATCAGAGTATACTTTAGGAACTGTTGACCCTCCTGATGTTTTGGACTTGAACTCCCAGAAGCCCCAGCCTGTACCATTGTACAGACCATTGTAAGGAACTCTGGGCTTTGCAACCAAGAACATGTGGATAGCCAATGCTTCCACACCCATTCTCTAGGGAGAACTATTTTTATATGATAGTTATGTCATAGTATACAGTTCCTTTAAATAACCAGGCATTGAGGAGTAACGTATCTATCTGTAATGTGTTTTTCCCCTTTAAAAATGCCATCGTTCAATATGATGCCTCAAAACAGGAAGTATCAGTAATTTTGAAGGACCCAAAGGTCTGTTCACTAAATGCCAATGGGGAAAAACACCACTATAATAGGTGAGTCCACAGCCATATCCATCCCAACCCATTCTCATTATCTCTAAAGCCAGTTTACTAAAATCATCTGTGTTGCAAATTGCATAATGGTTAAGTGAAGACATTGACCCACCAATGAGAATTCTGTATCTAAGTGAAATGCTTAACTTCAACCTCCAAATTTCTAACATTGCACAAAGTGAGACACGGATAGTCATAAACCCCTAGAATTCTTACATTTGTGATGTTCATAATCCCTTGGTCACTTTGCCTGCCTCTTTTCTTTGGGTATCTAACATGTATTTCTATATGCTCAACTTACTGAAGTGCTAGAAATTTGGGGAGTCAAGGAAAATTTCCTTGGCAGAGACACAATGGAACTGAGTGAGCTCATTCTGCCCTCTCCTATTGCTACACCCCATGTTACAGGATGCCAGTTAAGTACAACTTGTACCTGAATAGTAACAAAGGTCTCTTTCTTCATCTAAGTCTTTTTGCTTCAGTCCATTTGTGTTCACAATGTGATTTGAGGTAGTTGAGAAGCAATATAAGTAGAACAGATCACTGCACTGTGATACAAGGGGGAAATAAGAAGCAAAGCTAATGCATAAAGTCACTGCCTTGTAGCCTGACCTGCCATCTGAGAGGAATGGGGAGAGGCAGAAAATATCTCTTACAGGTCAGAAATGAGAACCACTGGTGAAGATCTTTGGACAGCTAACTGCGTGGAGCACTGGACCTGACTGTGATTTGTATTTTAAGGGCTTTGATGAATGCACTTCAAACATGCTCCAATCATTTAAAAGGAAAGTTGGCATGCTATACCGTCCAAAATTTCACAGATGATAACTGGGACACATGTGGCTGAGCAACATCAGAGTGTGGTCAAAAAAGTGTGGTTGGGTAACAAAAGAGGAAATGTTATTAATGAGGAGGAATACACTAAACTGCCTCTTAAAACAGAAAAAAATCCTTGGAATGTATGTAATAAGCATAAGAATGTCTGAAACAGGATAAAACTTACATGAACCTACTGAGAAGGGCAAGTAGCAATTGAAATAAGTCAACTACAAAGGGAACAAGGAAAGAGGAAAGAGGAGAGAGAAACTGGGACATTTTAAAAGCTGCTAAGAACATAAGACAGCAGAGAATTAACTGGGGTCATCCCTGACAAACTGGGTCAGTTGGAGAATATGGTGCACGTGTGTCTCAGGTAAATCTGAAAAGTTACCTGTCAACTTATAGTGACCCCATGAATTTCATAGTTTTCTTAGGCAAGGTGGTTTTGCCAGTTCCTTCTTCTGAAATACAGCCTACAGCACCTGGTAGAATGGGCCCTTGGTATCCACTGCGGGTTGATTCCAGGACCCCTCCCATGGATACCAAAATCTATGGATGGTCAAGTCACAATATATACAGTGGCAAAGTAACGGTGTCCCTTACATAAAATGGCTAAATCAAGGGGGCAGTATTTTTCAAGCTGTGGATAGCTGAATTTGTGGATTCAGAATACATGGATACAGAGAGGTGACATTACATCTAAATAATAAGGATGACACTGCTTCACTTCCAAGATCAGATAGGATCTAATGCCTTTAGAATATTTAGGCCAGCTGCTAAAAGGCACAGAACTAAAATAATCAGACTGTGAGGCAGAAGTTATATTAAAATTATGGACTACATGGGAACTGATTGACACTAGAATCAATCATCATCCAGTAAAAATTAAAATTCATTACCAGTGTGGTGGAGACAATCACTAGCTCAGCTACTGGATAAAATTCTCAGAGAAGTAGCAGTAGCATGGCTTTATAAAAGTGGATCATGATATGTCCCTATATAGATGAGTAGTGGAGTCTGTGAGAGATCTATATCATCATATGTATGCTACCCTGTCTTTTTTTGGATCATCTTGACTTGGTGGTGAATTACCAGATGTCCAGCCTCTGGTAATTTGGATTTGAGAGTTTTGCAACCCTGCCTTCTGGAGAACAGGACCAGCAATCTCATCCACTATGCTTGGATCCTGAGACACAGAATCTTCACTCAGAACAGATTCAAGTCCTCCTTGGTTTGATGGCATCCACCACTTATGTAATGCCTTTGGCCTGGTTTTGGATGAGACTATTTCAAAACTGGCTCAGATCTATGTTTGCTCCAAGAACAATCCACTCATTTCTCAATCACAGTCCTCCTTGGATTTGTGGATTAACAAATCCAATCTTTCCCTTGATATGCCTTTTAGGCTATCCAGGCCTATGATGAATGGGGATGGGAAGCTCAAACATGTCCATACTTCATTAAGGGCAGGTGGCTCCAATACAAATGTGATCTTCACATAAATCTTCTGGAGCTCATGGTAGATATCAGAAAACTTTGTGCATTTGGGACTGTCCTCGGGAATTCAATGGAGCAGATTGTCTCTGACAATATGACCGTGGCATTTCATAACATGCAGGGACACATGCAGTTTGAACCTCTATTCTGTCTTACTTTGAATCAAAGTATCCCCAATAGATGGCCATCCAGCCTCTGTTTAAAGACCTCTAAGGAAGCAGACTCCAGTATACTCCAAGGGAGTGTGTTCCACTGTCGAACAGCCCTTACTGTCAGGATGTTCCTCCTAATGTTGAGGTGGAATCTCTTTTCCTGGAGCGTGCATCCATTGTTCTGGGTCCTAGTCTCTGGAGCAGCAGAAAACAAGCTTACTCCCTTCTCAATATGACATCCCTTCAAATATTTAAACAGGGTTATCATATCACCTCTTAACCTTCTCTTCTCCAGGCTAAACATACCCAGCTCCCTAAGCCTTTCCTCATAAGTCATGGTTTCCAGACCCTTCACCATCTTAGTTGCCCTCCTTTGGACACGCTCCAGTTTCTCAACATCCTTTTTCAATTGTGGTGCCCAGAACTGGAAACAGTATTCCAGGTGGGGTCTGACCAAAGCAGAATAGAGTGGAACGATTACTTCCATTGATCTAGACACTATTCTTGATGAAACCTAAAATTGCTTTGGCCTTTTTAACTGCATCATAGCACTGTTGACTAATGTTCAATTTGTGGTCTATTTGGACTCCTAGATCCCTTTCACATGTGGTCTCATTCAGCCAGGTGTCCCCCATCCTATATCTTTGCATTTCATTTTTCCGCCCTAAGTGCAGAACCTTAAATTTCTCCGTGTTGTATTTCATTTTGTTAGCTTTGGCCCAGCTTTCTAGTCTATTCAGATCATTTTGAATTTTGATCCTGTCCTCTGGGGTATTAGCTATTCCTCCTAATTTGGTGTCATCTGAAAATTTGATAACTATGCCCCCAATTCTGTCATCAAAGTCATTGATAAAGATATTGAATAGCACTGGGCCCAGGACCAAACCCTGTGGGACCCCACTGGTCCCTTCTCTGCAGGATAAAAAGGAGCCATTGTTGAGCACCCTTTGGGTGCAGCCAGTCAACCAGTTACAAATCCATGTAACAGTTACCTTGTCTAGCCCACATTTTACAAGCTTGTTTGCAAGAATGTCATGGGGAACCTTGTCAAAGGCCTCACTGAAATCAAGATATGCTATATCCACAGCATTCCCTTCATCTACCAAGCTGGCAACTATATATATATATAAGAGATCAGATTTGTCTGGCATGACTTGTTTCTCTGAAACCTGTGTTGACTTTTTGTGATTATGGCATTGCCTTCTAGATGTTCACAGACTCCCTGTTTAATGATCTGCTCTAGGCTCTTTCTTGGTATTGATGGTAGACTAACTGGATGATAGTTGGATGTAGTTCATCAGGACTTGGAGACTTATATCCATTTAGATTAACCAGGTATTCCTGTACTCTCTCTTTACTTATTCTGTGCTGAATATCCCCTATTCTGTCCTCTACTCAATTACCCTCAGGTTGAGCACCTTTTCAATTGTCACACTGTATTCAACATCTTTAGACTTATTTGCCATTGAACACAATGTGCCTGAGCACTCAAATACGCCTTTCCCCAATTTCTACTCATGTGATTGCCAAGATCATGGATGACAGTGTTAATTGCATATTGATCCCTCCAAGGTGGGCTCATCAACCATGTTTTTCCACTCTGCTCAGACTGATCAGGGTGCCACTTCACCTGTGGGAAAGTTTGTTGTCCAGATATTGCCACACTTAATCTCATAGCATAGAGGATGCAACCACCTACATATTCCTTAATTCGGAAACCTTCCAAGAAACCTTCCTTTAGGAAATCCTACACCACAACATATCAGAGGTTCGTTTGATTTTTATAGTGCCAGACCATATTTCCTGAGATCATGCACCTTCAATGTGTATTTACTTTTTTCGTTACTGCGAGAAAATCAGGTATTTCCATTTCCTCTTTGAAGGTCTGTGTGGCATCAATTTCTGCTTATATCTGATTATATAACTATACTTTCTGGTTTGTTCATTTACTTGTGACCAAGTAGCTGAAGGGATTTCAAAATTTCCATCCTTCTGTTTCAACATTTACTCCATTTTGGAGGCTGTCTGTAGCCATCTCTCATACCATGAAGCTTCCCTGTAAACCTCTTGCTACATGTGATCTCTGAGTTTTATCTGGTGAAGTAGCATCTCTGATGACTATGACATCAGGCAGAAGGACCAGTGAGCTGATCACCCTGCTCTCTGATCCTCCTTTTTCAGTTCCATTATGACCACGTCTGTCTCCACCCTGATATACCATTTCTTCCACAGCTGGCTTCCACTATACACTTATCATCACAGTCAATAGCACTTCTTCCTCTGCCTTTCTAGTGGGTGTTCCATTGATACAATCTGGTCCCAATCTTCTACCTTCATTTCACTCTACAGACTCTATTTAATGCTCTTTTATTGGAGCAAATGTCCATTGAAGTAATATAGTTAGGGAGTTATTCTGGGCAGCAGGCTCGGAGGCATTGCTTGCAACTTCCCAAAGCCACAAAGCCTCCCAAAGCCCAAGGACTTAAGTCATAAGGTGTGACTCCTCCTGGTTTGAAGGATGAAGGCTTGGCAGTGACAGCAACAGTCTACTTTGTGAGACTCTCCCAAGCAGAGAGTGACTGTTGGATTGGAGAATTTTCTACTACAGCTAAGGAACCTCTTGAAGAAGCCCTTGGAAACAATAAACCTGCAGGTGAGCAAAAAGAAAGAACTTCCAAAGTGAACCACGAAAAACTAACCAAACAAAGAAAATAAACAAGAACCAGATGAAAACTGTAAAGTACATTTAAATAGAGCCAAAGGATGAAAGAGAAAGAAAACTTTCAAACAAGCTCTAAAACTAAAGAGTGAGCTCCCAATGATGCTGCTATCAGCAGATAAAAAGGAACTAAGGCAATTATGTAGGAAGGGACTAGATAGAAACATGGTTGGAATAGTTAGGTTCCCACCTAAAGGATAACGTAGTTCTAGAAATTTCTGAGGATGTAACTGTGCAGGCACAGGATGACTCCATTTGTGTGAGTCACAGAAACCATGACTGTTTTCCAGAAGGTAAAGCTTAAGAAAAAAAAATAACAACCCAAGAATCTAAGCATGTTAGAGGTGCTTCTGAAAGGCAACCTATAGATTTTTGTTCTTTTTACAGAAAGCAAATGAAGAAACTCAGAGGCAAATAATTCACACAACAAACTGAATACTAGGCAGAGATGGTGTTTGAGCCCCAAATGCCAAACCACATACATTGACATCAAAGATGTCAGACTGCTGGGAACTGTTGGAGCCCTGGTGGCGCAGTGGTTAAATGCCTGTACTGCAGCCAATCACTCAAAACCATAAGGTGGTGAGTTCAATACCAGCAAAAGGGCTCAAGCTCGACTCAGGCTTGCATCCTTCCGAGGTCGCTAAAATGAGTACCGATTGTTGGGGGCAAGTAGCTTACAGTTGTAAACCGCTTAGACACTGCTTAGGCAGTATGAAGCGGTATATAAATGAAGCTGCTTGTTTTGTAAGGTACTGAAACATCTAACTGTATCACATACCCATATCAGAAAACAAAAAGCCAACACACACATGGACATGGACATAGACACAAATACATAGAGACATACTCACACATCAAGCAAAACAAAACAGCAAAAGAGATGAAACAGGGGCTCCCAGGCATAGATGGCACTGTTATTGCTATGGAAGGGCCAGAATCTGGTGAACTGAGATTGCTGTCTAGTATATATGACAGTGTTCAAGTGAATCTAAATTTAGCCAATTCTTTTATAGTTTCAACTGGATTCCCTGTTCCCACAAACTGTTTTATAATGAGGCAGTGTTCAGAAACTTGTCATAGAATCATAGAATCATAGAGTTGGAAGAGACCACAAGGGCCATCCAGTCCAACCCCCTGCCATGCAGGAACTCCAAGTCAAAGCATCCCTGACAGATGGCCATCCAGCCTCTGCTTAAAGACCCCTAAGGAAGGAGACTCCACCACACTCCGAGGGAGTGTGTTCCACTGTCGAACAGCCCTTACTGTCAGGAAGTTCCTCCTAATGTTGAGGTGGAATCTCTTTTCCTGCAGTTTGCATCCATTGTTCCGCGTTCTAGTCTCTGCAGCAGCAGAAAACAAGCTTGCTCCCTCCTCAATATGACATCCCTTCAAATATTTAAACAGGGCTATCATATCACCTCTTAACCTTCTCTTCTCCAGGCTAAACATCCCCAGCTCCCTAAGGCGTTCTTCATAGGGCAAGGTTTCCAGACCCTTCACCATCTTAGTTGCCCTCCTTTGGACATGCTCCAGTTTCTCCACATCCTTTTTGAATTGTGGTGCCCAGAACTGGACACAGTATTCCAGGTGGGGCCTGACCAAAGCAGAATAGAGTGGCACTATAACTTCCCTTGATCTAGAAACTATACTTCTATTGATGCAGCCTAAAATTGCATTGGCTTTTTTAGCTGCCGCATCACACTGTTGACTCATGTTCAGCTTATGGTCTACTTGGACTCCTAGATCCCTTTCACATGTGGTCTCGTTCAGCCAGGTGTCCCCCATCCTATATCTGTCATGGTATACAGAAATGTTATATACCATATAATAGTGGGGGAAAAGATACTGCTGGTGCTAGTGCCCACAAAGGTTGTGATCCTGCACAAGTCCGTCTTCTACAGATTTGTATCAGGGAGAAATAAATAGCACAGGGCAGGATATAAATGGAAGACTGGCATGAGTTCAACTGATGACAGTCAGCAAAGATTCAGTTAAAAATCTTTAGCTTTGAGTACCTCTGGTAGAAGTTTTAATTAGGAGGCAAAGGATGCATACACTACACTCAGGTGTACGACAGACATCTGGAGAGTCAAATTTCCATAATGTTATCATCTCTCAGAAAAGCAAATAGAAAATGTGATCAAAAGCTGAAGGTAGAGCAGGTAGAGGGAAGGAGGACAAGAATGTGAGCAGTAAGTGTGGAAACAGAAAATGAGAAGCAGTTAGGTGTGCGGACAGACTGATAAGAGAGTGCTCTGGGAGTCAAGGAACATTATGCTAATGTTATTCTCTAGGGCTCAAAGCACACTTTCAATTCTGTCCTTTTTATAGTACAGTGTAGATTATTCAGATCCATAAATTAATGGTGAGATGGACAAGCATTCATAACTAAATTTGTGACCTGTAAAACAGCATGGTGTGGTTTTCTAATATGAACTATAAAGATCACCATGCCAAGTAAGACAAAAGAGAAACCTGATATTTGGAAGAATCCAAGAAACGTTAGGGCTCAAGCTCATTAAAATCTAAATGTGACATTATCTAGGACGTCCCCAAGTGTGATTGAATGAAACAACAGATTGTTAGATTTCTTTCTTTCTTTCTTTCTTTCTTTTTCTTTCTTTCTTTTGGTCTCTTTAGAGTAACAAAGGAACAGACTCCAAAACAGGAATGCATACACAAGTGCAGACTTGATTCCTGGCAATTTAAACAAGCTGCCCTCCACAAAAATTGGACTCACAAGGGACTTCAATTTGTCCAATAGCACTGATAGTCATTCACTTATTTGGGGGAAGAGGTATTGCACATAGCGAAATCCATTGCAGACAACGATACAATAAAGGGAAAATCTATCTTGTCCTGTTGAAACTGGATTGTCTGGCTTCTACTGAGGGCCTTGCAGGCAGAGGATCTGCTCTGCAATGCATTCTTGTGAGCAGAGTAGACAGAACCACACTGCCCTCTCCTGGGAATCCCTTCAAATATACAGGCTCTGCTTCTTTCATCCTGGCATTTGGATAGGCATTTTGCTAGAATGATAGATTATGAAATGTAAGAACATTGGGGGTCAACATTTAAATCTCCTGTCTTCCTTTGAGACTCCAGAATAACTATTCTATAAGCCTGCATTTCCATTTACTTTTTAAAAATGTCTTCCTATTATTAATAAGCAGGATCAGCCCAAGACACTCTGCTATCTTTCCCCAGCAAGGCAGTGTTCATACATACCCAAGGCTAGTCAAATTTTCTGATGCAAAAAATAAAAATAAAAATAAATAAAAAAATCTCACCAACACCTTTCTCCCTCTTTGGAAATAAAAAGACAACAATTATATAAACAAATAAAACCATCCCAAAGTCATGCTACCGCTCTGGTGAATAATAGGCACTGACCTAAATGTAAATTGCTTTATTTGTCTCTATTGACCAAATAAGCCAGTAGAATGAATTCGACTTTACTTCCATGAAAAGTATATGATCACTTGGTAGCTCAAGGATTGAGGTTGGAAGGGATGTTCCTATAGTGCGAGAGACCACTGAACAATATATCTGCCTCTTTACTCCAACAAACCAAACCTAGAAGAGCCCTCCCTTCTCCCCTAACAGCATCATTTTCAATCACCATCTGTAGTATTTCATCTGATGTAATCTGAACTATTGCCCTCAGAACCATTCAGTAAAGGACACAACTGGATGATCTGATAGTTATAAATAATACACTCCAAAACAGACACAAAATGTAAGAGTGTCTATTTCTGGATATGCAGTGGGGTAATAATGATTAATGTCAACATAGACCTTTTATAAGCACATTTTCTTTTACAGTCACTCCTAGCCACCATTCATATGTTAGAGAAATAAAATATGAGTAGTAACTAATCATGAGTGATGAATCAGTGGACGTCCATTGGATGAAATTTGTAGCCATCCTGCAAGACATTCAACAACATTGGTTTCCATTCCTTCTGTTAATCAATGGGAAGCACTCTCTCTATACATAGAGATGGAGAGAGAGAGAGATTGTTGGTTGTTGTAACATTCTAAAATTAAAGGGGGAAAGGTTAATTCTCTAAGATGCCACGTAATTCTTATTCAGCAGTCAGAATTGTACAATGACCTTTGGTATAATTTATGATTATTGATGCACAGATGTACACAGAAGGCAGACATGCTTGTGAAGAACCAAACAAATCAGAAATTCACTTACTGCTACCCAAAAGTTCCTGCTCCTTAAGAGAAAAGTCAAGATTCAGTTGAAAAAGCAACTGTTGAACTAAAAACAAGATGACACACTACAGATTTGAATGCAGTTCTTCCTCATGTGCATATATCACCTTTTTGGATCACAGCCAAAGTCTTCTTTAAGAGAAGCCTAATTCTTCCTTTGAAGTTACAATGCCTGGGAATTGCATTTCACAGCATACATCATACTTACTTCTGATATGCCCTCTGGAAACCCTTATGTCAGGTAAATAATTTTGTGTATTTTGTGCTATTTCACACATGACAAATACAGCCTTATTTGTAATACTGTAGGCTTTGCACAGAGAGGAAGTAATGGGTACAAATCAAACCCATAATGAAATTCTATCACAGCACACAGCCAAATATATGATGCCAGTAGCTATTATTTAGAACTTTGGTCATGGTGAAACTATGGGGGGAAAACCTGAGATCAAATTACTGTAAACCTCATTTACATGTCTTTGAAATTTCTTCCCAAAAACATCGCAAAGGGGTACTCCAGTAAATTCTGATCAGGAGAATTACAAGTAAAAATTCTGGAACTGTTTTGCTGCGGAATTGATAATCATGTTAGTTGCTAATTATAATGGGTGTAAAATTTTGGACTCATCACAATCAATTGCAGATCTCTCAATGAAATTAATGAGGTCAAGATTTCCCTCTAAATTAATGAAATCCTAAGAAAGTCATTAGCAGCTGTATGATGTGAAGAGTATGGAATTGTTCACCACCCCAAAATCACTGAAGAACATGAAATTTGTATTTCTGAAGAACATGGCAGTGCTGACAACTAGGCTGTCTTACATACACAGGTTCATGGGTACCCTCTTGTTCTGAAACAGCATTTAACAACTTCATTCCATTTGAATGACTGCTGAACATGCTTTGTGTAAAAAATAATATTCTTACACCAAAGTAGGTTTATTAAACAGAAAAACAATGGGAGATCCAGGATAATAGATTTGTTGTCACGTCAGCTTTGACTATCCACCTGTAATGGGCCCCTCCTTTTTTTCCTGCTGCCTCCAACTTCACTAAGCATTATTTATTGTCTTTTCTAATGAGTCATGTTATCTCATGATACAGAAAGTACAATAGTGTCCTTTTGGCTTCTAGGCACACTTACAGGTTAATTTGCTCCAGGACCCATTTATCTTTTTGGTAGTCAGTGACAGAACTCTTCTCCAGCACATTTCACACTAGTTCTCTTCCTGTCAGCTTTCTTCACTGTCCAGCTTTCACAACCATACATAAAAATTGGAAATGTGATGGCATGCATGATCCTACCTTTGGTATTCAACGATGTATCCTTATACATATAACAGATTACACATGTTTTTTGGGGCACATCTCTGTCTGGGGGAAGGGAGCAGGTGCATTCAGTGTGCTCATTCCCAGATATCTATACATACACCTATCTGCTAAGTTGATCTAAGAAGGTGTAAGCTGGGAACACACAGTTTACACCACTCAAAACTGCCCATCATACTCAGTTGCACATTCTTCATTATATTTCTAGGTTTGAAGTAAATTATTGCACATGAATCCAGAAGACTCCAGAGTAGCGATGTGGACCCTACTGTGAAAACGTTTGCACATCTGATTACTAAATTGCTTTTTAAAATGTCTGAGATGTTTAAAAAGCAGCTCAAAAATCTGGAAAAATTTACTGTATTGTAAATAGATGGTCTTAAAAAACCTTTACAGTGATAAATGCAATATATTTTACACTTTGTTAAGGCTGATGCAAAAACCCACTAATTTCAAACCAGAGGAAAATGCATCAGTCAAATTCAAAACTGAAAACACATATTGTTATACTGAGGGGTAATATGCAATATTAGAAACCTATAATGGTGCTGAGCAACCCCACATCCATTTCAGTGGGGCTTACATACAGTGAGTGATGAAATATACCCATGTGCTGGTTATTACTCATATTCTATACTTCTTATCATGCCATTAAACAAAGGGAAAGCTTTGGGCAGTGGACTACAGGAACAAATTAATGGATCTTTTAGGTACTTGTAAGCCTTCACAATGATAAGGTGAGTCACTTTAACTGTATAACTTCTCTACCCGTCATTGTATTCTTGAAATATCTCACAAAGATTAACAGCCCAGTATGAGAAGTGGTAGAGTTGTGTCTCAAACATTTAAAAATGTGACACTAAAACCTTTCATAAGAAGTTTCATGAAGTAAATAATTATGAAAGTGAAGACTAAAGGGGTATGTTGTTAAGAATCAGAATGGAAAGAATTGAAATGTAATTGGATCCAGATTTAGGTGTATGCAACTAGGCTAGTGGAAGCAGATTTCTCTGTCCCACTACTCACTTCCTAGGCCCTTACAAGTATTAGAGGATCAGGGATCCTGCTCAATAGAAAGAGCTATGATGGCAGAAGGGGAATCCTTGAAAATCACACAGAGGTGCTTTCCATGAATATAACCCTTTCACACACTGAAGGCAGATCCCTGATCCAATCCACTTTCTGGAAGATAGTGATGTTATAAGATAAATAATTTTTGCTTTGTCCCTTAAACATTATTATTACTCCTGAAAGATTGCACTGAAGCTCTTTAGCTACTGAGAGTTGTTGTTTTTTTAAAAATGGAGTGAAGTCTCAAAGGTCAAAACTGAAATTAATAATATTAGAGCACCATTCAGTAGCTTTAAAATAAAGGTTGATTTTGTGACTGTCTATTCACTGCAGCTTTGAAAACAGTTTGGCATTCAAACGTAAAATGAATGCAATGCTCCTCTATTATCTTGGGGGGGGGGGTTATGCTTCTTTTTACCCCCACGTTTCTTATCATATATCCTTCTGCTAGGAAAGAAAGAGTAAGAATAACTTATTGGTAAGACAGATTTTCCAGGCAGAAAAAGGCATAAACAAGAATGGAAGCTATGCTCAACTACCCTGCAGCTACAATTACCTTCACAGAAGATATAAGAGGGGTGGTTGTGTGGATGTCTCTTTATATCTTCGCCCAGATTGTCATTCTTCAGTTTTCCTGTTTGGCAACCAAATATAGGACCAAGCTGTATTAGATGATAATCTCCTAGCCACAATACCTAGAGAATCCACCTATATAAATTATTGGTGCATTAACAAATGACTTGACTGCCCAACAAGCTTCCTTACGAGACAATAGCAGTACTAGAAACACAATTTTGGAAATCTGTGGGACAAAACAAGAGAATTGCAGGCTGTCACCACTGGTTCTGAGTACAGTCCTTTCAAACCCTACAGGTCTTCCAGACAAAACAAACTCACAGAACATTCTGTGCGGAATCTTTTTGAGCACAGCAGGTTCCCTACAGGCTCTCTTTTTGCAATATTTGCTTGTGATATCTGAAACTGATGTTTCTTCATTTCTGTTTCTTTATCCCCCCGATCCTCCAACAAAGGCTGGTTTGTTCTACTGCTTTATACTGCCGTTTTCTGGCAAGTGGCAGGTGAAATACAACTAACATGAGACAGACTGACTACGAATAGTAGTTTATAGCATATCGGGAATGGAGTGGGGGCTTTCCTTTAATGCTCAGAATCTATAATGCGTTCTGTTTCTTCCCACATTATATTCTAAACAACATTCAGTAGAAAGCAGGGACGTAAGTCCAATCAGTGCAACAGTTTTGACCAGTTATTTATAGGACATCATAACTGAAACAAACAATTGGCACCAAACTATTTTACACAATTAGAAAGAAGAAAGAAAACACAATAACCACAAATTGACAATAATTTTCTCCAAAATCACATACTTCATGATACATATTTGTTTTTCCCTAATATAAATGGAAGAATGGCATCAGTATCTATGTATAAATGCACAGACTATTTTACTCTGGCAAATGCAGAAGGAGGCAAAACAAGTGAATTTGGGGAATAGTGCATGAGAACATATTCAGAATGGTAGTCAAATCAATAATCTGATTAAGTTACAAAGCAGAGCTACTGCTAGGATGTAAATTACTTAAAACACAAACCAAATCTAACTATAAAACTCAAATTTGTATTTATAGTGATTATGTGAAAAGCTTCTTAGAAGTGTTTATTTTAAATCCCTAATGGAATACTATAATCTATTTTTTTTAAAAAAACAAACAAGTACATTATTATGCATTGCCAGTACTGTGCTCCCATCCATACCAAATGCAGGTGAAATGTTGGTCAGCCAGATAAGCTTTCCAATTAAAAATAAAAGTTAGACATCTATACTGATAATAGTTATAGAGACTAAATCACATGTTAACAATTTCTAATGAGATCAATATGTCTTTCTCTACTTAAGAATTTGACAACCTGTTTTGCAGAAGGGTAAAATGTGAGTTTTTTTAATCATGTCAGTTACTCAGAGTTCTAATACAATTTTCTTAAACAGAATTATTTTATATATTGTCTTCTTAAGGAATTTTCATTGTCAAACAAGTAAGGCAGATCAAATGGATCTACCTACCTGATATAACACAATAAACAAGGAAGTATTCCAACAAAACAAAACCAAATAAAATAAAATAAAATAAAAAGGAGAAAAAAACAGCCAAAAGAAATATATATAAATATATACATAGATTTTGAAATGGCTTACAATTTACAAATAAAGATGAAGAATAAATTAAAATTGGTTTCTATAAACTTGTTTTCCACAAACATTTTCAAAGACTCTTTCAAAGCAGGTGAATTTTACAGGCACATATATCATCACTCTTTTGTACTATTCATGTGGCAAGTTCATATTATGATTTGGCTTGGTTTTTTTTCTTTTTTTCTTTTTCCTTCAACTTTACCTGATTTGGTTCAGTTAAAGAGGTAGGGTGTAAATAAGAAACCTGATGAAAACCAAAAACCTACTTTCATTCCCAGTAGAACATCCTGATTTTATCAAAATGGAAAAAGTGAAGCAGCCCCATTATGTCTTTGGACAGTTTTTTCCATATGAACATTTCAAGTTGCCAGGTATGGTCCCTTTTGTCCATACTGAGAATGAAGAGTTGCCTACACAAGTAGATGGTGAACAATACTATCATTGCACAAGGGTTGCAAATGATCTTGTCCATTCTCTTGTACAGTTGGTGAAGCTATGGGTGTGAAGTAGATCCCGGAAGGGAGTGCACAGAACTGGTACTTGAAGCTCGTAGGGAGTGGGATGCCAGTTGCTGTCCACCTGTGCCTATATCGTCTTCACTAATGTCTTCCTTGTGGGCAGCAGTTTGGGCTGGACACTCAAAATGAACACAATGGAACACCTGAAAACAACAAGAGATTTCAAGTAATAAAACTGGAGGACAAGCATAGTTAGGACTAAATGGAAGACAGAGAAAAGCTTGTAACAAAGCCCCTACAAGTTAAGGCTACAACCCTTACTATTGTGTATACAATAGGTAAGCAGCAAGGATAAGGCCTTTTCTGTAATGGTGCTGTGACATCAAGCCCCATGACTGCTTACTTTTCAAAAAGATATATTTCTATTAAAACTTTCCACATTATTTTTGTCTTTCTTTCTGTCCACCCATCCATCCATTTTATTCATTTATATCCTGCCTTTCTCCCAATAATGGGACTCAAGGCAACTAACAGCAAATTTTAAAACAATACAATATACCCCAGAAATTCTCTGGAAACAGGGTTTAAAGTTGTGCAATCCTGTTTTAGAGGTTTTTTAAATAGACTTTTAATGATTTCTAATGTTTAATGTTTTGATTTTATAAACTGTTTAATCATTTTAAAACAACCCCTACTTGTATTAATGCCTTTTAAGAATTATTTTAAAATAATTAAACAATTTATAAAATTAAAACATTAAACATTATTGCACCTGCCTCTACTCATATATGTATAAAAATATTTTGTTTATTTAGTGTGCATATTTTCACACATACATTCATATATATTTGTATTTCAACATTTTGTAAGGAAAGAACATTGTTCAAATTAGACCAGTTTTATTTAAGTAAATTCAATATTTAACTCAATGCATGTACCAATTTGACACATAAAACATTTTGGAAGGAGAAGGATCAGGGCTTCCAAGTCTGGCACTCTCCTTAAGCAACTCTCAACCCTCCCCAGGAGTCCCAGCCCACTCTTTGAGAACCACTCACATAGAGACAACTTTAAAGAATTCTTTTGAGGAAAAAATAGAATGCAAAGAACTTTATACAATACTATCTCAGAGATGATCACATATTATAAAATACAATATATATATATTCAAATTATTCTTACATTTGGTTTTCCAGTTTTCAGTTATATGAAAACCTGCCTCACCTTCAAGCCCTTCTGGGGAATTACTTTAAACTGAAAGCCTCTCAAGGAAGATTTCTTTTCATTCTTTGTAAGTCATCATGCCAAAAGGTAATACTAGTTTAATCTCATCATCATCATCATCATCATCATCATCATCGTCATCATCATCATTGTCATCATCATCATCATCTGCTCTCTACCCCCCCCCCCCCACCCAACATTGATATTATATAGCATGACTGGATAGGGAGGGACTACATGTTTCTAATTTCACATTATAAGGTGAGGAGCCAGTAGCAGTAATAAAAAATGCTGTTTTCATTTACTGTTCCTAGAATTTTATTTTAAATGAAAGAAAAATAAATCAGATGTAATTTGATTAATTTTAATGATACTGCTCTGCAACACTCTTCTGTAAAATAATATAAAATTTGATCCTCTAACTTGATTTACTAGCTATCGATGATTAACTTTACTGAGTGGCAATATATAAATATATATTGATATTTCTCTGAAGATGCCAGTCACAGATGCTGGCGAAACATCAAAAAGGAACTCTTCCAGAACATGGCCACATAGCCCGAAAGCTCCACAAAAAACTATGGATGCCGGCCATGAAAGCCTTCGACTCCACAATATATAAATAGTATTGGAGTAGTCTGCCCTTTTTTGCCAGATCTTTGAAAGCCTTCCTCAAACCTACTCTAATAATGCCTGAATATTCTTGGTATTTTACATGGCATTTTCCAAGCCTGTCATCTCTCTGGAAGTCAGAAGGCTGAAAACATGTTACTGACAAACAACTGATTTTTACAAGATTATTAGAATATTCTCCACAAGCTATCTCTTCTTTACTGCAGCCTAGAATCCTATTAGCCTTTTAGAGTGTCACTGAACACTGAGCAGAGTTGTCAGTGAGTTGCCTGCTCTGTATTATCTTTTGGAAAGCTTTGAATTCATGGTCCCAGGAGTAAACATGAAGCAGGTACAGCTTCAGTGACTATGTTTGTTGAATTTTAAAAAATATTTTGTGCCACGTAAGCCCACTCTCTCAATATGCAAAATTATCTCAGACTGAAGGTGCTTCTTTAATTGTCTTTGATGGTTACAGCTAAAGCAAAACACTAAAATACAGTCATATTATACTCAACTGACTTGCAGTTAAGGGAAGCAGTTCTGCAGTTTAAGCAGAGATGGATAGCAATTTCTGCTAGCAATATTTGGCTTCCAGATCTGATTGTTTTATTGTTCCAGATCTGTCTTTATGGCTGCTTGCATCCTCATTGTTATTGATTACTGCCTCACTTTCAAACAAATATTCTTTTAAAAAATTGCAAGGAATCAGTCTCTCTGAAAACTTGTTTTCTAAAACTTAATACTGATGGGGAAGTGGTAAGTGAACGTTCACTCAACATTGCTATTTTCATACTGACAAAGCAACACTAACATACGAGAAAATCCAAAAAAGGGGAGGGGGTTATTTTTCCATCCTAGTGTCAAAGTCCTCAGAAAACCCTTCTCCTGTTTGCTTTTTGAAGGATGCTCAGCTGTTCCTTTACCATTTCCTTGCAAAGTATTTTCTATATTTACATGATGGCTCTTCCTTCAATTGTCAGGATTTCCACATTTGCACATGAGTAACTCTGCTGCTTTGATTAGGGACACTTCTCAAAATACTGCAATTATTTGTACTTTTTATTTTTTCAAAGCAACAGCTGTTGCCTTTTTTCAGCTGCCATGATCAGCAACACAGTCTGAGAAAATTGAATTTCAGCAAGTTGGTCAATTATCTAAAAAGTATTATCTTCTTAGAAAGGCCATGTGATTAATGAGTAGGAACCAGCAACAGCAGCCAAATGTAGGAGGCATGTGATGGCACAACATCATCATGCTCATCATTATTTCTATCATTTTAAAATTAAAGAATGTTTATATTGAATTTTTCTAAAAGAATATTTCTCCAGGCAGCTAGCAATAAAAATTAATTAAAATCTAAACTACAACATTAAAAATATATCCTAAAAATTACATCAAAAAATGATAAGTATTAACAACAACAAATAGCATTTGGGACATTTATAATCAGCAAAAACCATCCAATTAAAATCAGTCAACTGGTAAGTTGAAAGCCAGACAAAAAAGAAAATAATTTTGCCTCCAGAGGAATGGCAAACAGAAAACAAGAAATTACTTGAGGGACATAATTCTACAATTCAGGTGTGGCCACGGAAATTTTCTCTATTGCATTCTTTAAATAAAAACAAATAACAACAACAAAAACCGCTCTGACATTAACAGGATACATTGGAGACCTACAGGCCCTAATTCCTGGGAAGGTTTACTAGAGCCATAGGTATTTCAGGGACCCTGACACTAACCAAGCTTGCACGCTGCAAAACTCCAAAAGAAAATTAAGCAGAGCATCTGTTACTATAGCTAAATTTGATGTCTCAAGGAAAGGATGCAGTAGATGAATGGGACAAAGCTGATAACTATCATCCAAGCAAAAAGCTAAGAAATACTAGATTGCAATCCTGATTCTTCAAAGGGGAATGCTAACCTATCTAAACATGAAACCCCTCATTCCCAAATCTACAATTTTATAGATCATGAATATTGTTATCATGTCTTAGCTCATACTCATCCAGTCCTGGGAACTGACAGAGTTGGGTGTCATCAACAGACCACAATAAACCCAGATTCTTGGACAATCTCTTTTTCATATGGATGTTAAACAGGATGGATGGAATTGGCACATATCCTTCATTGGCTACAGGCACAGTCATCTTCTTCCTTAGTTACCTCCTGAATTTCTTCATGTTTCTATTATCATCAATATTTTGACTAAAGGCCAAAACAAACAACCCTAAAGGGACAGCTTGATGTCTTTGATCGCTGGATGGGGCAGTGCCAACCACATGCCGTGGCCCTGATCTGGATTTTTTTCTGGTGCAAAAAGAGGCAGCAAAATGCTACTTCTTTTTGCGCCAGAAAAACGCTGCCTTTTCTGCTAGCACCGCAGCTTTGCAGCACTCCAGCGGTGTGCAGCATCTAAACATGCTGCCAGAGTGCTGAAAAGCTGCCCTCATGTGGGCAGCGGGGCAGCGTGACACCAACTTCAGGCCAGTGTCGGGGCATGTGTCATGCATATACCATGCCCCCATGCCACTGGGAAGCCAGTGCATTATGCAGTGCTGGAAACAGATTCCTGCAGGTAGATTTTAGGGCTGCTGGTTATTTTACTATTTAATTTCTGCACCATCACTTAGAAAAGCCCACACAAAAGTGTAAAGGGGGCTGGGCTTGGGATCTGCTCCAGGTCCCTAGTCATCTTAACTAGTCTTATGGGGGGCATAATATAGAATAGAGCCCAGTGGCAAAGGTGCCAAACAGGAGTCCTTTTATATTGCCTTATGGAACTGACTCTCTGGTAGGACTTGAATCAGTATGAAATGATGCCCTAAGCTTTATGGTGAATAGGCACTTCAGAAGGATATCATGCTCATATCTCAACCCATTTTTGTGGGCCTATTCTCCCTCATTTTGAGATTCTAGCTAATCATAAGTACCTATGTTTGTCCTGTTTATTCTGGATATTTTTCAGATTCAAGGATGTGGATAAGATTTTTTGGAGATCAGAGCTACTATGTCTGAGACTGAGCAGTGCCCTTTTCAGCTGATCAACCACATCCCTTAATGTGCCAAGATAGAAGAAGACAGGTAAATAACTGTTAACCTCCATGACCACATCTGGGGGGAAATTGGATTATTTTAGGTATTTACACTCTCAATAAATGATAAATATGCACAATTTAGGGATACTTAATAAGTTTATTACTGACCTGATACATGATAAATATATATAATTTTACATTTGTAAATTTTGGAGACATGAAATTATGTCTATTTACCATTTATTAAATTGGGAACATGGATCCTGCAATTAGAGGGATGGAGCTTTTCAGGGTTTAATGGTTTACATTAAGATGTAGCAATGCATACATATTATGCAGATGACTGGAAAGATTACAGTTGTACCAATGGGATATGTTTTAACTATTTTAAGAGCATATTAATGGACATAGAGGTTCTGGTAGTAATGTTTGATCAGGGATCACTGAGGATTTCCCCAATAAATTAAGAACCATAGAGCTTTGGGGGGCGTTTTTCGATTAAAAAAAAAGAGATGTCACATAAAAATGTAAGCTTGATGCATGTAATATCTGCATTTTAATTAAAGACCAATAATAATAAATGTCAACCATAGCACTATCTTTCTGTGGTGGTGGGATTGTGTGCTCCTGTGAGGCACATGGCTATGCTGACAGTAGCAGTGCTTCTGGTTGGGTTGTCAATGTCAGGTAAGCTTTAGCTGAGGGGGCAGATTAAATGTTCCAAAAAGCTACTGGGCAGCAGTAGTAATGGGGGAGAGAGAAAGAAAGAGAGAGAGAGAGAGAGAGAGAGAGAGAGAGAGAGAGACTGGGAGACTATCTCTCAGAAACAACAGCAGTGTCTAACAGTTGCTAGTACTGTTCAGAAGAAGACATCTGAAAACCACTTCTGAAGCCTTCAATCTTGAAAACCCTATGATGAGACAATTAAAAAAAATGAAACAAGAGATGAAACAGGTTGGAAGGCACTCAACCAGCCACTGGGAAAGAGCAGAGAACAAGTACAAGTAGCACTGTGGCTAATGATGCAACTAGGCAAGTTGAAAAGATGTTCTACCGTTGATGTGTTCAGAGATGAAAGGACAGTCCAAGGCTGTACAACATGAGCTAAAGTGGTCAGGAATGGAACATATTGAATGAGATAACTGTAGAGTGATTTACTCAGGAAATGCAAACCTAAGAAAAAATAGGGTGGTATTAATAATGAGGAGAGAAGCAGCAAAATCAAAGGTATCACACTCCAAAACAGGACACGCTAGTAATCAGAGACAACTGGAACACAAAGTAGAAAACAGAATAGAAGCAAACATTTTAGGAGGATTTGGCTTAAGATCAAGAAATGAAGCAGGATAGTGACTGATTGAATTTTGTGCCAAGAGTTTGTTCATCACAAAAACATTCCTCAGGTTACCAAAGAGGTGCCTGTACACATGGACATCAGCTGGTGGCCAATACTGAAATCATATAGATAACATAATTGCAAGCAGAAGATGGAGAAGCTCCATTCTCCAGCTCTGTAAAGACAAGACTGGGGGTAGATTGTGGCACAAACCATGAACTGCTAATATCAAATACTATTAAGCCTACTTGACCAGGAGCCAGAGGAATTCTTGACTGAAGCCTAGGACAGTTTGAGGGAAGAATGCCAAAAGGCAGTTCAGAACCCTGAAGACAACTATCAAACACTTGTGCACAAGGACAAAGAGAACTACAATAACAATCATGGAGAGAAACAGAAGACAACAAACATGTAGAACAAGGGAAATTTAAGCCAAGAGTGGGGATACTCTACGACAAGCAGCAAAACATACCGCATGATCAAGAAGAAATAAAAAGCCAA
This sequence comes from Urosaurus nigricauda, assembly GCA_034509955.1. Classification (NCBI taxonomy): domain Eukaryota; kingdom Metazoa; phylum Chordata; class Lepidosauria; order Squamata; family Phrynosomatidae; genus Urosaurus; species Urosaurus nigricauda. The sequence continues at coordinate 330,081,839 of JAOEGL010000001.1, forward strand.
TGGAAAAGATCCATTGAAGAAGTAGATAAAATAGATGAAAGGATGACAGATTATTTGAAACAAGAACCATCTGAAGATGAACCCACAATTTTAGAAAGTGGAAGCTGTACACAGAGCATCTGTGAGAAAATCACTAGAAACATGCCATTCCAGTAGAGCTCTTTCAAGAGACAGAATCCATTCAAAAGCTAACTAACATCTGTCAACAAATATGGAAAACAAAAGAATGGACACAGATTAGAAACACTTAGTATACATAGAATCATAGAATCATAGAGTTGGAAGAGACCACAAGGGCCATCCAGTCCAACCCCTTCCATGCAGGAACTCCAAATCAAAGCATCCCTAACAGATGGCCATCCAGCCTCTGCTTAAAGACCTCTAAGGAAGAAGACTCCACCACTCTCCGAGGGAGTGTGTTCCACTGTCGAACAGCCCTTACTGTCAGGAGGTTCCTCCTAATGTTGAGGTGGAACCTCTTTTCCTGCAATTTGCATCCATTGTTCTGTGTCCTAGTCTCTGGAGCAGAGGAAAACAAGCTTCTCCCTCCTCAATATGACATCCCTTCAAATATTTAAACAGGGCTATCATATCACCTCTTAACCTTCTCTTCTCCAGGCTAAATTTGGTGTGATTACTGAAGAAAATCAAGGAACAGAGAGCAAAGGCAGGCTTATAGTTGAACATTAAGAAAACAAAAATAATGACCACCAATACTTTACATAACTTTAAAGTAGGCAATGAAGAGACAGAAATGATGAAAGATTTCCTATACTTTGGCTCGGTCAAAAGTGAGAATTATCCATGCCATTGTATTTCCAGTTTCTCTATACAGATGTGAGTTGGACAGTGAAGAAAGCTGATAGGAAGAGAGTCAGCTCATCTGAAATGTGGTGCTAAAGAAGAGTTCTGTGGATATCCTGGATTGCCAGAAAGACAGATAAATGGGTCCTAGCATCAATCAAGCCTGAACTTTCCCTAGAAGCTAAGGTCCAAAACACACTGCAAAAATAATCCAGTTTGAGACCACTTTAACTGCCCTGGCTCAAACCTATGGAATTCTGGAAACTGTAGTTTTGTGAGACATTTAGCCTTCTCTGTTCAGAGAGCTCCAGTGCCACAATAAACTATAGCTCCCAGGATTCCCTAGCACTGAGCCAGAGCAGTTAAAGTGATCTGAAAGTGGATTATTTCTGCAGTGTATTTTGGACCTTAGATCACTAAAGTGAGACTGTTGTACTTTGGAGACATCATGAGAAGATATGACTCATTAAAAAGGACAATGATGCTTGGCAAGGTAGAAGTCAGTAGGAAAAGAGGGAGACCTCAAAGTATGACAGTAGTTAACAACAACTTATAATAGATGTTGTAAAATATGAGAATTGATGATACAAGAATTTAAATAGCAGCAGCAGCAGCAGCAAAATGTAATATTACATATTTCATGATACAGCTGGCATAGCACAGTACACCAGAGAGTGAAATACATTAATAGGCCTTTGACAAACCACTGTCTATTTCAGTTATAGCTTAACTTGTAGAGCAACTAACTGATGCACCTTGAATGTTATAAAGTGTTATAAAAATGTGCAGTAACAACAACAATAAAACGACAATAATTATAATAAACATGAATAAATATTTTCATGTTGGTGTTAGACATAATGAAAAAAGTTGCGCTCCTAATTCTAAAACCCGAGGATCCATTAACCACAGCCAACAAAAGATGTATTTTTACATTTAAAAGAATGAAACCTCTGAGCACTTCTGAGCCTAAGAATTTGGCTTGTACTACCAGAACTGAGTGGAGTGACTCCACTCCTAGCTACTTCAGTCCTCCTTTCCATTAGCATCTGGATTTAGGTAGAGAAGATTATTCTGTTTTTGCTACTATTTAAAAAAACTAAACCAGAAAGAAAGCCTTGAAGATCTACAGTAAACCTTCTAGGTCGAATCTGATCTACTTTCTGACCTCCCTTGAATTAGAAGATGGAACAAAAAACAACACAACATTTTATATGTATATGAGAAAAATAAAATAAAAACAAATAAACACAAAGAAGAGAAATAATGGGTCTGCACAAAGGAATATTAATAAGTCCCTGTAATTTTGTGAAAAGTAAAATAAAATGGAACAAAGGTATCACAAATCTATACTTTGAACTGAACAGAATCCAAGAGGAAAAGTTTATGTGAGATGCTATCAACCAGTCTAGATAGATTAGATTAGAAGGGTAAAGTGCAGTTGGTGAACAGAAAAATTTCATATTTAATTAAGAAAAATGATGAAAATTATTCTAAAACTAGTTAAGGATCTAGATGTTTGAAGAGATACCATTAGCCATTTCCAGAAGTACCATTAAATGTTTCTAAAACCATAATTAATTCTTTATTTCACCATTGCGAAAGAAAAATGAGAGGCAGATGGCAGATGTAGACATACATTTCCCGAAGGACACTGATGAAATACTGAAAGAAATCAAAATCATGATAAACAGGTGATCAAGAAATCAAAAACTTTCTCACAGTAGCAAAACTTCACAGTCACATCAGATCAAGGTGAAAATACAAGAGGAATAAGGTAATAATTAATATTTCACAAATATCTTCAGATGTTCTAGAAAACAGGCAGGGGTACCAGACAAACGCAGTCAATACCTACAAGTAAATAACATTCAGGTTGTTTTAAGCCTTTGAGGCATCTCATTCAAACAAGCAGCTGACAATTACACTACTACTAAGCAGAAAATAAAAATATGAAGAAACAGGATTAATGGCTTGGAATTAGCATTATTTCAAACATGACTGGCACTACAAAGTTAATTGACAGACTACAAGGCTGTTGTACGACTCAATTTTAGAGAAAACAAATGAAAGAAGACCAAAAGTACTTCCTTTCCACTTCTCAAATATATATTCTTGCAGTTCTAAAATCCTCCTATAAGGATATCTCAGGGACTTTCTTTATACAACAGTGTAATGTTTTTCAAGTAAGATGGTTGCAGGCTTGGCATATTCTCAATCAACAGGTGGTCAGACTTCCTCCTCTGTTCCCTTATCTGTTGGAGTTCCTCAGGGCTCTGTCCTGGGTCCCCTTTTGTTCTCTCTATACACACTGTCCCTTGGTAAACTCCTATCATGTGTACGCCAATGACACTCAGCTATATCTCCCCCCCTGACCTTTCGCCCCAGAGGGAGAGAAGAACCTCATCCCCTTGCCACCACCTTCTCCTTCTCCGTTTGTGTTGTCTCTTTTAGATTGTAAGCCAGAGGGCAGGGATACATCTAATTATAAGATTGGATGTACAGAACTGTGTAAATTTACAGCGCTATATAAATAAATAAACAAACAACAACAACAACAACAACTGTGTTCTCACACATTGCATATTTAGATAAAGTTATGCAACTTTAAAGTAAAGAACATGACAGGAAGTTTTTGAACTTGCTTCCCTGAAACTTTTTCTGGCACAGAGGTGATGTCAGAAATCACAGTGTTAGGACTATGGGAAATAAATTTAGTTGCTTGCATAAACCATGATGAATGTATGAATCTTTATTTTAATAGCCTCTAGTTTATGACTCTGATTAAATAAAGAGTGAGTTGATTTCTGAGAGGGCAGGAAACAGATGACTCCTTGCTGTGCAGCTGATACTTCAAAATATCCCATTAACTCTAGTGGCTCTAACAGCATGAAAAGCCTGTTCTCTGTAGGCTCTGGACATTAGCTGAGATGAGCATAAAACCACCCCTACAAGACTTTGGGGAAGAAAATGTTTCAACACTGGAATAGCTCAACAGCTAGAACTTTCATCAGGGGAAGGGGATGTTTGGTCATCCAGATGCTGTTGGACTTCAATTTTCATCAACCCCAGCTAGAATATGCAATGCTAAAAGACAACTGGAGCCACAGTCCAAAGTTTAGAGACCTATTTGTCCCCCATATAACATCCTAAATATACAAAGGATGCTTCTGAGTAACAACAATTTGGTAAGTAGATGTTGATTTGGGCTGACAGCTATATAACTAACATAGGGCTTCAACAGCCTGGCACTAAACACTGGCCTTGGGGCATAGTGGAGGCGTGGGGTCCACATGACACCTGCCCTCATGCAGGCATTGCAACATGTGCCTGACTGCATGGCAGGTGCCATCACGGCACTCCTTTGGCACTGTGTCCAGACAATGCATGCAAAAAGGAGCACCTGAAAATGCCGTGGTGGTGGCAAAGGTGCCTTTTCTGCGGTGCAAAACCAAGTCATTTTTGCGGCTTCTTTTTGCACTGTAGAAAGACCAGATCGGGGCCACAGCATGTAGTTGCTCTGGAACCGATCCAGTGAGGAAAAAGGCAGCTGTAGACCCCTCCAAAGGAACAGTCTGTTTAGCACCATAATTTCTTTTTTTCTGCATTTTCTTTCACTTCAGGATCTTGGCTGACCCTGTTCTAACATATTTAGAGATATATTTATTCTCTTGAAATAGTAACTGGCAATGTAAAAAATATCAAAGCATTTAATTTTGGAGAGGTGCTTTCTACAAAGAAGGATAATGAGTATGGGGTTGAACAGACCGCCTCTGGATTGGGACCACAGCAACTACATGCCATGGCCCTGAACCAGCATTTCTACAGCACAAAAAAGAAACTGCAAAAAACAGTTCCTTTTTGCGCAACAGAAAGGGCATCCATGGTGGTGGCGGCTTTTCGCTGCTTCTTCATTGCAGCACATCTCAGGTAACCAGCATGCCTCCACTCTGTCCTGAGCCTGGCTGTTTATGCCAGTCTGTTGAGGCCCTAAGTTAGGAAAACGTACCTCTCCTTTGCAAGAATGAATAGAAATCAGTATGGCTAGGATAGAGGAATGCACAAGTTATGTGCAAACATCTGTAACTATACTTGATTTCTTCTTGGGTCTAATAACATTTAAACATTAAAAGCACATCAAGGAGCATGCCACCCCCCCACGTCGCTCAGTTCTTTCCACAGCTATAACCTTTAACGACCCAAAGCTAGGAAAACAAGGTCAATCACCAAATTACAGTAATATGTAATTGTACCCTTTGAACTTAGCCCAGGAGGAGCTTCTGTGAGTCACATCTGTGAGTCACAAGTGGGAGGAGCTAGGAGACTAGCTATACAGAACTGCTCAGAGAGCCAGCTGCAGACCACTTGGAGTGAGAGAGAGAAGAAAGAAGAGCAACTTTTTGGCAGCCATTTTAAGTGGTAAGTGTGTGGATTTTTAAAATCTCTTGGGGGAGTGTGTCTGTTGCAGAGGAGGAGGAGCTTCTGTGAGTCACATCTGTGAGTCACAAGTGGGAGGAGCTAGGAGACTAGCTATACAGAACTGCTCAGAGAGCCAGTGGCCTAACGGCGCGCGAATCCCTCCCCCCCAAACAGGGTAAAGCACAACATTAGGAGCAGAGGAGCTGTAAACTTTGTTTTAGAGGTTCTCCTTTAGATCTCCCCCTTTTTAAAAGTGCTTTTGAGGGGTTCGCCTCCACCTCAGAGGAAGTGAATACAAGTTAGAAACCAGGGCATCTGTATAAAGTAACATTCCCAGTAGGGTGAAATCACTGATAGAGATTGGTGAAATAGGACAGGACATCAGGGGCTTTGACATTAGTGTTTACCGGGGGATATTCTTCGAGGAGGAAGCCCACAGTCCTCCTTTAGTGATTCCTTAATAGTTCTCGGTATGGGCACTGAGGGAGCGGTTGCAGTCACTTGCAACACTTGTGGGATGTTTGTCTTCTTGCCTACAGATGTGGCGAACTTCACATGCCCCAAGTGCAAGTTGGTAGCCCTCTTGGAGGAGAAACTACAGCAGCTGGAATCCAGGGTAGCGACACTTCAGCATGTCAGGGAGCAAGAGGTTTTCCTCGACACAACGGAAGGAACGATCTTGGAAGGGGACCACACAGAGAAAGTCGCTGGGGGTGAGAAGGTCACTTCATGTACACAGGAGGCAGACAGTTGGCGGAATGTCACACAGAGAAGCAGAGAAATCAGGGATAGCTGTAGGAGCTTGCAGCTACAGAATCGTTTCGAAGCCCTTTCACTTATCAAGGAGGATCAAAAAGAGCAGCATGGACAGACTTCAGGGACACAGCAGGGGAGCCTGGGAGTTCCATCGCAGGGAAGAGTTGCTGCTAAGCCGCAGAGGAGGTGCGTGGTTGTGGTGGGGGACTCCTTGCTGAGGGGTACAGAAGCAGTGATTTGTGGGCCCGACAAGATGTCTCGTGAGGTGTGTTGTCTCCCTGGGGCAAAGATCCGTGATGTGACGGAGAGGCTGACAAGACTGGTCAAATCTACTGACAAATACCCCTTCCTTTTGGTCCATGTGGGAACGAATGACACAGCAAGACACAGCCTTCAGAATATCAGAAGGGATTACGAGGCTCTGGGGAAGAAGCTGAAGGAAATGGACGCACAGATTGTCATCTCGTCTCTTCTACCAGTAGAAAGGCATGGTCCAGGAAGAGAGAGGAAAATAGCAGATATCAACAACTGGCTCCGCAGATGGTGTCGCCGAGAACAATTTGGATTCTTGGATCATGGGCTGCGGTTCCATGAGGAGGGACTTCTAGCAAGGGATGGGCTACATCTCATGCCAGTTGGAAGAAACGTTTTTGCCAACAGTCTGAAGAATCTGATCAGGAGGGCTTTAAACTAAGTGATCTGGGGAAGGGAGACAGCAGTCTGGAAGGCAAAACGGCTAGAAAAAATAGTCAAACTGACATAGAGGGAAGAAGACAAACAGTGCAAGGACCCAACAATAGGAGCCAAAAAAACATGCACAGGCATCAAGTAAAGGGGACACATGGTCTTAGATGTCTCTACACTAATGCACAGAGCATGGGAAATAAGCAAGATGAACTTGCACTCCTAGCACAACAAGGGAAATATGATATAATAGGCATCACTGAAACCTGGTGGGATGAGTCTCACGATTGGAATATAGAAATAGAGGGGTATAACCTTTTTAAGAGAAGCAGGACAAACAAGAAAGGAGGAGGAATAGCATTATATGTCAAGGATATTTACACCAGTGAAGAGATCCAGGACATCAATACTGGAAGCCAGGTGGAGAGCATCTGGATAAAAATTAAAGGAGAGGGAAACAACAGGGATGTTACTGTGGGAGTCTGCTACAGACCTCCAAGTCAGACAGAGGAAATGGATGATGCCTTTCTAGAACAGATGACCACACAATCAGGAAGGAGAGATGTAGTAGTGATGGGGGACTTCAACTACCCGGATATTTGCTGGAAGTCAAACTCAGCGCTATCCTCAAGATCTAGAAAATTCCTCACTTGCCTCGAAGACAATTTCATTGTCCAAAAGGTGGAAGAGGCAACAAGGGGATCAGCTATTTTGGATCTGATCTTAACCAACAGGGAAGACCTAATTGATGGGGTGCAAGTGGTGGGATCCTTAGGTGGGAGTGACCATGTCCTCCTGGAGTTTGTTATACAGTGGAAAGGTGAAGCTAAGCATAGTCAGACACGCGTTCTAGACTGTAGGAAAGCTGATTTCAATAAACTTAGAGAAATACTGGGGGTGATCCCATGGTCAAGAATACTAAAAGAGAAGGGAGTTCAAGATGGATGGGAGTTCCTCAAAAGGGATATACTAAAGGGACAATTTCAGACAGTTCCAATGAGGAAGAAAAATGGGAGATGTCTCAAGAAACCGGTATGGATGACTAAGGAACTTACAACTGAGCTAAGTTTTAAACGGAACATGTATAAAAAATGGAAAAATGGGGAAATCACCAAAGAGGAATTCAAACAAATAGCCAGCACATGTAGGGATAAAGTCAGAAAAGCTAAAGCGCAAAATGAACTCAGGCTTGCTAGAGACGTTAAGAACAATAAAAAGGGCTTTTTTGGGTATGTCCGCAGCAAAAGGAAGAAGAAGGAAACAGTTGGGCCACTGCGTGGAGAAGATGGCAAAATGCTCACAGGAGAAAGAAAAGGCAGAATTGCTCAACACCTTCTTTGCTTCAGTCTTCTCAGGAAAGGCAAAGGGTGCCCAACCTAAGGATGATGGGCCAGAGGACAGAATAGGAGAATTTCAGCACAGAATTAGTAAAGAAACAGTACAGGAATACCTGGTTAATCTAAACGAATATAAGTCTCCAGGACCAGATGAACTACATCCTAGGGTATTAAAAGAACTGGCAAATGTAATATCGGAACCAATGGCAATCATCTTTGAGAACTCCTGGAGAACAGGAGAAGTTCCTGCAGACTGGAGGAGGGCAAATGTTGTCCCAATCTTCAAAAAGGGGAAAAAAGAGGATCCCAACAATTATTGTCCGGTTAGTCTGACATCAATTCCAGGAAAGATTCTGGAGCAGATCATTAAGCAGAGAGTCTGTGAATATCTGGAAGATAATTCCATAATCACAAAAAGCCAACATGGGTTTCAGAGAAACAAGTCATGCCAGACAAATCTGATCTCTTTTTTTGATAAAATTACCAGCTTGGTAGATGAAGGGAATGCTGTGGATATAGTATATCTTGACTTCAGTAAGGCATTTGACAAGGTTCCCCATGACATCCTTGCAAACAAGCTTGTAAAATGTGGACTAGACAAGGTAACCGTTACATGGATTTGTAACTGGTTGACTGACCGAACCCAAAGGGTGCTCAACAATGGTTCCTTTTCATCCTGGAAAGAAGTGACAAGTGGGGTGTCATAGGGTTCTGTCCTGGGCCCAGTGCTATTCAACATCTTTATTAATGACTTGGAAGACAGTATTGAGAGCCTAGTTATCAAATTTGCAGATGACACCAAATTGGGAGGAGTAGCTAATATCCCAAAGGACAGGATCAAAATTCAAAATGACCTGAATAGACTAGAAAGCTGGGCCAAAGCTAACAAAATGAAATTTAACACAGAGAAATGTAAGGTCCTACACGTAGGGCGGAAAAATGAAATGCACAGATATAGGATGGGGGACACCTGGCTGAATGAGACAACATGTGAAAGGGATCTAGGAGTCCAAGTAGACCATAAGTTGAACATGAGTCAACAGTGTGATGCAGCAGCTAAAAAGGCCAATGCAATTTTAGGCTGCATCAATAGAAGTATAGTGTCTAGATCAAGGGAAGTAATAGTGCCACTCTATTTTGCATTGGTCAGGCCCCACCTGGAATACTGTGTCCAGTTCTGGGCACCACAATTCAAAAAGGATGTGGAGAAACTGGAGTGGGTCCAAAGGAGGGCGACTAAAATGGTGAAGGGTCTGGAAACCTTGCCCTATGAAGAACGCCTTAGGGAGCTGGGGATGTTTAGCCTGGAGAAGAGAAGGTTAAGAGGTGATATGATCGCCCTGTTTAAATACTTGAAGGGATGTCACATTGAGGAGCGAGCAAGCTTGTTTTCTGCTGCTCCAGAGAACAGGACTCGGAACAATGGATGCAAACTGCAGGAAAAAAGATTCCACCTCAACATTAGGAGGAACTTCCTGACAGTAAGGGCTGTTCGACAGTGGAACACACTCTCTCGGAGTGTAGTGGAGTCTCCGTCATTGGAGGTCTTTAAGCAGAGGCTGGATGGCCATCTGTCGGGTATGCTTTGATTGGGAGTTCCTGCACGGCAGGGGGTTGAACTGGATGGCCCTTGTGGTCTCTTCCAACTCTAAATTTCTATGATTCTATGATTCTAAGCAGAACCTGAAACCAATTTTCTTTCCCTACCCCTCTCCTTATAGACTTCAGCACCATCTAAAAATTGGTGCTGGAGGATTTTACAGTCTTCCAGTATAGGTTTTGGGTAGGCATGTGGGATTATAGTTGTTGTGATGGAAGCATTACCACTGGTAGATGTAGATTTAAAGCAATGTTTTTGTTACCTACAGAATGGTCACCATTCACCCAGCTGTGGATCATTACAGGGGCAGTACAAAGTGAACTCACAGAAAATGGCTCCTGTGCATATTTATACTGTTTAAATGCTACCTCTGAGTTTCTCTAAAGCTATGTGTTATTTGTAATAAGCTTTGTACAAACTAAGAACAACGCAAAGACACAGAAGTCACAAAATATTCTGTTTATACCATTGAAATTTTGAAACATTAAGGACTGCAATGTGTAACTGAACAGGCTATTAGGGCTGCATTTCACCACTAACTGGGGATTATGGAACACTTTTCTACCAGCAGGGTATTCTGTAATTGTGTACTAGGCATTTCATCACATTTTCACTGAAGCATTTGATAATGATCACTGTTAGCAGCAGGATGCTGAAGTTGAAATGGAATGTTAGTTTAGTTTACTACGATGATTACTACGATCCTAATTATTGCAAACTGTATATACAGAGATACTGTACCTAAGGAAGCAGATAATTAATTTTAAAAGGGAGGAGGAGAATCCTAGAATAAGTATTAGAAGCATTATTTGGTACTGAGTAACCTCTTAGCAAGCTTTAACAACTAATTACGTTCACAGATTTACTCTCTCTAATCTCTGAATTGTTAATTCTTTAGCCCTGGAAACTGCACAGATGTTTGTTGAGAATCAGACAATGACTGGTTAAATACTAGCCAAGGCCATCACCAAGTTCAATTTACAGTCTTATTTATAATTTCCTATTGTGTGAAATATGTATGCAGGAGCATGTAATATTTGTGGCTGTAGAGACATTAATCTGCCCACATTTAAGATTCTAACAGTTTAAAGTGCTGCCTTGGTTCTACTGGGGAGGGGAGGGCTGCATGCACACACAGACAGTTTAAAGGGATGAATAATTTACCTACTTGCCTTTGTGGCTTCTGCTTTAATGGTGCAATTATTTATTTTGTGATATGACATGATTCACTTTTTACAGGATAAAGTATATCAGCTCTTTCACTAAAAAGAGTTTCTAATGTGACTGACAGGCATATAAATATGCTAACCTGCACTAAAATCCTAACTAATTTCTAAGACACAGCTAGTGAAAACTCAGCAATATCAGAAAACTATTTTTAAGAATAGCTGTTTAAAAAATGCTGAACTTGAGACTCTTGGGCTCAAGGTTTCATTCCAAGTCCGCCTCTCTCTCTCTCTGTCTTTGGGAACATAAATCACAAGGCTTGGTATCTTGTTTTTATTTCTAATCCCATAGATTTCAGGTGATTCAAAAAGAGTGGTGCAAAGAGTGGGCAGTGTGGCTATAGTCCATAAAACCAACCTGACCTTGATCAGGAAACCTGTCCGGAAAACAACCCACATCGAGTGTATCTACCTCAGCCTGAAAAGCAGGGATAGCTTGGGGATTCTGTTGGTATACCGACCACCCCGTTGCCTAACAGACTGAGCTGACTCTGCTGGTCTCCGAGTTGTTGTTGGAGTCACCCAGACTTTTGGTTCGGGGGACTTTAACATCCCTCTGGAGACCAGCTCATCGGGCCTATCTGGAATGGCTCGGGAGTTCATGGAATCCATGACAAACATGAACCTATCCCAACTGGTCAACGGGATAACCGTCATACATGGTCATACACCCGATGGGATTTTTAGTACGGAACAGGTATATCCATGGGCGGAGGTAACCAAAACCTCCGCATTGTCATGGACGGATCATTTCCTGATCAAGATGGAATTAAAAGCCGCTTTCCACCCCCCTCCTCGGGGGAGGTGGACCCATTAGAATGGTCTGCCCTCGAAGGCTTATGGAACCAATTGGTTTCGAGAAGGCCTTAGAGGGTTTAATGGTTGGTAACGGTGATTCCATCGAAACCTTGGTGAATACTTGGAACACCGATCTTCCCAAGGCTCTCAACGCTATCGCCCCCGAGTGTCCTTTCCAGCCCGCTTCTAACCATAAACCCTGGTTCACAGCGGAACTCAGGGAGATGAAGTGGACTGGACAATGACTACAACGCAAATGGCAGAGGACTCGGCTCTTGTTCGACAGAACTCACCATAGGCAGCATCTTCGCGCCTATCGGGAGGCTTTGCGTGCAGTGCAGAGATCCTTCTGTTCTGCACGCATTGCATCTGCAGAGTCCTGTCCACCAGAGCTCTTCAGGGTGGTGGGGGAATTGACGCAGGTTTCCCCTGCGCTGAACTCCCTACATGACCCAACGACAGCTTGCTTTAACACCTACTTTGCAGATAAAATCTTTTGGATAAGGACTGACTTAGATGCCAAGGTTTTATCAGAATCCAAATGTGAGGTGTCCAGCAACTCCGTTGCTGTCACATTACTGGATGAGGTTTCAATCTGTGAGTACCGATGACGTGGACAAGCTCCTTGGAAGTATGAAGAAGACGACTCGATCCCTGTCCACCTTGGCTGGTCGTCTAGGGGGGAGATGCATTGAAGGTATTCTTCTGGGATGCAGTCAATACATCCCTTAGGGAAGATCTTACCATCTTGTCTGAAGGAGGCAGCTATTAAGCCCTTCCTGAAGAAACCTTCCCTTGACCCCCTGGACAGGAACAACTATAGACCAGTGTCCTTGCTCCCATTTTTGAGCAAGGTGATCGAGAGAGCAGTCACCTCCCAACTCCAGGTGGTCTTGGATAAAACCGATTATCTCGATCAATTTCAAACCAGTTTCAGGACAGGATATGGAGTGGAGACTGCTATGATTGCTCTAGTCGACGACCTCCGCTTGAGCATTGACAGGACTTGTGCTCTGTTGGTGTTCTTGGATCTCTCAGTGGCCTTCGATACAATCCATCATTCCATCTTTTGGATCGGCTAAGGGAGTTGGAGATTGGAGGCCCTGCGCTCTGGTGGTTCCGGTCCTTTCTCTCGGGCAGATCCCAAAGGGTGAGGCTTGGGGACAGTTGCTCTTCCAAAATCGAGCTTAATTGTGGCATCCCCCAGGGTGTCATCCTGTCCCCTATGGTATTTAATATCTATATGAAGCCGTTGGGTGAGATCATTCGGAGGCATGGAGCTCAGTGTCTTCAGTATGATGATGACACTCAGATATACCTCTCCATGACCAGATCGTCAGCTCAGACTTCAGATGGCGTCTCCCCTCTCAAAGTGTGGACTAGACAAGGTAACTGTTACATGGATTTGTAATTGGTTGACTGGACGCACCCAAAGGGTGCTCAACAATGGTTCCTTTTCATCCTGGAGAGAAAGGACCAATGGGGTGCCACAGGGTTCTGTCCTGGGCCAGTGCTTTTCAACATCTTTATCAATGACTTGGACAACAGATTTGGGGGCATAATTATCAAATTTGCAGATGACACTAAATTAGGAGGAATAGCTAATACTCCAGAGGACAGGATCAAAATTCAAAATGACCTGAACAGACTAGAAAGCTGGGCCAAAGCAAACAAAATGAAATTCAACATGGAGAAATGTAAGCTACTGCACTTAGGGTGGAAAAATAAAATGCACAGATATAGGATAGGGGATACCTGGCTTAACGAGACTACGTGTGAAAGGGATCTAAGAGTGCAAGTAGATCACAAGTTGAACATGAGTCAACAGTACGATGTGGCAGCTAAAAAGGCCAATGCAATTTTAGGCTGCATCAATTAAAGTATAGTGTCTAGATTAAGGGAAGTAATAGTGCCACTCTATTCTGCTTTGGAATATTGTGTCCAGTTCTCGGCACCAAATTCAAAAAGGATATGGAGAAACTGGAGTGTGTTGAAAGGAGGGCGACTAACATGGTTGAGGGTCTGGAAACCATGCCTTATGAGGATAGACTTAGGGAGCTGGGTATGTTTAACCTGGAGAATAGAAGGTTAAGAGGTTATAGGACAGCCCTGTTTAAATATTTGAAGGGATGTCATATTGAGGAGGGAGCAAGATTGTTTTCTGCTGCTCCAGAGGCTAGAACGCGGAACAATGGATGCAAACTGCAAGAAAAGAGATGCCACCTCAACATTAGGAGCAAATTTCTGCCAGTAAGGGCTGCTCGACAGTGGAATATACTCCCTCGGCGTGTAGTGGAGTCTCCTTCCTTAAACAGGGGCTGGAATCGGGGATGTTTGATTGGGAGTTCCTGCATGGCAGGGGGTTGGACTGGATGGGCCTTGTGGTCTCTTCCAACTCTATGATTCTATGATTCTTCAAACCACATTTAGTGATGCTCTAGTAATAGTAATGGTAATATGGCAATACATTTGTAAACAAGAATAATTTATCTGTACACAAGAACAAACAAATTATATATATATTCACTATGTTCTCCCAATGGAGCATAGAAATTAACCTTTGACAACTTTGACTTAAGAAAAATGGCTGACAGATTATATATACAGAAGCATTAATTGTATGTCAGGCTATTAAGTTACCTCATTAGCTGTGTTGTGAGTTCCAACAATTCTGATGAAAGATGCTGCTTGTCTGTCAAAAGTTATTACTTGCCATGATCTGCAAAACAAATCAGAGGAATAATTAGCAATGATCATACTCAGTTACACCTTTTTTAAATTAAAAAATGTTTTTATAATGCCTTAAAAATGCCTGAGTTTTTTGTTACAATATCACACTGGTGACTTATGTTTAACATGTGCTCTACTAAGACTGCTAGATCTTTTTTCTACACACTGCTGCCAAGCCAAGTGTAATCCATTTTCTAGTTGTGTATCTCATTCTAGTTCTGTATTTTCCTGACTAAATGTAGATTTATATTTATCACCACTGAAGTTCATTTTCTTTGTTTGGGCCTAGTTCTCAAATGTGTTAAAATCACCTTGAATCCTGATTTTGTCTTCACTCCTCCCAGTCCAACATGATCCGTGTACATCTGTATAAAAAGGCCTGGGCCACTGGTTTGGATATAGATTTGGTTATCTTTTTATTTTATTTCCCTGTAGCTGATTCCTGTACCAATCAATGTAGCATAAATCAAATCCTTAATCCACAAATAAAACAAATCTAGGACCATTCACAAACCAGTGACAGCACTGGCAGACGAAGAGGTCAAGAATCTTTAGCATAGATCCATTACACCCCTGTATCCTTTGGAAATGGGATGTAGGGAAGTGGTATGTGTCCAACTGACATTGCAGAGCTTTGACCACATCCAAGGATGAGCAGCATGTCTAACCACATGGATTCAACTTCCATGCCTGGGAACAAGTGTGTCTAACACCACTTAGTGCACAGCATGATTTGCAAAGAAGGATGTGATGTCTCTAAAATAACAACAATAACAACAGCTTTATTTTTACCCCGCTTCTTTGTCACAAGGACAATCATAATTAACCTAGTATAAAAGCAATTTACCCCACTGTGGCACTACCTTTTCCTGTTGATGGGACTGTGTTCTTACGTGAGGCAAGAGGTTATGCTGTCAGTAACAGTGCTACTGGTAGAGTCTCCCTTGTCAAATAGGCTTTTGCTGAGAAGTGAGACGAAATGTGTGAAAGAGCTACATAGAAGCAGAAGCTCTGTGTGTGTGTGTGTGTGTGTGTGTGACATTCGCAGTGGAGCTCTCAGAGACAACGGTAATGGCACTACACTTGTTACTACTGCACACAAGAAGGAAACAGTAAACTCCTGAAGCCTTTAACTTTGAAAAATATATTGTGAGACAATCCAAAATGAAACAAGAGTTAGTGCCAAAAGGTGACACTCCAGATTTGGAAGAAACTCAACAAGCTACTGGGGAAAAAACAGAGAAGTACAAGCAGTGCTCTGGCAAATACTGCAGCTATACTCATGCTGAAAGGACATTCAGATATTGATGTTCCCACATGTGAAAGGCAAGTCCAAAGCTGCACAACACATATTAAAGGGAAACAGAATGGAGAAGCAAGACATTCTAGAAACTAGATATTCTTAAACAAGAAATGAAACATAAGATGTTTTATTCGGGAAATGGAAATCTAAGAAGAAATGGGGTGGCATTAATAATGAGGAGAGATGTAGCAAAAGCAGTCAAGTGATACAATGCAAAGTCTGACTGAATAATGCCAGTAAAACTTCACAGAAAACTTATCTATATAACCATTATCCAAGTTTATACTCCAACCACAGAGGCAGAAGATGAAGAAATTGAAAGATTCTACACTGGAGTCCAGGAAGAAATTGATCACACCCCAAAACAGGACATGTTGGCAATTATGGCACAGAGCATGAATCAAACACATACACACACACCTCACAGTAAAGCTAAAGAAGAACACTAAATCATGCCAAAATTTAACCTGATGAATATCATTATTATTAACCTTTATTTATACAGCGCTGTAAGTTTACACAGCGCTGTACATACAATCATTTAATATAAATATATCCTTTAGAAGGTAAAGATAATGTACAAAATAGATTTGAACTATTAAGCATAATAGGCTGGGAGTTAGAAGAACTCTGGATTGAAGTCAAGGATATTGTCAGGGAGGAATGCAAAAAGACATCTTAAACTAAAAAGAAAGAAAAACTTCACATGCTGACAGCTAAAAATCTTGAAGCAGTTAACAACATAGAATCAGCAAAAGTGAACTTGACAGAAATATGTTCAGAACCCTGAAGGCAACTGTTCAATGACTTGTGCACAAGGGAAAAAAACTACTATAACAATCATGCAGAGAAACAGAAGATGACAATTAAAAAGGTAGAACAAGAGACTTCTTCCACAAGATGCAAGAAATCAAAGATGCTCTAAACCAAAAGTAGAGATGCTAGGGGAAAACAATGTAAGATCAAGAAGAAATGAAAAGGTAATGGAAACAATAAAAGAGATGAAAGAGTGACAGATTCATTCAAGAGAGAACCATTTAAAGATGAAGTACAATTTTAGAAAGTGAAGTGAAAGATGCACTGAGTGCTTGAAAGAAATAAATCACCAGAAACAGAAGACACACTAATAGAGCTGCTTCATGCAACAGAAACACATTTGATTATCCTCATGTGTAACCTGTAGTAAGGACAAGAGGCCACTACCATGGCAGAAAAGGAATGGTTTCCAACTGGCATGGAGGTCAGGCAAGATTACATTTTATCACCCTATCATACATTGAATTTATACATATGCAAAGCTGGATTAGACTCTGGAAGGAGGAGGTGTAAAAATTAGAGGAAGGAACATCAACAGTTTGAGATATGCAGGTGACATCATGCTGTTAGCAGATAAATAGCAAAAACATGGAACAACTATTGAAGAAAAGGTCAAGGAAGAAAATGGAAAGGCCAGCCTACAGCTGAACATTAGGAAATCAAAAATAATGACAACAGGTGATCTACATCTACATCTACTGATCTACTGAGACAAAGATTTCCTATATCTTGGCACAGTCATTAATCAAGAGGGAAACTGCAGTCAAGATGTTACAAGAGGCTTTGGAAGGGCAACCGTGAAGAAAATAGGCAAAATCCTCGAGTGTAATGATATATAATTGAAATTAGGATTGTCTATACCATTGTATTTCCAGTTTCTCTGTACGGTTGTTAGAACTGGACAGTTAAGAAAGCTGATAGGAAGAGAATCAACTCACCTGAAATGTGGTGCTGGAAAAGATACCCTGGACTGCCAAAAAGACAAATAAATGGGTCCTAGAGGAAATCAAACCTGAACTGATGCTTGACAAGGTAGAAAGCAGTAGGAAGAGGAAGATCTCATTACAAGTAGATGACACTCAATGAAGGAAGTCATGACTCTAGGTTTGCAAGACCTGAGTAGGGATGCTGGTAACAGGGTAACTTGGAAGTCTCTTCAGTTGCACACCTACCAAATTTATGAATAATGATATTTCTACTGTCACTGCTACTGCCCTTCTCTTTGAGGCACCAGTTGCCTCTGAAGAGACAGGCAAAGAAGCAGGGGTGGGGGCTTCAAGCTTCCACCACTACTACTACCTGTCCCTTTGGGGTGGCCGCGGACTCCAAAGAAATGAACAGTATCAAGTGGAGGGGGCACTGACTACATGCTTTCTTCTGTCTCTTTGGGGCACCAGTGGTCTTAAACATACAAACAAAACAGTCTTATAGCACCATACAAATTAATGACTGTACTCTGGCTTGAGCTTTTGAATGCATGCCCACTGGTTAGGGAGATTTAGGAAGGAACTAGACATTAACTCAAGACTCATGTCTGCCGAAATAATGTGAACATAGGGATCACGGGTGAGGAGGAATAAGTGAAAGAAAGGGATGCTTGATTTTTCTCATATCTATAGAAGTCCCATGCAAATTCTGCTTCAACCAGCTATTTGCCTCCCATTGGGCTAACCAGAGAATGGATGTCTTAATATTAACTATGTTTATTATGCTTTGTTGTATTAAAAATTCTTAGAATGGTTTAAAACAGGGGTGTTTCCCCCTCCCTAACGAGAACGTTTCCCCAGAAACATTATAGAGGGCAATATTTTGTTGTCTATGTTGTTACTCTTCACACCTCCCTTGTCAACTCTGCCACAGTTTCATCACTGTATGGCACATGGCTTAATACATGGCACATGGCTTAATGGTGCAGAATGTGCACATGGGATGAAAAGCTATGGAGCGAAAGGCAGAGTGGAAAGGAGGAGGAAATGAAAGGACAAATGGTGAAAAGTGAATGGAGAGATGATAAAGTAAATGTGAACAGAAGGATTTGTGAGAGAGAAACAGGAGTGGAGAAGAAAGATACACATGCAAGAAAGGAGGAAAGAGATAGATTGAACTACAGTCTCCAGTGATAGAAGGCTTCTACAACATGCAGAACAAGTACTTCGTGGAAGATCCAAGGATGAAAATAGAGGAAACAGGCCAATACACAAGGGCAGTGATGACACAAATATTGGTGGAGAAAGAGGTGAGAGAATTGTAGGAGAGCAGATGGGCAGAAATGGGATTGAAAGTAAACCTGAGTAAAAAGAATATGGATTGAAAAAATCAGGTATTATTTTGTAGATACAAAATTTTAATATTTTGGGCCAAAAATAGAGAATTCTGCAGCTGCCAACTTAGAAATAGTCACTGTGCGAATGTTTTTAAAAAAGAAATGCATTATTCCCCCTCCCCCCACAAGACATAGAACTGTTTATTAAAGTGTGGGGTGGGGTCGGAGGAGAGTTTCAGAGTAGTTCTGGAAAAACTGCACATACCATGTAGGAAAACCATGTGGAATGACAGGAACAGAAATTTTTCAGCCTCCCCAGTTATCAAAAATACTCCTTGTGCCAAGTTGCCATATTAACTACTTAGAAAGGTTTTCACCTTGATTTCTTTTGTCCCCATGTCACGATCAGCTGGTCCAGAAGCAGCTCTAGCACCCTTCTCCTCTGTGATATCATAAACGTTTAAGCACTGGTCTCTGGTTTGGGCCCTGAAGTATCAAGGAATAGTCTGCTGCTGACTGGTAGCCCTATGTGGGGAGAACTCAAAACACATTTCTGCTGGCTGTAATAAGGAATGCTGCTACTGTGGATAGATACTGCGGATCTTCTCAAACCACTCCTGGAACGTGATAAATGCAATTTGTTTCACTGTTAAATTACAAAATGAATTATAGCTAAACAAACAAACATGATTTCCTATTGTAGTAAATTTGTCTCCCCCCCCCTCTTTTAGTAACACCGTGAAGTCCCAGCAAGGCCTGTGGGAGGCATGGTGTAAGATGATGTAAATGCACAGAAGGAAAAAAAGAAGATGTAAATGCACAGAAGGAAAAAAAGAAGAAACATTCTGTTAATGCACAAACACAAAAACGCAGAGGATGTAATTGGAAAATATAATCATTACTTCCAGCTGACACTTACGTCTTGAAGACAAGACCAGGGACCAGCAGCCTATGCTTAGGTTCATATGAGGGCCCTCATACTGAAAGCGTACTGTGTGCATGAAGCTTGGACAGCAGAAGTTCCTTAGTGCCACAGCTCCATTTCTTATAAGGAATTAGCCCTGTTAGAGCCCTAGGGTGTGTTATTTAATACTCTATAGCTCACCTCAGCCACCCCCTCCCAACTCTCTCGTTCTGCCTGAGTCCCCCAAGGAGAGCTGTAATTGATGATTAGCATTCCAAAGCCATGCTTGCATCCTGTGAGCCTGTCATATTTAATTACAATTTAACTATATTCGTCTTCAATAATAGCCTGAACATAATTTAGATAATTATCTCTTGCTCTCTCTTTCTCAGAATCTGTCTGTCTCAGAGCTCCTTGCAATGAATATTGCTTTCTCTGCTCAAACACATAAACAGACTCTTGGGCCAAGTTCTTTCATCTCTTCAACAGCAACAGCTGTCACTAAAAAACTCAGTGGCTTTGTGCATCCCACAGTCAATTCAAAGAGAAATCTTCATGCTGCTTTTTTACTTTGGAGGTAGATGGGAAAGGGAAAGAACATCATTACTGTGGACAAAAGTTGTTTCTGTTATAATCTACTTTTTCTGCATTTCACCTCTTAAAATGTCAACAGTTCCTGCCATTTGTTTGTATTGTTGGCTACATAAAATGTTTTAAAAATACAGAATATAATAGAATATTGACTTTCAAGCCTCTTCAGAATTGGGAAGCAAGGTTGGAGAATATGAAAGAGCCAACCACTGACCTGTAACAAGAATTGTAATTTTAAAAGTATGCTACTCAAATGGCCCTTCTCACTTTCTCTCTCAACACAAATGTATGTGCATTTCAGTAGCACAAACCATGCACCAAACCATCAGCCACAGACAGGCTGATACTTTATCACCCTCCCCCCAATATTGTTGTTGTTGTTTTTTAAATCTGCTTATGCAAAAGCCACTTATGCTGTAAAAAGCATCTAGAATAAAACTATGAAAGGTTTCCTTCATCTTCATTGTTCTTGAAGTGACAACAACTATGAGGAGGGAGTATAGTTAGTGTGGAGCAGATGTTTTCAATGTTTAATGTCCCAAGGCAAGGAGAAACCTCAGCTTAAAACTTCAGAGGGCTACTGCAAGCCAGAGCCAACATGAAGAAGAGCCCTCCCTCCAGTCCATCTGCCATGGTCCAGGCCTCTGAGGGAGAGAAGATCTGCTGGACTTTCTCCCTTCCCCACTGCCATTCCCTTCTCCTTTTGTGTTGTTTCTTTTTACATTATAAGCCTGAGGGCAGGGAAATGTCTAATTAACAAATTGTAAGCTGCTTTGATAGCCTTGGCTGAAAAGCAGGGTAATAATAATAATAATAATAATAATAAACAATATTGGTACATATGGATTAAGTGTGGCAGCTTCATATAGGTGTACGCACAATATGGAAGTTTCCCATGTTCAACCAAGCAATGCCTTATACACTACACTATACAATAAAATTCAGGTAGAGGGTTGTAAAAATATTATTTGTGCCTGCTGCTCCGTCCAGCAAGTCTTCCCCTCTACCTTTCCTTCTGACACTACACTGAGGTAAACAAGAACAGAAATACTTGGATTCTACTTTTTCATTTTCTTGTATATTCAGAGTCATAGCAGTTGTGTGCCCTACTTTTTCTCCCACCTCTGTCATGGAAGTGTTGCTGAAACAGAAGAGGTTGATTGTGATTGTGTGCATCCCTCTTTTTGTATTTAAGATTTTAAAGTGTCTTGCCTAATTTCCTCTTCTTGGTGCAATGGGGATTGTAGCTGGAATAGACTACTGTAAGCAGAAGTTCCCAACCTGTACTCCGAGAAGCCCTTAGGGCTCCACGTGTACTTCCCAGGTGCTCTACAGCTGCTCCAGGAAAATGAAAGAAATAAAAATTGAATTAAATTAAAGAATAAGAATATATTCTTATATATACTTCTAAACAACATTAACTTAGGGTAGACCTCTTAGGGACTCCAAAATAGAAATAAGGGAGCCACAAGTCATAAAGATTGAGAACCCCTGCCGTAGGGTATACAGGAAAGTGAGGATATGTGATACTTTCACAACTTTCACAAGTGTACTCCCTAAATTAAGTTTCTACTTCAACTTTCCTATCCATATTCCTAGATTGTGTACTAATTTATGGGATACCATAGCAGGTGTCCTGAAATACTGAGAGAACTGAATCTTCCTTTTACACATTATTTAGCACAGCATAGTAAGTATCAATGTGTTAAAGTGTGACTCAGCAAGAAGGTATCAGTTACAAGAGAGCAAACTGAAAGAGAAGCCCCTCCTTGCGCAAGTCAGCGGTGATGTCAGAGAGACAAAGTTGAAGAGATTTTTGTTTTTTGCTACCTTCCATAGTGCCTTTGTCTAGTACTATGGACAGATGTCATGCAACATGACTTCAATCTTCTCCTGCACTCTGCACACCTAACAAATCTGCTCTGGAGAGTCTGACAACCCTCCAGGGAAATCCTTCAGAAAAACAACAGGCCCAGGGATAGGGAACACATGTAAGATTGCAGGAGAATGCATTTGAGCAGCAAAGCATACTTGTAATCATATTATGGGGAGGAATATTGCCCCATGAAGCAAGCAGTGCTAGAGATGTTGCAGGAAAACATCCATCATCACAGTTATGAGGACAGCAGCAGAAAGACGTCTCTTTGCAAATAGCATCTGCAAAGATCTAAGGCCACAATAGGCAAATTGGTACTCAAAACTCTGTACTAAATCAGGGTTTTATTTATTTTATTGGGCTTTCTTAACTATGTTTGATAAACATATCAGGAATGCATCAGTTATAAGGCATGACTAGAACCAGGTGAGTTGGCATAGCTGGGGGAGAACAAGAAAAGTTGAAACAAGTAAAGTGCTGCACATTGCCATTGAAAGATGAAGTGTCCAATAAGATATTTAAGTGCTAGATCTAAACCTGCCTCACCAAAACGTGACAAGAGCCAGGCCATACAGTTACAAAAAAATGAGTTATTTCCCTTTTCCTTTAAGAGAAATAAAAACAGCAAAATTAATCCTCAAAACATTTATAAACTCTATACAGATCCACCAACTTGACTTCCCATACTAACTAAACATACAAAACAAAAGTTCAGAAATGTTATTCAAGGCATCCAAAGAGACACAGGCAGTGTTTTGGAAATATATGTAATAAGACCAAGCATCTCAAATTGTCCGAGATGTTATGTTTACATGATAATCTTACTCATCAATTATTAAGATATAGTGATATGTTCTGCCCCCCCCCCCCGTGAATCTGAAATTTCACAAATATTCAAGTCTTATTGTTCCCAATGGCGTCATTGAGGACTTTAATTGGAGCCCAGGCTGCCAGGGCTTATAATTGGCCCAGGAAGCCATCAGGACTTTCTTTCCCAGCACCACTCAGGGCCTGGTGTGCACACACTCTGCCCCCTCCACCGCAGCCTATGGGTGCACGAAATGTCAATTGGCTGCAGCAAAGGGGTGAGTGTGCACACACTGCGCCGCAAGAGCTGCTGGGAAAGAGAGTCCTGATGGCTGCTGGGGCTGATTACAAGCCCTGGTGGTGAAGGCTCCAATTAAGCCGGGGGGAAGATGCTGGTAAGAGAAGGGGGAGGGAGGGAGCCACAATCTTGGCCTCATGAATGACCGAAACCGTGAGTGCCAAGGCTGCAAATCCGGAGGGACCATTGCAATTCTTTCTTTAAAAAAAAAATTAAAGAGGAAGATTAACTCCCAAATGACTCACAAGTGTTAAACATACCATGAACTATTGTATTCCAATAAACATTTCTTCCATCGCTTGCAAAGAAGGCAGCACAGGAAAAGGTCTGTGCATATTCTCAGAAGAGTATGCAATTAGCTTCTCTTTGGCTAATTTATTTTTAATACATTTTTATCAGATTCATATATTGAAGTGGCTGTCCATCTTTAAGATACTCAACAGCCACAGGAAATTGATTTAGTTAAAATGAAAGTCATAAAAAGTAGCCAGATCATTATTTGGGTGTATCTGTTCACTTGAGTATAGTATTATATGCTGAGATGTTAAGTATTGTTATGAGTCCAGCTTCAGAAGTCCAAACATATTAAACCTTTGTGCAAAAATTTCAATTCTTTATTGACACACTTAAAATTTAAAGTATTGTAGTAGATGGAAACACAACCAGATTTCCTGACTACACTGTTGCTTATCCGACTAGCAAAGCAAAGAGCATTTTAATACATAAATAAATCAAACAGACCTTTATCCTGATCTATCAGTGTGTAAGAGAGAGAAGGAGAAGTGAGGAAGGGGCAAAGATGGGGTAATGGGACCTAATACGGTTACTATTTGGACTTCATTGCTCTTGGCTAGAATGTGGTACAGCTGATGCTTCTCCCCCCGCCATAAAAATGTTGGTAGGGATTCCAATTCTGACATCCAGACATCCAGCAAAATAACATGGGTTACATCTGGCATCAACAACATCATGATACAACAAGTCACATGCGAAGACTGTGGCCTCTGAGGTACCTGATAGCCTGTTTTTTTGCAGACTTAGGAAGGAAGCAAAAGCTATACCCTGTATTATGCCACCATACATGCTCAAGTGTCTGGCTGAGAGCAGGAAATGTTAATTTTAACATCCCCATTTTAACTGCTGTCTCTTCACATTAAGTATCTCTTAGTACTTTCATGCGAAGCTATATTTTTCCTTTTTGCAAAAAAGAAAAAAGAAAGAAAAGAAAGAAAAAGAAAGAAAAAGAAAAAAAAAAAGAACTTCAACCATCAATAAGATTTTCCCCTGTGAACCTGCCATAAAGTTTTACAGTGTGTGATTTATAGTGAATATACAGAACTGATAAAGCATATTTATTACAACAGAAAATCCAAATCAGCTAAACCTACACTGACCTCTTCTTACTTTTAAACAGCTATTTGTGCTAAAAGAAGATGCAGATACCATTTTAAAATGGACAATTTTGTTTAAATGAGGAGGAGAAAAATTGTGTTAAATATGTTGGGTAGACTTGTTTTCCTCTTCCAACAGAATGAGAAAGGACACATTAACTATATATTAAGAAGCCGAGCCCTCCCTCCAGTCCATCTGCCTTGGTCCAGTCCTCAAAGGGAGAGAGGAACTGCTGGACCTGATCCCCTTCCCCACCACCTTTCCCTTCTCCTTTTGTGTCGTGTCTTTTTAGATTGTAAGCCTGAGGGCAGAGAACTGTCTAATTAAAAGACTTTATGTTCAGCGCTGTGTAAATTTACAGCGCTATATAAATAAAGGATAATAATAATAATAATAATAATAATAATAATAATTTCCAGAATTCTCTCTATATCCTGTTAGGCCTTCTTTTTCAAGTTAAATTCTAGTAGGACTTCGAGCCTTCCAAAGTACTGGCGGCTTAAGAGAGAATAGAGACTTTGAATGCATGCCCTGAAAATTGCAAACCTTTCCATTCCATTGTTGGAAGCTTTCTATTAATGCTAAAATTAACTGGATTCCTCTTGTTATTGTCCTGTATCAGGTGTCTCGGCCCAGTTCTTCAATCTGTCAAGGCCATTTTGAATTCTGATCCTGTCCTCTGGTACATTTGCTCCCCTCTCCCATTTGGTGTCATCTACAAAACTGATAAGCATGCCTTCTATCCCATCATCTAAGGCATTTATAAAGATACTAAACAATACTGGGGCCAGGGCAAAACACTGAGGCACTCCACTTTACTGTACTCTCTGGGTTGGATCTGTCAATCAGTTACAGATCCACCTGACTGCAGCAACACTAGGGTTGGTGTTATCCAATGCAGTAACACCTGGTGCACTGCACACTCCCCCACATCCCTAGTGACACCATTGACTGTAGCACTGTCTATTCTACAGTTCACCACCTTGCCTGCAAGAATAACATGGGAGATCTTGGAATGAATCCTCTGCCTTAATAAAAATATTCAAGGCAAGTTACTTTTTAGAAATGCTGCATTTTGTTTCCATTCTGACATGCCTTTTATAGTCTGCAATAAATTGGTTTATTTGGTACATGTTCCTCTGTATCTTATATTCCTCTGTATCTTACTATTTTGTTGTTCCTATGGCTGCTAGTGTTGTTACTACCTATTTAGCTTTTAAGTACAGAGCAGATAGAAATATAAATAAACATTAGGCTGAACACCTTTTCATGTGGATATCCTTTTATTCTTTTTGTAAATTGGGATTCAGGATCTTGGCCCAGGTGTTGAAATATTTACATCCCCAAAATTAGCTCTAAAATAAATATAAGAGAAATACTACTATGATGTTATAATAATATTGGTGGTTCCGTTCCTTTCTCTCCGGCAGGACCCAAAGGGTGAGGCTCGGGGACAGCTGCTCCTCCAAAATTGAGCTAAGCTGTGGCGTCCCGCAAGGCGCCATTCTGTCCCCGATGCTATTTAATATTTACATGAAGCCGCTGGGTGAGATCATTCGGAGGCATGGAGCTCAGTGTCATCAGTACGCTGATGACAATCAGATATATTTCTCCATGACCAGATCATCTGCTCAGACCTCAGATGGCGTCTCCTCTCTCAATGATTGCCTGGCAGCGGTAATGGATTGGATGAGAGAAAACAGATTGAGACTGAATCCAGACAAAACGGAGGTACTGACAGTCACCGGCCCGAAACCAGGTCTGGGAATACAACTCCCGGTCCTAGATGGAATCACACTATCCTCGAAGGACCCTGTTCGCAGTCTGGGGGTACTCCTAGACTCGTCACTTCACATGACTAGTCAGGTGAATGCGACGGTCAGGAGTGCCTGTTATCAGCTTCGGCTGATACGCCAGCTGCGCCCTTTCCTGGAGATGAGGGATTTGGAAACTGTGGTACACGCTTTGGTCACCTCACGATTAGACTACTGCAACACGCTCTACATGGGGCTGCCCTTGTACCTAACCCGGAAACTTCAATTGGTTCAAAACATGGCAGCCAGATTAGTTACTGGGACATCTAGGAGAGAACATATAACTCCAGTGCTTAAATCTCTCCACTGGCTGCCAATTAGTTTCCGGGCACAGTACAAGGTGCTGGTTTTAACCTTTAAAGCCCTACATGGCTCGGGCCCATCTTATCTCAGGGACCGCCTCTCCCCGTACGATCCTCCCCGCACACTTCGATCCTCTGGGAGGAACCTACTACAGCCTATCAAGACCAGGCTGGCACAGACCTCCCAGAGGGCCTTTTCTGCGACCGCTCCCAAGCTCTGGAATGGTCTGCCGGATGAGATGCGTCTCATGACATCTTTAGATTGCTTCAAAAAAGCCCTAAAGACGCATCTCTTCCGGCAGGCTTTCCCCTGAAACTCCTTATCCCCGGCTTCGGTTCCAGACTTTGATTTCCTGCCTACTCCCATGTTTCTGATCCCCACTTATGACGTGGCCGCATAAGGAAGGGTTAGGATGTAGTTATATGTTTTTAAATAACTGTTTTAATCATTGCTGTTTAATCTATTTTTAAGGGGTGGGAGGTTTGGAAACGGGTCATGGGATTGTTTTAATCTATGTTTTTTTTACTTGTACCCCGCTCCGAGTGTATGTACAGAGGAGCGGGCTATAAATAAACTATTATTATTATTATTATTATTATTATTATTATAACATCTAGAAGGAACTAAACAAAGGAATGGAACAAAAGGGCAAAATAAAGTGGTTTCCTACCACTTTGAAGGTGGGGTATTTAGATGATGCATGCCTCAAAAATGGGTGGAAACCAGATTGAAGCCACATTCGAGGGCTAAAAACCAGAACAAACAGAACCCATGATAGTTCAGCTTAGTATGGAAGGCTGCAACGTTTTGATATAGGTGAAGCTGAGATATAGTGACCGACCCAAGATCACCCAGTGAGCTTATCTGTAAACCTATGTCTCTTTGGGTCCTAGACTAACTCTCTACTACAGTGGTTCTCAACCTTCCTAATGCTGCAATCCTTTAATACAGTTCCTCATGTTGTGGTGACCCCCAAGCATAGAGGAGCAGTGTCTCCGTTCCTAAGACCACTGGAAATAAGGGTTGTTAGACCTCCCCCCCCCCAAAGGTGTCATGACTCACAGGTTGAGAACCGCTGCTGTAATACTATCAACAGTTAGCTAACCATCAGGGTTTTAAAATGGCTACAAGCTACAAGTTAAAACCCTGACTAGAATTAATGACAGTAAAAAGGAAATACTGATGTAGGTCTTAACCATGATTAAAGACTTGAGAGAGGGCAGGGAACTAAGGAGGTAAAGTACTATGGAAATGTCCTGACTAGACTAACATATGAGAAAGCAATTTTGTGATCACAATCCCACATGTAAGGAACACCGTGATGCAACTTTGAAGAAGGCTATTTTTGAAGCTCAGTAAAAAGGATATATGAAAACTGGAAAAACTGTGGATAAAGAGAAAATTATTTTGAGGAGAAGTATGAGAAAAGATTAAAAACTTAAATAGAGACTACCATTTCTTATGGTGGTGGGAGGAAAAGGATGAGTTTCCGCAAATACAGTATTTCAGAACAGTGAAATTCAAAAGGGAAGAGGAAATGCTGGAGATGCAAAGGAAACAGTTAACTGCAGTAAAGCAAACTGGGGGGGGGGGGGACTACTAATGACAGCTATCTTTTAAATTATGGAATAGTTTGCCACGGGAAGTAGTAAAAGCCATATAGTTGGAGACATATGAAACTGGACTGACAATATAACTCTAAAAATATACTGTGGTGAATAATCTCACAGTAATCCCATAGGGAGAAAAACCTGAAAATCTAATAATTCTTCTACTTCTCTGATTTCTATGATTCATGTATTTAATTTGTACTGGTAAAAGCTTACCTAGAATGAATCAATAGTTTAATATAGTGCAAGTTTTACTGCATTTTGCCAGAAAGGTGGTATAACAAAGTCACAGAAGTTACATATGAGTAGTTAGCACAACATTGTGACTTTCAAGCATGTACCTAATGTACTAATTAGGACAAATACTACATAATATAATGGAATGTCTTGTGTAAAAAAAATTTAAACAGCTGTCATTTAATTCTTTCTTTTATTATTGAGGACAACTGCAAAGGCTTTGAAAATCTAATGGAGATATAATACCTAGCATGTTCCCTTTGGACAGTTCCCAATAATAAAGATGTTATAGAGAACAATTATGCAACCACTACCATCACAATATATATAGACAAATTAAACATGCATTCCAATAAAACTGGAATGTAGCCCTTCTGTATTTCTACCTCATGGAGCTGGTTACTAGATTTATGCATTCCCAACAGATGCTTATAAATTTGTTTCCAAAGAGTTATTATTAAAGAGGAAACAAGGGAAATTATATTCAAAGATTTCATCCTTGACGTTTCTGAGATGACAAACATCTCTGTAATGATATCTCTCCATTCTTTTCTTCTTGCAAAGATCTGGAATGGCTGCTTTTATTGCCCAGTTTGATTCTGGGAAAGAAGTACTTGCCCTAAAAAAGAAGCCATACCTTCAGATCTCTTCTTTCAGAGTTTGGCTTTACATATGAATCATTTATGTTAGGGACATGTTCATAATGAGGTAAAAATTAATAGAATATACACAGGTATATACATTTGCCAGGTTTTCATAGAATCATAGAATCACAGAGTTGGAAGAGACAACAAGGGCCATCCAGTCCAACCTCTTGCCATGCAGGAAATTGCAATCAAAGTATACCTGACGGACGGCCATCCAGCCTGTTTAAGACCACCAAGGAAGGTGACTCCACCACACCACACGAGGGAGTGTGTTCCATTGTCAAACAGCTCTTACTGTCAAGACATTTCTCCTAATGTTGAGGTGGAATCTCTTTTCCTGTAGCTTGCACCCATTGTTCCGTGTTCTAGTCTCTGGAGCAGCAGAAAACATGCTTGCTCCATCCTCAACATGTCACCCCTTTAAATATGGCTATCATATCACCCCTTCACCATCTCTTCCCCAGGCTAAACACCCAGCTCCCTAAGGCTTTCCTGATAAGGCATGGTTTCCAGGAAAAAAAGTAAGGGACAGCTGAAGTTCATAGCATGCAGTGTTGGCAATCATCAAGTAACTATTAACAAGTTTGTTTTCTACCTGAACACCAAATTAAAGTACATATTTCAGTTGACTTCATCATGTATTTCCTTATAAAATTAACATATGGCCCACATTCACAAATTACATGATAGATGCACATTTGTCTTCATCAAGTGCCTACATTCTTAAATGTGGGTGTGAGTTTTTTTGTTTTTGTTTTGTTTGGGATAGCTCATTCAGTCTATATAAAAGGAAAACCTTTCCAACCCTCTAATAAGGGATACGCCAGCCCTACAAGGGACAAGCTTTCCAGACCTCAAAAATAAGGTACATCACTATATTAATGAACACCTGCCAACCTTATAATAAACAGATATCTTTATGAATGTGTCCTCACATGATTTAGACATTAATTAAGAAAACTGAAGACCTATGAAAGAAAGCAATTCTCATTGGTGAGATGTTCCAAAAAGGGCACGTCTCTCTTCATTTTCTAAATTAGTAAATGCCTGTTCCCTAATGCCTTTTGGAACACATGGTTTAATGCTGGAGTGAGAGAGAATACAAAGAATTTTAGTGTGCTTACCTCTTGCGCCTGGAAAATGGATTATTTATCCTACTTGGATTTTTTTTTTCACATATATTCCTCTGGTTTTCTACCAAAGAGGAAGGCTAGCAAGTCAAAATGCATCTACCAACTGAGGATTTGATGAGAGTGCTCTACGTTGAGTTCCTCCCTTTCTTACTCATGTGTGTGAAAACAATAAATATATACTTGGCTATTTTTACATCAGTAAATTTCCAAATTAACAGCTTTAAGCTGTGTCAGTATGACAATGTACAACTATTTTATGCTTTTTGAAGACTTTTTAAAAGAGTTATATTGTAGTTTTTTCCATGAACTGTTCTTTTATTTGTATACTGCTAATACAGAATAGAATTTTTACCATGTCTTTGAAATATGTATTTTTTTACTCATGAAAACTCAGTTGCTAAACATTTATTTCATTTAAATGATAGTGAACTGCATGCACACACACACAATTTCATGTATAACAGATACGTTCTATGAAAAACTTTTTTTCTCAGCTGTTAAATTATCAAACAAATTTGACTAAGTCATAACATAGTATGTTTAAGTTTACAAGATGAGCTTAGAAAGGATACTTTTAAAAACTGGTGAGGTGAGGGGAGTTTTATTATAAGTTACTGTCATCATGGTTCTTACTAACATTTTTGCAGCAAAATTCTAATGTTTTGAAAAGCCACAGCAATCTATACCTAGTAAGCCACAATCCCTCTGTGAAATGACAGATCAATTGTACATCTTGCAGCCAATCTATCAATTTCACTCTATGAATATGACAAATGGTATATGCCAGTAGTTAGACTGCTTTCACTTCTGTTTTCATATAGGTTTGATTCCTAGGCTCTATTTTAAAACACTATTTGATATTAGAGACACAAGACAGAATTCCACCAGTCACCACAAGAAGTATGTCATTGTCATTTTTTATTGAAAATGAGTATTGTCTGGATTAAATGAGAAGAAATTACTATTATTGTGATTTCTTTCTAAAGTGTCTCACTCACATACGTTTTTTTCTTTTTTGAATAATATTTTTATTAGAATAAACAAATACACAAACAGATGCATACAGTACATGCACACAAATATAAATATTCCAATGACTAGTGAAATCAGACTCTTTCCAAATATGAAACAACAGACCTTAACAGATGTGAGATAGCTAAGCAAGATCAAGGTGCACCGGCTGATTCCTCACCAATGAGGGAAATAAAGGAAAGTAGTAAAATCTTTATCACTGCAAGTTGTTTTATACCAGGATAGAGAAAGCACAAGGAAGAAAAGAAGCATAAACAAAGTGACATAGCATGGGGTCAAAGAAGTAGCACGGAATGGTGGACAAAATTATGCAATGGTTTAAAGTTTAGCATTTAAAACAGCATGTGGATTTATTGAGGTGGGGTAATTGCACAGTATTCCAAACTGCAGGGTGTAGACATGTTCCATTCATTTTTCAAATATTCTTATTCAGAACTGTTTATCTCTGATAGTGGAAAAACTACACGTATACTTTGAATAAGTCTTAAATTATGGATCTAGAAACTCTAATAATTTTAAATAATGTATTCAGGTCCCATTTTCTATGGGTCTAATTTAGTTCAAACATTTATAAACATTACTCATTTTCATAAAACCAAAGGTCCCACTTAGCTAACCACCTCATAAAAAATCCAACCATTATGTCTATAGAGAAGAACAATTTTTCATGAAACACTAACTTCAGTTATGCACCCACTTTCAGGAAGCCATGAAAAATACAAAATAAATTGCAATGAAATACTGAAATAAAACCTTACTTGAACATTGTGCTTTAGTAGTATTTAAAAGGAAAAAAAAAAACCTATAGCTTTCACACATACATTCTAATCCGCAGTAATATACTACATGTCCTTATACTGTACCTTGAAAAACTCTATATAATATACCATTTCTTTTATAGCTTTACAGGCGTGAATGTTGAACATCCAGTGTTCTAATGGCCCAGAATATCTTTATTGATTTATACTTAGGCAGCAATTCATGCATCTAAGTTATACAGGTTAATAATTCACCGCTCGACTAGAAAGTTGTAGCCACTTAGACTTTCATGCAAACTTTACTATGACAGTTCTCTTTAAAATGGCTATAAACGTTGAGGAAAGGTGGTAAATCCTGACGTACTAAATACAGATATTACACTACTTAGAAAAACATTTTAACATTTGGGACTTCACTATATGTATTCAGCTTCACAAGACCAATAATTTACATTGCTTAACATTTATAAATATCAAAAGAACAAACAGTGCATAAAAGGTTGTAGACTATGTTTTTCAAAGAGATCAGCTAATGCTGCAAATGTAAAAGCATCAATTACCTCCTTCGATGGGTGTTTCAACTCCACTTTGGGGGATCTTTTAATTTTCTGCAGGTGACATTTAGTATTAAGAGCTACAACAGAGCCAACTGGAAAAAGGCAATTTGGTTGGTTCTGAAGCAAAGCTCTTTGCTTAAAAAAATCAGCTTTTCACAAGTGTAGCTGCATTTAATTGGGCACTGCAACTTAGTCAAGGTCTTTGCTTATATGATCATGATTTATTGAAGTAACCCTCTCTACTATGTCCACAATTGAAAATCAGAATTACTGGAGGGGGAGAAATGAACATAAGAACGCATGTATTATCAATATTTTAAAAAACAACAACAACTCAAATAACAACTGTTTTCACCAAAAGGATGTGAATGCTGCAGTCTAAAAGAGATACCACTGATTCAGACATGGGTTGAAGTCCAACTATATCTGTTCATGGATGCAACAGTATCTGCCACTGGAGTTTCCTGGAGGACGTATGTTTGTGCTACAAAAGATTCAACCCATGATAATTTCTGATACAAATGGGATCCTGCTAATTTGACAACAGACACTTGTTACATTTTACAGTGTGCATAATAACTTTCCTTATAGTGACTATCACAACTTAGAATGTTAAATGAAATTTACAGGAAAAACTAGAATTAATTTTCATTGAAGCATGCATGGCCCTACAGATCCCCCCCCCCCAATTCTATCAGTGATCATTGTAGAAACTGAAGCAAGCTTCATCAAGCTATCACATATCAAAAACTGCAGAAATTGCATAATAGGGGAAAAACAGTTAAGTAGCTAGCTATCTTGGTTACGGCCTGTGAAAATGCAGGAAAAAATGAATTTTGGGAGGGGTTTGGTAAATATCAGTGGAGTTCCCCAGCAACGTCCAGCAATGTGTTGCTAAGGTATAATATCTTAATCACTGGGTGGTGGCAGCTAGGGTTTTTTTTTTTAAGATAAAAGGTGATCTCAAGGGGTCCCATCCAGTTCAGCAGGAGTGGACAGGGACACGTAGATCTGGTCTGAAGTTGTAGTCCAACGTTCAAACTACACCATGCTGGTTCTCATAATCCCTTTATTAGTGAGCAAATAATTACAAAATACCGGTAGTTAGCAAACTTGTAGAGGTTTGCTGGGTGTTACTATTAAACAAAAGTAGAAATGGGGCTTGTTTTTCAGAAGTATAACACATGCAGTTTCACAATGAAAATAAAATTTCACAGCATGCTAAAAGGGGGACCACCTTACAAATGTGTACTGTTCCCCTATGGATGCTTGGGCTCTATCTCTAAAAGTGTAAATCTGGTCATATAGTTATGCCTCAACTATAGAGTGACCATGAAGCTATGGACCAGTGGGTGCATTTTTATATATCAGGCTAATCAGTGGTTAAATATGCCTATTGCTTAGAAGTAACATATTATGACAACAAAGGTTGAATTGTGTTACTTTCTAGCCTATAATACCCACGGCTGTCATTCAATACTTTTCAGTATAATATGGAAGGAAATTACCTCGCTCAACCCAATAATTACTTCTGTCTATGCATTTGTGAAATTATACTCACTGATATTTAACTGATTCAAGCTAAGAAGGAACACCATTGCTATAGAAGCTCTTTCCTCGGTTCTTAATGCTTTACAAAAAGTAGTAGGAAGTCTGAAGTACTATCACCATTGTCTTTTTAAAACTTTAGCCTTCCTGAGATTTCTGACAATGAGGTAAAACATCAGCCAATTTCAGCCACATTTATTAATTAATTTGGAATATTAATATTAACTAATTAACTTACAAACACATACACCATTTAATTTCTATTAAAACTGGTTTTTCAGGCTATGTGGCCATGTTATAGAAGAGTTTATTCCTGATACCAACCACAGATGCTGGCGAAATGTCAGGAATAAACTCTTCTAGAAAGGTGAAGCACTAAGGGAGAGAGATTAGTTGTCAGAATCTATAAAACTGCTGAAAATCTTACTGCACACCGTAATTTCACTACTCAACCTGACTATTTCTGATTTCAGGGTGGGGTCTATGAATTAACAGAGTGGAAATTTAACATCAGTACATCTTAAAATACCAGTTTCCCTGTTGATAAACATGAAAACAGTGATCTGACTTTCCATCATCATGTTTAGTTAATGTAGTTGCTAGCATTGTGTATACTCCTCTGCCAGACTTACCATTTCAAAAGGATATACAAATATAC
The DNA here is from genome assembly GCA_034509955.1 of Urosaurus nigricauda. Taxonomy (NCBI): domain Eukaryota; kingdom Metazoa; phylum Chordata; class Lepidosauria; order Squamata; family Phrynosomatidae; genus Urosaurus; species Urosaurus nigricauda. Next base: position 330,116,740 of record JAOEGL010000001.1, read on the forward strand.
TCAATGAATATCAAAAGCCTATGAAACATAGAATATGCTTATGGGCCGCTCACATATGATGATATAAAGATTTTGTATCAGTAATTTAACAATGTAAGAAAACAATTATACCGTACTACTGATGAGGCCTATGGGAAAACTGAGGAGAATTTTAGTTCAGAGTCTAATTGCATAAATTTAACAAGTGAACTCCAACCACTTAAAAAAAAATTGCAGGAAGGAAAATCAAACCTAACAGCCCAAAACAAGAGGAGTTGCATTAGAGAAGGTCTGGAGATTTTAATTGACTGATGAAATTTTAAACATTTTTTTCTTACAGTAACAGACATTAGACTGCTATCCTAGGCTCATACCAAAATTGCTTTATTTGGTCTCAAAACAGCTTCCCATATGGCACAAAGGATTGCTTTTTTAGTTTCAGAAACACAAGTCAAATGTACTTTTGAGCATGCCAAATTAACTGTATAATACTTTTTGGAAGTGCAACAATACTTAGCAATGAAAAAGTTAATGCCTCAGGATATGCAGTAGTAATAGGTTTGAGTAGTCTGAATCACCCACAGTGTCATCCCTGCTATTCTACCCCTCCTCATGATGTAAACTGATACTCTTTGGATGTTTCCACACCTCTTCAGTTCCCAGAACTCTTTCATCAATTCCTTAGAGATGTAACTAAATTATAATACATTCTAAATAACTTTCCTATCTTAGAATGAAGTTCCTATAATAAAAACTTTTAGTTTGTTCTCTAAGCCATTTGCTGTCTTCCCTTAGTCAGGATCTCTAAGTGCATGCATTAATTCTAATAATACTTTGGATATCAACCATAGATGGTGATCATGCCAATTGCCCATACTTTCTGATGATTTACATTTCTGAGAGCAAGTTGCCTTCATTCACAACAAGTGAAAAAAAAAGATAAATGATTAATTCCAATGAATTCCAAACATCTATGAGATAAAGAAAACTTATATATGTTCAAATAATAAAAGATTAAATCCCTATATTAAAGTAGATTTTCGATGAGCTCTGGCAGCTCAAGATGAAAAAACAAGGTAAGAGAGAGAAGAGGGAAGAACGTGTTTATTGCAAGGCAAATAACATGGTTTTTACGAACTAATTAAAGTAATAACCTTTTCCTTTCTTCATAGCTAAGCTTTGCAGCTATGCAGAAGAGTGAAAACATATGGTAAGAAAACTTCCTTAAGTCTCTTCAGTTCTCAGTGAGACCTACAGCTATGTATGCAGAAAGAGCCCTAAATGTAACTGCTTAGAGGATATTAAAGACAATAACTTGAGAGTTCACATTTTTATCATGGACTGATTGTCAAGATGCATACCCTATATGAAAAGCACAAAAATATTAGGAAACTAAGCTATTTTAGGAATCCAGATTGTTGCATTTCCTCGTCTCCTTTTTTGGGTTTGGAATAAGTACTGAGTGTACATACTCTCAGTACTGTCAAGTGTATTACTTACTGATCTGAAACAACTAATTTCATCTTCAACTATTGTTAAAGGCACTTTTTCTCTCTACTGTGGGAACAAGGCAAATGGATACCTCTATAATTCTCAACAACAGTGTGAACTTAATAAAAATTATCTGTATAATTTCAAAAATTGTTCAAGACCCACAGATTTCAAATTGGGAATGTATGAGGCCAAACTTTCAGGACATACAGTAATATTTGCAATCCTTACTCTTCTCTATGCAACTGATAGAATATAGAATATAAAATCACCAATATTAAATTAAAAGAATGCAGTTCTTAGTAGAATACATTTCCTAAGACAAAAAAAAAAAAATCAACTATGAGAGATCATCATTTCAATTAACTTTAATTTTGCTGACTGCCTGTTTTTTTAGCTCACCAAATAAAAACACTACTGAATGCTTGTTTAAGTCCATAATTCAATTCAAGATTCTTCATCCACAAAACCTTTAAAAAGGCATATATTGCTCAAGCCTAACAAACCCAAGCAAACTTATCAGAGATATTTGCCCTTTAGGTAGAACAGAAGTTGAATCAATTTCATTACTGTCATACTGTGTAGAGAAAAATAAAATTTAGCCAGAAATAAAATTTTCTTTAGCCTATATGCAGCACTTAAAATGACAATTATACGATCACTGTGCATTAATTAGCTTTCATTTATGGAAGATAGCAAGGTTTTGCTGTGAAGATAATAAGCACACCATCATTTCCATCATCAGACTGTTGGGACTGACTAAAAGTTTAGAAATAGCCTCTCACTTCAGGCTTCACTTACTAAATTATTAATTTACACAAAATACTACATTAAAATACTATTAAAGCAACCAAAGACAGCATATGCAGACTTGAAAAGAAGTTTTCACACTAGGATACATTATCAAATGCAGTTTCTGACATGTAAACTGAATTTCATTTTCTTTTCTTTTGTTTCTCATTATTTTCTTTGCCACTCTGGCTGATCAAAGTGGTTGCTGAACTTTATAGTTGCTGCCTTCAATTTGTTTTATTCTTCCTGCTGTGAATTAGCTAGCTGGTACTGTACAATCCTTCTTCATACTATAAACTAATACTAAAAACAAGGAATTAGTTCTTCAGTGCAGGATTAGGCACACACAGAAGTGATGGGAGAGAGATTACATTCAAGCAAGTACTAAACATCACGAAAACAGTAAAAAATAACAGCGACAAAAGTAAATTGTTTGTGTTTAAATATTCATTTTCAAGTTGGATTCACCAGGGCAGCATCCATACTGCAGAAATAATCTAGTTTGACACCGGTCTAACTGCCATGGCCCAATGCTATGGAATTCTGGGAACAGTAGTTTGTTGTGGCACCAGAGCTCTTCGACAGAGGCTAAATGTCTCATAAAACTACATTTCCCAGAATTCCATAGCACTGAGCCATGGTGTTAACGTGGTATCAAACAGGATTATTTTTCCAGTGCAGATGCAGCCCAGGACACCCTATTTACCAAGGATTGTATCCCTAAAATCGGTTTATGTACAGTAACATAAAGCAAAATTCATTCTAATGTATTAAAATGGATCCTATATTTTTTCTAAGGCACCATGTTTGATTCATATGCTATTTACATGTCAAAAGTCTACAATCAGTAGATTGTGATCCATTTGTAATGTATGAAAATATAGGCTCCATTTGGAAACGTGTCTACACTTTTCAACATGCAGCGCTTTAATATGCAACCCAGGTTTTTTTCTTTTTCTTTCTAAACTCTTGTTCCTCTATTTTCTGTTGTCTTAGCTAACAAACCTGGTAAATAGTATCTAGTTGTCTGGTCAAATTTACAAATCTCACTAAACTGAATGAAGTTTCCTTCTTAATATACATAAATATATACACAGGCATGATCAATAGATCACTATTGCTCTGTTATTATCATCCTCCTCCTTGATATATTTGCTGATTATTAATAGCACTGTAATGATTATGATGACTATTATTTGGAGGGCAAGGAGGATTCCATCACATGACTATTAAAAATGATATGGACAGTGAAGGTCACTGGTTAAACAGGAGCAGACCATTAAAAACAGAATTTAGAAAAGTCATTGTTTTGATTGTTTGGCGGGACAGCTCCCACATGTTCTCAAAAACAGTACTTGTTAAATTGTTAGACAGCTGGGAAAAGATTTTGATGTATTATTAGAAAAAATAAAATTTCAACTACATAAAATATTTTATCAGTTGTTAAGTTTTGTATTTGTAAGAAACATTCTAGTTTCCCTGAGCAACTGTAGTTAATATTTAATGTATCATGGAATAACCAGGGCCCACTTCTTCTGATCTCACCAGTAGCCATCAGGATTTGGCCCCAAAATTTCAAGTTCTGGGATGCTCCTATCCTGGCAATCTTTCCACCAGTGTTGTATCTCTCTGTCATTTATTTACAAGGATTCAATCCCTCACATTTAAAGTCTGAGTACATTCAACATACTTGCAAGAAACTTTAGTTCTGTCAGCTACCATGGTCCATTGCTGCTGATTTGTAGAAACTTCAATGTAATAGCTGTAGCTCCTGTCATCACAATCCCAGAGAAGTAACCTGCATGAGTAACGAAAGAATCCAGTGTCACTTCATATTTCTATTTCAGTTTTTATGAACCTACTTTTTGGTCAAAGAGGACATCAAAACAACTTGTAACATAACAGAACAATATCACAAGAACTCTCTGCATATATTTTTCTTTAAAATCATCCTCATCATCAGTTACATTCTATTTTCCCATAATAACAGGGCTCACAGCATGTTACAAATTATTATGAACAGTACAAACGAAAAACTATCCCCAAACGCCACACATGGGTCTTTGCTATCTGCTGGGGTTTAGTTCCAGGACCCTCCTGGATACAAAAATGGATGCTCACATCCCATTATATACAATGGCATAGCAGCATGGTGTAGTGGTTTGAGCACTGGACTATGACTCCGAAGAGCAGGGTTCGAATCCCCACTTGGCAATGAAAACCCACTGGGTGACCTTGGACAAGTCACACTCTCTTAGTCTCAGTGGCAGTGGCAAACTATCTCTGAAGAAACTTGCTCTGTGATAGGTTTACCTCAGGGTCACTATAGGTTGGAACTGACTTGAAGGCACACAACATAAACATACACACACATAGTAAAATTCCTTTGTATATAAAATGGCAAAAATCAAGGTTTAATATTGATTAATATATCTTTAATATTCAAGCTGTGGGTGGCCAAATTTTTATCCCTGGATAACGAGGCCCGTCTATGGGCTGAAACAGGACTAATAGCCAGTGGAGTTGATGCAAAAAGATATGGTTGCCTGTATCTATCCTCAGTTAAGAATCAGCTGAAGTTTTAACAAACTCTTCAAAAGCAGCCCCACATAGAGCACATTATAATAATCCAAACAGGATGTAACCAAGACATGTATTACCATGGACAGATCAGACTTTTTCCAGGCCTGGTTGCAGTTGGCACACTAGATTTAACTGTGTAGACCCAAACTGTACAGCCCAACCCCATATTCTTAGACCTACCTTTCAACTGACCAGAGGCACCTATATCTTGTCTGGTTTAAGCTTTAATTAATTCACCCTCATCCAGTCCATTACATTACAGATGCCAGGCAATGTCCTAGCTACAGGAACAACATCCTCGGAATTAAGTGGAAGGGACTAACAGAGCTGGGCTTCATCAGTACACTGGTAACATCTGACACCCAAAATGCAGAACAACCTCTCCATCAGTTTCATATATACATTAAATAGCATGAGGCACAAGACAGATCCCTGAGGAATTCCACAAGCTAATGGCCAAGAAGTAGGAATCACCCAGTACCACCTTCTGAGATCACCCTTTCAGAAAAGAACGAAGCCAATGTAGAACACTGCTTCCAGGCTGCATCCTATAGATATAATTCAGAAGGATTCCATGGTCACTGGTATCAAATGACACAGGAGGTCCATCAGAGCCAACAAGAACACACTCTATTCGCAGAGTAAGTCATCTGTCAAGGTGTCCAAAGCTGTCTCCAGTCTATAATCAGGCCTGCAGCCAGATTGAAATCCCTGGAGCTAAAAGCTCACCACATGCTCAAGATGGCGAATGGCGAATCTATTGCATGTGTGCCGGGGTGGCCTGTGACACCATTTTGCCAGGCACAGGTGGAAGGAGGAGGAACAGGGATGTAAGTGCACATTCCTCCTCCTCCCTGCCTTTTTCCAACCTCCAACTGTCTCTCTCAGACAGCTGGAAGCCAGAAAATGGCACCGAGGAGGAGGATCCAGAGGTACATACCTCTGGCTCCGTCTCCCAACCCTCTCCCGGCCATCAGCTGCCTCTCCAAGAGAGCTGAAGGCCAGGAAAAGGGCGGGGGGGGCAGAGAAGTGACCCTTTGCTGGCCTCTGAGTGCCCCTTTGGGACACTGAGAGGCTGGCAAATGGAGGAGGGAGGGAAGTGGGGTGCAGGTCCCCACCTCCTCCCCTCAAAGGCCCATTTGCTGCCCTCTGAGTGCCTCTCAGAGTCAATACCCCTTGGTTCAGTGGTTCAGTATTCCTTTTAGGTTCACCCGGGATGAACAGGCCTGTGAAGATGGCTTCTGAGTAGCTTGGGGGCATGGCATTTAGACACCGCTTGCGTCCAAGTTGTCTGGAAGCTGCTCTGGATGACCAGACATTGGTGGCTTCCAGCCACTGGGAATATGATGTTTACATGCTGCATGCCTCTGGAGCAGCTGGAAGCTGCTCTGGGGTTGTGGTGGGGATGTGTAGGGTGGCTTTTAACTGGCCCAAATAGGAGTGGATCTTTTCCATTCCTATTTGGGCCAGCCTCAGGGTGGATTGGGGCCACAGTGTATGTTTGCTGTGGCTCTGGAGCGATTAGCTATGGGAGGCCCCAAATTCGCCCTTCTGTGGTAGTCTGTTCTGGCCATAAGTCTCCTTTAGCTGGAACTAATGATGGGATTAGGAGGGCAAAGGAGGGCAACTAAGATGGTGAAGGGTCTGGAAACCATGCCCTATGAGGAACGCCTTAGGGAACTGGGGATGTTTAGCCTGGAGAAGAGAAGGTTAAGAGGTGATATGATAGCCCTGTTTAAATATTTGAAGGGATGTCATATTGAGGAGGGAGCAAGCTTGTTTTCTGCTGCTCCATAGACTAGGACATGGAACAATGGATACAAATTGGAGGAAAAGAGATTCCACCTGAACATTAGGAGGAACTTCCTGACAGTAAGGGCTGTTCGACAGTGGAACACACTCCCCCGGAGTGTAGTCTCCTTCCTTAGAGGTCTTTAAGCAGAGGCTGGATGGCCATCTGTCAGGGATGCTTTGATTTGGAGTTCCTGCATGGCAGGGGGTTGGACTGGATGGCCCTTGTGGTCTCTTCCAACTCTATGATTCTATGATTTGGAGAGCAGATTTAAAGTTACATGGAGAAGCAGAATTCTGTGTATATCCTTTCAATATTTCAGAGAAGTTCCTGATAATTTATAATTGATCTATAATATCTTGCCAATTAGAATAAATCTCCCATATTTATCCAATTTATCTTAATTTATGTAACAATCAATCCATGCAGAAAACTGCTTCAGTTTGCAAGTATGAATATGATTGTATTGAAAGACTTATGGTGAGTTTGTGATTCACAGGTCAACGGAGAATAAAGAAATACCACTCTTTCTTCAGAAGGAAAAGATCCCTTTAAAATACACACACACACACAGTTCAGATGACAGGGCTGATGGAAACAGAAATTTGCTACTAGATGTATTACCAAAATGCAGGAAAAGGTAATGATAAATCAAAGGTTTTCACATTTGTTCATAAAAACATGAATTAGGCAACTTTGACATGGAATTGCATCTCCAACACAGGCTCCTTCATGAGTGCTCATCTTAAAAGCATGTTAGTGTATCACTATTAATATCTGACTTCACCCACTCACAGCCTTACTATAGATTTCTTTGGAATCAATAAATTGCTTTTAAAATGTTTAGCAGACATTATTTTGGTTTTATCTTATACAAATGCTTTGGCTGACTTTATCCCATTGATAGCAAGAATTGCATTTACAGAAACAAATTAGCCTCTTTGCTTCTATTTTGATACAAACCTCAATAGCAAATATGATTTCAAAAGCTCTGATTGCACTATTGGATCAACTGAAAAGGAGCCAAAAGACTGTATTCACTAGATTTTAACCGTGTTCTCATAAATCTAGAAAGTAAGTTTTTTAACTGCAGTATTTTAGTTGGACAACCTGCATTATACATGATATAGCCATTGGGGACAAAAGTCCTGCGCCCCCTCCTCCTTCCTCCCCCTCCTTCTTTCCTCTCTCCTTCCTTCTCTTCTCCCCCCTCCCTACTTCCTTAATTCCATCCTCCATTCCTGCCCCGGCTTGGCTGTGGGGACCAAGGGGCCGAGTCTCAAGTTTCGGAGCCCTGTCCCCAGGCCTAGCACCCAGGATGGATCCTCTGGGCTCGAAGACTCAAGCCCTGGGCCCTGACCCCAGCTCCCTCAGAATCTGTTAGCTAGAGGGAGCCAGGGTTGGGGCTGGGGCTTGAGTCTTGGAGCCCAGAGGCTCCATCCCAGGTGCTACGCCTGGGGATGAGGCTATGAGACTCAAGCCTTGACTCTAGCCCTGGCTGACTGGAAGCCAGATTCCACCCCCACAGCCAAGCTGGGGCAGAAGATTTGAAGGAAGAAATAAGTCAGTCAGGAAGGATGGAGGTAAGAAAGGAGGGAGGGAGGGAGGGAAGGGAGGAGATGGAGGAAAGAAGGAAGCAAGGGACTTTCCCCCAACTGTCCCTAATGACAGCGCGGCCATGCGGCTGCAATGGGACTTGAGCATCTGAGGATTTTAGTATCCATGGGGGTGGTGGTGGTGGTGGTGTCTGGAACAGATCTCCCACTGATAACAAGGGCCCACCTGTACATGAAATATGACAACACATATTACACTGGGATTGTATTTAACATATAAATACACCTGATCGATTAAACCAAAGCGGTGTCAAATCTTTTCACCCCACACTGGCCAAGCAGATGCCTCAATTTCGAAGCTAATAAACATAACATGAAACCAAAAGTCATTTCCCATTATTGTTCCCTAGGAGTATTATTCAGAACAGATGATGGAAAACTTTCTTTTGGGGATTACACCTCCCAGGTGGTTCCAGGTGGTATGTCTACTTGCCATAAAAAGTTAATGGTAAAGGTTTTCCCTTGGCAAGATTGTCTAAGTCATGATTGAATGTAGGGAGCAGTGCCCTACTCTGTTACTAATCCGAAAAGCCAGCATTGTCAAGATGACTCTGTGCTCATGTGGCCATTAAGACTGTTCCCTTCCCATCAAAGTGATATCTATTTATCTACGGTGTGGTTCAGACGGCCATTTTGGGCTGTCCCTGCAGTGTGAATAGGGCTGAGGAGCGCGCAGCATTTGCATGCTCCCTAGCCCTAACACATATGGACGGCGCCATTTTAAAATGGCGCCATCAATACACGTACACTGTCATGACGTCTCAGTGCACACTGCATCCAGATGGACCAGCACGCACCTGACATCATGGCACTGCTGGAGGGCGCCTAGGCTGCCCTTTCTGCAGTGCTGAAAGGAGCTCTAAAACAGAGCTCCTTTTCAGGAAGCGCTTTGTTCCTGCGACAACCAGATTGCCATGGGAACAAAGCAAGGGAGAAAGGGGCCAGGAGGCCCCTTTCTCCCTTGCCTCCGCCAGTCAGGCAGTCCTTGGGCATGAAGCCCCAAGGACAGCTCTTTCCAGGCTGTGGAGAAGGGGCGTTTTTGCCCCTTTTCAGCGGCCTGGATAAGCAGCAGATTGAGGCCTCAGGGGCAGCCGGTGAGACTACCCTGGCCCCAATCCGCCACTCAAAGGGGCGTCTACAGACTGTCCTTTTTGGGCGGTCTGTAAAGCCCCTACTTGTACTTTTACATGCTTTCAACTGGTAGTTTGGCGGAAGCTACGGTAGAACTAGTGACGGGAGCCGAATCTGTCATGCAATGCCTGGGCCTTGAACTGCCGATCTTGCTTGGAAATCCAGGTGTTGTACTCTAAAAACATTTCTCCCTCAACTCTGACTGACATAGTCCCATGACCTTGTTACATGGCCATCCGCAGTTCTTAATATACCCAGTTTCCATAAACTTACATAATGTTCCTTAAAGCTATCTTAAAATGATCACCATATCTTATTACAGTGAGTTCCATAAAATAATTAAACACTGTGCAAAGAAAGTACTTTTGTCCGTTCAGCATTTCTTGATCAGTTTCAATAGCTGACCCTAGGTTTTTGTAATATTAGAAAGGGAGAAAAATGTCCATTTACATTTCTACCAGCAGAAAGTAGCAAAGACCTGGAATGATTATTGATAAAAGTCAAGGAAGAAGATTCAAAGGCAGGTTTACAGCTGAATAACAAGAAAACACAAATAATGTTACTTTGAACACTGAAATACTTGAAGATTTTCCATACCCTGCCTCAGACACTAATCAGAATGGAGACTGCAGTCAAGAATTCAGGACAGTAGTACTTGGAAAGGCAGCTATGAAGGAACTAGATAACATTCTGAAGTGTAAAGATACAGTGGTCCCCCGGGATACGAATCCCCCGGGCTACGAAAATCCCGGGATACGAAAGAGCCGGGGCCGGAAAAATGGCCCCGGCTTATGATCGTATCCCCGGGACACGAAAAAAGGCCGGCGGCCTCGGAGAGGAAGGGACGGCCCCGCGATGGCCATCCCTTCTCCTCCGCCGGCGGCTTCGGAGAAGAAGGGACGGCCCCGCGATGGCCGTCCCTTCTCCTCCGCCGGCGGCCTCGGAGAAGAAGGGACGGCCCCGCGATGGCCGTCCCTTCTCCTCCGCCGGCGGCCTCGGAGAAGAAGGGACGGCCCCGCGATGGCCGTCCCTTCTCCTCCGCCGGCGGCCTCGGAGAGGAAGGGACGGCCCCGCGATGGCCGTCCCTTCTCCTCCGCTGGCGGCCTCGGAGAAGAAGGGACGGCCATCGCGGGGCCGTCCCTTCTTCTCCGAGGCCAAGCAAGGCACGATCCGATCCGATCGTGCCTTGCTTTCGCTTCGGGGCGGAGGCCCAGGCCTGACTGGCTGGGGAACGTCCCCAGCCAGCCAAGCCTCTGGGCCTCCGCCCCGAAGAGAAAGCAAGGCACTGCCTTGCTTTCTCTTCGAGGCGGAGGCCCAGAGACTTGACAGGCTGGGGAAGGTCCCCAGCCAGCCAAGCCTCTGGGCCTCCGCCCCGAATGGAAAGCAAGGCACTGCCTTGCTTTCCATTCGGGGCGGAGGCCCAGAGGCTTGGCTGGCTGGGGACCTTCCCCAGCCTGTCAAGCCTCTGGGCCTCCGCCCCGAAGAGAAAGCAAGGCACGATCCGATCGGATCGTGCCTTGCTTTCGTTAGGCTTGGGGGGCAAGCCCCGCTAGAGAAGGGAAGCTTCCCTTCTCTAGCCGGGCTTGCCCCCCAAGCACGGCTAAAGAAGGGAGGATTCCCTTCTCTAGCCGGGCTTGGGGGGCAAGCCTAACGAAAGGAAGCCACGATCCATGGGATCGTGGCTTCCTTTCGTTAGGCTTGGGGGCCAAGCCCGGCTAGAGAAGGGAAGCTTCCCTTCTCTAGCCGGGCTTGCCCCCCAAGCCCGGCTAGAGAAGGGAGGATTCCCTTCTCTAGCCGGGCTTGGGGGGCAAGCCTAACGAAAGGAAGCCACGATCCATGGGATCGTGGCTTCCTTTCATTAGGCTTGGGGGCCAAGCCCGGCTAGAGAAGGGAAGCTTCCCTTCTCTAGCCGGGCTTGCCCCCCAAGCACGGCTAGAGAAGGGAGGATTCCCTTCTCTAGCCGGGCTTGGGGGGCAAGCCTAACGAAAGGAAGCCACGATCTATGGGATCGTGGCTTCCTTTCGTTAGCCTTGGGGGCCAAGCCCGGCTAGAGAAGGGAAGCTTCCCTTCTCTAGCTGGGCTTGCCCCCCAAGCACGGCTAGAGAAGGGAGGATTCCCTTCTCTAGCCGGGCTTGGGGGGCAAGCCTAACGAAAGGAAGCCACGATCCATGGGATCGTGCCTTCCTTTCGATAGGCGCGGAGGCCCAGGCCTGGCTGGCTGGGGAAGCGAACGTTCCGCAGCCAGCCTGGGCCGCCCCTTGTCCTCCGAAGCCTAGCTTCGGAGGAGAAGGGACCCAAGGCCGCCCCTTCTTCTCCGAAGCCTAGCTTCGGAGGAGAAGGGACCCAAGGCCGCCCCTTCTCCTCCGAAGCCTGGCCTCGGAGGAGAAGGGACTCAAGCCTGGCTGGCTGGGGAAGCGAACGTTCCCCAGCCAGCCTGGGCCTCCGCGGGTGACGAATGGAAGGCCCGATCCACCGGATCGGACCTTCCTTTCCTCAGCCAGGAGGCCCCCGCCAGGCCAGGCTTCGGAGGGGAAGGGATTTCCCTTCCCCTCCGGCCGGCCGGATCGGATTACCTATTTCCTATTGGAAATAGGCCCCGGGTTACGAAATTTTCGGCTTACGAAAAAGGGGCCGGAACGAATTAATTTCGTAACCCGGGGGACCACTGTATTTCATTGAATACTAAAGTTAGAATTGTCCATTCTATTGTATTTTCAATTTATTTTTATGGTTGTGAAATCTGGACCTGTGTAGGGCTGTTGATGACAGGGTAATTTGGAAGCCTCTCATTCATAGGCTCACCATAATTCAAAGTCAACTTGACAGCAATTAACAATGACAACTTGTTCCTGTTTTACCAGTGCCATCATTCCATGAAGGACTTTAGTTACAATCTTTTTTGAAGTGAAAGTATAATATTTGCTGTTGTTGCTGTCTGTCTCCAAGTTGTTTCTGGCTAATGGTGACCTCAAGGCTAACCAATCATGGAATTTTATGAGGCTAAGAGTATGTCCACATGTTGAAACATGGAAAGATGTACTGCCCAGGCATGGAAAATGCATTTATGTAAGTCACAGAAACCACGAAGAAGAAATAGCTACAACAACATAGCTATGATGATGTAGCTATATCTCCGGATGCCATTTAAGCCATGTAGCTCCTCCAACAGAGGAATTTCCGAGATGCTGAAGGGTGGGGTGGTAAGTTTTCTCCTGGCAGTGGAGCATATTGTAACAGGCAAGGGCACTTGAACACCCAGTCATAGCTGCCACTGTGGCTCTCCAAGTAGCAGGCTGAGTGTATCATAGTCCACTGCCTCACTCTTCAGCACCTTAGAAATTCTTCCGTGGAGGAAGACTACATGGCATAAAAGGTAGTTTTTTGCAACCACTTCCAGTCATTGCAATGGTGCTATAACCATAAAAAGTGAATTTGGGTACAGTAATTATGATGTCATATGAAGGCTTCCAACATGTAATTACTGAACAGAATGCCAGCCCCCAACGTTAGTGAGACAGGACATTTTGTAGAGTCATACTAATTCTTTGTAACAAGACTTATTCTCATTATTAAAAAAAATAATTTAGCTTTAATTAAATGTGCTACCAACTTACCTCAGAACAGACACTAAACTGACTGGCCCACTGTTTCCTAGCTATATTTAGGTTTTCTTAAAAGTCAGGGTTACAAAGGTTACTTTTTGGGTGAAGCTACATATTTTGTTACATGTTTTGCTATTCCACATTTTTGATTTTTTAAATATTCAGACATATTTAAATAATAATATTTAAAGAAGTATTTAAATATCCATAGACTATTTGGAGTTGGGGATTTGTTAATTTTTAGTTGTGAATAAGCCTTAAAAATATATCATTTCTATTTCTTTAGACTTCTCAAAAAATGAGCCAACCCACATTTGGGGTATCTATCTTACATCATCCACAGTGAAGTCAGTTTAAAAAATTGAGATTCACAGCAATTTTCCTTTTCTCGTTTCGAATAAAATGTATTTTCAGCAACACGATCTTCAGGATTCTTTTTCTTAAATTCTTTATTTTAAACATAAAATATAAATTTTACCATATAGCTTACTAGAGATTGGGTTCATATTCTGTTCATTTGAACAAGTTTTGTTTTTTGAAGGAAGCTTATTTTCCTTTTTAAAAAAAGCTTATGTGTTTATTCTGCTACTTAACCATGGTGATATATTCTTGGAATTCTTCGTTCGGTTCCCAGTCTGTGGAAGCTGCTTCTTAAAATTTAGGAATGTTAATGTTTCCACAAATGTCTTGTACTGACCACATAGGCTTTAATAAGCAGATTTTCCCTTAGCATTCTCAGTTGTGTATGTTGGTTCACATTTAAGAAACCTGTTCTAAAAATCTGCAGCATGTTGTTAGAGGAACTATCAGTTTTAAACGCTATCTAACCTCAGATTTTTCTTCCGCCCAAATAATTGTATCTATAGCTTCCTCTAGACAGATACAACGTTCTTAGAAGAATTTGTGGTATATCAGTTTCCTTCTTCCAGTGAAGCTACCTTGTTTGCTTTCAAATGCTAAGAAAAAATTACTGTTGCAAAGATTATATCATCCTTTACCAGCAATGGCGTGTGTGTGTGTGTGTGTGTGAAAGAGACAGACTGACAGACAGTGACAAAGACAGAACTATATGTGTGTGCAAGAGGGAGGTCTTGTTAGCTTTGGGAAAAATGCCCTCTAATTCAAACTTAGTTTACTTTAGCCTTTTATTTGTTAATAATAAAAAGCATCTAATTTGCATCTCAATAATAACAATAAGAAACCCCTAAATTCTATGTCTGTAAATCCTTTAACATGTGCTGAGGTTACAGTGGGCTGGGAAAACACGATTTGTAAAGGTTGTTGCAGAAGGCTTTGCTTTATTCTGGGTAGTTAATAATATTAATAAGTAATAATTTCAGAAGCTAAAATAAAAGGCTTCTGAAAGAAGACTTTTAGTTCTCATTAGTGCTGACTTTCTGCAAATTAAAAATTTAAAGCTGATCCTGTCACTATTCCCAGGGGCATCATTCCACATTTGGTCACAAGAAAGATTCAGTTTTTTGCAATTCTGCTTTCTCACCCACCATCTTTTGTGTAGCTGCAAAGGTCTTTTGGTTGCTCTAAGCAACTTGCTTATTAGAAATGTGTCAAGTTAAGGGCAAAATCTTAGATGTGTGATGAGCACAAACAGAGATATAAATCAATGTAACATTTTTAATTGTAAGCTAAATCTTTTGAAGGATTACACTAGTACAGACAAAGGCAGAAAAAATGTAATTTTTTTCAAGGAATCTAATTATGTTTTCCAATGGAATCCTTTTTATCTCTGGGGACACTCTGCTGTTTTCTTAATTCAGATCTTCAAAGCTAATAGGAAGGGTATCAAAACTCAATTATATTCAACAGTACAACAGCAGCTAATATCTGGTGACTATCTTAAATAAATCCAAACTGGTGGAGTTTCTAGCAAAGCAGTTATGCAGATGTAGCTCATTCCTGTAAACAACAATATTGACTATTACTGAAAATGTATCTAGTGCCAGCAGAGTGCCAGGTGCTGTATGCAGCACTTAAACCATATCTTAACTGTTTCAAAGCCTATGAGTTTGGGTGGGAACATACAATAAAGCAAAATGTATAGTCAATCCAAAATGTTTTAATATAAGAGAATAAAGAAATTTCTGGGGCTTATATAATTTTATCTGATCTATGAAGTATTATCTTCAGCTGGCAGGTATACATATACATGGATTTGGAGCAGAATAAATTGTAAAAGATGGAGTACAGTACAGTAGCAACAACACATGAAAAGTAAAGTCTGTAGCCATTCAATTAGACCTTACCTCCCTACAGAATAAACACAGAGACCGAACAGTCAACAAGCCTATCCCTATGAAAACTAATAAGAGGTGAGGGTTGTTTTTTGTTTTTTTGTTTTTTGCACAAGCAAATAGGTTTTTATAATAGAACTTTTTTTTTTTTTTGCTTTTCCACAACAGCATCTGAATAATTGGAAGAGAAAGAAAATATATATTGTTCAGAATTCACTCTGCATGAGCTGTCATTTCAGACTACCAAACATATCCCAGGTGACTGTATAAATATTCACTATTGCACACTGGGCACAAGGGCCACATTTCAACCACAAAACTAATCCTTTAAATGTATTCCAGCCAAGTACCACAGTAAACATCTATGAAGTAAAGTTGTGTTGTGATAGATAAACTAAGGCTGAAATGAAATGTTGGAACCAAGGAGGATGAACAGCATTCATCATGGGGGTGGGAGGAATCAGTTTAGGGCAATGCTGGTCCTGCAACAGAAGTTT
The DNA here is from genome assembly GCA_034509955.1 of Urosaurus nigricauda. NCBI lineage: Eukaryota > Metazoa > Chordata > Lepidosauria > Squamata > Phrynosomatidae > Urosaurus > Urosaurus nigricauda. Next base: position 330,132,475 of record JAOEGL010000001.1, read on the forward strand.
CCTATATTAAAATAAAGTGTTAAATTCGTCTTCATTAGTCAATCTTGCCCTGTGGGGGTATGTAGAAAGAAAAGCTGAGTGAATTTGAAGTTCATCCAGCTCACTTCCTGCAATATCTAGAATATTAAACATATGCCTCAGTAGCATCAACCTAGAAGTTCATTAACTGAAATAGGTAGCAATGACTAATAAAAATTTGATTGCAGTAGCTCACATTTTACTGAGAATCTCACAGTCTGTTACATTAAGGGGAGAAGATGTAACTATCGGAAGTGTATGGGACATACAATTGTTTTTTGGCTAAAAACATCTAGACTACATTATTGATTGGTTAGAATATTTCTCTTCATGTATTTGTACATGCATGCACATTTGTTCTTCACATACCTCCAAGAATTATATTCTCAGTACTCTTGATTCTAACAACATTGGAAGTTCCATCATTTTCTAATATTCCACAGGTCTGTTCAACTGTGTCATTTGCAATGCTATCCATTTCAAAGAAGCCTTGCACAATAACCCCAAGACAAACCTAGTACAGGTTTTCTGGGTCTGAAAGTGTGTAACTTGTCCAGAGTAACCCAGTGGGTTTTCATGGCTGAGTGGGGAATCAAAGTCTGGTCTCTAGCATTGTATAGCATTGTATAAAAGTATTTCATGAATTAGCTTCAAAAGAAATGATTAAGTTAATGTTGGCTATGTGTCGCCATGAAATCTTATACAGTGCTCCCTCTTTTTGCCTGTTGTCCTAGGAATCTCTCCTGCTCTCCGGGTCTACTGTGGAATGGGATCCAAGAGACAGGAATTTCTGGTTAGGAGCACACACACACACTCAGGACATGTGAGAGATATGAATTCTCCATTTCACAGATGACACATGAGGGATAGGAGATCTGTAATGCATTCAGGACAAAATACGCACAATCTTAAATTCAGCCTCTATCCCAACGGACAGGAGAATGGGCAACGTAACACAATAGTTAAAAGGGGATCTGAGGTGTTATCCTGATAATTACAAGACTTACTGTTTTCCCATGTTAATTGTGGACAGCACTAGAATGAAGCAACATTGTCAAGCAAACAGAAGTGCAAGCCTGGCAGAAAAAAATCAGTATGGCTTCTGAAGACGGAAGTATCTCATTAACCTTTTAGAATTCTATGGAAGTGTCAATAAATGGAATGATCTGATAGACCTTGTTTATATGGACTTCCAAAAGACTGTGGAGAACTGGAAACATTCTCTTTTGAAGTTGTAAGCATCTGAACATCCCCTAATATATTTACTAATCCAGCTATAGTTTGATAAACATTACACACACAGCATTAGTGAATGCAGTTGTGATGGAATACATAGCACTGAAACAAGTAACATGAATGACATGTAGACCCAGTAAAGTGGAAAGACATGGTGATGGAGGAGATGCTGGAAGAGTGCTGCCATACCCCATCCCCTACTCTGCATTTAGGATGGAAACTGAAAGCCGAAAGATGAGTTCTTCCAGATCAAACCAGAGCGGAGTCTCCATTTTAATCTCTTGTGTATTCCTAAGCATCCCTTCCTGCCCTCTCATTCCTGGGGGAATCCAGATCTTTTCTAGGTGTTGTAAAGTCTATGAAATATCATCAACCAAAATCAACCCCTCTTGTCTCCTGAGTATCAAAACAAACTCTCTACTTGGGAAATCTTTTCAGGTTATGTTGAGGGGCAATCAAGCTTTTGGTTTCTTACAGAACCTCTATAGATTGGGATTGGCTTCAAGGTATAAATAGCACCGCAAACCCTAAGCTTTTTGATGCAGTCTGCCTCCGCCCCCCCCCCTGCCCTTTGCACCCTCAGGCTTCAGTCTGAGTTGCCATTCCTTTGTCTCTTCTTGTTCACTTACTCAAGCCTTGTGGTTTAAGTCGCTCCTGCTTTTTTTGCTTTCTGTGGACCACATCTTCAGGATCAGTAGATGGACAGGTTGCTTACCTGTAACAGTATTTCTTCGAGTGGTCATCTGCGAATACATACAAATGGGTTCTCTGCGCCTGCGCAGTCGAATTCGGAACCTTCTGGAATCACTGGGCAGAAAAAGCGGCTTGCAACTTTTTGCAACTTTTTGGCGGTAGCCCCTCCCCTCCTCTATATAAGCCCTGTTCCCGCTCTTTTCCTCAGTTCCGAAATTTTTCCACCGCAAGCGACGGAGGAGCAGAACAATGTTGAGCAGGACACTGAGGGGAGGAAGGGTGGGATTTGTATGTATTCGCAGATGACCACTCGAAGAAATACTGTTACAGGTAAGCAACCTGTCCTTCTTCTTCGTGGTCTCTGCGAATCATACAAATGGGTTAGACTAGCAAGCTTAGGTAAGCGGCGGAGGGAGTGTCATGACAACAGTTGTGAAGTGAACCAAAAAACATTTATTGATTCACAATAAAAATTGTCAAATTGAACTAACCCTTGTGTGATTCTTGCATGAATTATAGAACATAACAACAATAGTGCAATGCTGCTCATAGAGCAGAACATAAACCAAATACTCAAAGAGTAAACTACGTACATGGTGTATAAATGCAATCAGAAAGACACCAGAACACCCAATCCTGGATGCAAAGGAAATCAAATAAAAAGGCAAACAGTGCAACAGTTAGTGCAATGTGTCATATGCAACAACAATGCAATGTAACATCAACATAGCATAGTACACAACCTGGCATAGTACAGAACTTGACATTAGTGTAAACCAGACAGTAGCACTGCTCTGCCAAAGGCTGCATCTGTCCTTGCCCTGGTGTCCAACCGGTAATGTTTTATAAAAGTCATGGGTTAGGACCAGACAGCAGCCTTACAGACATCCTCCAGCGGAACCCCAGTCAAAAAAGCGGAGGATGTCGCTACCCGCCCTAGTTGCATGTGCCCTGACCCTGGCCGGAAGAGTTCTACCCGACAGTTCATAACAGAGGTGGATGGTACCAGCCACCCATTTAGAAAACCTCTGAGCAGTCACAGGTAGTCCCTTCTTAGGCTCTGAGTAGCACTGAAACAGTCTGTCAGAGCGGCTCGAACCCGAAGTTCTGTCCAAATAAAAGGCCAAAGCCCTTCGAACGTCCAACAGGTGCAAACGGTGTTCCGTGTCGGTGGTCGGGTTCGGGGCCAGGGTCGGGAGCACAATGTCTTGGCACATGTGGAAAGCAGACACTACCTTAGGCAAAAAGGTAATGTCGGTACGGAGGACCACCTTATCCTTGTGGAACCGAAGGAAAGGTTGGTCCCTCCGTAAGGCACAGAGCTCGCCAGCACGGCGGGCAGAGGTAATGGCTACCAGAAAGGCTGTTTTCCAAGTCAGCAGCCTCAGGTCAGTAGTAGCCATGGGTTCGAAGGGCTTGGTACCAAGACGAGACAAAACAACCTCAAGGCTCCACGCCGGTGCCGGTACCGAGGCCGGCGGATGGAGGTTGTTAAAGCCCTTCAAAAACCCCTTCACCAAGGGGTCCTTGAAAAAGGAAGGTTTCCCATCAAACTGGAAATGGGAACAAATAGCAGACAAGTAACACTTGATGGAGTTAAGGCACAGCCCCGACTCCACCAGCGTCATCAGGAACTCCAGCACCGTCGGCGTCGACACCCTGAATGGAGACAGGCCTCTCGAATCCAGGAAGCGGAGGAATCTCTGCCACTTGCAGGAATAGGACCTCTCGGTTGCAGGTTTGTGGGCCGCCAGGATCACACGCCTCACCGCCGCCGGCAGGTCCGCTAAGGCCGGAGTCGCCACGCCACGAGGGGAAGGTCCTCGATGTCCGGATGACGAACTCAACCCTCCTGTAGAGTGAGCAGGTCTGGTCTGGGCTCGATCCTGAGGAATCGGTTCTGCGACAGGTGAAGAAGGGACGGGAACCACGGCTGCCTGGGCCACCAAGGGGTGATCAGGATGGCGTCCGTCCGGTCTCTCGACATCTTGGAGACGACCCTCGTGATAAGCGGGAACGGAGGGAAGGCATACAGGAATTCCCCCGTCCAGCTGTGTAGAAAGGCATCCCCGAGCGAGCGTCGGGACCGATCCCGGGAGCAAAACCGGCTGCAGTGTGCGTTGGTCTCCGACGCGAAGAGGTCTATCTGCGGGGTGCCCCATCTGGAGAAAAGGTTCGCGACCACGTTGGGGTGGAGAGTCCACTCGTGGCACTGCGAATCTGACCTGCTGAGCTGGTCCGCCAAGACGTTCTCCTCCCCGGGAAGATGCACTGCCTGCAGGAAGATGTTTCTCGGGATGCACCAGTGCCAAATCCGAAGAGTTATCTCCAGCAAGGTTGGAGATCTGGTTCCGCCCTGCTTGTTCAGGTAGTACATGACAGTGGTGTTGTCCGTCAGGAGCTGCACTACCCTTCCGCGAAGCTCGGATTCGAAAGCCTTCAAGGCCTTCTCGACAGCTAGCATCTCCAGGGCGTTGATGTGGAGATCTTGGTGACGCGCTTGCCACTTGTCCCTTATGGTGAGACCCATAGTGTGGGCTCCCCAACCGTCCATGGATGCGTCCGTGGTGAGGACCACCTGCGGGTCCGGAGAGACGAACGGCATGCCGGCGCAGACGTTCTGGGAGTCTAGCCACCAAGACAGGGACCGAGCGACAGGCCTCGGTACCGTGAGCCACTTGTTTGCAGGGTCGACCAACGGGGCGAAGACGGAGAGGAACCACGACTGTAGGGGCCACAACCGAAGCCTGGACCACGGGGTGACGAAGGTGGTCGAGGCCATATGGCCCAGCGCTACCTGGACTTCTCGGGCCCGCACCCGTCTGTTGGCACAGCAATGCCGGACAGCCTTGGAGAGGGACAGGAAACGGTCCTCGGGCAGGGATGCAATGCAACTTTCTGAGTCGAGGATAGCCCTGATGAACTTGATCCTGGTGACCAGGGTCAAGTGAGACTTCTCGAGGTTTAGTACCAGGCCGAGAGACTGGAGCAGGGAGACGGCGAAGGAGATGTCCTGGGAAAGGTCCTCTTTGGAGTCTGCCGCGAAGAGCCAATCGTCTAGGTAGGGAAAGACTCTTGACCCTCGCTGGTGCAGATAGGCGACTACCGGAGCCATGCACTTGGTGAAGACTCTCGGCGCCATGGCGAGTCCAAAGGGCAGGACGTTGTAGTGGTACATCTCCGTCCCGATGGCAAAGGAAAGGAACCGTCTGTGTCCCTCTCGAATGGCGACCTGGAAGTAGGCGTCCTTGAGGTCCAGTGTCGCAAACCAAAGTCCCTGCGACAACAATGGCAAAATGGAAGCAAGAGTTACCATCCGGAACTTCTTGTAAACCAAAAAACTGTTAAGGTCCCGAAGGTCCAGTATGGGACGGAGGCCTCCATCCGGTTTCGGTACCGTAAAGTATCTAGAAAAGAACGCCCGGTGGGCCTGGTCCGGATCCAGCGGGGAGATGGCCCCCTTGTCCAACAGAGTGCGTACTTTGTCGAGGAGGGAAGGTGAGGGGTCCGTAGAAAGGAGAGCTCCCGTAGGCGGGAGTTCTTCGAACTCGAGGGCATATCCTTTGGATATAATGGTCAGCGCCCAAGAGTCGGTGGTGATTTGGGCCCAGATGTTATAGAAAGGCCTCAATAGGTCCAAAAAGAAGGGACGAGAAGGGGAGACAACGGAGTACGCTGGAGACCTTCATTGTCCCTTCTTACCCGAATCAGATCCGGGCTTCCTCGGAAGCGGTCTTCGGTATCGGGACTGAAGACGTCTTCCAGAAGAAGATGAGGAGGGAGAGGAGAACCTCTGCCTGGTGTCCTGGCGACGGTACTGCCTCTCCTGCTCAAATGGCCTCTGTGACTGTCCGAAGGATGGTCTGGCCCCGAAGCGCCTCCTGGAGAAGGCCTGCTGGGGAGCGGACATGCCGTGCTTCTTTGCGGCTGACTTCATGCGGTACTTGAAGTTCAGCCGCTCGTCGGTGTCCTTAGCAAAGAGCCCTTCGCCATCGAATGGCATGTCCTCTATAGCGGCCTTCGCCTGCGGGGTTAGATCCGAAGCCCGAAGCCAGGCGTGTCTCCGGAGGGCCACACTGGAGGCCATGGACTTGGCCAAACAGTCAGCCGTGTGTCGAGCCGAGGTAATCAGAAGGCCGGCAACCGAATGCACCTCCTCCCGGAGCTGGTTTGCAGCTGGAGCCTTCTCCTGAGGGAGGTCAGCCAGCAGGGGGGACATCCTCTCCGTCAGGTATTGGATGTAGGCCCCCATGCAGGCATTATAATTCGACACCCGCAGTCCTAGAGCTGAGGCCTCAAAGATCTTCTTAGAAATCCCGTCTATCTTCTTGCCCTCGCGGTCCGAAGGAGACGGGGAGGTCTTTGGGGTGAAGACCTTCTGCGACCCCTCGACAATCGCCGAATTCTGAGGCGGGTGCGAGTGGAGCCACTCTGCCGACGATGGAGAGATCTTGTAAATGGAGTCGATCTTCCTCGAGGTCGACGGGGTGGATGCTGGATTCTGCCACGACCTCTTGGCGATCTTCTCCAAAGATGGCAGGAACGGGATGGCTGCCAATGTTGGTGCCGAGCCCTGAACTCGTTTCTCGACCGGGTCGAGGGCCTCCTCCTCAGACCGAGACACCTGGAGCTCCAAAGCATTCGCCATCTTGATAACGTGCTCCCCAAAGGTGTGCACGTTATCAGTAGGGGACACTGGACCTGGTTGGTAAAAGGCCTGCCGAACTGGCCCCTTTTCCTCGGTGTCGGTGTCGATAGGAGATGGGACCGAGCCTTCGGTGTCGAACTCCACGTCCGAGTCGGAGCTGGGCTCTCCACAGAGTACCGCACTGGAAGGGGAGTAGGCCGTCTGGGTTGCTGCCTCTCCGCGAACGGCGTCATCCCGCCTGAGGGTGGCCGATGTCAAGGCCTCCTCAACGACCTTCGACGGTGCTGAAACCTGGACCTCGTCACCCACTCTGGCAGACACATCAAGTGGGCGCCAGCGCTTGCCTCGCGGTCTGTCTAGAGTAGATGGGTCGACCGCCACAAAGTACTTGCCGGACTCGCTATCATAATAGTATTCCGGCCCGTCCTCGGTCTCGGCCATAGGAGTCGGCGACCTACGAGACCTCTGGCTCAGCTGTGGGGAGCGCTGGGCGGGCGTCAGGCTGCGCGGCACCGATGTCTCTCGACGGGCGGCCTGGGAGTGAGGCGACACCTCTGTCGGTACGGAGGCGGTCGGAATGGAGGCGGGCCTTTCGACAGCGGGAATTTCCGTGGCGGGAACATCCCTCGGTGTCGACGCACGTGGCAGCTCGGTTCCCATGTCGGAATCGGAGTGGGCCTTCTTCTGGAGGGTCTCACCCTCAGAGGAGCGCTTTTTCCGGAGGGATTCCCCTTCGGTAGAATGCTTCCTCTTGGCAGAGGCTTTAGAAGTGGATTCCTTCAGAGAGGAAGAGCCATCTGCCACGCCCTGAGAAGGAGTTTTCACCTTCTTTCTCCGATTCTCATCCCTGTGGTCTTTGCCCTGCCTGGGCTTGTCCTTCTTGGAGGACTTAGACTTCTCACCCGTCTTCTTAGCCGATTTCTCGGCGGGGTGAGTCTCCGCGTCCCGGGAGGACTTGGAGGGACCAACAGGGGAAACAACAGTCACCTTCTCCTGAGACATCTTGGAGGTCGGAACGGGTGCTTTAGAAACCGAAGCCGGAACCGAAGTCGAAGGCAGGATCTCCTGAGGGGCCAAAGCCCGATCGAGAAGGTAGGACTTCAGCCGAGAGGCATGGTTCTTCCTCGCCTGCGAAGTCAATGATCTGCAGAGGGCACAGCTCTGGGTGTCGTGGGCCTCGCCCAGGCAGATCAAGCACTTGGAGTGGGGGTCCGTGTGAGGGACCTTGGCCCCACAAACAGCGCAGTGCTTAAATGGAGCCGGAGACATCAAGTCCAAATCGGGATCCAAAAACGAAGTCAATCAAGCCGAAAGGTCAAACAATAGCCGAGTCACAGACGAGGGAGAGTAGTCGAGAAGCAAGCCGAAGATCGAGAAAACCAGAAGAGACAAGCCAAGCGATTCCACACTGTTCCTTTCGAGTAGCCTACACGGCGGAAAAAAAGGAACTGAGGAAAAGAGCGGGAATAGGGCTTATATAGAGGAGGGGAGGGGCTACCGCCAAAAAGTTGCAAAAAGTTGCAAGCCGCTTTTCTGCCCAGTGATTCCAGAAGGTTCCGAATTCGACTGCGCAGGCGCAGAGAACCCATTTGTATGATTCGCAGAGACCACGAAGAAGAAATACCCCTTTTTCCCAACCTTCACCCTGCTATACCTTTTCATTTTTCTATATTTGGTTAGCTCTGTATGCTGTGTGAGAGAGCAAATTACTCTAGCATGTGTGTTCTTTTATATTTCTTCTAATAAAAGTCCACATATTTCTCCATGCCTGGAGTCTTGATCAGTTATTACTGGTATAGCTGCTGCTCTGTACCTGCATGTGTTACTCCCTCTTGCAAAGCCAAGCTAAACATTCCCCAAATTAATCAAAGATAGATTTCAACTGTAAGGAGGCTCTACAAGGCCCACACAATTAGGTTAACAGACTGGAAACTGGTTACAACAGGAAAGAAAGCATAGGAATAAAAGTAGTTGTAATGAGGGAATGCAAGTCATGGGTCTCTTAGATTTGTATGGATAACAACTATTTTCATAAATTACCTGGGTTATGAAGGAATGGTGAAATAGATAAGTTTTCTGATGACACCAAATTATTTAGGGTGGCTAGAATGAAAACAGATTGTGAAAAGCTCCAAACAGATCTCTACAAACTAGTGGAATAGGTATTAAAATGGCAAATAAGATTTAGTGTCAGTGGATGGAGGCACATTCCTCCAGTAGTGTATACCATAGCCCTCTGGCCCTCTATGGGAATTAAGAATCTTTTTTAAAAAATCTAAAATTCTTACTGTGCTTTTAAAAAAAGTATTCTTAACTTTAAAGCCCCACCACCACCCCATATTCCTCCTCCAAAACAGCACTATTAGCTTCGCAACAAGAATGTGAGACACATTGTGCTAAATAAACACATTGTGCTTTACAGGGAGGTTCATGGTTGGCCAGGGATTTGAACCTGTGCTGCCCTTGTTTAACACCAACATTTTATTCACTATATTGCATTGGTTCATGGGCATAGTTAAAGAAAAAAAGTTAGGGAAAACACTTGTATGTACATGTCTGCATTTTTGTATATGTGCTTAAAAAGCAGGAAAGAGACTATGAGAACTCTGCTAAATGGGTTTTCGAAGACCAAGACTTCCAGGTATACCCAATGATATTTAGAAGTACTGAATTTAGCAGATACATAGGTATATGGTATATTGTATCACAATATAACAAAATAAAACATGAAGCATCTAAAGTACTGCTTCTAATCCTGTCCCTCAAAAGCAGAATAAACTTCTTTTAAATTATGCTACTACTTTGTCATACGTGTATATAATGCGTGTGTGTGTATGCATGCACATGCATAATGATATTTTGGGGGGGGGATTATTTTGCATGTTATTATGCAAAATAGATGAATACCTAACTGAAGAAAAATACAAGCTTCTCATATCATCTATATACGAATGAAATATGAAAGGAAGAAATTCTCATTACTGAGCTATTGTTATATTTTTAAAAGTATACCTTCTTACCGAATTGATCCAATCATATACGGCTGTGCCAGCTGCACTACGATAGCACCGCTGCCTAGCTGATGGCACGTATACCCAGAATCCCAGTCATAATTCTTTGTGTCTCCATTCAACAAGGCATTACGACTTCGGCTTACACCCTCAATCACACTGGCACAATCTGCAACTGTTGCAACATTCTCAGTGGGAACTGAAATTAAAATACAAAAGAGATCAAAGCCTGAAACAGACAGCTCAGCACCACTGTATTCTGGAAAAGAATAAAAATAAGCAAAAAAAATGTTGCCAGTACAGTAAACCAAGAGGTTAGATTTCACAGCGTAAAATAAACATGAATAAACACAGAGGGAGCAATCTGAATCGGATTAGGTCAAATCTTTTAACACCAAGGTAGCCTTAGAACAAAACATTATTCATTGCAAACAAACACTCAGATACATTTATATACATCATTAAAAGATAAAGGTATTCCCCTTTGACAAGGTTGTCAAGTTGTGTCTGACCATAAGGAGCGATTCTCATCTCCCTTTCTAAACCAAAGAGCCAGTGTTGTCATAGACTACTCTGTGATCATGTGGCTGGCATGATTGCACAGAATGTTGTTTACCTTCCCATTGGAGTGGTATCTATTTATCTACTTACATTTGCATGCTTTCAAACTGCTAGGCTGGCAGAAGCTGGGACTAGTTATTAATTTTTTAGATCAATTACAAAATGATAACTGAACTCAAAGTTAAGAATTACTCTGAAAAAAGGGGTAATGTGTTTGATTGGAAAGGCATTGTGATGAGGAACCATTGGTGGCCATTCACCATCACAGCAAATGGATAACAGATGTAGAAATAACCGAAGGACAGCCATTTTCAAGAGATCCTTCTTTTCTATACAATTTAAACACACATGCACATAATCAACAGATACAGAAAGAATCAGTTAGGTAATAAAGAAAAAGGAAATAGTGGTGCTGGTGGTGAAAACAAATCACACAATAGAATTTCTCAATGCAAAAATGATCAGACAAGTTTTATCTTCATATAATTTTATCATTTTTCCTGTTACTGTTCCAAACATTTCAAATTCTGTAAAATGTGCCACCTTAGAAGTTCACAAGGGAAGAAGTCAAAGGACCGATACAGATGGGCGCTTTTGGGTGTCCTGGCAACATGCTAGGGTTGCCCGAGGGCGGAGCGATTAGAGACTCTGCAACCCTAGCACATGGTCAGGATGTTGTCGTTCTGCAGCACCATACAGATGCCACACAGAGTGATGATGTCACAGGTGCACAGCGTTGATATGGTGCTGCGCATCTGCGACATCAAGGATGCCTGACTGAGCTTGTAGCATCACAGGTGCAATGGAAAAGGGAGCTGGTTTTTCAGACTCCTTTTTTCCTCCACATCGTCACCGCAGCAACCCAATGGAGCGGAAAAAGAGGTGGCTCCAGACCGCCCTTTTTGGGCAGTCTACTAAAGCCCCAAAGTATACATATGAAGATTGCCAAAATAAGATTTACTCTACAAGTGAGAACTTTGGCTCATTCAAATGTCTATGAAAGAATTGGCATGTGTGCACTGGGAAATATCATTGCTTTCAAAGACAATCCAGCAAGACACAGCACTTGACATTTAGACTGAGAAATGTCAAAAAATAAATTCAAACTGCCTACTGAAATTTTCTGTTGTGATTTGTATCTGGTGGTTTTGGTTGCACCACAAAGTACAAAAGAGTAGTACTGGGGTATCTTATAGTCATAATGCATTTTGCCCAGGACTCTTAGTCATTTAGATCAAATAAGGAAAGAACTCTAGAAAGCAGTACAAGTTATTATACAATTCTGAGATCCTGAACATGCTTAAGGTGGAATTCTGTTGGTACACTATGCTAGTGTTCAAGGAATTGTGCAAGCCAGTATTCTCAGATTGCCTAGTTTTGAGGACTTCACCTTGAAGATTGGCATTGGAAAATAGTGTGTTTGGAGCCAATTGCTTTCCCCTCCCTATGATGATGACTTTGCCTGCCTTCCTTTTTGTCATATCCATAGGCCCTTTTCTCCTGTCCTTGATGCTACTGCATATGCCAATGTAGTTACCCAACAGGATTTCAGCTATACTTATTGCCTCATTGGTAGGTGACCCTGTTACCTTTGGAATGACACTGCAGAAAAATTACATTAAATCCATCAAATCAAGTTCAAGAAACAAAGTTATCCATGTCTAGCTTTTGTTCCCACTTCAGTTGCCACAGTAAAATGTTTAGAGATATTGTGTAAATAGCTTTATTAGACTTTCTCCCAGAATTACTGAACTGTACCACTTTTACAGAGTCTCATTCTAAAAGAGAGGAAGGATAAATACCAACATGTAAATAAATTGAATAAACTGAATAAACATTAACATGTGCCCATCTGGGACTCCCCCATTCACAGCAATGCTGAAAAAATAATACTTAAAAGTAATCCCTAATTATACATGTAACCAGAACATGAAAAACACTGTAAGCATTTTAGTAGCAATCCTGAATCACAATGTTCATACAACCAGATGTAAGGCAAGACAAAAATGATACTTGGCTCTGTCTTCTTTCTGGCAGATAGAGGTTTTACTTACAAAAATCTTCTCTTGCCTCAACACACCTAGATGGTGCTAACTCTTTTGCACTGGATCTATCTTCAGATTCATTTTTCAGGAAGCTTTTGCATAATTCCACATTCTTAAATATACACAACAGCATTTGTTTATATTCATCCTTTTACTGACTCTTTGATCCTTCTCCTGTGCTCTTATTTCTATGCTGTTGAATGTCAAATTATAAACTCTTTGGGCACAGTCAACCTTTATCTATACTGTTAAGTACCTTACACATTTTTTATCAAAATGCATCCTGCTTTTCAACAAGGCTTCCAAAGTGGCTCACAAGAGTTCTGTATAAATAATGCATTATACAAATGTATATGTGGTAAAGTAACTTAACTGTTTCTCTTTGGATTGAAAATGGAGACAAGCATTTCTAAGTCAAAAATCACAAAGCTCTGAAACAGGAGTGGTAATCATATGGCCCTGCAGATGTTTCTGGACTGCACCTCCCAGTACACCAATAATGAGGAATGCTAAGAGATGAAATGTAAAAACATCTGGAATGCTGCATGATGTGCACCCCTGTAGTTTAAAACCTATGCAATTATTATTTTAAAATAAAATGAAGGCATCTAAAAACCAAATATGACTAATATTTTGTTAATCAAAATCTCTTGTCACATTCTTATTTTTGTGCTATTGAAAAGCTATTATGTGTTTCAAGACACTGAAAATGACAATAGTTATACATTAATTTATTCACATGCACTGAAGTGTGTACTGATTTTAAGGACATACTCTGAAATTCAGTTTTACTGTTTAGATATTATGTTATCTTTACCAATACAACTAAAAATAATTATTTAAAAATATCTGAATTTTTAGCTTAAATATACAATTTTATCTTTAAAAATGTCTTGATGCATGCTACATTAATGATGGAAAACCTTTTTGTCCTATTTCATACAACGAAAAATGAGACAGCAATCAAATAATTGCAACACACAGAAGGTACCATACTGTTTCTTCTCCCAAGGGAAGGCTGCCACTCCCCATTTTGAATGTTCATTATCATCTTTCATACCCGCCTGATAAATTTATTAAAAACACCATCTGGCAGGGACTTTGCTCTGTACTATATTTTTCAGTCTTTGGGTTCTCTTTTCTTTTCCCTGTGGAATTTTTGCCTTAATTTGTCTCACTTTGTTTACAAAAGTGTACTGCCAAAACCAACAGTGCCTTGTTTCTCTATTTTTCTCAGCCTTTTCCTTGTCCTTCAACTAGCCATGTATGGACAGGTTGCTTACCTATAACAGTATTTCTTTGAGTGGTCATCTGCGAATACATGCAAATGGGTTCTACTAAGCCTGTGAGGTCGAATTCAGAACCTTCTGGAATCACTAAGCAAAGTAGAGCTTGCAACTTTTTGCAACTTTTTGGCAGTAGCTTCGCCCCTCCTCTATATAAGCCCAGTTCCTGTTCTTTACCACAGTTCCAAATTTTTCCACTGCAAAGCGACAGAGGAGCAGAACCAATTATGAGCAGGACACTGAGGGGAGGAAGGGAAGAATTTGCATATATTTGCAGATGACCACTCGGAGAAATACTGTTACAGGTAAGCAACCTGTCCTTCTTCTTCGCAGTCTCTGCGAATCATACAAATTGGTTAGACTGACAAGCTTAGGTCAGCAGTGGAGGGAGTGTCATGACAACAGTTGTAAGATGAAACAAATGACATATTTTGATGCACAATAAAATGGCAAAGAGGAGTAACACTTGTTTGTGATTCTTGTTTCTAATATAGAAACTCAAAAACTGTTTTAACAATCAATCATACTCAACTGAGTAAAGTTTTAACCACCATACTCCAATGACTAAACTTTGAAACATTATGCATAAAACAGTGCAAACATGAGATAGCAGTGAACAACCACCTGAACTGAAGTACTGCACCCAGGCCTGGATGCTATGGCAAAACATCTGTCACTTCAAGTACAGACAGGCCACAAGGCCACATATCCCTGTAACAGTCAATCACCATGGTAAACCTGTGTAAAAAGCAACAATCATACAGTGACAGGCAATCACATAGCATGTCATAAACAGTCAATACCTTCAGTAACACTAATGAAAGGCAAACATAGGTACAAACATTCAATGAATAGCAGACAGTAACACTGCCCTCCCAAAGGCTGCTTCACCTCTTGCTCTGGTGTCCAGCCTGTAGTGTTTTATAAATGTCATTGGCTGGGACCAGACAGCAGCCTTGCAGACATCCTCCAAAGGTACCCCAGTCAAAAAAGCGGAGGATGTCGCTACCCGCCCTAGTTGCCTGTGCCGTGACCCTGGCAGGAACAGTTCTACCCCACAGTTCATAGCACAGGTGGATGGTACTGGCCACCTATTTGGAAAACCTCTGAGCAGTCACAGGTAATCCCTTTTTGGCTCTGAGTAACACTGGAACAGTCTGTCAGAGCAGCTTGAACTCAAAGTCCTGTCCAGACAGAAGGCCAAGGCCCTCCAAACATCCAAAGAGTGCAAGCGATGCTCGGTACTGGTAGTCGGGTTCAGAGCCAGGACCAGGAGCACAATGTCCTGGCACATGTGAAAGGCAGAAACTACCTTAGACAAAAAGGTAATGTCGGTACAGAGGACAACCTTATCTTTATGAAACCTAAGGAAAAGCTGGCCCCTCCGCAAAGCACAAAGCTCGCCTGCACGGAGGGCCAAGGTGATCGCCATAAGAAAGGCTGTCTTCCAAGTTACCAACCTTAGATCAGCTGTAGCCATCGGCTCAAAAAGCTTGTATCCCAAGCTAGACAAAACAATTTCCAGGTTCCAGGCTGGCGTCGGTACCGAGACCGGCAGGTGCAAGTTGTTAAAGCCCTTCAAAAACCCCTTCACCAGGGGGTCCTTGGAGAAGGACAGTTTATTATTATTATTATTATTATTATTATTATTATTACCCTTTAATTATATAGCGCTGTAAATTTGAACAGTGCTGTACATACAATCTTAAATTAGACGGATTGAAACTGGAAATGGGAACAAATAGCAGACGAGTTACACTTGATGGAATTGAGGCAAAGCCCCGCTTCCACCAGTGTCATCAGGAACTCCAACACGATCGGTGTCAATACCCTGGATGGAGAGAGGTTCCTCAAAGCCAGGAATTGAAGGAACTTGTTCCACTTACAGGAGTAGAACCTCTTGGTAGCTGGCTTCTGGGCCGCCAGGATCACTTGCCACACCTAAGCTAGAAGAACCTCTAAGGCTGGAGCCTCCATGTCACCAGTGGCAAGTCGTCGATGTCCGGATGTTGAACTCGACCCCCCTGAAGAGTGAGGAGATCGGGCCGCGGCTTGAGCCGAAGAAACTGCCTCCAAGACAGGTGAAGAAGGGATGGAAACCACAGCTGCCTGGGAAACCAGGGGGTGATCAGGATAGCGTCAGCCTGGTCCGTTGACATCTTGGACACAACTCTCGTGATGAGAGGAAACAGTGGTCTCCGACACAAACAGGTTGATCCGAAGTGTGCCCCATCTCAGGAAGAGGTCTGTCACCGTCTCCGGATGAAGTCTCCATTCATGGCACTGCAAACCGAACCTGCTGAGCTGGTTGGCCAAGACATTGTCTTCTCTGGGGAGATGAACCGCCTCCTTGTTTGTTGATGTAGTACATTACGGTGGTGTTGTCCATCAGGAGCTGTACTACCTTTCCAAGAAGACTGGATTCGAAGGCCCTGAGAACTTTCTCCACCGCCAACATTTCCAGAACATTGATGTGGAGATCTTGATGACACAGTTGCCACTTGTCTTTCACTGTCAGACCCGACATATGAGCCCCCCAGCCCTCCGGGGATGCGTCCGTGGTGAGGATGACCTGCGGTTCCAAAGGCAGGAAGGGCATGCTGCCACAAACATTCTGGGAATCTAGCCACCACAGGAGGGACCAAGCGACTGGTCTCAGTACCGTGAGCCATTTGTTCATCGGGTCAAAGGCCAACAGGAACCAAGATTGCAGGGGTCGAAACCAGAGCCTTGACCACAGGGTTACGAATGTTGTTGAGGCCATGTGACTGAGGGCCACCTGTATATCGCGGGCTCGTACCCTTCTGCTGGAACGGCATTGTCGGACAGCCTTGGAAAGGGACTGGAAACGGTCCTCCAGCAGGTATGTGACGCAGTTGTTGGAGACGAGAACACCGATGAACTTGACCTTTGTGACTGGAGTTAAATGGGACTTGTCTAAGTTCAACACCAGCCCGAGCAACTGCAGGAGGGATACTGCAAAGGAGATGTCCTGCAACAGGTCCTTTTTTGAGTGTGCGGCGAAGAGCCAATCGTCTAGGTAGGGGAAGACTCTTGACCCTCGCTGATGGAGATATGCCACCACCGGGGCCATGCACTTGGTGAAGACTCTCGGGGCCATAGCCGGGCTGAAAGGAAGGATGTTGTAGTGATACATGTCCATCACAATCCACAAGCCCTGGTACAACAAGGGTAGAATACAGGCAAGGGTTACCATCCGAAACTTGATGTAGGATAAGGAGTTCAGTTGGCGAAGGTCCAATATGGGACGGAGGCCTCCATCAGGTTTCAGTACCGTGAAGTACTGAGAAAAAAAGGCATAAGGAATTTGGAAAGAGTCCAATGGGGAAATGCCCCCCCCCCTTTTTAGCAAGGTACATACTTCGTCGAGAAGGGTGTTTGATGGTGGGGTGGAAACAACAGCTCCAGTAGGTGGGATCTCTTCAAACTAAAGGGCACAGCCCTTTAAGATGATAGTTAGAACCCACGAGTTGGTGGTGATTTGGGCCCAGATGTTGTGGAAGGGCCTAAGGAGGTCCAAGAAGAAAGGGGAAGCAACAGAGGCAATGAAGTACGCAGGGAGGCTTCATTGCCTCTTCTTACCGGCATCAGCATCCTGTTTCTTTGCAAAAGGTCACTGGTACTGGGGCTGCTGGTGCCTGCCAGAGGAGGAAGAGGATTGGGATGGAAACCTCTGCCTTTGCTCTTGCTGTCGGTATTAGTGTTCCTTGGAGAACGAACGCTGACCCTGGCCAAAGAAGGACCTTTGACCACTGAATCTTCTGTGGGAGAAGGCCTGTTGGGCTGAGGACATGCCGTGCTAATTGGCGGCAGACTTCATCCTATATTTATAGTTCAGCCGTTCGTCAGTCTCCTTATTGAAGAGCACCTCGGTATCAAAAAGCATGTCCTCGATGGCCGCCTTCGCATTCGTGGTCAGGTCCGATGCCCTTAGCAAAGCATGTCGTCTAAGGGCAATGGCAGCCGCCATAGACTTTGCTGAGCAGTTGGTACTGTATCTGGCAGAAGTAAGAGGCTTCCTACAGTGTGCACCTCTTCCCTCAGCTGGTTAGCAGCCAGGACCTTGTCATCGGAGAGCTCAGCCAGAAGAGGGGACATCCGCTCCATCAAGTACTGCACTTAGGCCCCCATGCAGGCATTGTAGTCGGCGACCCTGAGCCGAAGCCTCGAAAGACTTCTTCACCAGGCCATCCACCTTCTTGGCCTCTCGGTCAGTTGGGGAAGTAGAGGTTTTTGGAGTAAAGACTTGTTGAGAGCCCTCAACAATTGCCGAATTCTGTACCGGATGCAAGTGTAACCAGGAAGCAGATGTAGGGGCAGTCAGCTACAGTCCATCAATTTTTCTGGAGGGATCGAAGCCGGTATCTGTCAAAAGCGCTTGGCGATCCTTTCCAAGGAAGGCAGAAAGGGGATAGTGGCCAAAGTAGGGGCCGTACCCTGAATCCGTTTCTCAACCGAGTCCACAGCATCGTCTTCCGAACGTGTGACCTCCAGCTCCAAGGCATTCGCCATCTTAATGACATGTTCGCAAAAGAAATGGGCAATATCTGTAGGAGAGACAGGCCCTGGCTGGTAGAAGTCCTGCGGAGAGTGACACATCTCTTGCGCCAGCTTGGAGTCACCTTCCCAGGATAAGGCTGAACCCTCTCAGTCGGACTCGTCCAGTCCCGAACATGAGTCCTCTTCCCCAAGGAAGACAACAGAAGTGGATGGAGACTGTCCCATCTGAGTGGCAATATCCCCCTTCGGGGCAACATCTCTGCTCGGTACCAAAGCACCCACTGAGACATCTATAGTGACCCAACGTCGGTCCCAATGCCTCCCTGAAGCGGAGGGGTCCCGAAGCCTCTCGAGCATAGACGGGTCCACGGCAACATAATACCTTCTGGTATCGCTATCGTAGAAATAGTCTGGGTCGGACCTGTGAGAAGAGACGGACTTCACCATCGGAGTCGAGTAGTGACGGCCATGCAGGGAAGATCAGCACTCCAGGCTCAGCCTTGGTGGAATCACATCCTCCCGCAGAGGGCGCTGTTCCTCCACAGCCTGTGTGGGAAGGTCCTCACGTGGACAGGCGGCCGGTACTAAGGAGGACTTCGGTGCGGCAGGAGTTTCCTTCTGCTTCGAACTTCGCTGGTGTGCATGAGAGCCCTCGTCAGAGTCGGAATGGGCTTTTTTACGAGGAGTTTCAACCTCAGAGGAATGCTTCCTCTTGGCAGTGGCCTTAGACACAGACTTTGGATGGGAGGAAGAGCCATCTGCTGAGTCCTTAGAAGGTTTCCCCTTCTGTCTCCGCTCATCAACCCCCCGGTCCGAGCCTGATTTGGGCCTGTCCTTTTTAGAGGACTTGGACTTCACTTTCTCACCCGATTTCTCAGCTGGAGGGGCCTCCGTCTCTTGGGGAGTTGTAGAAATTGGACCAGTAGGGGAAACAGTGGCCTGAGGGGCCTTTTCTGAAGACTCACGTGACATCTTCGAGGCCAACTTCGATGTTGAAGGCAGGATCTCTTGTGGAGCTAAAGCCTTGTCCAGGAGGAATGACTTTAGTCTGGAAGCATGGTTCTTCCTCGCCTGGGGAGTCAAAGATCTGCAGAGAGCACAGCTCTGGACATAATGGGCCTCATCCAAGCCGATCAAGCATTTCTTGTGCGGGTCAGTCTGAGGGACTTTCACCCCACAAATAACGCAGTTCTTAAACGTAGCCAGAGACATCAAATCCCAATCGAATCCAAAGCGAGGTCAGACAAGCCGAGTGGTCAGATGAGAATCCGAATAGGACAGCCAACAGTGATTCAAAGCACAGTTCCTCGAGTAGCCAACACAGTGGAAAAGAAGTAACTGGGGAAAAGAGCGGGAACTGGGCTTATATAGAGAAGGGGCGGAGCTACTGCCAAAAAGTTGCAAAATGTTGCAAGCTTTACTTTGCCCATTGATTCCAGAAGGTTCAAAATTAGACTACGCAGGCACAGTAGAACCCATTTGTATGATTTGCAGAGACCACGAAGAAGAATATAAGTTACAGTGGTCCCCCGGGCTGCGAAAGTAATCCGTTCCGGGATTACTTTCATACCCCGGAAGTGTTTCGCAACCCGGGGGACCGCTTTAGTTAATGCACAGCGCGCTGGAAGCGTGCTGTTTTAAAGGGCCTGGGTAGCTTTTTTTCCGCAACCCCGGGATTTCTTCAGATCCCGGGGGCTTTTTTTCGGCCCCGGCCGTTTCAGGTCCCGGAGATTTCGTTCCCCGGGGGCTTCGTATCCCGGGGGACCACTGTATATATGTTTCAAGAGGGGAAAAGGAGAATATGATACAAGGACAGATACAGTTTTTCTCACTCTTTGTGCTCACAGTAGTTCTGCACAAATTTAATGTGTTGTCACAGAATGCAAAATGTTCCATACTAATAAAATGCAGACATTCTGGAAGTAAGCAAAACTTAAAAATTACTAAAGCAAAACTACTGCATGATGGTGGTGATGGATATGATTTGTGTATTATTCTTCCCAGCTTATTCTAATCATTGATGGTCAACAGATATGCCAATATATTTAATTCTGCCACAATGAAGTTTTAAAAGGTAGTATCATTTTCAGCACATGACCCGAAGGCTATCCATAATAACTATATTTCAAGATAAGATGGCATGCAATTTTACTGTCTTCAATGATATCTGGTAACAAATGACTGAAGGAAAAAAATCAGTCAGGCATTTATCTTCTCTTAAGTATTTTGCACCTTACTTTCTTTGTACAGTAATAGTAATTTTTTTAAAAAAACAAAACCTAGGGGATTTTATTTGATGCAGACTGAATTCTGTTCTACATTAGCTGAGATACCATTATGACAACTATACCAAATTTGGATTTACTTGCGCAATACAACTTATTCATCTATACAAAAATGTAAACCCACTATAGTAATTATTATTTTCCATCAAATAAGAAAATGTTATGGTGGAACACTGTTTGTTTATTCATGTGTCTAATTCTTATGTACAACAGTGGGAAGATTTATTTTGAATTGTAAGGAAGTAGGGAAAAGACAAGAGCTGAACAACTTCCCTATTGTACCTTAGAAATATGGGACACTCATATCATTTGTCAGAACTGTATCAGCAAGGTTTTTGGGTGGTGGTGGCTTAATAACCCTGCCTGCGCACTCACAGAAGGGGATGAGGCAGGGGCTGGATGGGTAATATCTACACAGTAAATCAGGCCCAGGGGCCACAGGTTCCCATCTCTTGCTATGTACTAATTGGTGAGGGTGTCCTGGATTTCAGACTGGGGTCTTTCCACACACCAATTGAGACCTTCGACAAACAAGCAACCACTAAGATGAGATGTTTCTTTCAAATTCCATCAGTTAAGGCAGTTTCTTCTCAGTTTAGCTCATATTTGGCTTGAGAATATGAAGCAATATGGAAGACTAAGGGCAGAAACATATGGGCAGTAAGTGCCAGCTTCCTGGCAGCATGGGGGTGTGGCGTTCATATGGCGCATGCCCCCATGAGCTGGGAAGCTGCATGGCTGACCAAACAGGCGCCGTGCTGCAGAAACATCAAAAAGCTGTGGCAGAGTGAAAAAGATGCCACAAAAAGGACTGACAATTTGCCACTTCTTTTTTGTGGTGGCAAAATGCTCGAGTGGGTCCACGGTGTGCGGTTGCCATGGCACCCACCTGACTCTTTCAGGGGCAACATCACGCCACCTCCTTGGGCTGGTCTGTTTCGGCCTTTGCTTAGATAAGCCAGCTCTGCATATCCCTTTCATGTTAAGAAAGACCCTCTTCTCTTTGTTTTACAAAAGAACAGAGAGAGCTAAGAACAAGAAATATGGTTTCTTAAACATATCCAGTTTGACACTTTTTATGGTAATAAAACCTATGCAGGCTTTGTAAATGGGGGGTGGGATCACCATCAACAGATTTCCAGGCTCTTGCCTATTATGAAAATGCCTTTGGCTTCCTTTTCTTAAGTACTTAATCATTATTGAAATAACTGTAGAAATTAATTTTGTCAAATTTTTGGGTACTTTGTATTTAGCAGACAAAACTATGAAATGTCAAATTATGATTACCAAACCAAAGCAACTGGATAGATGTATGGATATTCACTCTGGAAAATTGTCATTCAGATACCACTAAACAAAGCAATATAAAGCAGATCATATAATATGACATACGTTATCAGTACTATCATAGGGGATACACTTTTCTTGAGCTATCTAGAAATGTTCTCTAGTCCATGTAAGATTGCACAGAAGAAAGCTTATTTAGCACAGTATGGACTATGAGTGAAATTCTCTCTTCACACTTGAACTTAATAGTGTATTTCATAGGTGTCCTCTGACAAGCACCTTATTCGCCAAACCAGTCTCTCTTTCTTTATTGTGAGGATAATAATACTGCATTTTCTTATTGACATAATGGATATGAAATGCACTGAATTCATAAAATACAGTAGGTAGATGCTATTGAGGTTTTGAAGCTGCATGTATACAAGTGAAAATTAACAAGACACACATTGAAGATCATAATTTTTGAGGCTACTGGAACATAAAAGGCCTTTGAAAAGCAAGAGCTTTTGCTACTGTTCTCAAAAAAAAAAAAAAAAGAAGAAGAAGAAATCTGAACTATGAGGGTAGACAAAAATGTACAGCAGTAAATAAAACTGGCCATGTGTTTCATCTTCACTGTAGAGAGGAAGTCCCAGCAGTATTTATATGGTCTTAAAATTTTCATTAATTTCCTAAGGGTATGCTTACTGAAAATCCAACAGATGTTGGTAGAAAAACCTGTGCAAATTTGAAAGACGGCTAACCTTTAAAGGGGAAAGAAAGAACAGGATGGCAACTACTTCATGCAGAGAAGGCATTAAACTGGACAAGGAAACAGCACCTGCTGAACGCCTCACTAAGTGAAAGGCAGAGTAATATTTCACAACACCAAGGTGCATTACTAAGAAATTGATTTGACTTTTTCCCTTTGTTGGATGTTTAAATGATTTTTATAATAACTGCCAGCAAGCAAAAGACAAATGAGTGATTATTTATTCATTTTCTCACTCATCCGACATTTTAAACAATTTCTCCTAAGGCACAAAAGGATGCACAAATGAGGGTACAGTGATTCATATGTTCTGGGAAGCATTCCTTAGAGGATAACCAAGGACATCTGATTTTTTATCTCTATCACCTGCTCTAGACCCATTATTCACTATTTTACCGATTACTCACAGTTTTGTCCTGTGGAGTGTTACATAGTCGTACAAAGACAATGAACTGAAATAGACTAGAAAGACTACACCCATTTCCATATGGACCTTAAACATTTCCTCCAACTTGATACCCAAATGACTTCATCAAGTCCACAAGGACAAATTACAGTGGTCCCCCGGGTTACGAAGGTAATCCGTTCCAGGATCCCTTTCGTAACCCGGAAGTCTTCGTAACCCGGGGGACCGATTTATTTGTTGTGCAGCGCAGCAATTTAAATGGGACGGGTTGTGGTTTTTTTTCGCAACCCGGGGTTTTTTTCAGAGACCGGGGTCGTTTTTCCGGCCCCAGCTCTTTCGTATCCCGGGATATACGTATCCACTGTATATCCACTGTAGGAGATTTTTAGACCTATTTTGCTTTCAGTGTCTTCAATATTTTGATGAAGCAGAAGGGTCACTAATAATAAGCAATTCTAAACCAGAACTAATAACGGCAGTGTTCTTGTCTTCTTCCCCACTACCCCCAAACTGAACAGCTGCTCAGAGTTTACTCTAAACAGAGCTGTTGTTCTCATTCATTACTCTTTTCTCAGGGCTGTCTGAGACTTTAACAGCAAATACACCAATTTGATACTCCAGTAATATAGTGGGCCCTTGATATGGAGGGCTGACTGTACAAATGTTAACTTAGGTTATCTGCAATAGTACACTAATGTTTTCAGACTCAAGTGCAACAGTCTTTCTGCTTCTTTTGTTAAAGCCACAAAATTGGGAACACGTCCATAGCTAAAGCAGTCCCCTGCCTCTACATATTGAACATAATTTGTTAAAAACTTACAAATCAAAAAAGCAAGAAAATGCACATATAGCTCAGAAAGGTTCTCTCTGTGTATGTGTATTAAAACCTTCAGCAAAATCAGATGTCAGAAACACCCATTTTATAAATAACTGTACTGCAGTTATATTTATTACAGCCATGTTTTAAAAAGTATTCTTTTTAATGTCTCAGTGATAACTATAATGATTCATTTTATTTCATATTTTAAACTTTGAACGCTACAAGTACTCTTTCCCATCCACCTCATCTTCTCCTCAATATTCAACAATAGAACATGGGGCGCAGCATGAGCCAGTACTTGAACCAAGTGGTATTCCTCTGGCACTATTTAGTATGTCCCCATAAAAATGAAAGTTAAAAGATGCACAATAAAAGGAGGAAAGTCATACCAGTTTCAATTTACTTCTAGAAAAAGTAGTTAACTATAAGTAATTTGATATTAATAATCATTTACTGCAAACCTCTCAGCAAGATCTGGACACCACTTTAAGGCATCAACAAGCAAAGTGTGGCTTGTGGTTCCAGGAACATTCTTGCGGGGCCAAGGGATAACAGATTCCCTCCAAATGTTCTCTAGGTGGCATGGGAGGCATTTTCTCCACTTCATGTCTCCCCCAACCAATATAGGTTCAGGAGACAACAACAAGTAAAGCAGAAGTTAAATCCATTATAATAATAATAATAATAGTTTATTTATAGCCCGCTCCTCTGTATATACACTCGGAGCGGGGTACAAGTAAAAAAACATAGATTAAAACAATCCCATGACCCGTTTCCAAACCTCCCGCCCCTTAAAAATAGATTAAACAGCAATGATTCACTTCCTCTTATTAAAGTGCATGGGGGGGGGATATGTTTTGTTTTTGCTTTTAGTGGGAGGTACGGTGGGGCATTTGGCCCTCCAAGATCTCCTAGCCTTCCATAGTTATCTACCCCTGACTTAAAGGAACAACATTATACAAAGAATACTGGCAACATCCATGTTATTTCCACATTTGTATTAGTTTTTTCCTCCCCTCCTTGAAAAAACTTACTTTGTATCATGAAGATTACAAGGTTCATAGGTTTTATTAGGAGAATTTACATTCTACTGCCTAGAAAATCTGACTGCTGCCTAAAAGTAAAACCTCTGTTGAAAACCTATGCCCTGGTTATTATTTGAAGTTATTTTCTCATAATGGAAAGGAAATCTGCATAAACCATAAACCACTGCCATTTATTTATTTATTTATTCCATTTGTGTGTTGCCTTTCAGACTGGAACTCAAATGTAGAGTTAACAGAAATGTAGAAACAATTAAAGTTACCACATTAAACAAGAGAGTTAACAGAAATGTAGAAACAATTAAAGTTACCACATTAAACAATACAAAATCATTTAAAAGACAGTGAAGTTGTTTCAACAAGGAAGTTAAATGCTGCCTATAACTGGCCCTGATCAGTATTTTGGCCACAGCATTTTGGACCTGCTGAAGTTTCTGAACAATTTTCAAGGACAGCCCCATGTAGAGTGTATTACAGTAGTCCAAATGGACTATTATAGTCCAAATCAAGGCATGTGTCACCATAGCCAGACAATATTTGAAGGTTTAGTCTTCGTAAGGGTAATTTAGGGGATGGCTTCTGGCTTAAATTAAAATCTTTTTCTCGTGCATCTAGAAAGAAACTGAGCTGGGCTGTATTAGAAAGATTTAAAAAGCTGTTTTAGATCATTATGCCCGCATAGCTTCAGCTACCCCATCTCATGGGGTCTTAAGGCTTAGTGTTCAAACTGTTGACATCCATGCAGCTAGCAAAAAGCTGTCTATTTATATATATATATATATATATATATAATTAAGTGTTTTTATTTTAAAAGTGCTCCTCAGACTCAAATCTGTATATCTCTGTATCATTAAAACATTAATATAATCATAGTTTTTGTTTTCTACAATATTTGGCTACATATTAAGTACGCTGTTTATACCATTCTGTATAGATGACTCATCTAATGTGCTCTGTATGTGTGACTATGGAACAAAAGTACTCACTTAGAATCAATAAGGAAGATTATATTTTTAGTGCCAACACTGGGCTGGGGAGCATTACCACATGCTATTATTCAGCTATATCAGTTAAAAATAATAAAAAAGCTTTGTACATGTCACCAACTCAAGGGAGTCTCATTTGTGGCTTATTACAACAAATCTACCAAAATTACACTTATTTGCTCGGAATACAGAATTGTGAAGATGACTTGTGTAGTCTGAGAAACTGTTTCCAGTATTTTAAGAACTGGTTTTCCCTAGTAATTGCTAATGAAATGCACTTGACAAAACCCTAAACAAAATTAGGTGTATCCAGACTAGTCCTGCAGTTCTCTTAATCAGAATTGACCAGAATTTGAGGTGGGTCCATTATTGATTCAGCCATTATTAATTTGGACATGGTAACTGGGAAAGGTTTTTTGTTTCATTTTTTTAGAAACAGATTGAGGGAGAATGAGAAGTGAGATAAAGCAACTGATAGGTCTGCCTTCTGATCTTAGCACAAGTTTTACTTAGGTGCCTTGAGGATAAGATCTATAAAGCTAGGCAATGGAATGAACTAAATCTGTGGTTTGGATCATAAATTAGATGACCGTCATCTGTTAGAACTGAGGACAGAGATTTGTTTAGCCTGGACCTTTACAATTTGTACAAAGGTGAAAACAGACAATGGTTCTTACAGTGACCAGTCTTGGCTAAACTATGAAACAGCACTGGAAAGCTATAGATTTGGATACAGTGGTCCCCTGGCTTACGAATCCCCTGGGTTGCGAAAACCCCGGGATCCGAAAGCCGCAGGACCGCTAACATATCCCCCGGGATCCGAAGGATCTCCCGGGATACGAATAAAAAAAAAGCGTGGCCCCTTTAAATCGGCCGCACGGGTCCGTTCGCGAAAGCAGTCCCCCGGGAAATGAAAGCTTCCGGGTTACGAAAGGTAATCCGGAACGGATTACCTTCGTAACCCAGGGGACCACTGTACATTTAAAGGGCCACTTTGACTAATTAAAGATTTCCCATACCTAGAATCAAACATTGATCAGAATTGGAGAGTGCAGTCAAGAAGGTTAGGGATGGGAAGGGCAGCCATGAAAGAACTAGACAAAGTCCTGAAGAACAAAGATATATAGCTGAACACTAAAGTTCAAGCCACATTACCCATTACCATGTACGGATGTGAGAGCTGGATGGTAAAGAAAGCAGATAGAAAGAAAATTAATTCATTTGAGATGTGGTGCTGGAAAAGGGTGCTGAGAATACCATGGATGGCCAAAAAGACAAACAAAAGGGTCCTAGAACTAATGAAGCCTGAATTCTCCCTGGAAGCCAAGATGATTAAATTGAGACTGTCATACTTTGGCCACATCATGAAAAGTAATGACATTAGAAAAGACTATGATGCTGAGGAAGATAGAGGGCAGGAGGAAGAGAGGAAGGAAAAGAGAGGAAGGCCACATGGCAGAAGGATAAACTCGGTCTGAGCCTGAGCCTATAGGACCTGACCAGAGAGGCAAAGGCTTGGAGACATCTCTTTCACAGGGTCACCATGAGTCAGGGTCGACTTGAAGGTAAATAACAACAACAACAAAGCAGCACTGTCCAATGTTTTGCTGCCCCATATATTTACTCTGTAGTGACACTGGATAGTGATAACAAAACAGCCTGAGATATGGAGTGAAGATAGGTCCTAGGACTACTTCCAAATGCTGGTACTGCCTACTGGTTCTCATAGTTCTAGAATGACCAAACCATTAAAAGCATACTTGTGTGGCTTAGTGAAAGTACACCTTATGGGCTCAAATAGTTAAGGAATGCCCATGTGGCTCAATTGTTCCAAGTATACCTCCCTGTGTGAAACAGACAAAATAACACTTCTGTGGCTCAAATATTCAAAGTAGTATGCCTCTGTGGTTCAAACACTGAAAACTGTAGGCTCCCATGGCTTACAGAGTAAAAGCATGCCTTCCTGGCTCCTTCTGTGTTGCATTGAATTGTTGAACTACACAATCACAGTCATCGTAGCTCCTTTTCATTCATGAAAATAGACGCTAATTTTTTGAGAATCAGACTACACTGCTTATTTCCAGTGCAAAGAAGGATGAATTTTGTACTGTTTTTGATAGATTTTGCAGCTCGGCTCTGATATAAGAGTGCAAGGCATAGGAAGAAAAGAGTAAAGCCATAGGGCAGCCCTTCAAAGACAGGACACCGAGCCACTAGATACCCCAGCCACCAGATACACCGAGCCACCAGATACCTTTATGGACCACAACTTCTCAAGCCATTGCTAGGGAGTTACTGCCCATGTTTACAAGAGCTGGTTTCCCAAAGGAAGTGCTGATGGATCAAGGAACTAATTTTGTAAGCCTCGCCATGAAATAAATATGGGAAATTTTAATAGTCAAATCATTAAAGACCTCAGTATGACATCCACAGTCTAATGGGCTTGTAGAGCGATTCAACTGCACTGGAGAACCCATATTAAAGAAACTGGTAGGAACAAGGGCCAGGGAATGACATGAGTTATTGCCCACCTTATTATTTGCAGTTTGAGACGCACCCCAAGCATCAACAAGATTTTCTGAGCTCATGTTTGGATGACAACCGCAAGGGGTATTAGATCTTGTGAGGGAATGTTGAGAAGAAGAAAACCCTCTATTTGCTCTGTACTTCAGTACATCCTAGATATGTGGGAACATCTTAAATGATCTCTTGCATAGCCCAGAAACATTTAGAAAACACACAGTGTACAGAAAGCATACTTTGACCAAAAAGCACAACCCCAAATCTTCCAGACAGCCCAACAAGTCTTCTTTTTATTGTGATCCTCATGGGCCAAACTATTTACTCAGTGGAAAGAGTCCTTTGAAGTCATACAGAGGGTGGGATCTGTGGATTATGAGATTCAGGTAAAGGATCAAAGGTGCTCTACTCAGATCTTCTATGTCAATTTGTTTAAGAAGTGGGAAGCCATGTTGCTGATTCCGAGGAAGATAATTTTGGTCCTTAGATAGGAGACTTTGAAAAAAACAACAATCCTCGCTTACAGTAGAAGAGCATTTGACTCCATCTCAAGTTATCCAGATGTGGGCTTTAAAAGAGGCATACCCAGACATGTTGTCCACTGTTCTGGGGCAGATACACCTTGCACACTACCACATAGGTTGCCCCCACGCTGGGCACCACATTGTTTACCTCCACCCTTGGGTGTTACAAAAGAGTTACAATGCCCACAAAGAAGTCAGCCAGTAGTAGTACCAAAGCTTGATGGTAGTGTGTGCATTTGTGTAGACGTTTGCAGGGTTAATACAGATTTGATCCAAATTTGATGCCTACCCCAAAGTCAAGGGTAGAATAATTATTACAAAAGATAGGGGATGCCCAGTATCCAACCTCTTTGGACCTCACCAAAGATACTGGCAAATTCCCCTTGTTCCTGGGCCTTAGGAAAGGTTGCCTTTGCCACACCTAGGGGGCTCAGCCACTTCACTTTTACAGTGGGCTCGCCTTATACGCAGATTTGCCATCCACGGATTTGAGCATATGCGGATGGCAAGCCTGCATTGTCCCCAATGACAACGCACACGCAGGCACCCATACCACCATTGGGGACAAAAGTTCCTTGCCTTCCCCTCCTCTCCTCCCTCCCTTCCTCCCTCCCTCCTTCCCTGCTCACCTCCTGTCCTTCTGTTTCCTCTGTGGCGGTTTCTTCAGCCCCAGCTTGGCTGCGGGGGTGGAGTCTGCCGGGGCTGGGAGAGGGCCAAGGGTTGAGTTCCAACCAAACCGTGAAGGAGAGGCATGGGCGCTTGGCCCAGGCCTCTCCTTGGTGGCTTGGTTTCCCTCTGTCCAAAGGGAGTCCTGCAAGCCCCATTCGGGCTGAGGGAAAGGAAGCCGCCAAGGAGAGGCCTGGGCCAAGAGAACAGTCTTCTCCTTTGTGGCTTGGAACTCAACCCTTGGCCTGAGGGTTGAGTTCTAAGCTGGCCTCGGCCCTCTCCCAGCCCCAGCAGACTCTTTCCCCGCAGCCAAGCCACCTAGGAGGAAGCAGGAGGGAAGAAGGAAGGAAGGAAGGAGGAAGGGAGGAGAGGAGCAGAGGCTAGGGACTATTGTCCCCAATGTTGGTGCGGGTGCCTGTGCGCCATCATGGGGGACAATGGGACTTCAGCATATGTGCATGTTGTTATGCATGGGGTGGTCCAGAATGGATCTCCCGCATATAACGAGGGCCTACTGTAAGTGCTTTTGCTTACATGGGGCTGTAAAGATTAAAGGATATTGTTCTCTGACCAGTGCAGGATTATGCAGTAGCCTATATTGATAACATTATTATTTTCAGCCCTTCACAGGAATCACATCTGGTACATTTACAAAGGGTCCTACAGACCCTCAGGCAGCTAGGGCTCACAGACACCCCCCCCATTCAAAATGTCATGGGTGGAAAATAAGATAGACCACTCCCAGATAAGGTAGAACAGTTGATCCAGTGGCCCAAACCATAGACCAAAAGAGAAATGCAACAGTTTTGGGAGCTTGCAGGATATTATAGGAAATTCATTCCTTATTTTGCAGCCATAGCTGCTCCACTATTTGACTTAATCAAGAAAAAGGGGCCAAGAAAAGTACAATGAGCAAAATGAGAAGATCAGGCACTCCAAACAATGAAAGCTAAGTTATCATACATCTTTATTACGGTCATAGGCCAGAAAAGCTAAGTTATATCAAGCTTCCATGTTGTAAACATGATTTTTCTAAGTCTTTCATTCTGCAAAAAGATGCCTCCAAGTATGGATTGGGAACAATCCTGCACCAGTAAAGTTGGAGAGAGGAATACCCCATATTGTATTAAATTCCCAGGAAAGATGATACTCTAATACAGAAAGAGAGACCTTAGTTGTTAAGTGGGCTATCCACACTTTAAGACACTGTTTATGGGATCCCCCCCCCCTTTGATTTAGTAACTGATCATGTCCAACTGCAATGGTTACATCACATGAGGCATACTAACACACACCTAACCCAATGGTATCTTAGCTGGCAGCCGTATGCCTTGTCAGTCATCTACCATCAAGGGAATTAAGATGCCAGTGTGGAAAATGGAGCAGAGGACAGAATAGGGAAAATTCAGCACAGAATAAGTAAAGAGATAGTTGAGGAATACCTGGTTAATCTAAATGAATATAAGTCTCCAGGACCTGATGAACTAAATCCAAGAGTATTTAAGGAACTGGAAAATGTAATATCGGAGCCAAAGGAAATGATCTTTGAGAACTCCTGGAGAATAGGAGTGGTCCCAGCAGATTGGAGGAGGCCAAACATTGTCCTCATCTTCAAAAAGGAGAAAAAAGAGGATCCCAACAATTATCGTCTGGTTAGTCTGACATCAATTCCAGGAAAGATCCTAGAGCAGACTGTTAAACAGGAAGTCTGTGAACATATAGAAGGCAATGGCATAATCACAAAAAGTCAACACGAGTTTCAGAGAAACAAGTAATGCCAGACAAACTTGATCTCTTTTTTTGATAAAATCACCAACTTGGTAGATGAAAGGAATGCTGTGGATGTAGTATATATTGATTTCAGTAAGGCCTTTGACAAGGTTCCCCATGACATTCTTGCAAACAAGCTTGCAAAATGTGAGCTAGACAAGGTAATTGTTACATGGATTTGTAATTGGTTGACCGGCTGAACCCAAAGGGTGCTCAACAATGGATCCTTTTCATCCTGGAGAGAAGTGACCAGTGGGGTCCCACAGGGTTCTGTCCTGGGCCTAGTGCTATTCATCATCTTTATCAATGACTTGGATGAAAGAATTGAGGACATAATTATCAAATTTGCAGATGACACCAAATTAGGAGGAGTAGCTAATTCCCCAAAGGACAGGATCAAAATTAAAAATGACCTGAATAAACTAGAAAGCTGGACCAAAGCTACCAAAATGATATTCACAACAGAGAGATGTAATGAACTGCACTTAGGGAGGAAAAAAAAGAAATGCACAGATATAGGATGGGGGGCACCTGGCTTAACGAGACTACATGTGAAAGGGATCTAGGAGTCCAAGTAGATTATAAATTGAACATGAGTCAATAGTGTAATGCGGCAGATAAAAAGGCCAATGCAATTTTAGGCAGCATCAACAGAAATATAGTGTCTAGATCAAGTGAAGTAATAGTGCCATTGTATTCTGCTTGAAAAACTGAAGCGTGTCCAAAGGAGGGCAACTAAAATGGTGAACGATCTGGAAACCATGCCCTATGAAGAACGACTTAGGGAGCTGGGGATGTTTAGCCTGGAGAAGATAAGGTTAAGAGGTGATATGATGGCCCGTTTAAATATTTAAAGGGATGTCATTCATACTGAGCAGGGAGCAAGCTTATTTTCTGCTGCTCCAGAGAACAAGAACAATGGATGCAAGCTACAGGAAAAGAGATTCCAATAATAATAATAATAATAATAATTATTATTATTATTATTATTCCACCTAAATATTAGGAGGAACTTCCTGAGAGTAAGGGCTGTTTGACAGTGGAACACACTCCCTTAGAGGGTGGTGGAGTCTCCTTCCTTTAAACAGAGGCTGGATAGCCATATGTCAGGTATGCTTTGATTCAGAGTTCCTGCATGCAGGGGGTTGGACTGGATGGCCCTTGTGGTCTTTTCCAACTCTACGATTCTATGATTCTATGATTCTGTGATTCTTGCCAAGGTGAGGAAAGTGAAGTGTGGACTGTTTTTCTGTTGGTGGAGGCTCAATGTAACAGGCCCACTTACCAAGGGAACTACCCTATAGCATATTGATGCCACTGGGACATGTGAGAGCTTTATGGATGTGATGAGAAAGAACCCAAACACAGCAGCTTGGCTTTGATATATGCTTGGAGGAAAAGGTGGGCCCATGCAGTAGCCATTCATAAGCAGAAGGGAGGCAGGACATAAGATAAATCCAAAGGCAGAGACAGGTATATTGTAGAAGCTGACAGACTTCTTCTATCAGACCTTGCAGCCTTTGGACGTATCTTGTCATGAGAAGCTCAACACAACAACGCAACAAGCAACAGACCCTGGTGGAATGAATAAAATCAGCCACTTTTCGAAGGGAAAAGACTCTTATAAGGGACAGCAGTGGAACTGCTTAAATGTTTGCACCATCTAATTGTCCTTGGGGTTATAGCAGTCCAAACATAACAGATTGATTAACTGAGATTGTATTACAATAGGCTGGAGGGATTGAAGTCTATTGGTTCTCACTGAGATGAGGAGAGAATGCTGTGTTACTTGAGTTTGAAAGGAATCTGTTTTAGAAAAAGTGATTTGTCAATAATAAAGCATATAATCTGCTGCCAAGAGTTGTCCAAGGCTTTGGGTAAACCATATAAATTGAGGCTTTTGATGTTCCTCTCCCCATGAAGGTGGGTCAACCTGTGACAATATGTGATTTAATGCCAAAAGCAGATTTCAGATTTCTTCTTTAGCTAATAACATATAAGTAATACAATATGTACTGCAATATTATCAACTTGTGAGTTTTAGTAATTGATCAAGCCAAACATGTAGTATAAATATGCACACATTGAGTGTGTGCAAATCATGTTGCTTTTTTGAATTATTGAGACGTTAGCCATAAAGAAACAAGGAGAGGTGGGGCTGCTGTTTATGGCACCAGTAACCCAAAATGCCTGTTTCCAGTGTAAGTAGACCCATTTTCTTTTGTCAGACTTTTGCATTTGAACAGATGCTTCACTTCAGAATAATAAAATACCTTTACCTATTCCTCTTAAAACAGTAATTCAAATAGCCTACAATGCTTCTTGCATGAGGCTTATAGTGACCTGTCATCATGTAACTTTTTAAATGTAAGGAAATGGCAACTGATGACTTATCATGAAAACTATACTTGTAAGGCACAGCGACATAAAATTGCTATTATCAATCTACCACCTAAAGCACAACTTCACTTTTATTACTTATTTGCCTGGTTTCTAATCTTCAGTTTACAAAGATGAATATTATGTAGATGTTACAGGCAGCTAGTAATACATCTGATAAATAACCCCATATGTATGTACAGCTATTTGATCCAACTGAAAAGGCCAAATAAAAAAGATTAAGTAATGTGGCTTGTGAAGCCTCTCACTGACCTGATTTGTTTGAAGGATTACCAGAATAAGAGACTCACTCTCTCACACAGGTTACTGTCAGAACACAATTTAAATGTTTGTCCTTTAAAAAAGGTTAAATATGCTGGTGAGCTAGCCAGTATCTAAATAGTTTCTTAATGAGAAATCTCCTGGCTTTGGAGATACCCAAATGACTCTTTCAGTGTTTTTGGACAGTTGTTGCTTTTGAGAATGGGCACTGAATTGAAAACTTGTATTGTCCTTCAAAATGTCTGCTTTCCATTCAATGTGCAAACTGCCCTGCATCAATAATAGTGCCATCCTGTTTTAATTTGATGCCATTTCCAGAGTAAAACACTATATAATTATCTGACTGAAAATGTTCTATTCTTGTACACTTTTGCTCACTCCTACCAAGCATATCTATGTCTATCCATTCCATTTCTTGTTTTATGATTTTTAGCATTCCCTGAATCATGCTTTTCACATTCCCTGCTCCTATTACATAAGTCAAGCAGCTTCAGACTTTTCCTTCACATTTGAGCATGTCAGCAGCAGAACATCCTTTCACCTGGAGCCCAGTTGTGTCCTTAGACATAGCACTACTAGTCCTCCACTCAAGTTTTCCCTAATAGTTCCAACAATTAAAATATAAACAGGTCTAAGATTCATTACTAATTTTGTTTAGTTTATTACTTTTTAATTTATTACTTTTTATATATAGCTTAATAACTCAGGTCAATCAATACAGCAGCACATTTCTTTGTAATTTGTTTAATATCAATTTGACAGGCCAGCGTAAACTAGAATGTTAACTTACTTTATAAATTAGCTTTATGATACAGTATTTTTCGCTGTGTTATGACATAAGCAAAACATGTTAAATTATCATTCCAATGTTATTTTGATACAAATTACTGATGAAGAAATGTTGCATGGTTTGTAAGGTAATCTTGCCTCTAAGACAACAACACAGTTCAACTCCTATGTAAGAGAGCATAAACAGCAGGTACAAGCCTCCCATAAGACTCTGTTATATTCCAAAGCAGGCTGTATGCAATTGGGAAAGTAAAAAATTGCCATATATAAAGCATAGCAATCGGCCTTTTTGTTAGGAGGAGAGGACATGAACAAACTGAACATGGAAGAATATCAAGAAAAGCCAGTCAAGAAAAGGTTCCTCATGACATTCTTGCAAACAAGCTTGCAAAATGTGGACTAGACAAGGTAACCGTTACATGGATTTGTAACTGGTTGACTGACCAAACCCAAAGGGTGCTCAACAATGGTTCCTTTTCATCCTGGAGAGAAGTGACCAGTGGGGTCCCACAGTGTTCTGTCCTGGGCCCAGTGCTATTCAATATCTTTATCCATGACTTGGATGACAGTTTTGAGAGCCTAGTTATCAAATTTGCAGATGACACCAAATTAGGAGGAGTAGCTAATACCCCAGAGGAAAGGATCAAAATTCAAAATGACATGAATAGACTAGAAAGCTGGGCCAAAGCTAACAAAATGAAATTCAACACAGACAAATGTAAGGTTCTGCACTTAGGGAGGAAAAATGAAATGCACAGATATAGGATGGGAGATACCTGGCTGAATGAGACAACATGTGAAAAGGATGTGATGCAGCAGCTAAAAAGGCCAATGCAATTTTAGGCTGCATCAATAGAAGTATAGTGTCTAGATCAAGGGAAGTAATAGTGCCACTCTATTCTGCTTTGGTCAGCCCCCACCTGGAATACTGTGTCCAGTTCTGGGCACCACAATTCAAAAAGGATGTGGAGAAACTGGAGCGGGTCCAAAGGAGGGCGACTAAAATGGTGAAGGGTCTGGATGCCATGCCCTATGAGGAACGACTTAGGGAGCTGGGAATGTTTAGCCTGGAGAAGAGAAGGTTAAGAGGTGATATGATAGCCCTGTTTAAATACTTGAAGGGATGTCACATTGAGGAGGGAGCAAGCTTGTTTTCTGCTGCTCCAGAGAACAGGACCCAGAACAATGGATGCAAGCTCCAGGAAAAGAGATTCCACCTCCACATTAGGAGGAACTTCCTGACAGTAAGGGCTGTTCAACAGTGGAACACACTGGCCACCTGTCGGGGATGCTTTGATGGAGAGTTCCTGCATGGCAGAGGGTTGGACTGGATGGCCCTTGTGGTCTCTTCCAACTCTGTGATTCTATTATTCTAGTCATGAACCTACTTGAAATCTGCAGACTGTGTTGTTAACTGCACTCCCAAGTAAAAACAAAGTCCCAGTATTAGAATTAGTATTACAACCTTGTAACACACAAAACAGCGTTTGAACCTAGTTTTTTTTTCTCCACCTGAACAATAATGGTTAAAGTACCAAAAAAAATAGTGCAATGTTTGATATTAGCTTAGATCCAGATACAGATGCATGAAGAATCAGACTTCCCTGCTCCTTCTTCATCAAAACAGATCCTCCAACCTTCTACATCTGCCATACAGAGGTTTGAAAAGTTCTTCTAAATGGGACAGTCTGTTGCATGGAAGACTGAGGGGTAAGACAGGCCTCTCACAAAATCAGGTGGGGTCAGCTATGAACAGAGCTTCCCCAACCCTATGTGTAATGTTGTGGAAGGGGCTACCAATGAGAGAAGGGAGCAGGGAAGTTGCATCCATCAATCTTGTTGCAAACAACAAGATAGGAATTGAACCCATTATCGTGTTACACTTAAGCAAAACTAAGTTTCAAAATGTGCTAACACAAATTGTTCAGGATCACAAGAAATGTTAGAGGAAACTCTGACGATATTTTACTGAAACAAGAATAAGAATTAGTCAATAAAAAGGAAGTTGTGTCATCAACCAATTTTAGAACAATAACATTTATATGCTATATTTGTCCATAGAAAGTGGTATTAGCATATATTATTCTTCAGCAAAATCCAACATTGTGCTTTCAAAGGGTAATTTACCATTTAATGTTTGCTATAAAAGAGACATTGAAGACTTTACAGCTTTAAATTGGGGAGGTTTTGCAGTATAAGGATTTCCTAGCAACACTGGAAACAGTGTGAAGCAAACACACTTCCTTTTTTTTTTTTAACATCAGCAATCAACACAGAAGGCCAATGGAAGGCTACTTTTGGTAAACAAGGGTCCAAAGTTTTACCTATACTGTAAGCTGCAGCTTCATCCATAATAATTAATATGAAAGCCTAGCAATAAATTATGTAAATTGTTACAGAGCCAGAAGCCAGAACAGCTTGACAACTTCTAAGGTTGCACCAGGGTCACAATCTAGCCCCTATGACCATATTGCCACTATGACAATAACTAACACTGCTAGATAATCATCTACTTCAGATAGAGATATAGTGGTATACTGGGACAGAATATCATGCAGAAATATAACATGGCTGCTCTGTGAGGGGCAGGAACTTGTAAAGGTTCAAGTCATTTTAAAGATATTAGATGTTTAAATTAGAGGACTAGATATAATCCAATACATAGCTATGAAAATAAATTTCGTAACAGAATTTGCAACAAAATGGTGACATATACTGTATACATATATCCAAGTTTATCTGATATAAAATGCTAGTTGTGTTAGAAAGATAGTAACAGTGCACAATCAATACGGCAGTATAATTTCATCCACTTACCTATCAGGCCTTTCTCAAGAGTAAAGGTTTTGTTGGTGAACATGCATTCAAAAGCCACAATATGGAAAACTTTGTTTACTGTGTTGTGCGTTCCAACTATTCTGATATACCTATAAAGAAAGGGGGGGGGGAGATAAAAAGTTTTTTTTTTTAATGACAAAGCACCATGGTTTGCAACATATGATTGCAACGTGCCATATATCAGCAATGTGCGTCATAATACTGAATAGATAGTAGTCATGCAGATGATCTGTTTAACTACAACTAGTAAGCCAGTTAATACAGAATTTAGTATAATCCTATAGGTGCTTACAGACCGCCCCAAAAGGGTGGTCTGAAGCCTCCTTTTTTTTTGCTGCAGACTTTTGTCGCAACAGCTATATGCTGCGATGAAGGTGCGCTGCAAAAAAAAGAGCGGGGAAACCACACTCCTTTTTAGCATCACACTTGCGACGCACAAAATGCAATAGGCACCATTGGGTGCCTTCAAGCTGTAGCAACTGCGCAGCTTCATATAGAAGCTGCGCAGTTGTGACAGTGTCGTTACGCATGCTATCTAAATGGCACTACGTAACAACACCTGCATTGTTACATGCTAGGGCTCAGGAGTGTGGAAATGCTGCAAGCTCCCTAGCCCTAATCACAGTGCTTGAATGGCCCTTTGGGGCTGTCTGTATCACGCCATAGAGCATGAATAAGAGACTTGAGTAGAAAATATTTTCATGAGAAAGAAAACATTCCAAGGATTATACTATATGAGCACCTGGCATTAGACCAAATGATGATAATGGTGATGATTATGACAAATTGATAGTTATTAGATTTTTAACTCAGGTTCTTGGGCAAAATCATCACAACTCACAACATATTATAAAATAAAATTATTGAAATAATTCAAGCATTAATATATATGGACATTGTTAAAATAATGAATGAAATAAGTCCCTCCCCCAACAAATAGGACAGAAACAGTAATCTGAAGACTGGTTTCACAGTAAATATAGTAACTGAATTGAAGTGGTCACTGCAGAGATGTAAATGCAGGGTGGCGGAGTAGAAAGTGGAGCCTTTTTGACAGAACTTTAACAGAAATATTTATTATTTTCTATAGCAACATGGAAAAGTATTTTGATTTTCAAACAAAAACTGTAGGTTATTTAATTCAACATTTTTACCATGTTCATTATACATCCAGACATCAAACTAAGAAAAAAGTGCTGTGTCCACAGACACAAAGAAATCTTTCTATTCACTACCTTTTCATCATAATAAATGGTTCCATATATCAAAGACCAACTCAATAAATCAACCTCCCTTACCTACAAAAATGAACCACTCTCTTATCATGCCCTTCTTCTCATTCCATACTATTAACTCAATGCACACAATAGCTTCTGCACTTTGCATCCAGTCTTGTGCATGAATGGAAAATGCTACCGCTTATAAAAGCAATGCAACTTTTAGACTGTAAGCCTGAGGGCAGGGATCCGTCTAATTTAAGATTGTATGTACAGCACTGTGTTACAGCGCTATATAAATAAAGGTTAATAATAATAACTGCTCCCCCCCCCCCAAAAAAAACAATTGCTTCCAGTTCTTGGTGCCATATGGAATTCTCCTTTGGGAGAGGGTTCCCCAGCTCTCACAAGCTCCAAAAACTGTTCCTAGATTACAGAGAAAGCATAGGTTAGAAAAAATATTTTACAGATGCAGAAATCCAAGTATGGTCCTTTGGCTGAAGAGCTCTTGTGGCTAAATGCTTATTAAAGTTATTTGAACAGTCCTGGATTTTGCTTAGCAAAGATACCTATGAACTTCACTCCTGACCTTATAGCATGCAATTCTGAACCAGTGCAAAATCAGATGGAACACTTCTTGCTAACAGTGGCCTATTCACCCCTTTGTATTACTTCTGAGACTTCACTTTCTACAAACAAGCATTAACCTTGAATCAATCTGTTCCCCTCATCCTCCACAGGGAGCATGCAAGTTCAGAGGTTAATGAACAGCTGAAGTTACT
Source organism: Urosaurus nigricauda (assembly GCA_034509955.1). NCBI lineage: Eukaryota > Metazoa > Chordata > Lepidosauria > Squamata > Phrynosomatidae > Urosaurus > Urosaurus nigricauda. The sequence continues at coordinate 330,171,839 of JAOEGL010000001.1, forward strand.
AATAAAAGTTCTGAAAATCCTAACCAGAGTAGAACACTTCATCTCAATGGAATTGAAAAAGATAACTAATAAAAAAATTATCAGAGGTGAATTTTCTGTCATCCAAAATGAAAAAAAAACAAAACTGCGTTATTGAATTGACGAGCTTTCTCTCAGCAAGAGTGACATTTTAAGAGCAATTGGTGTGTCATTAATACCAGACCATAGCCCCAAAATCTACCCTAAAGAGAGGTAAGCAGCATTCCTTAAGCAGTGACAGCATGTTAACTGTGCTACAAAGCAGAGCAAGGACTGACAGTGAGCCTGTGTCTTACATCATTTAAATCTAAATGATTTTTTGAGAGTGAGAGTGATGGAGGGCTAAACCAATCAGATGCTACTTTTTTGGGGGGGGGGGAGCAGCCAATGAGGGCACTGGACAAGCAAAGGCCCATGCTCGCACTGTTCCAGTGCCCTCACTGAATCTCCCCCTAATCAAATGATAAGTGCTGGACTCTCTCTCCCACTTGTAAGAAAGTCTTCAAAATCAACAGATGTATCTTAGTTGTTTGGGGCTTGGCTTTGTAATGCAAGCTCCAAGGAAGTAACTTTTCTAGCCAATGGTACCAGTAGGAAAGAACACTGTTGCTCCTCCAAGATACAAAGATAAAGTGGGAAACAATGCAGCAGGGAGAGAAGGAAATCAAAATCTCTTTCATGTGCTTATTATGTAGCAGTGAAGCACAATATATATATATATATATATATATATATATATATATATGAATCATATTACACCACTAAGACTGCATAATCAACTTATTATTCCATGCAGTGAGAAGCCTTTTTGGTAGAGACCTATAGCAAGCAAGAATAGAGCCAATAGCTATATGATGTGAAAATTTTGGTAGGTACTTGGAGGAGAATGTTGCTCATATTTACTCAGAACTTGAACCCACACTTATCACAGAGTCTAGGGAAGTGTCCAGTGTTCTGTCTGGTCAGATTTTCTGGAATGAGTTTCAGTTTTTCTAGCCTGATAATATGGGTCAGATGCTTAAATCAGGCTATCCTAACGCATGTAAGCTTGAACCTTGCCTATCTTGGCTAGTATGATGTAGCAAAGCAGACTGAATGGGTGGGTTCAGAGGGTAGTAAATGCTTCACTTTGGCATTGCTTTGAAGGAGTGCCTACTGCTTTGAAGGAGGCTGTGATGCACTCTCTCCTGAAAAGGACCTCCCTTGACCAAGAGTTATTTGAACTCTATCACATTATTGTAAATATCAATTTTCTAGCCAAGTTGCTTGAGTATGTGATAGCCAAGGCATCTTTGGAGGAAATAAATTATCTGTAACCATTTCAGGTGAGTTTCAGGCCAAGTTAAGACCTTAATTACTGTAAATGCCAAAATGCCAAAATGCTGTGCTCATGGAGCACCATGATGCCCTCTGCCGTGCAGTCGGGTGCACAGCATGACGCTGGCATGGGGGCGGCCAGTATGCGTACACCACAACCCCATACCAGTGTATAAGCTCAATAATGCCAAGAAAAGTAGAGGGTAGTAGAAAGAGAGGAAAAGTGCATGGCAGATGGATAGACTCAATTAAGGAGGTCACGGACATAAAATTTCAGGACCTAAACAGAGCAGTGAAGGGAGGTGGCGATGAGTCGGGATCAACTCAAGAGCAGTTAACAATAACAACAACAAATGTGTGTGTATACACATATAAGAATCAAGTGAAACTGACAATACTGAAATACATTGTCCAGCATTCCCAACAGAGAATGATGGAGAAGTGTGGATTTGAAGTGGCATCCAGACAAGTTTTACAAGCTTCTTGCTGTAGCATTTTGGTATTTCTGTTTGTTAATCTTTCTAATAAGATAAATGTTCTAAGTGATTACAGTAACTGCTTTTTTCTGGAATTTAAAAAAGAAATGACTGAAGCCCAATATGCTATTTGATCTTTGAAAATTTGTGATTGTATGTGTGTTGTGGTAGGTAGATTTAAATTGGAATTTTACTATGCTCAGGAGCTGGGAAATTATAGTACTGAAATGAATTGAGAGCAAAGTTTGTCAAGATGAAGGATTCAGATCATGTCAAATTATGTGTTTTGGAACGTAAACAATTTGGAAATGGCTCCTAACTTAAGATTTTAACCCAAAATAAAACAAAGTACTGCATAAACAGTTTGAGGACAGTGAAACAAAACATATAAATAAAAGATTGATTTATGGCTAACCCACGAGGGATAGAGACGTATGTTAGGTGTAATATTTGAACATCCAATGAATATACAGGTGTGTAAATGTTTAATTCAATGTAATCAATGAAATGTGATTCCTAGTTTTCTTTGTTCAAAATGCTATTAAAAACTGGGTTCACTTTGAATTCAGGGTCCCAATAGTTTGGATAAATTTCCTACTAGGGATGCTGCAGCTAAAAATAAAAATGTTTCATTCCCAATCCTTGGTCTCTCCCTGCTGATTTCTGGTTAAAATTCTGAGTTTAAAATAATCAATAACCTATAACATTGTGTGTGCTTAACTACAGGTAGCTAGACAGTTGTGCAACTTCTCTAAATTACAATTTTGGCTAATAAAAACAGAACAGACGATATGAATGTTTTGTTTCATTCAACATATAAAAGGTTTAATTTAAATAAAAAATATACATAAAGAGGGAAATGGAGTTGAGGTTGACAGTAATATATAAATAATGTACTATTTGTTATTTATAAAGCACATATACTGTGTAAGTGCTAGCCAATGGTAAGATAGGCGTACAATCTAATGATGATAAAAATATGTTAACAAGGAAAAGATGACCAAGATTTACAGTATTCAGAAGTATAGTTCCATCAAATGAAACTGAAACATGTTAAGATGTGGAGATAACAAACGTAACCAGAGGAAAATGCCTCTACCTGCAGCATTGCCCCAAGGCTGGAAACAGAAGATGGCTGTCTTTAAGAATTACTGTCATAGAAAAATAATAAAATTCCTTAATGGCAGTCATATGGTTATGTAAAACAGTGTGAGAAGAGCTAATTGGTTTAGAGCCTTCTGTTCCAGGTGATGGCAGAGGGACAAGCTCATCCCAGACTTCATGGAAATTATATATGAACGCTTGATTGAGATTTTAGGATTTCCTTCCATCTTTAAATGTCATTTTCAAATGCAAAGTCAGTCTAAGGCCCAAAACTGGAAAGGGCATGGCAGACAATAGTGTTTATATAATATCTGGAGGGGTCTTGCTGGGGGGAAAACCCAAGTGTGGATATTCTTCAATATCTCCAAGGCCCTTCAGAGCAGCTTAAGCAGATGGAAGATAATTAAACCTTAAACAGGGCTGAAGCTGGCAGATAGAGAACAGATTGTCCATCTCAGATGAAAATTAACATTTTGGCAAGAATACTAACATAACCAATAACATTCCCATTCTTTCTGCCACTTCATCAGCGCTGCAGCACATACTGCATACTGTATATACTCACAGGGAAAACACTGTATGCTGCCATAAAAAAGAAGCATATAGTAAAAATACCTGATACTTCCAAGTTATTTTTTAACCATTATTGGGTTCAGGCATTACCCTAAAAACAACAGCAGAGCTGCAATGTAATTCCCTAAAATACTGAAGTCCAATTTACAATATTTGTTATTATTATTTTATATCTGCTTTGTGTAGAACCTGTGTTAGAAAATAACAACAACAAATTTCATCTGGAGAAAAAGTGCTTAGATAAATGTTTTGCCCTAGAATTACCAACAGACTGTTTCCTCCTGATATTAGTGGGAAAACAGGATTCTTGAAAAGAATGAAGATGGTTGGAAGATACTAAAGGCTCATATTCTGTAGAAATATACTGGGAAATGGAACAGCAATCCCACTCAAGACTGTTGCTTTTTTCTGAACACAAGAATTCCTACTAATCTTAGTTGGATCCCCGCCCCCCGCCGGTAAACATGCAATGCAATAGAACTCAGGCAAGTCTGTGCATGGGTAGCTGCATTTGTTCACAGATGAAAGAATCTGCATTTTAGTTACTGATTTAGTTTTAACTGTCAACAATATGTGTGACTAGTGGAATAAACAGTTTCACAAGGCATGTTAGGTGCAATCACTAGTTCAAGAATTTGACAAGGTTGAAGAATATTCCAGTACAGGATTTTTGAAATACTATCCATTGCTGCATGAACAGTTTACTTAAAGCTGAAGAAAACAATCAAAATGAACAAACGATTTGTGCACAATTGTCCACCAAGCATATTTCCCTATAATAGGAATGGCTAACTTTTGTATACATAGAATCACAGAATCAGAGATCTGGAAGAGACCACAGGGGCCATCCAGTCCAATCCCCTACCATGCAGGAGCACAGAATCAAAGCACCTCTGACAGATGGCCATCCACCCTATGCTTAAAAACCTCCAAAGAAGGAGACCACCACTTCCTGAGGCAGCATGCTCCTGTCCCCTATTTCCCAACTAACTATTTAGTACAGTATTAATTTTTCTGTATCATTTGAGCTATGTCCAATTGGAAATAACAAAGATTTCCCACTACACCTCTCCACTACAATGCTACAATGCCCATTCCTCATGATAATACATATACATTCAAAAACATACAGGATTCAATAAGTAGCAAAACTAGAATTCAGCAATATTATGACTTAAGTGTGGTTGCTGTGCTCTACTTAATCAACACTTTTGCTTCAGCATCGCTATCTCATAACCTGCAGACATGGAGTCAAAATAGGTATACCTATCTAACTGCTATTCAAAATTAATTATCACATTTACTGTTTACTTGGAAAGCAATAAAAGGAGCTGCCAAACAGATTATACACTCACACACCAGAAACTGTTTTTAAAGTGCTAGGATCTCTTGGGGTGCCTAGAACAGTAGGTTTTCTAAACTGGCATCAGGATGAGCTAAATGATCTTTAAGTTCACTTCTAACTCTATGATTCTTAATAGTAAATAATGGTATAATGAGAAGCTTCTTTGTAAAACGGCTTATTCCAGTTTGAAAGACAGGACCGTATATATTATTACTTTCTCCTTTCCAAATGAGTGGATACCAAGATGAAATTTCATTATTTCAGTCTGCCAGGCAGAACTAAATTTCAAACCCTACAAACTCTTAAAACAAGGAAAACACAAACGATGTAAACCTGTTAATTTCATAGTAGAGTTAGAAATACATGAAAAGCCTAATTAAGTCTATTCATTACTTTCTATCACTTTTGCATGAATACGCAGTTGGCCCTTGGTATCTGCTGGGGTTTGGTTCTAGGAACCCTTGCTCAAGCCCCATCAAATACAGTGGCATACTAGTGCTCCTTGTATAAAAAGGCAAAATCAAGGTTTGTTTTTTGAATGTATATATTTAAAAAATATTTTCATGCCATGAATAGTTGAATTTGTGGATAACGAGTCCATGGATGTGGAGGGGCCAACTGTCCACATATCCCATCTGAAATCCCAAAGAAATAAATGTTTCCTACCCCAGGCTTTAAAAACAGTTGACCCATTTATTGGCATTGCCTCAAACAATTTCACATATAAAGGTAATGGATGGCAGGGGGATTGGATGTCCTCCTTTTCTAGGACATGTCCTACATTTTAGCCTTCTGTTCAGGAGGAATTCCAAAATGTCCTCCATTTTGAGCATGACTAAGAAGCATGAATTTATACCAGTGTTTTTGCTTTTATTTTGTTATGTCCTACATTTTGCTTGAATGTGCTTTGTCCTCCTTTGTGGTTTTGACATCTGGTCACCCTGAGTGGATGGATCTAGCATGATTCGACCTAGTTACATATATATTACTTTAATAGAAAGTGTTTAATGTGGGGATGAGTTTGAACAGTACAATCAGACCTCTGTATCCATGGAGGATCTGTTCTGGACTCCCACCGATACCAAAATCCACACATGTTCAAGTCCCATTAAAATTAATGGCTGCATGGCACATACATGTGTTGCCATCAAGCAAAACTGAAAGCTATTCCTTAGAGCTTTTCCTTTATGATACCTCCCTGATTTCATTCTCCATCTCAAGATCAGTTGAGCATTTTGGTTTCGGGAGAAAACAGAATATCCCTAGTATTTATTATTGTGGAACTTCATACTGCTACCTACAGCATCAGCTTCTTCAATAAGATACGTGGTGAACATGGCACATCCTGTCTGGTAGTCTGCTGGTTCAATAAGGGAAAATAAGCTATTGTACTGTGATAGCACAACAGATAATATATCACATCCTAAGTATCAGCTTAGTGTAATTCACATCAGTGATTAATTATAACAATGTGTTCTCTAATCAGCAAATGGATATATATTTCTAACCATTATATTTATTTAGATATAAAGAGGTTACTACATGCTATCTTTGGCACAGACCACCAACTGCTCATAACAAAAATCAGAGTTAAGTTGAAGAAGAAAATAAAACCCACCATTATACCAAAATATGACGTGAATAACATTACAGGTGAATTCAAGGACAATGTAAGAAACAGATTTGAATTATTGAGTATAATCAACTGGGAACCTGAAGAACTGTCTACAGAAGTCAAAGACATAATTAACGATGAATGCAAGAAAACATAAACAGTGGCCAAAAAGAAAGATAAGAAACAATGGATGACAGATGAAACACTTCATGCAATAAAAGAAAGAAGAAAATCAAAAGCAAAGGGAGATAGGAACAAAGCCAGAAGTATGAACACAACTGTCCAATGTCTGACACGCAGGGATAAAGAGAAATACTACAATGACCTATGCAGAGAAATAGAAGAAAACAACAAAAAAGGAATAACAATAGACCTCTATCAAAAAATCCAAGAACTTTAAAGCCAAATTCAAACTAAGGGCAGGGATGCTCTATGAAGAAAAGAAAAAAGAACATTATACAGGAACAAGAAGAAATAAAAAGATGCTGGAGACAATACACAGAGGAATTATATAAAAGAGATGAGTCAATGAATGATATTTGGAATGAGCAGTCATATGAAGATGAACCCCAAATTCTAAGAAGTGAAGTCAAATCTGTGATAAAGGAAATGAGAAAAAATAAATAAATCACCAGGAATAGATGATATCCCAATTGAACTGCTACAGTGCCTACAGACAGATGCAACTTTAGTGTTAATTGAAACATGCCAACAAATATGGAAAACAAAGCAGTGGCCAACAAACTGGAAACACTCGATATACATACCAATCCACGAGAAAGGAGACACAAACTTCAGCAACTACAGGACAATCGCACTAATCTTACATGCAAGCAAAATTATGCTCAAAATTCTGCAGCATAGACTCCAACCATACATGGAGAGAGAAATTCCAGAAGTGCAAGCAGGACTCAGCAAAGGAAGGGGCACTAGGGACCACATTGCAAACATGCGATGGCTAAGGAAGTGCACCAAAGAATTCAAAAAAAAAAAAAAAAAGAAGAAGAAGAAGAAGAAGAAGAATCAGCATGTGTTTTATAGACTACAGCAAAGCATTTGATTTTATAGATCATGAAAAGCTACGGAATGCACTAAAAGCACTAATTTATGTGCTGAAAACATCAAAAGCAGAACTATAATCAGAATAAGGAGGAGTGAAGTTAGGAGGAAGCAACATTAATAACCTAAGATATGCAGACACCATAATATTAGCAGAAGACATTCAGGAGTTGGAACAGTTAATAAGGAAGGTCAGATATGAAAATGCAAAGGCAGGGCTGATGCTGAACATAAAGAAAAAAATAATGACCACAGGAGAAATACACAAATTCAGTCTAGACAATGAGGAAATTGAAATAAAGAATTCCCATATCTAGGATCAAAAATTAACCAGAATGGAGACTGCAGTCAAGAAATAAGAAGACTAGGAATGGGAAGGGCAACAATGAAAGAGCAAAGACATACAACTGAGCACTAAAGTCAGAATTGTTCAGGCCACTGTATTCCCAACTGCCATGAACAGATGTGAGAGCTGAATTGTGAAGGAAGCAGACAGAAAGAAAATCAACTCATTTGACATGTGGTGCTAGAGAATAGTACCATGGACAGCCAAGAAGACAAACAAATGGATTCTTGAACAGATCAGACCAGGGCTCTCCTTGAAAGTAAAGATGATCAAGCTGAGACTATCGTACTTTGGCCACATAATGAGAAGGCACAGATCACTAGAAAAAAAATAATGCTAGAAAAGGTAGAGAGTAGAAGAAAAGAGAGGAAGAACACAAACCAGATAAACAGACTTAATCAGAGGGGTTGTTGGCAAGGGCTTTCAGGATCTGGACAAGGCAATGGAGGATAGGGATTCTTGGAGCTGTCTCATCTACAGGGTCGCCATAAGTCGAAACTGACTTGAGGGCAGCTAACAACAACATGCCAACATACTATTGGTATTATGATAACAATAAATTTTAAAAAATTAATGTTCTGCTTTGAAAACAAGGAATTAAGTGTATAAGATTTTAGATTGTAAGCTTGAGGGCAGGGAACTGTCTAATTAAAAATAATAATTGTAAGCCGCTCTGATAGCCTTTAAGGCTGAAGAGTGGGGTATAAATAAATAAAGAAAGAAAGAACATGGCTTGCTTATAAATAATCTGTCTGCAGCTTACATCCTCTAGTTTTTCTGACTGGGTTACAATCATGCATTTTTCCATATAGTAAGAATTTACTCAAGATATAACACCATAAAATGTACAACTTTAACCATTTACTCCTGCACTTTGGTTTGTGATTCAAATTTTTTACTTCAAGAATATAAATTAAAGTCTATTTTTCATTCAGCCCAAGCTGCAAAGAATTCTAAAAGTCAATGCCTGACAATAGAAACCTAATCTTCTTCCATGTGAAGGGATTCTATATGTCTAAAACATTTTAGTGATGGAGAAACTATCTATGTCTGAATGATAAATGTGGTTCTATTTAACTATCAGACAATCTCAAAGGTTTCAGACAGCTCAACTTACTATGCTCAAAAACTCTAATTTGAGTGCTAAAGAAAATTTAAGTGATGGAGAATTCTAGGGATTCATGACGGCTGCAGAGAGAGGATACTTAAATATTCACCAGGATTTCTGTATTATCCAGGACAGTGTGGAGCTCTAGGAACTGTCTTCATTTCAATAATATCTTTTAATTGGTAATAAGTTCTGAAATGTTTCTTACTCCTTTTTTTTAGTATAGCCTGTTAAGTGTGTGAGTTGAAATTCAGATGTAACAACTGGGTTTTAGGTGATACAAATCCTTAAGTAAAGACATTGCCATAATGTCCTTTTTGCAAATAAAAGCTTAATATCCTTATTCTTCATGGGACTGCAAAGTTCAAAACTTTGCAGTTTGGTTCATTACTGATATAAATTTCCCCTCTTAAGATCTTCTGCAAGAAAAGAAAGGGCTTTCTTTGCTATAATATCCCAACCATGGACTGTCCTTCTCCACAGAGTAGTTTTCCCCAGCCTGTCGTCCTCCACTGGGTCAGACTACAATATGTATAATTCTTGTCAGCATGAACTATGGTTTAAGTGATGCCAACTGCTGTCCAACACACATGGAAAGCATGAGATTTCTATTTCTATAGAATCAATATGTAGAGAGATCTTGTAGCACCTTTGAGACTAACTGAAATAAAGAAGCTGGCCAACTTCTTTATTTCAGAAAACATGCAGGGGTAGCTGTGTTGGCCATTTAGTAAATTAAAAAACAAACCACCAAAAAGTAATACCTTTATTGACCAACCAAAATGTACAATATATTTGTTACAAGCTTTCGAAGCCTCACTGGCTTCTTCATCAGGCAAGATGTTACATACCAAACAGTAGAAAAATCAGCAGAAGTACTGACATTAACAATGAACTCTTGAACAAAGGCAGAATTAAGCAATTCACTGCAGTGATGGGGAAGAGCTGTTGTAAGGAAGTAGATGGCTTGTACCTGATCTGACTGGAAGGGAGCTGTCATTAAGTTAGGTATACCCATAGAGAGTGGGAGAACATGATAAATTAAATTTCATGACATACGTTTTTGTGGTCATATAAGTCTCATACAATTGTTTCAATGTATGCTTCAGCCTAGTCTTTTCATTCACTACATCCTTGTACTGATGAGGAAGGTCTGCAACAAAGGTATAATTGCATTCAGCTGAACCTAGCTACAAAGCTTCTTGCATAGATATGGTAAGATTTCCAACTATGTGGCGATTTGCAACTATATTAAAATGAATACTGTCATATTTCTGGTTTCAAACTTCCACAATATGAAAAGTTTATCAATGAAGAGATAGGTCCATCCTTCCCCCCGCCAACACACACATTTACAGATTTCATTAGCTGTACAAGGAAATAGTTCCTTAAAGTGTCAGTAAGAATATTACTATTACAAAGAAGCACTATCAGTCCACTTCAAAGGGTTGCATGCATGTTCTTTCCTGCATCACAAGACCACCAGCATATAGTGCCAATACAGTGGCAAAAAAATAAAATAAAAATAAAGTTGCTTGTCTAGAACAGTAAACTAAGTGTATGATAAAGGCAAAACCCAAAATTGCATGTAAACTAAATCCAGCATGAAGCCTAATCCTGAACTGAAGAAATCTGGATGTATTTATTGATTTATAACTCTCAACTGGAGATAATAGGTGTCACACCACTCTGAACTGCTTTTCTACTCCTGTGCTAGACTCAAAAACAAACTGTTTTATGGGAACAACTGATAGCGAAAAAACTGTTCCTGGATTGCTTTACTCCTGTTTTAAGCTGGGGTGGTGGTTGTGGTCATATATTTCTTCCAATCCCATGGCACAAAGGAAGCTAACCTACATTGTGAAGTGACACAAAACCCAAAAATAGTTTTGTCATATGATTTGCTGTTTGTATAGCCTATCAATGATTCTCTTGAGGAAAGGTGAGGTGAGATAAGGTGGATTTGGAAGAGAGAGAAAAAATCTGCTGAGCAAATCACAGCCTATTCCCATGAGCAGCTGCAGAATCTTAAAAATTTAATTTCTTTTACAATATTTTCTATTAGCCACAAAAATACATTAACTGTAATTTTGATCCCCCCCAAAACCAACAATTAATAACTTAAATCAATACATCTAAACAGAGTAGAGGAGTGTCAAATCACATTCAAATTTATTTTTCCATAGTAACATATTTTACGTGCAAGCAGGTTTCATGTAAGGTCCACAATGGGACCACATTACAAACATATGATGACTAATGAAATGCATCAAGGCATTCCAAAAGAAAATCAGCATGTGATTTATAGACTATCCAAGGGTTCCCAACCTGTTTTCCAAGGAGCCCTTAGGGCTCCGCATGCACTTTCCAGGTGCTCCGTAGCCGCTCCAGGAAAATGAAAGAAATAAAAATTGAATGAAATTAAGGAATAAAGACTATATTCTTATACATATTCCTAAACAACATTAACTTGTAAGACATAGAGTAGGCCTCTTAGGGGCTCTGCCATAGAAATAAGGACTCCACAAGTCAAAAAAACCAAAAACAACCCTGCTATAGGCTATTTGACTTTATAGACTATTGAATTGCATCAATTACGAAACTGCATCATTCTCTCAAAGACATGGGAGTCCCACTGCATTTGATAGTTCTGATGAAACATTGGTACTCAGGACAAGAGGCCACTTTTAGAAAAGAATATGGAGAAACAGAATGGTTCCCAACTGGCAAAGGGGTCAGGCAAGGATGCATTTTATCATCCTACTTGTTCAACTTGTATGCAGAAAACATCAAAGAGCAGGTTTAGGCTCATAAGAAGGAGGGGTAAGGATAGGAGGAAGGAACACTAACAAGCTAAGATACGCGGATGATACCATATAACTAGCGGAAAACATTTTAGACTTGAAACAATTGCTAAAGAAGATCAAAGAAGGAAGTGCAGAGGCAGCCTTGTTACTGAACATAAAGAAAACAAAAATAATGACCACAGAGGACCTACATAAATTCAACCTAAGCAATAGGGAAATCAAAATAGATCCTAAAGAGCAAAGATATAGAATTGAGCACTAAAGTTAGAATCATCGAAGTCAAGATATTCTCCATCATTATGTAGAGATGTGAGAACTGGACAGTGAAAAAAGCAGATTAAAAAAAATCAACTCTTTTGAGATATGGTGCTGGAGAAAAATGTTGAGGATACCGTGGACAGCCAAAAAGACAAACGAATGGGTCCTTGAACAGATCAAGCCTGAAATACCCTGGGAGCCAAGGTTATCAAATTGAGCTGTTGTATTTTGGTCACATCATGAGAAGGCAATACTCATTAGAAAAGACAATGATGCTAGGAAAGGTGGAGGGTAATAAAAAGAGAGGAAGACCACACACCAGATAACTAGACTTAGATAGGGATGAATCTATAAGATTTAAGCAGAGCAGTGGAAGACACGGGTTTTGGAGATGTCTCATCCACAAGGTTGTCATGAGTGAAGGTTATCTCAAGGGCAGTTAAAAACAACAACAACAACATTTGAAAGGTCCTATTACCTGCAACATATTGCTGAAAGACTATTTAAAATCAATCAACATTCACATTTTGATAATTATCCTTATTTTATAGAGCTGTTGATGCTATACCTTACAGCTGCATCATGTACAGACCAATACACAAGGACATTAAAAGGCAATTGTGCATTTGATTTCTGATGAAAAAGAAAACAGTCTCATTCAGCACCACTTCAGCTGCTCTTTCTTGGCAGATCTTGCAGAAGTGTGATCCTTAGAGCCCACACAGCTGAATCAACAGATAGATGGCAAAAGAAAGGTTGGAAAGAAAAGAAGGGAGGTATTATACAAAATAGACAAATGTAACCCCTCTTTGCAAAGGTACAGTCTCTATTTTATAGCAACAGATATCTGTGGCAATCAAATATTAACAGCTTACAAAACCAACCAGTTAATGAATCTGCTAAATTTAATATCAAAACAAGAAGTTGAGGGGATTTTGTTTAAAATGTCAAGGCTATTTTTCATTGAATCCCTACCCTTTCATGTTTTATTACTCATTAATTTAAATCCCCAACCATAATTATCAGACAAGGTGTCTGAGATGGCAGTGTTAAATATAAAGTGGCATCCACTGAGGACAGAAGTTGCATAAATCCTCCTATGTAACTTGAGGGCAGTTAAACAATCCTCAAAGGCAGAGATCAGAGAAAACCCTTACTCTTGGTAATGGCAGTGAGAACCATGGATAATTTCACAGTTGCGGGGATAAAAGGTAGAAATTCTACATTTGCCAAGTAGTAGGACTCCCTGAGAGCACTCCCCACAGTTGGTAGAACTGCCTAATTGTAAATGGCACACTTGGTGGGATAAGGGTTGGAAAAAGCTCACATTTGGTGACCATAGCAGGGGAATACAAGTTGGAACCTTCATATAAAAGATGGAAACCACACATTTGGTAGCAGCTGCATGACTGCCTGAGGGCTCAAAAGGCTCTACTAAAATAACCTTTTCTTTGGGGGGGGGGGGGGAACAACAACAAAAAAAAAACCCTGAAAACAATTTACTGAGCTGGTCTCCATCCACATTATGAAAAAAAAAAGTTGATTTGCAGCAAAACAGTATTCTGTGGAGTGGCCAAAGAATGAATACTATAAAGGTTGAGTCATAAGTAATTATATGGAACCACATTGGGAGCCTTCACATATAACAAATCAGAATTGCTGGCTTATCCTGTTTACTACAAACAAAGAGAGTATTGTTATCATACAGATTTTTCACTCCTTCTCAGAAGTGGAGTCCTCCCAAACAGGCAAGAATTCACAAGATTCACCTTGATGGTGCAGTGGTTAGATGCCAGTACTTCAGCCAAATCTGTGAGTTCAATCCTGCAGGGCTCCAAGTTGTCTCAGTCTTCCATCCTTTCATAGGTCAGTAAAATGAGCACCCAGCTTGTTGGGGATAATTGGTTAACATGTTGTAAACTGCTCAGAGAGTGATTAGCACTATAAAGCATTACACAAAGGCCTAAACTATGTGACACCAACAAACTGGGAACCTGGGTTTAGACGCTGTGCACACCCTTCAAAGTTTTGTTTATCTGCTTGCATAAAGGGGGATCAAACAAGTTGAAGTTCTATGTCTTTCAATATATATTAAAAATCTCAGTTCTGACAAGGAAACTCCTTTTTATGATGTCTTTTAATGGGAGCCCAGCCCAGACCTCCCTTCTTGCCATCTGTCTACATCAGACCCACACAACTTGGCAGTAGATAGGAGCCAAAATTAAAATATCCTAACCTTTTTCAGGCCACAGGTAGGTTTTAATTAATTAATTAATTAATTAATATACATTTAAAACATTGTATACAATATACAATGTAACATTGAGAAATTAGGTTATGGCAGATAAATGACTTGGCTGGTTATGTTTATCTGCAATCAGCAATCATAACTAATCATAGAATCATAGAGTTGGAAGAGACCACAAGGGCCATCCAGGCCAACCCCCTGCCATGCAGGAACTCCCAATGAAAGCATACCCAACAGATGGCCATCCAGCCTCTGCTTAAAAACCTCCAAGGAAGGCGACACCATGACTCTCTGAGGGAGTGTGTTCCACTGTCGAACAGCCCCTACTGTCAGGAAGTTCTTCCTACTGTTGAGGTGGAATTTCTTTTCCTGCAGTTTGCATCCAATGTTCCGAGTCCTGTTCTCTGGAGCAGCAGAAAACAAGATTGCTCCCTCCTCAATGTGACATCCCTTCAAGTATTTAAACAAGGCTATCATATCACCTCTTAACCTTCTCTTCTCCAGGCTAAACATTCCCAGCTCCCTAAGTCGTTCCTCATAGAGCATGGTTTCCAGACCCTTCAGCATTTTAGTCGCCCTCCTTTGGACACACTCCAGTTTCTCCACATCTTTTTTGAACTGTGGTGCCCAGAACTGGACACAGCATTCCAGGTGGAGCCTGACCAAAGCAGAATAGAGTGGCACTATTACTTCCCTTGATCTAGACACTATACTTCTATTGATGCAACCTAAAATTGCATTGGCCTTTTTAGCTGCTGCATCGCACTGTTGACTTATGTTCAATTTGTGGTCTACTTGGACTCTTAGATCCCTTTCACATGTTGTCTCATTCAGCCAGGTATCTCCCATCCTATATCTGTGCATTTCATTTTTCCACCCTAAGTGCAGAACCTTACATTTGTCTGTGTTGAATTTCATTTTGTTAGCTTTGGCCCAGCTTTCTAGTCTATTCATGTCATTTTGAATTTTGATCCTTTCCTCTGGGGTATTAGCTACTCCTCCTAATTTGGTGTCATCTGCAAATTTGATAACTAGGCTCTCAAAACTGTCATCCAAGTCATGGATAAAGATATTGAATAGCACTGGGCCCAGGACAGAACACTGTGGGACCCCACTGGTCACTTCTCTCCAGGATGAAAAAGAGCCATTGGGTTCAGTCAGTCAGTCAACCAGTTACAAATCCATGTAACGGTTACCTTGTCTAGTCCACATTTTACAAGCTTGTTTGGAAGAATGTCATGGGGAACCTTGTCAAAGGCCTTACTGAAGCCAAGATATACTATATCCACAGCATGCCCTTCATCTACCAAGCTGGTAATTTTATCAAAGAGAGAGAGAGAGAGAGAGAGAGAGAGAGACAGAGACAGAGACAGAGACAGAGACAGAGACAGAGAGATCAGATTTGTCTGGCATGACTTGTTTCTATGAAACCCATGTTGGCTTTTTGTGATTATGGAATTATCTTCTAGATATTCACAGACTCTCTGTGAATGATCTGCTCTAGAATCTTTCCTGAAATTGATGTCAGACTAACTAGACAATAATTGTTGGGATCCTCTTTTTTCCCCCTTTTGAAGATTGGGACAACATTTGCCATCCTCCAGTCTGCTGGGACTTCTCCTGTTCTCCAGGATTTCTCAAAGATTATTGCCAATGGTCCCGATATTACATTTGCCAGTTCTTTTAAGACCCTTGGATGTAGCTCATCTGGTCCTGGAGACTGGTATTCATTTAGGTTAACCAGGTATTCCTGTACTATCTCTTTACTTATTCTGTGCTGAAATTCCCCTATTTGGTCTTCTGCCCCATTATCCTTAGGTTTGGCACCCTTTGCCTTTTCGGAGAAGACTGAAGCAAAGAAGGTGTTGAATAATTCCATTTTTTTCTCTGTCCCCTGTTAGCATTTTGCCATCTTCACCACACAATGGCCCTACCATTTCCTTCTTTTTCCTTTTGCTGCAGACATATCCAAAAAGCCCTTTTTATTGTTCTTAACTTCTCTAGCAAGCCTGAGTTCATTTTGTGCTTTAGCTTTTCTGACTTTATCCCTACATGTGCTGGCTATTTGTTTGAATTCCTCTTTGGTGATTTCCCCATTTTTTATACATGTTCCATTTAAAAGTTAGCTCAGTTGTATACATGTTCATTAGTGCCTTTTGTTTCTTCAAAAATATTATCCACTACAGAATGAAGTCCAAAACAATTGTAACACTAAAATTGTTATTTAAGATTATATGCTAGTTTTCTAAATTATGCTCTAAGTGCCTCACAAGAACAGTAAACAAATCAAAATGCATAGATATGAGCAGGAACATCAATCAGAATTATATCAAACACAGATTATAGTACAGTGGTCCCCCGGGTTACGAAAGTAATCTGTTCCGGATTACTTTTTGTAACCCGGAAATATTCGTTACCCGGGGGACCACTTTTTTTGACGGACCACGCAGCAAATTTAAAGGGCCCGCACGGTTTTTTTGTTTCTTAACCCGGGGTTTTATTCATAAGCCGGGGCCGTTTTTGCGGCCCCGGCTCTTTCGTTCCCCGGGGTTTTCGTACCCCGGGGGATTCGTAACCCGGGGGACCACTGTATAGTATTTAGAGCCAAATAAGCAACTTAACAAACATAATGAAAATGTCTTTACTTTCCTTATTTCAATGTCTATAAAATATTTTTCCAAGAAAATGTTCAGGGAGATCTGCAAATACAAGATTGGTATAAAGAAGTATGGCAAATGGCAATTAATGATAAGTTAACATGTGTAGTTCAACTCACAGGAAGAGCTAAAATTTGGAGGGTAGAATAACATGAATAAATTAGCCTGTGGTGATGGGGAGCACTTGGCTATAAAGGTAAGTTATTAGTTATAAACTAACAGTATTACATTTTAGTGAAATTATGAATAGTATATGTTGAAAAAATAGCAATAAGAATGAAGATATCAATAATAATTTCATGTGTTTTTTCTAATTATTGGTTTAGTTAATATTAAATGGTTTAATTAAGAGCAACAGTGAGAGGAAAGAGAGGCGACCTCTTTCCTTCTTCTTCTTTCTCTAAGTCTTTCCAGGGCAGCAGGGTCCGGAGAAAGAGAAAAATCCCCCTGAGCCCCTGCTGCCTTGGAAGGGCTTGAGGAGGCTTCTCCCAAGGCTTTCCAGGGCAACAGGATCCAGAGGAAGAGAGAATTCACTTCCCCTGAGCAAGCTCTCTGAAGCATTGGATGGGAGGCGAGGAATCTCTTTTGTGCTTCTCTTTCCCTTCCTCGATGCCTCAGAGAGCTTTCCTGGGGCAAGGAGGAGGGGTGAGAGATGTGTGCATGACTCCCCCAGTTTGTTAAATTTTCGCATTTGCGAGGGTCCTTGGCCCCTAACCCCCGTAGATACAGAAGGATGGCTGCGCTTTTTTTAAAATCTAAGCATTTCATTTTAAACTACTTTTGTTCCATGAGCAGCAAAGAATTACATAAGCTTTGTTTCAATTTGGAGTCGAAGGCTTTCATGGCCGGCATCCATAGTTTTTTGTGGAGCTTTCGGGCTATGTGGCCATGTTCTAAAAGAATTCCTTTCTGACGTTTCGCCAGCATCTATGGCTGGCATCTTCAGAGGCATTCTCTGAAGATGCCAGCCTCAGATGCTGGCAAAATGTCAGAAAGGAACTCTTCTAGAACATGGCCACATAGCCCGAAAGCTCCACAAAAAACTTTGTTTCAATTACTCTGATTAACTGGGATATGAGTTGAATTTGAATGCATTTCCTGCACCTTAGCTTCTTCTTCTGAAACCTGCCTGTACCTTTAAGCCTGAACTACATCTCATAGTTTAAGTTAGGAGGAAAATAGAGAAGAAACAAAAATCTATTGAAGTACAGAATAAAATAAGAATTATGTGCATTTGTTAGAATAGTGGACTCTAGAGGTGGAAGGCATTATCCACTGAATGAAGTAGAGCCAAGACCCATTAAATATAATATGAAACCTCATTCCCAGAGAAGTCAAGTAAGCTTTAACCTGAAAACTCACAACATATCATAGTATATAATCAATCCTTTTTGAGTTTTGAATTTCATTGCCTCGTGGGAAAGAATCCAGCTTCCTAAACTCAGCAAAATAATTTGGCTACCCAAGTATAAATTTTCTATAGTATTCTATACTCTGCTTTCAGCAATGGCTTACTAACCTGTACTGTATTATATTTCTGAACTATGCAGCACAGTCCACAGCTAACAGCTAATTACTACTGACCTCCATACAACACCATACAACCAACCATTGGCATAATTTATTTAGGGATTATTAATCAGTAGTGGACAATACAGTGAATTTAATCATGTTATATGCCACGGGGCAATTATTTTTAAATCTTACTGCATTATATGGAATGTAGGAAAGATAGTGAAGAGAGCTATAAATTCACATTAACTCACATTACCTGATCCAACAATACTCAGGGGGGAGGGGGATGTGAATATGTGCATTTTCAAAACAAGAACAGCTTTTCTCCTCACTTAGAAACTTACTTGAATTCTCTATCAAAAACATATCAACAATCTCTCTAAACTCCATTTCTATCAACCAAACTGTGTGTAAATTTATTATCCATGACAAACATAGTTTAAGAACATGACAGAATTCCACATTAAGCAATGAAAGTATACTTAGTATTGGACATGCACACATTATTTCTGGGAGAAAAAACATTTTAATCCTTTAAGAAAACTAATTTGATAGGCAGAATGTTTCTACCAACACTTCTTTCCAAGAACATCCATGATTAAGTGATCCTGATGTTAGAAAATGATGAAGACAGTTTTAAAATCATCCCAAATTTGTTCAGCTGAAGATAGTAAAATTACAGCACTTTACACCACAACATTCCCACAAATCAATCTGTATCAAACTAAGGGGAGAGAGATAGAGGCTGCACTCTTGAATGGCTCAGAACACTGAAGTTCTCCTGCATGCGGACCACACTAGGTTGACCCATCTTCCCCCCCCCCCCAACTTGGTCTTCCTATACCCCCACTGATGCACTTTCTGATCCTGCCCACTCTCCATGAGCCATGGGATGGTTGTGCAGAGGTCCCAAGAGGGTGAGGGTGAACAAAGCTTGGACAGATTATTAAACTGGTTTGGTAATTTTCTTACATCACAATCACTTAGTTATGGAAATCAATGAAAACAAATGTTGGTAGAAATATTCTGCATAGGAAATTAGTTTGCTTAAGGGATTCAAATACCTATGCCCATGTAGCCAGATAGGAAATGATTACAGTGGGTCCTCTGGTTGCATCTATGGATTAAACCATCTATGGCCTGAAAATATACATTTTTTTTAACATTCCAAAAAACAAACCTTGATTTTACCATTTTATACATGGGACCACATTTTACTATGCCATTGTATATAATGGGGTTTGAGCTTTCGCAGTTTTTTTCCATCTGTGGGGGATCCTGGGGGTGGGGGTCCCGGAACTGTGACCCACTGTATATCAGTGCTGAGATCCACAAGGGTCTTCTGGATATTTTAGCACTATTACAAACATTTCACATGGGGCAATAAGGAGATACCAGGTGCTTTTCCAACCCTGCTTTGCTCCCCATAAGACATGGATTGGCCCATACAGAGGGTTGGACTTCAAGGCTGCAAATGTTGGGGGGGGGGCACTTTGGGCATAGTGTAGGGAGGAACTGAATGCCAATCTCCAAAGTGCCCTCAAAAGAACATTTGCAGGGAAATGTACAAATGTGTAGGCTATTAACAGGATGCTAGTCAGATTCTTTAATGGCAAATAGTGTATTGCATGTGGGAAAGACAACATGATGCCTTTTAAAAATTAACATTAAAAATACAGAGTATATATATTTTAAACACATTATGTTGCCTAGGTCCTTGTTTTCATCCATTTTAAATTAAGCATACATTTATATTGGGTACAAGCTTGTCCTTGGCCACAATTTAGGTAAAGTAAAATACAGCATCTTTGCCCACAGGTGTAATAAAGCGTTAGTAAACTGAATTAGAATTTCACACATAATGTTTCATTAATGTAACCCTTTATAACATTTACCAAAAAAAAACAAAACCCCACCTTTACTGACAGTGATAATATATGCAGCTCAGTCCCTCCAATGCCATCTGTTACCAACTGTACTTGTAAAAGGCGGTAATTTTCTTTTTTGCTTGATCTCCTAGCAAACAATATGATGACAACAATATAGAAATTTCAAACACAAATATTTTAAGCACCATTTCACTACATATAGGAAAAAACCATTCCTGGCAGACATTTACATGTTATCTCTTACAGTCAATACTAACAATATACGACTAAGGAAGACCATCCAAATTACCTAAGCAATTCATACAGCACTCTTCTTCCAAAACCACAGTTTACAAGAAAATAACATTCATATACTGTACAACACAGGAAAAATCCATGGCAGAGGCAGTTAAGACTCAAGATAACAAACCTCTTTCAAGCAATAAGGCATCAGAAGAAGAACTATACTGAAAAGCCAAAGCACCTGACTTCTTTTTTTCAGAAATATTATGGAAACCCTATTAAGTATAGAATTGCTCAGTGCCTAACAGAGCAAAATACATAAGGAGAAAATAAGCATGGCTGCTCAGAACTAAAGGCTTGCAATACTGGCTACTAAAATGCTTTGATGTCTTTCACATGTACATTAGAAAAAATATACAGCAGAAATTATGCTCATGATTTTTTTAAAAAAAAAACCTAGAGGGAGTTCTATACTACACAGACATCTAATTCAGCACATGGTAATATTCTACTATATATAATGCTATCACCCTTCTCTGCAGAATGTAATTTAAAGCCGTCTTGGACAGATTTTCAAGACTCTTCCCAATCATCATGAAGCACAACCCATCTCCTACTAGAATTCTTTTCTCATACAAGCTTAGATCATGCTCCAAGAACCCAAGTTTTCCCCAACAGGACAAATATAAAACTATTTTTTTCTGTTTCTTCGAAGGAAGAGTGTTTAAAGCAAAAGTAATTGATGTGCTACAGTGGTCTCTGTGAATCATACAAATGGGTTAGACTAGCAAGCTTAGGTAAGTGGCGGAGGGAGTGTCATGACAACAGTTGTAAGATGAACCAAAGAATGTTGTGGTCCACAATAAAAATTGTCAAATTGAACTAACCCATGTACTAACCCATTTCTTGTTCTTTTAAGTATAAAACAACAACAACAATAGTGCAATACTGTTCACAGAGCAGAATAGAACCACGTACTCAAGGAGTAAACTATATACACTGTGCATGGATATACAGAAATGCACCATCAAACCACCCAATGCTGGATGCCAGCAATGTCAAATAAAACAGGCAGAACAGTGCAATAAGATGCAATGTGTCAAAAGCAACAAAACAATGCAATGTGTCATAAACATGGCATGGTACAAACTGACATCAGTGTAAACCAGACAATAACACTGCCCTTCTGAAGGCTGCATCAGGCTTGTCCTTAGAGTCCTTTTTGGAGGACTTGGACTTCTCACCTGCCTTCTTAGCCGATTTCTCGGCGGGGTGAGCCTCCGCATCCTGGGGGGACTTGGAGGGACCAACAGGGGAATCAAAAGTCACCTTCTCCTGGGACTCTCGCGACATCTTGGAAGCCGGAACGAATGCCTTGGAGGTTGAAGCCGGAACGGAGGTCAAAGGAAGGATCTCCTGAGGGGCTAAAGCTCGGTCCAGGAGATAGGATTTCAGCCAGGAAGCGTGGTTCTTCCTCGCCTGTGGAGTCAGGGATCTGCAAAGGGCACAGCTCTGGGTGTCGGGAGCTTCGCCCAAGCAGATCAGGCACTTGCTGTGGGGGTTCGTGTGGGGGACCTTGGCCCCACAAACAGCGCAGTGCTTAAATGAAGCTGGAGACATCAAGTCCAAATCAGAATCCAATATCGAGGTCTAGCAAGCCGAGAGGTCAAAACAGGAGCCGAGTCACAGACGAGGGGAAGTAGTCAAAGAACAAGCCGAAGATCCAAATACCAAGAGAGACAAGCCAAGCGATTCCAACACTGTTCCTTTCGAGTAGCCTACGCGGCGGGAAAAAAAGGAACTGGGGAAAAGAGCGGGAACAGGGCTTATATAGAGGAGGGGCTGGGCTACTGCCAAAAAGTTGCAAGCCGCTTTTCTGCCCAGTGATTCCAGAGAATTCCGAATTCGACTGCGCAGACGCAGAGAATCCCATTTGTATGATTCGCAGAGACCACGAAGAAGAAATATTTATATACAAAAACTTTGCTACGTCTTACTTTTGGGGGAAGCCTTATATTTAGCAATTCAGCCAAATCTCTACTAGGTCTCATTTTCAGAGGATGTCTTATTTTCGGGGAAACAGGGTAATATATATAATTTTTTGTATTGAACAAATCTTTGGTATGTGTAGATACACATGTTCTTTTCAATTATCTCTCTTCTATGTAGAATTTGACTAACGGTCATTGTTGAATCTTGCATGCTCTTGCTGTTGCCATCATTGGAAAAAGAAATATGTGCCATCTATTTTTCAAAGGTCAGAAAACCTCACTGTTTTTGAAAAAAGCCCACTCTCATACCTATGTATCCCCCCCCCCCCCCACACACACATTTTGGCATTTCTTAGTAATTTTTAATTTTCAAAAAAAAAATCTAATTTAAAAAAGTTTAGAAATCATCATTCACCAAGTAACCTGCAGCAATCAATTCAGGAAACTCAGCTAAAGAACCAGGTCATTTGGCTACACCTCCCTTTCAACATTTTTATAAAGTAATATCTTGTGTGAACTTATTTGGGAGGCTGGACAAGCAAATGCTCCAGCAGAACACTGAAATGTTTGCCTCTATCACTTCTGTTAGTGAGTTTCCATTCCATCATTCCTATTAGAGCATTAAATACTGAAAACAGAAAGCTGGTGTAGATGTATCCTTTCTTTTGCCAGTGAAGTAGGTCTACAGTTCTTACTACAAATAAACTGCCAACTGTGATATGAACCCCATGATAATATATTTGGGAGATGGTAGCATACCAATCAGTGAGTATTGAGAGCAGTAATAGTGGCAACAAAGCGAGCAAAGTAAACGGGGTTTACTGTGTGCAGGGTACAGGCAAAATCAAGAAAGAAACTTGAAGGAGTGGGTGAGAAACCAAATGAGTTTATGAGATATGCAAATGGGTTCCGGCTTGGAGAAGAGGAAGTACTGAGATTCCGCAGGGTTAAAGACAGTGGAAAGTGTGAGAGAATTCAAGACAAGAAAGCAAAAAACTTGTCTTCCGCTCAGAATTAGGATTTGTGATGAACCTTAAGGTACAGAAAAATCCTCCTAATTGAGCCAATATCCATTCTTTCCAAGTAGAAGTTATGCAATGTTTATAAAGACTCAGAAAATATTAGAAAAAGGGAATCACACATAACTATTCAGAATCCTGTAAAGCCTCAGCATGAGAATTTTCCACCACAGTGTACAGTACATGCTCTGATTTATCTATATACTGTACTTATTTGATCCACAATGTATGTTCTAATAGTACAGCATGGCTGCTACATTATATCTGGCTTTTCTGAAAGTGCTTGTTATTATACAGTAGAATCCTAAATAGATTAGATAAGTAAAATAAAGATGATAGGAATCAGTTTGCAACATACTCTTCTTAAGCATCTTAGTACTTTACATTATTTCTTGATTTCTACCCCAGAAATGATGCCAACATACTGAGACAAGAGAAACTTACCAGGCATACAATGAAAATCAGGAGTTTCAGGACTTCACCTTCATTAACATATCAAATCTATTTATCCATGTTTCTTTTATAGGCATGCTATTTTATTCAACACATAACATTCCAAATTTAGACCTATTATTGATTCATTTCAATACACAGATAAATTTGCACAGGCGTTCTTCATATTTTCTTATAATCATGCATAGAAGAAAACCAGCAAACTATTCAACTTTGGCTAATGTTTTATTCCAGAAGATAATTGACTTTGGTTATGACAGAATAGCTATTATAGGCTGAATACTAGTTTTTCCATTACATGATTATCACTAGCCTCTAAGAGTATGTCTTATGCATCTTGCATGAATTATAGGAACCACCATGATTTTAAATTATTGCAATTTTATACTGCTGGCAACGTTATTTGGGTACATAGTATCATCAGCATGAATGACAATTTACCATGCACATCAGGAAGTCCTTACCTTGGGAACTTAAACTTGAAAATTCAGTACAAGGGAGGAAAAAAAGGTGAAGATGCAAGGTGAAGGGGAAAAGTAGAAAATAGATTTCTGTTCAAATATACACACTTGGGATTACAGTATAAACCTAATACTATGGAGGTGGATTGTGAGGAGCGAAATAAGTCAATAAGATAACAAAACAAATATACACATTGTATACTTATATCACACTCTAGCTATACTGTATAGTTATGCCCTTCAGAGATTTTCTTTTTAAGTATTTAAAAAGCAGAACAGACCTATAACTTTAAAATTAAATGCTAGATTAGTCCTTGCTGAATTATGAATCTATGTCCCCTCAAGTACAAAAGCAACATCTGTTAACATCTTTGTTGATAATCTGTTAAATATTTACAAATACTTTTAAAAACAACTGTTAACAGTCTCTCACATAATGATCTAGTGATTCACAATTCATAAAGCTGGAACTCATCCTCTGAAACATGGGCACAGCTGGTAGAGCTGAGGGAGATTAAGGATTCTACAAAATGTACTCTCTTTAAATAATCAACTATTACTGACTATTCCTTGCCTAAGAAAACTCTATGAAATTCATGGGGTTGCCATAACTTGACAGACAACTTCAAGGCACATAAACACATGAACACATAACATTTAGAAGAGAGAAAGAAGGGTAAGGCAGTAAACATCCAGCAGACACCATACAAACAAAAATTTGAAATCTACAATTCCCATAAGAATGTTATTTCACCATATTTGACAATGTGTCAGGCATATATTCCTACCGGAATATATTCCTTTTGCATAGATTCTGATGAACCATTATAGCCATTTTATCATAGTGTTTCCTATATTCAGCCTGTGGAATTTTGCTGTTTGAACTAATGAGGTAATCAACAGTTTCATCTTTTTTTCTTTACATAGATATTTGTTATCCACATTTGTTTTCGGTTTTTCCTTTAACAATGATGGTTTGAGGTGCCTGTTCATGACTGTAAGATTCCACCAATCAATCAATTATTAGTATTTAAATTATGAACAGAAATACCAGCTCACTCAGTCCAGCCCCATTTAATTCAAAACTTTCTCTGTCTAAAAGCTCCATTTTATCCAAAACTTTCTCTGTCTAAAAGGAGAGAGAGGCAATTGACTGAATTTTCTAGGAACAAAAGATCAACAATTGATAAAACAATTATGAAACATTGTAAAAGATGAAAAACAGATATGCACATCAAAAAAAGAAACTGATTCTTCACCATTCAGGTGGACTAAAAATTGTCTTGAGATTTTAGAAACCAGTGAAAATAATCACAAAATTGCCCTCAACTATAATGAAGTCATGGAAAAACATGTTAACACTAAATGGACAAGATCCCACCAGAATAAACATTAAGCACCAAATTGGCAGGGTTATTACATAACTACTATTTGTTACTGTAGTGATACTACCTTCAGCAGTACTGGAAAAAAAGCAAGTACAGTCACTCTCCTTTTTCGGGGGGGGGGGGACCGTTCCAGACCCCCTCGCGAAAATGGAATTTCGCTTATATTCAAGCTCCACTGACTTGAATATTGGCATGGGCACGCACCCCATTCATTACCCCTCTGTCCCTTGCACATAAGTGAGGAATGAGAGTGTGAAGACCGTGAGAATGGAAGGAGGACTGTATAAAGAATATCCAAACAAGTTGCAAAGATGAAACATTTATTGTATGTGGATGATGTAAAAATATATGAGGAGTCACAATCAGATACTGCATCCATATTGAATATTGTAAGAATGTTTTGACTATTTTTTTTGTTTGTTTTGAATGGAATTCAATTATTGCTACATTATCAGCAAATACAGGCAAAACCTCTCAGTCTCAAAGATAATGCTTCAGGATCAAAATACCTTAAAAGCCTCAATCTTGATGGAAATTAAACATATTTGGGGATATTACAAGCTGAGAATATCCAGCATGATATACCAAGTATAACAAAAGAGTATGTGAAGTTTTGAAATAAAAACTTAATGGTAGAAATGTAATTCACATCATAAATTCCTGGGTCATGCCAGTTATCCAATACAGTGCTGGAATTGGTGATTGGATTCAAGTAGCATTAGATGCATCAAATAGAAAACATAGAAAATTATGACAGCAAACCATGCTTTACACCCTTGAAGTGATATTGATTGGCTATATCTACCACATAATATTGGTGGCTTGGGATTACTGCAAGTGAAATGAACTGTTGAAGAAGACAAAAGATTCTTGAACAAATATATCAGAGAAAGCAATGGGAAAATGCTAATATATGTACATACACAGAATTTATTGAACATCCAAGAAACAAAAGATGTCTGTAGAAAAATATGTGAAAAATCACCTGAAGCCTGGCAAATTAAACCACTACGGATTCAATGCATTAACATATAGAAGAAAAGTTGAGAAGGGGCACACAGTCAGACAGTGGGACATTCAAACAAGAAGCCAAAAGAATTTTTAATACCACCCTCATCGTGTTTTCCAGTCTGCTATAGACTGGCACTTTGGTCCATCAGTGATTTGGATTTCATCCAAGAATCTAGGAATTTGTGAACTACCATTGGGTAATATCAAGTGATGGTGGTGGTGGTGATGATGATTTTTCGCAGCCCCAGAGCTACAGGAGCTTATTGGGGAGTCAAGGAGCACTCACTAAAATACGGAACAATTGTCACTGTTCAGCATATGTGAGAATAAATATGAGGACTTGACACAGTCTTCTTTTATTTCATATAATAACTGAACTCTGTATAAGGGAAACACTCCACAGATAGTTTGGTCAAGGTCAACACACTACTGCTGCCCTATTCTTACTTATACATACAACAATGTTTAGACAATTAAAATGGAGACTACAGCATCAATAATAGAAAATTCAGAACACATGCAATCAAACACAGGCTAGAGCCTAGTGATGGCAAAATAAATACAAATATAAACAGATAACTAGATAAATAAATAAATAAATAAATAAATAAATAAATCTTTCTTCTGAAGCACTATTGCATTTGCAGATTTGGTCAATAGAGCTGTCTTGAATGACCAAAGGAATTTTACATTCTAAGACAATACACACCACTTGAAAGCACAGTCTGAAGAATCTATATGACACTCTGAAGACAAATTCACTGAGATCTATTCTGACTTGGATGTTGCTATTGATACAGGTACAGTGGAAGTAATACTGGCCCCCGTTTGCTCCATCTTTAAAATATACATTTTAATTTGGGCTCATAAAAGACCTTGGAGGAGACTTGTCATGTAATCAATTGGAACAGCAAATGTCTTGTTATGCTAAGGCTTAACTAAAATTTGCAGTTTAGATGTACTTCTGGACTTGGCTCTCAGCCTTAGAGCTGTATTTGTACTGTTAAAATTAATGCACTCATCTGGGAGATTTCTGATTTGGCCACAGTGACACATGCTTTGGTTATATACCAATTTGATTATTGTCATACACTCTACATAGGGCTGCCTTTGGAAAGTAAGCAGGTTACACAGGGCATATAACTCCCACTTTACATTAGCTTCACAGGTAGTACTAACTTATTTCTGAGCATAATTCAAGTGCTGGTCATGACCTAGAAACCCCATAAATTTAGGTTTGGTATCTGGAACAACATATTTATGTATATTAGCCTCCCCAGGTTCTCAGATCTTTGGGGAAAGCCCTACGCTTAGTCTCACCACCTTTGGTGAGGATATATAACAGGCCCTTCTGCACTGCTCCTGTCAGACTGTGAACCTCTGTCACACAGAAGCCTAGGTGGGCATCCTCTCTGTTTTCATTTCATTGGCAGGGAAGGACTTATTTAAGCAGGGTTTGGGCTGAAAAGATTCTCATCTGCAGTGTTTTTGAATGCTATGAAAAAATTAGTTTAATTTAAATGTCAAATATGATAGTTTTTTAAATTTAACATTACGGTTGATTTTTAGCTATGTTTTGTTTTAAACCATACTGTAACCTAAATTGGGTCCTGATCTAGAAGGAAGGAAAGAAATAACATAAATAAATAAATAAATAAGATGTTTTTATCTAAACATTGTACATACAAGAACCAGGAAGCTAAACTGTTACATCTGGGCCAAATGATACTAATTTCTGATTTTTCACCTGGCATATTAAAATAAAGCAGTTAATTCTGAACAATATGCTTCTTCCCCTGGAACTAATGTGATTCTTATTGCAGATTCAGTCTCTTTCAAAAAACCAGTAAGTTAAAAGAAAAAAAAACCCTTCTGCAAAGAATTTAATTGCTTTGGCAATGCCAGAATGTTGTGTGATCCTAATAGGTCAGTATTGATCACTTTAAACCAATTGGTTCCTTCATTAGAGAGAAAATGGAGTATAAAGAAGAAGCAGATGGCAGTTGCACAGGCAGGTGAACTGCATCTTCTGCTATCTTGCTTCTCCCTCATTAATGGGCAGCTGATCGATCAAGAGCCTGCTCAAAATCCTCCAAACCGATTAATCACATCTGGCATTTTCTAAAAGACAGGTCAAAGGAAAGAATACTTCAAGGTTTACACCACGAATTCAGTTTGCAGGTCCTGTCTTCTTTTTTTTTTTAAAAAAGCAGCAACGTAAAGCAATTTCATTTTGCAGGGCAACAAAAACAAATCCCAATTAGCTCAGTTATCCTGGAGCGGGAATCCTTTGGATCAGAACACTTCATTCAAAATACTTCAGTACACTGAGCAAGCTAATGAGGGACAAACGGTAACAATGAATAAAAAGGAGTCCAGAAACAAGAGAAAGAACACCTCTGGAAAATAACACAGACAGTACAAAGGATCAAAAGTTTAAAAAAGGGCAGAAGAGAAAATCAATAAGGAGTGTGAACGAATGCATTTTCATTTAAGGAAAGTAAAGTTATGGCTTTGTGGGTAAATAACCTAACCAAAATCCAACTGCTATTCACCTTCTATTTTAACTGTTAGGAAACAGGGAATAGAAAATTATATATTCTGCATTTTACAGCTGGACCTATAAAAGGGTTGCAGGGTAATTTTGCCATTTGAACCATAAAGACTATGTACTTTTGCATCAATAAACCTTTGTGATTTAATATTTTTTCCGCATACAAAACACATAGCAAACAATTAGAATACAGCCCTTACCAAATGAACTAAATATTTTTTATAAAACCAAGCTATTTAAAGTTCTTAAGTTTTCAAGAATTATGAATACTTAATTGGCTACTATTTCTAGAGGGCAAACAACCACAGATTACATTTGAAAACAACTATTCAAATGGCACAAAAACGTAAAACCACTCATGCTTCTGGGCACCATTGAATTCTAGGCACCACAATTCAAAAAGGATGTAGAGAAACTGGAGCAAGTCCAAAGGAGGGCAACTAAGATGGTGAAGGGTCTGGAAGCCATGCCCTATGAGGAGCGACTTAGGGAGCTGGGGATGTTTAGCCTGGAGAAGAGAAGGTTAAGAGGTGACATGATAGCCCTATTTGAAGGGATGTCATATTGAGGAGGGAGCAAGCTTGTTTTCTGCTGCTCCAGAGACTAGAACGCAGAACAAATGGCAGGAAAACGCAGATGCAAACTGCAGGAAAAGAGATTCTACCTCAACATTAGGAGGAACTTCCCGACAGTAAGGGTTGTTTGACAGTGGAACAAACTCCCTTGGAGTGTAGTGGAGTCTCCTTCCTTAGAGGTCCTTAAGCAGAGGCTGGATGGGATGCTTTGATTAGGAGTTCCTGCATAGCAGGGGGGTTGGATTGGATGGCCCTTGTGGTCTATTCCAACTCTGATTCTATGATTCTTTATTTTTTCCCTTAACTCAGTAGAGTCTTGATTATCCAACCTTCGGTTATCCAACATTCCGGATTATTCAATGTCGTGGCTGTTGTGATTTCTTTAAATTTTCTATGATTTCTTTAAATTTTCTGTGATTACTTTAAATTTTCAGAGGACTGAACTGTTTATACTGTATATCACAATGTTGATCAGTGATTTCTTTACATTTACTTTTACTGTTATTGCAATAAAACTTCAATACATTTGCAATTCATATCCAACATTTTCGGTTATCCAACTATCAGCCAGTCCAGTTTATGTCAGATAATCGAGACTCTACTGTATGTACATTTTAACATAAGATATTGGCTTAAATTAATTAGGTTATTATTTAGGGCTGTAGGGCCGGGTATAAATATCGTAAATAATAATATAATAATAATAACATTAGTTTTATGGCATATGTCTTTCTTGGGGGAGGGGAACCCTAACAATCTCACTTCACCATCACTTCAGTGAGAGAGTGGGAGCACTTGTATCTTGTAGCTCTAAGAACACACCTGTGCATAGGACTGGCAACTGAGTGGTCAACAAAACATGATGTTGCCAAGTGAAAGGTGAAATATTGGTATGTAAATAGGTTGAATGAATTTGTCTCTGTACTAATGTTCTTTTTTATTAATTTTTTTAAAAATAAAAATTATAGTTAAAAAAGTGTTCAGTCACAAAATGATATGTGTGCCTCATTCCACCATTTGAACCCAATATATCCTTGGTACAAGAAGCTAGGTTGTCTACAGATGAGATAGAATGTGCGCCTGGTCAGTTGAAATGCAGATTAGAGAACAGGGACATAACCTGCCTGAGATGGTGTTTTACTCCCCATTAATAGTCAACTTTATGATTTGGGTCTGATCCGCTCCCCATGATTTTTTTTTTCATGGCAACAAATATGGGTTACTTTGACATAATTTTTGAGTGGAAAAACACAGAGCATATAGATACCATTTTAAACATGTGCAAGTATGTCTGTTAGGTATAAGCTCCCAACTACCCTAGCAACTATCTTGAGGTCTCTTACAATGAAAAGGCAAATCATTAACAAATAACTTTTAAAACAAAGGCTATATCAGCCCTTCACAAACACCCGGCATTTATTGTCAAAAGGATAAATAAAAGAGTTTTATTTAAAAGTTAAATATTGTTCCCCTGACAGAAATAGCTCCTTAGCAAGAAACAAATCTTACAATTATGTCACATCTGCTTCATAAATTGGTTTCCTGTTTCCTCATGCCTGCATTAATATAGAAGAAGAAGAAAAGGGGGAAAAAAGTTATTGGCAAGCAGGCAGAAGACGTACACCCTGATAGTACCCTTGCTTTCAGTATAAGAAACCTAGAAACTGGGATCATTTAGAGCTATTTTCCAAAGCAAGGTTTGGAATATCAGAAATGACTTTCAGCTTTGTGTGCTACTTCTATACCTCCCCACACATGCTCCATCACTTCTTTATCCACGATAACCATTATCAGTTTGCCATCAAACTGGTACCAGAATCCAATGCTCAAGTACATGTCCAATTCTCATCTGGAAGCTAGCAATTACAAACTAGAATTTGTGCAATTCTGCTTTTACGGCAAACTAACCCTTATTTTGACCTTATTTCTGCAAGCAAAATGAACTTGTGGAGGTAGGGATGCAATTATGTCTGTCAATCTTACTCCTCTCTCCCTTTATTCAGAGGCATTCAATGATCTTGGCTGCATGGAAAGCACTACATCAATGAGGAAAATGCTGCACTGCAGACCACAGGTAACCCTAAAGTGTTTTCAAGCCTCCAAGTGCCCTACATGCAAAAACCAAAAACAAAACAAAATCAAAACACCAAACAACAACAACAAAAACCACCCTGTGATTGTTTTATCTTTCTACCAGGAAGGGGTGGTGGAAGAATTTCACCATTTTTAACTTCTTGTGGGCTGTTTTAGTCGAGGAAGCCTTTATTTAAGAAGAGGGTAAACTGGAAGTCATAACATCTAAATATCCTAAAGGCACCAGAGCCTGTCTTGTTTTGGAAGTTAAACAGAATCATCCCTGGTTAGTACTTAGATGGGAGACAACCAAAGAATACCAGGTGGCAAAACCACCTCTTGCATATTCCTTTTCTAAGAAAAACTTATGAAATGAATGGGTTAGTCATAAGTCAACAGGAAACTTAAAGGCAGCAGAAACACACACACAAAAGTCACCATTTAAAAACATGGGGAAATTTTAAGAAAAATTCTCATAGAGGAGTGCAAAGGGAGTTGTCCTCTGAGATCCTGCAGGGAGAAAATCAGCCACAATGGTTGGCAGTTGACCAACCCTGGTCTATATATTGTATTTGCTCTACATACATATTTCTAGAATAGGAAGACCTAAAGATGGTTGTGCAAGAGCTGGTAACCTCAAGGCCGGACTTTTGCAATGTGCTCTTAATTGAGACTACCTTTGCACATAAACTTCAATTACTTCAAAAATGGCAGCTAGACTGATTACTGTACATCTAGGAGTGAACATACCACATCAATCTTAAAATCACTCCACAGACTGCCAGTTAGTTTCCAGGCAAAGTATGTTGGTTATTACCTTTAAAGCTCTATATGGTTAGGTCTGGGTTACCCTATAGGATCACCTTCCCTGCATAATTTGCCCCATACAGGTCCTCTGGGGACATTTGCTTTAACCAGCCAGGACAAGACTGGCAACTGTCACCCAGAGAATCTTTTCATTTGCTGCCCATAGATTATGTAAGCACATGCTGGAAGAGATTCAACAGCTAAATATGCTATCTGAATTTAAAAGAGTATTAAATACTTTTTTCTTTCAGCAGGCCTACCCAGTTAATTTTAAACTATGAATTTTAAATTAGTACATTTTAATTCAATGTGTCCTATATTTATGTGTTTTAAGAATATTTTAACAGTGTTTAATAGTGTTTTTAAAGTGTTTAATTAATTTTATATGTTTTAAGCTAAGTGGGTAAGAAATAATAAGAAGAACAATAAGAATAACAACCACTACCACCACAACATATACATGTAAGTCCCATTTGTACATTCTATTAAATGTTTAAAAACCAAAGCAAGGTCACCAGCTAATACTCATACCTTGCCCCTTCAATTCACTGTGTATGTCTTAGAGAAGGTAGGAATAAGTCTTATCCATTACTCATACTAGGTAGTGAACGAAAAACTGAAATAACTAAGATTGACACTCATTTCCAATTATCCAAATTGTTTGAAATAACAAAATATTTTGTTTTTCTATTTTGAAAGCTGTTTTGACACTTTCCAGAAATAAATCTGACTCTACTAATTTCTTGTTGCCCCTCTTGCACATCTACAAAATCTGCTCTGGAGGACTGGAATAGATTTTCAATCAACACGGTGGGCTTCCAGGAGAGTATGACACACTTTTAAATATGATAATTAAAACCACAATTTTGACAACAGTCTTGCTATGTCTGTAAAAAATAACAACGTTATTCTATATTCTACTGAACTCACAGATCATCATAAAAATGTTAAGACGCTCGTAATGAATGGATGGGGAAGCTGGACCACAGTTCCCATCTGTTAGCTAGAGCTCGGGGTGCCGTAGTCTAGCAATATTTGCAGGACTACGTATTACCCATCTCTACAGTATATCAAAAGTCCCAGTGTTTAGCTACCTATCAGCATTTTTTTTCCAAATAATTCAGCCATCAAAGATTGCCACTGCCCCAAACATTGGCAAATGGTAAATGGGAACAACCAGACTACAAAAACTGTAAATGAAATGTCTTTATATAAAAGCTAATCCACTGATGCAGTTAAATTGCACAAAGAAGTGATTCTACAGAACCTTGTCAGTTAATACTTTAAGCAGCTGTGATAATATGCTCTAACATTAATTAGGTACTACAGAATTTGGAACATTTCACCTCTGATTAGTTAATGCCAGTAACTGAATCAAATAATTATATTCAAGGGACTTCTCAATCAAATATATTGAGAAGGGCTAGCAGAGAGAAAAACAAAACCAAACAATTTCAACCAGTGAGAGAGAAAGAATTACACACACTGAGGGGGAGTTTACGAAAAAAGAAAAGAAAAAATGATCTGAAATAGGTTAGCAAACCAGTTTAGAAGCAGTACTAACCATAGTTTGTCTACTGTATTTTCAAGGCAAATCAGTAAAAGGAAGTGCAATCCACATTGACAAGAGAAGCATGCATAACCATGATATTTTTCCTCAGTTGTCAATCAGTGGTTTGCAATTATCATTTCTGCAATACTTCAAGTGAACCAGAAAATTTTATTATAATGATTCTAGACTTTACAGATGACAAGCAGTTTAACTGGGTTGCAATAGCAATAGCACTTACATTTCTATACTGCTTTATAGTGCTGAGCACTCTCTAAGCAGTTTACAATGTGTTAGCCAATTGCCCCCAACAAACTGGGTACTCATTGTACTGACCTATGAATGGATGGATGGCTGAGTCAACCTGGACCCATGTAAGACTGAACTCACAATGTTTTGGTTGCAGTACCAGCATTTAACCACTGCGTTACCAGGGCTCCTATCAATTTTCTTTGTAGTAGGTGGCTCCATTTAGTCCAAATGTATTTTTCATTTGAGAGAACCTTTGATGTGACACTCAAGGAATCCACATTTCAATTCTGACAAATGAGAAAATTTTATAACAGGTTAATGATCAACAATAACAAAAACCAATGAGAAGTTGAAATTGTCCTAGCTAATATGTCACAAAATTCTCCTTTCCTGATATTCTCATATCTCTGCCTTAACAGTTTTCCCTCTGTTTTTCCTCAGTTTCCATTTTAATAACATCTAAAATAATGCAGGTCTTAATATAATAGCTTTTAATTTTACCTTTAAGACATTTTTCCTCACAGTAATGGTGACTGCTTATCTAGGTAAGACTTTTAAATTCTAATCTCCTCCTTGGATTGGAGAGTCTTTACATGTATGTATTGTAGAGATGCTCAACTCCCTCCAATTGTACTGCTTTGCAAAAGAAAAAGGTGGAAACTTTGTAAGGTAATAACAGTGCACTACATACATTTTTTACACTTAGAGGTGGTTTGTTATTGGCTTCCTCTGAATATAAACTACAGCAGCTGGTATGCCCTGGTATCTTCCTCTGAATATAACCTACAGCAGCTGGTATGCCCAGGTATCTCCCTTCCAAGTATTAACTAGACTCTGACCCAAGCTCAGACAGGATCTGGCGCCTTCACTCCTCAGTCAAATGTTGTATAGACAATGAAGTACTAGAAAGCAAATGTGTTTGAATCAAATATAGAAACAATTACTTAGAGAATCACACCGATGGAGATCCCATACTCTACCATAACCCACTTGTATATTGAGACATCACATTCTATACCACAGTAAAGCAGGAAAAATCTAGAATTAACCAACCCTCCACCTTTAAAAAAAAATTACTGGGTTTCTAAATCAAGCAACTTTTTATTATGCTACAACTCTGAAAAGACCCTGGGAAATATTATTAACAGCATTTATTATATTTTGACCCTGCTGTTTGATGTATAGAATCACACAGCAGCTTTTCTATGTTTTCATTTTCTGAATGCTTACAAGAATCATGGCAGGAAGAGCAAGAATAGGTTTCACTCCTCTACTTGGTTACAATAGTACAGCAACAAAGTGATAGTCAGGGAAAGCACTGAAATACAAAATCAAGTTTATTTATTGCTTTAATTTAAACATTACCACATATATACCACCAGCTGAATCAACACAAGACTGTTTCTATTGAACATGACATTTATATATCACCTGTGGCATTCCATAGAGACAATTCACCATTAAAAACATTTTCACACATCTTACACAGAAATTTAGGTTATGGAAAAGTAGTATGGCTGTGTATAAAATTATTTTCATTTGAACTTCTTTCTAGATATTGGGGTTCTAAATAAACTGGTGTTATATAGAAGTGTTGTCTGATTATGATTCCAGACTAAGTGCACATTTAATTTTCAGCACGTCTTTTTCCCTTCCCTTGCCTTATGGTGCACAGATGTCTATGTGCTTTGATTAAATTATAGGGCAATAACAACCACAAAACTAAATGAAACTTGGGACAGCCATCCCTTCCTAGAAAGGATCAGAAGTATCAATAAATACTGCATATCTCAGATAGTGACTTCCACTGAAGGTTGCTGATGTGATATTTATATTTACCGTCAAAGAGATTTAGCTTTTATATTAGTGATTTTGAAATCATGACTGCAAGAGAAACATTCTAAATCAACTGGCTGTAGAGACTGTTAAGCTTCTAACCCATAAACCGTGACACATTGGGTTAGCTAGCTTACACATCTTCCTGTTCCACATGCGATCATGTGACAACTGCATTCATCTCTGGTTAATGTCAAGTAACCAAAACGGATGCACAGCAAAGACAAATTCCCCAGTTCCTAGCTCAGAGTAGCATGACCCAACCAGGAATAAAATTTACAGTGTAAACATTTATGGCTTTTACATTTGCACCCAAGCTTGACGTCATGTCAGGCATGTAATTTTTATAAAGATGCTAGCATTACACAGAATTCTAGAGTCAGATCTCAATCTCCAGGAGAACCAACCTTTTTATTTGTACATAATACTGAATTATACTAAGGGCTGGAAATGAACATGGGCTTGTGGGCTCCTGTCAAGTCTCTCTGCTAAGTAAGTCCCCCCCCCCCCCAAATTACCAGCTCACTGGAATGTTTCTTAGGACAGATTTATTGAAAGGAAATAAAATGAAACATGGCAGGTATGCTGTGTCTTTGGCATTGCCCACTCTAAATTTACAGTTTACAACACAAGCATTTATACAGTCCATTTAGGATCCCACCTTCAAATTCCATACAAAGTTTCCACTGGTCATTTTGAATTAAAAATTACTGCCAAGGCAACTTTCTCACCAACAGGTTGTTTACATATATCTTGTAACAGTCAAGCATATATTCCCTTATCATCAGGCAATTAACCTCTTCATTTGAACCATCTAACAACTGACTTTTCTTAACACACTAGTTCATACATTTTACCCATCTATTTAAAGGCACTTATAATACAGGTTAATTCTAATGCATGTTCCCCATTGGCCTATAACACTCAAACAAAACTAATAACATTCTTATGACATTTAATTTCAAAAGCAACTAACCAAAACCAATATATCATGTCAGCAAAACCTATAGCAGTCAACAATTACTTCAACAAACTAATAAATTCTTCCCATGATCCACAATCCTGCACTTGAAGCAAACCATTTAATCTTTATTCAATCTATGGTCGCAATGTCTATCAATATGCTCACAATACACACAACCCTTGATCCAACCAAACTCAATTATGACCCCAAGGTTCTATAACCTTATAATGTGGCATGTTCAATAAGGGTTATTGAACTTGACAGCTCCTCACTCTTCATCCAGCACAGCCATGAGAAGGAGATCAGAAACACCTCTCTCAAAGATCAGATGCTACTGCTTTAGCCATCCACAACACTGACCATAAGACAATATTTTGGGGAAATGTGGTCAACTATTGGTACAAGCCAATTACATAACTGCAGTGAGCTACTTTTACTCCAGAGTAACCAAAATATTTTCGATATCAATTTGTTGAAAAACAAAGACATCTAAGTGGATCACATACTAATATGGATCTAACCTTATTTTTTTAATATAGTCTTTATTTCAAAATATCATAAAATACAAGCACAACTATTAACAAGACAAAAGTCAGACAGAGTCCAATCTCTTCTTGGAAAGACCCTTGACATAAACTTCATTTGATACTGGATTCTTAAAGAGTAAACTTTGCGTATTACAATTTATAACCCTGATAACTGATATGTATTAAGTAATATGAAATCACATAATTAAATGTATACCACAAAAAATATACAACGATAAGTCAAGCAAAATTGATTGCAGCTATTTAGTTCCCTGGATTCCTGTTTGCTTATAGTTAATTTTTTAAAAAAATTAAGTACAGTTCCCGGAACTGACTTAAATAATATTAAATACTCCTATAGCCTATAATATGTATACAATATCAGTTCTTCCTAACCCTATAATACATATACATTCACAAGAAAATTATATCTCCTATCATAACGAATTGCTCAAGCGGAGTAGTCATAATGTTCCCTACATACCGACAACTGTGAAGGGGGGGGGGGGAGAAAGAACAAAAGGGAGATTAAATGAACAAAATTATTCACATAGCTATCAAGTTTGGATTCAAGCCCCATTCTATTCCCAACATTTTAGAATTTTTATCCAACCATCATTCCTCTCAGACATGTTCTGGTTTTGTACACAAAAAGATAACCTGTCCAATTCTTTGTATTCATTTATCGTTGCATCCAATTATCCCATGATGGGATTGCATCCAATTTCCCTAATTTGGCTACTACAATTCTAGCCGCTGTCACCATATATAATATAATTCGCCATTTTTTTTTTCATCTTGGGGGGTTCAAAACTGAAGTCATGTTTAGCAGATATAATTTTGGATTCATTAGAAATTTAATTTCCAGGATTTGCTGGATTGATTCATGGATTACTTTCCAGAATTTTTGAATTTTCCCACAGGACCACCAAATATGGTAAATTGTGCCCTTGTCACAATCACATCTCCAACACCTACCCTGGGGCAGATTGTACATCTTTTTGAGCTTCCATGGGGTATAAAACCACCTGTTCATGACCTTCAAAAGATTTTCTTTCAAGTCCTGAGCCACTGTAAATTTATCAGTTTTCCTCCAGGAATTTTGCCATTCCTCCAAATCAATTCTTTGGCCCAAGTCTTTCGCCCACTTTACCATATAATCTTTTACTGTCTCGTGTTCTAAAGTTCTTTCTAGTAATAGGTTATTTGGTTAGCACCTATTTGTGCTGATATGGATATAACCTTAGAAAGTCTTTGTAGGCATCTGTATCAGCTGCCACATTCTGCTGTTTGAAAGAAATAGTCCTACCATGGTAGAAGAAGTTCATTATGGAAAGAATACACGATCTCACATTCTGCAAATTTTTATACTTAAATGAAGGAGCTACTACCTCTCTAACAACCTCATAGGACTATTTTGATTTTTTATTGTTGTTTTCAGCTTGCTGTTTTGCAAGAAGTAATGATGTGCTATTCTCCTTTATCAGAGTTTACAAGCTGACAAACCAAGCTGACTGAGCTAAAATGAGAGACTGTCTAGACTGAAGTCATCAGAAAGTGGATATATTCAATATTTCAGAAGTGCTAGTAAACTGTATGGTGCTGGCTGTCAACACAGCAACCATCTCACATTCCGTTTGCATTTGATTAAAGCTACAAAAAGTTATAAAGATTTTATGTAAATTACTGGAGAAGAGTCTGGAATGAACCTGTCAATGATATACAGCATCACCTCTCCTCCCATCAGCATTTTTTTTCCATTGTAAGCATAGGATAAAATATTTCTCTTTCTTTTTATAGGGAAACAAGAGAAATTATTTCAACAAAATATGTTGCATTTTTCACACCTTTAAACATATCTAAGAAATTCTCAGGAATTTTTAAAGGACATACATGAACAGCTTTGACTGCTGAAACTTCTATGCATATCTTACATATAGTATCATGCACATTCTTACATATAGTATCAACTAAAGGATCAGAACCATTCACCATATGTAAAATAACCTTGAACCATTCTGCAAGCTCAACCCAAATGTTAAGCATATGTTTATGGAAAAATGCAATTGGTTAAACATCTGAAAGGCCATTTTCAGTCCAGCTTTTGCCAGTGCCCAGTCTTCAAGGATTAGCACTGTCACCTTAATTTAGTAAAATGGAACTAAAGAAATGAAGTCAATGATCCCTGAAGCTATTTGAGGGACAGTCAATCCTAACATTTACTTGATCCTTGGGATTCTACCTGGCACAAGATCAGAGACAGACCTCATGCTTCCATGCTCTCTCCCTGATCTTCCATGGTTCCTGCATGGGTTCCTGCATGGGTACAGTGATTCCCAATCTTTGGGAATCTAGCCAGCTTGGTCAACAATGGGGAATTCTGGGAGCTGCAGTCCAAAATATTTGGAGGACTAAATTTTGAGAACCACTGGGTGATAATATAAAGTATCAGCTAAAAAGACCAACTGGTTCTGTCTTGCCGTCATGTAAGTCCTGTGTTATCATTAAATTTTATAATTCATTAGTATCCAAAAGTTTTAATGATCACCTTTTTAAAAAATTGACGGAAAGTTTGTTTTGATTTGTAGTTGTTAACTTATCTCTATGTAGTCACCATCTAGATTTATACATTTCTACCCAGCGTATCTTAACCCTCCGAATACCTGATATTGTAGAAGCCTGCAGATTGTGCCTAATGAGGATTTTACACTTTAGTCACTACTGGCATAGCCAATCACAAAAATAAAGGACGTAATGAGCTGATTTTCTCAGCAACGTGCACTTAGGGACCAATGATGACACTGACAAAATTTCATCAATTTGCCATAATACCTTCGGGGTGATAATTATTACTTTACGATACCCCCTTGTAAGGCGCAATCTGCAGACTTCTACAATATCAGGTATTCGGAGGGTCAAGATACGCTGGGAAAAAATGTATAAATCTAGATGGTGACTACATAGAGATAAGTTAACAACTACAAACCAAAACAAAATTTCTGTCAATTTTTTAAAAAGGTGATCATTAAAACTTTTGGATACCCCCTTGTAAATCTATGCCACACAGCTGATCTCAGACTAAATACTATCTAATAAATAATTAGCGTAACCTTGGAATGCAGAATGCTGTCAAAGAAACTGATATTCTCACTCCCCCACCATCCTCCCACCCCGGTGGGAAATGAACAGTATTTTAAAACACCAACCAATAAATGTATCCTGACCACGGCTCTCTAGTTTTCTCAGTTACAGTGAATGTATTATATTTTTATTTAAATTATAGTAATTATTCCTAAATCTGAATCTATAGATATAAATTATCATAAGCAACATTTAGTACTCCTGCAGATTTTTTAACCCATAAAGATGAAGAATCCAAAAAAGAAAAAAAAAGTATACTGAGCATCACTAGATAAACAGGAGATGGAACTTATTGGAGATAACTGTATAAACTTGTCACCTGGGCCTTTGCCAGAGATTTGTGGATCCTTATAAGGGCTCTCATGACAGATATGGAAAACTGATAACTAAAAGACCTAAAAGTGTATGAGACCCAGCATGGAGCAGTGGTTTGGGCATTACTATAACTTTGGAAATGGGGTTTCAAATCCAGTCTTGGCCATGGAAATCTACTGGATGACCCTGGGCAGGTCACACTCTCAGCCTCATGGGATGACAATGGCAAACCCCCTCTGAAGAAACCTGCCAAGGAAACCCTGTGCAGGCTCACCTTGGAATCACCGTAAGTCAGAAATGACTTGAAGCCACACAACAACAACAAAATCATACCACATGGCACTTATTACATGATTTGACTACAAATTATGCAAATTTAATTATTTGTCCATGCAACCTAACAACAGATGCTAATGTGAACTGCATTTAACTAAAAAGGTTTCCACCTTTTTTAAGTCCATATGTTCTTATGACTACTCTTCTGTGGAGCAGACTCCTTTTATATAACGTTCATCCCCAGAGGCCTTTCCTTATTTAAAAAGGAAAAGTCAATCAAGTGTTTTGATTCCATTAACAGCTATGCTTTGCAATATTGTATCATCATCTTAGGTTTGTTTTCCAGATTGTAGTTTTGTCACTTATGATATTTAAATTTGTAATTATGAAAACAGCTGCCTTGAGTCCCATGCCAGTAGAAGGATGGGATATAAATAAAATAAAACAAACAAACAAATATACATGCCACCCCGTCAACCACAAATTATACATGATAAATGATTCTGGCCACTCACTGACAATCTAAACCAACAAAATCTAAAACTAGCACACAGGGAAAACGGGGGGGTTGGGAAATTACCATATTTTGGTATATTTGATTTTCTCTCTTTATTCAGACACTATAAAATGGAATTTGTCAGTCATTTCCCCAGCCCATGATCAGTTCTTAGGAGCAGCATGCAGAAGCTGTCAACTGAAACATCACTTTATAACAGGAGCTGTTGGTGATGCTAGAATTTGTAGTGTGGAATCAAGGACTCATTTCAGGAATAAATATGCGAAGCTAACTAGCTAGTTTTCTGCCCTCCCTTTTCCTGTCTTGCAAAGATGGTTGCACAAGCACCATAGAAAAGCAGTCTTTTGACGTATTTCAAAATGGAACCTAAGAAATATCAACTTTGAAATCAAGCCTACAAAGCAGAGTGTGTTTAGCTAGAAATATGGGTTTCACATAGCAACAAAGCAAAGCAATCTTCTGATTCTACAACTGCACAATATACACAAACTGGCTTCAATACCATAGGCTCAAAACAAATGGTTGGCAGATTATCCATAGTCACAAAGGGGAAAAAAACCCACTGGAGACACATTAGTCCAGGAGTTTCCAACCTTTTTGACTTGCGGCGCCCTTTTTAGAATCAGTTTCTATGGCGAAGCCCCTAAGTGGTCTTACAAGTTAATGGTGTTTAGGAGTGGTGTTACTTTTTGTTTCTTATTGTTTAATTTCATTCAATTTTTATTTCTTTCATTTTCCTGGAGGGGCTGCAGAGTACCTGCGAAATGCACGTGAAACCATAAGGGCTCCTTGGAGTACAGGTTGGGAACTGCTGCTTACAGTACTCTATTCCATCTACAATCCCCATTGCACCAAGAAGAGGAAATTAGGCAAGACACTTTAAAATCTTAAATACAAAAAGAGGGATGCACACAATCACAATCAACCTCTTCTGTTTCAGCAACACTTCCATGACAGAGGTGGGAGAAAAAGTAGGGCACACAACTGCTATGACTCTGAATATACAAGAAAATGAAAAAGTAGAATCCAAGTATTTCTGTTCTTGTTTACCTCAGCATAGTGTCAGAAGGAAAGGTAGAGGGGAAGACTTGCTGGACAGAGCAGCAGGCACAAATAATATTTTTACAACCCTCTACCTGAATTTTATTGACTGTGGAGACTCACTGTTACAAAATAACTGCTGGCTTTTACACATACATAAGAGTACCACTGCTGCTCATATGCAGGAGACAGAAGGAGCATTCCTCACTCATGTCATGCATATCCCTCATGACCTATGGATTCAATCTTACTATGAATTGAATGGGAGAATGTTCTAAGTGTGACCATCCAACAAATATATACAGAACTAGATGAAGATGTCATGAGTACGAGAACCAAATGGACCAAATTTAAGAAGCAAGTCAGCACAGTGATCCTGTAAAACAAATAATCGGAATCCATTTTGGATGCAGAGAGGCATGGGGAGAGGTGGGTGAACAATTATATCCCACAGCTTGCAAGAGGAGTCTGTGTCTGTTAAAAGCAGTAGAATAGGATAAACCATCAACTTGCATCAACAGTTTACTTTCTATTTCAAAATACTGTAGCAATGTTTGGAGGGAATTAAGGTCTTAGCAATGTATGCTACCAAAAAATTAGGAACAGTCACCTACAGTGTGAAGATCAGATTTAACAGGGACTACAGTAGCCCTAAAGACAAAAGCAAAACCAGCAACTAAAAATACTTTTCACTTCCTCTGCTCACTATGTTAATACTTCAGGGGGGCAGGATTTTTACTGATATTAGGGGTATAAGCAGAAGTCAATCAGTGAGATCCCTGAAGGGCTTGGTCATCAGCAACATCTAATAGTGTTGATCTCTGAAAGTGGGCATTGTCATCTATAGTGGAATGCTTTAACTCACAAGACAATGAAAAAACTTAGCTACATTTCCGACCACCTGGACAATTTCTCTCTCTCTCTCTCTCTCTCTCTCTCTCTCTCATCACCTCTGTGATGCTAGGCCCCCATTAAAATGTATCTAAACCTCATTGCATCATTTAATCCTTTGTTACCTGGAAAGAAGGCTATTTGTGTTGCTCAAATAATGGGAGAAACCCCCATTATCACATCAGCATTCAAACATTTTGGCAGCCACTTGGCTGACAGCTTCTGTATAGCCAACTGCTCATGAATTATAAACCCAATGCATTCCCAGCATATCTCTAGTGTCTCTGTAATTGTTCTAGCTGAGATTTGTTGATCTGCCAAAATCAGGTCATGAACACACTCCACAATTTCAGGAGTTGACACTGTTGAAGGCCTCCCAGAGCGT
The DNA here is from genome assembly GCA_034509955.1 of Urosaurus nigricauda. Classification (NCBI taxonomy): domain Eukaryota; kingdom Metazoa; phylum Chordata; class Lepidosauria; order Squamata; family Phrynosomatidae; genus Urosaurus; species Urosaurus nigricauda. The sequence continues at coordinate 330,216,422 of JAOEGL010000001.1, forward strand.
GCAGCAGCTCCAGTCTCAAAATCTCCACAATGAAAGTTGGCACACCACTTCTTCACAGTGGAATATGACAGGCACTTGTCACTCAATGTTTGCATCATACACTGATGGATTTTCTTTGGAGTTTTCTTCTGTAGGAACAGGAAATTTATTTATTCTGCAGGAACAGACATGGAGCTCAGCACTTGAAAATTCCACACTTTTCATTGATATGGTTTTATCTATGATTTCCTCAAGCATAGTAAGACATTGTGTTTTCTTTCCCTCTGCAATTTGCACATAAATCTCCTTTGGGGGTGTCCCCAATCATGCGGAGCATATTTAGGATGTGGAAGTGGGAAGTACCGGTAAGAATGCATTCCTCTAACAGATGACACTTTTAGGCAGTCAGACATTAGATGCGACCTTAAACAAATAACACTTGACTGCATATGATTTCATCATAACGTGGTCAAAGAGACACCCAAATTTGCCATTTTCTCCACCAAAAGGTATATCTTATTGTATTTAACTGAAACTATTACTGCAGAATGGGGGATTAATTGCTTTCTAGTCTGAAATCCAGAGTAAAAGGACAGGCGTAATGAATGTGATATGATAAGACCTGCTTTCATAAAAACAGTATGGAAAGCAAGAAAAAGAAAGGCAAATGATAACAATTATTATTTTGCATGGATCAGGGAAGGATAATGTCAACTAAGACAGCATACTTCAGTTGTTTGTGGAGCTTTCAGGCTATGTGGCCATGTTCTAGAAGAGCTCCTTTCTGACGTTTCGCCAGCATCTGTGGCTGGCATCTTCTTTCACTGAAGATGCCAGCCACAGATGCTGGCGAAACGTCAGAAAGGAACTCTTCTAGAATATGGCCATATAGCCCAAAAGCTCCACAAAAAACTATGGATGCTGGCCATGAAAGCCTTCGATTCCACACAGCATACTTTCCTTTTTATGCAACTTAAGAGTATTCTTCTGTGTAAGTAACATACTTCACAGACAGTGGAGTGATCTAAAATGTTATGGAGACAGGATTGAATTTAATTCCTATAATGCATACAGAACCAAATTCAAATAACACCAAAAATCCACCTGTGATGCCTTTAGTGGGCCAACCAAATGCAAAAAAATACTTGTTGCAAGCTTTTGAAGTTTCACTGGTTTCTCCATCAGGCTAAGATGTTAAAAATCATACTGGAGAGGGTGGAGGGAATTAAGATTATGGTTGTTCCAAACCTGCATTTTGTCAAAATATGGCTGTTTTCAGTTCAGATGGTTCTGGAGGGAAATTAATGCAGGCAGGCTCCTCTTCCTTCTTTATTGTACTTTGCTACATCTCCAACATGGCTACCCCTGAATACGATTTACAGAAACAAATGTTAATATTAACTTGGAAGGCCTAAAGACCCTAAAAGCAGCAGATCATGTCTGATCTTGGAAGATAAGTAGGGTCATCTCTGGTTAGTACTTCTATGGGAGACCACCAACTACTTCAACTGTAAGTTCCATCATCTACTATAAATTTAATAAGCCTTCTATTCAAGTGCTGTCAGCTACATTTAAGAGGAAGGAACTGGGAAAACCACCTCTGATTATTCCTTGACTAAGAAAACCCTATGAAATTCATGGGTTTGTCATAAATTGACAGGTGAATTGAAGGCACATGTGTGCACCCACACAAAGTCTAAAATGGCTTCTGAGTAAGAAAGCTGAAGGAGATCTTCATCCCGTATTATCAAGCCCACACTCTTAGACCAACCATGACCCTTCTTATTGTACCCTCCTTGTCAGCTGTGAAGTGGATAGTGGTGGGAGGTGGCTTTTTGGCTATGGTGCTTCATTTATGAAATGCCTTCCCTAAAAGACTTGCACAGTACTAACACAGCTCGTGATGCCAAAATTTCAAAATCTGATCAACAGTTATTTTACTATCAGTTTATATTGCAATATAATGGTGTGAAACACTCTGAAACCAATCTTGGTGAACAGCAAGACAAACAGGTTTAAGTTTTAAAAGGGGGTGGGGGAGAGAAGAGGAGATACTTTTATTGTAAAGCTACTTCAATCGTAAGTTCCATCATCTACTATAGATTTATTAAGCCTTCTATTCAAGTGTATAGCCAAGGAACCTGGGAGGATAAGGGGTAATAACTTCCTGAGAGCAAGTGAACACAGAAACAATCCTTCATTGACAACCATTGACCTCAAAATCTGTTTGGAGGGCTGGGAATCCACGTGAAGCAAAAGGTTTTGGAGTGGTGCTGAGAAATATACAGAGGAGGGAGGGGAAAAAATATGGCTTTGGTAGTGGTTGGGAGCTACTAAGGTACTGAATTTTGTATAATATTTCTGGAACTACAAGCACAATGGGCCTGCTATAGTGGCAGGTTAGCAATCTGCAGATTTGACTGCCCACTGATTGCTACACCCTATATTATTCAGTGTTGGCATATGCATGAGGACACATGAATGTGTGCATGTTGCCACTTACTGAATATGGGATGTGACTGTCCACATTTTTCCCATCTGCAGGGCCCACAGAACCAAATCCCTATGGATAGGAATGGTCCATTGTATTTATTAATTACATGCAGAAGGTAGGAAGTAAGTATTTCTAATTTTTTATATAAATAACACAGGAATACTAACAGTTCAAAACTGATTAGCAACCACTCAGAATAAAAATGAAACCTTATAAGTTCTATGTACAGTCAGTTCATGACAGACAATGTTAGAGTTGGTGTTTATAGTCTCCCTTATCTGGAATTCCAAAATCTGAAATATTCCAAAATCCAAAATTGTCCACACTAGTGGTTAAGACATTGAAATCTTATGGTCCAATGTTTGTTTCATACACAACATCATTAAAAACATTATGTATAAAATTGCCTTCAGATAATGTGTATAAGGTGTATACAAAACATAAATTAATTTTTTATTTATGCCTGAGTCCCATCTCCAAGATATCTCATGAATATGCATATATTCTAAAATCAAAAAGAACTCCAAAATTCAAAACACTTCTGGTCCCAGGCATTTCAGATAAAGGAGACTCAACCTGTATTGTTGAATTTAGATTGGAAAAATTGATGATTTCTAAAATTTGGAACTTTTGTGTCGAATTATGTTTTTTCACTAGCCTTCCGAACTGGAAACCCAAAATATGGAAGGATACAGATTTGTACATCAATAGTACCACATACTATATTTTTTGATCAAACAGCACATACGGTAAGTATTTCTCACTCCTTTGTTTTATTTATTTTTAAAAGATGTACATATTTTATCATATACCTCAACCATCCAGTCCAAATGCCACTTGGTAATAATTTGAAATCTCCAGTAGAGAAGCAGCAGCAGCAGTCACACTTAATTATACGATTCATTGCTTTTTGTTTAAAGTGCAATGAAAAAGACCATAAATTAGAAAACATTTTGTACAATCTGCCCCATTAAATTTTCTTTTTAAGAAAATCTTTGTTTTAGTAAATAATTTCTTGTTTCTATGACATTTCAGGGACAGCCAGTGAAAAATATTTATGTGTTACTTGAGGAAAAATATTGTATGTGGTACTATTGAGTGTTAGACTATGACTCTAGAGACCAAGGTGGTGTAGTGGTTTGAGCATTGGAATAGGACTCTGGAGACCAATGTTTGAATCATTGCTCAGCCATGGAAACCCACTAGGTGACCTTAGGCAGGTCACACTCTCTCAGTCTCAGAGGAAAGCAAAGGAACATCTCTTCTAAACAAATCTTGGAAAGGAAATGACTGGAAGACACACAACAACAAAGGCATTTCAGTAATTTTATTTTTAAAAAATGATTGCTATTTTTTTGGCTCTTAAGTACTTAAACGAAAACTCAAACATTGTACCATTCAGACCATGGCTGACTGCCAGTAACTAAAACCATGGAAAGCAAAACTATTGGCCTTAATAATCATTTTACAGGAGAGAGGCTAATATGCTTAATCATCTAAAACCACTAACCCACACTTAACCAGTTCACAAGCCAACCCTGAATTCCCAAATCAACATGCCTAATTGAGCAAAACTCAAACCTCTTTGTAAATTTCAGTAGAGTCTAATTCCCACCCCATCCCCGAAAATAACTAGAAAATCCATAGGGAGAGGCAGGAAATAATAATAATAATAATAATAATAATAATAATAATAATAATAATAATAATATAGCCAGATTTGATCAGTTAACACCAGAAAGAAAAAGGGAGTTGGGCCACTTCAGAACACTCAAAAATTCCCTAGCATTTCAGCAATGCTATCAGATGTTAGGTTACAGACTGTGCCTTGATTATTTTCAAAAACTCCTATATAATTATAATGCAAGCATAAACAGCGGGGCCTCCACATTCACTGGAGTTAGGGGCCCAGGACCCCCATGAAGGTTGGAAAACTGCAAATAAAAAAAAACCACACTATTGTTTTACCTGAGAGAACACTTCTCTAGGAATCTGTAGGCCCTCCAGCACAACTCTGGTTAACATCCAGCAGAAGTTGACCACAGAATTGTGTTGGAAGACGTACAAATGCCTGGAGAAGGGGAGGGATTCCCCCTAGGAATCTCTAGGTCCTCTAGCATGATTCTATGGTCAACTTCCTGCAGAAGTGAGTTGGAGGACCTAAATATTCTAAAAAGAATGTGTTAATCAAATCCACAAATTATCAAATCTGCAAAAATATCAAAGTCACAAAGTGGAGGGCCGACTGTACAGTCAAAAGATTCCCTCCTATTCCTTTTTATCCAAAAGGTATTTGTTATTAATAAAAATCATTCTTTTTATCCATAGTATGTATCAGCTATTTATCTTTTTTTCCTTAGGAATTCTTATTTAAAGACTTAGTGGACATATAATTCTACTATCCTAAATCCAACATTGCTCTGACCCTACAGAACCCCTTCCCACTCTTGAAACCCTCAGTCACCTACAAAATTAGCTCTAGAGTAGGTTTCTGGGAGGTAAGGCAACCAAAGTTGGAAAGGAAGACCACTCCTTGTCCCAATTCCATTGGATTCCACTGCTCTGCCAGCAGAAATCCAAATTGGATATTATTATTATTATTATTTAGATTTATTTGTATCCCACTCTTTTCCCAAGACTGGGACTCAGAGCAGCTTCACAGCGTTAAAAACAGTACAATTAAAAACATTTTTAAAAAATACATTAAAAAGGAATTAAATTATTATGGATAGTTATTAAAAGAATAAAACATATTTTTAAAAGATAAAACTATATATAGAGAAAAAACTGTATCAAATTTTTTAAATGGTCCAGCATCCCAGCCTGTCCTTATATCAATTCCTTAAACATCTGTGTGAACAGGTAGGGCTTCATCTGCTGGCAGAAGGCCATCAAGCCATTCTGATCTCCCTGGGCAGGGAGTTCCAGAGTCTAGGGGCAGCCACCGAGAAGGCCCTCTCTCGCGTCCCCACCAACCGTGTTTGTGATGATGTTGGGATCTCAGAGTCCGGGCCGGTTCATACCAGGTGAAATGGTCTGCCAAATAGTGTGGACCTGAGTCATGTAGCCATGGATACTGCCCATTGTTGCTCTGAGACAGATAATAAATTATCTTTTTCCAGTTTTGTTTAATTAGAGTTAATAGGGAAAATAAAGATCAAAGGTTATTCAACCATTTTTCTCTGTAACACAAACATTTCTTTCTCTTTGGCCCATTCAAGGGACATACCTCAATAACCACCTATAGAGATCTTTCAAATATACATTATCATATGGAATTTTCAATACTATTTATAAAGTATGTCAGAGAGTAAAGTCTAAAAAAAATCTCATGACACTTAGATAAGGCATAACAGAGTAAGATGAACAACCTCTTTAAATATATTCAAAACCACCATCAAAATATGGCCTTCATGCATGTATTAGGCATACTGATACATTATGATATACAAATCAGGCCTGCTGGAGCTCACAGTTGCCCCTCGAAATTTGAGTACGATCAAGAACAAGGCCAACACTCATACAACTATTTATTATGAGTAAAATGTTTCAAAAAGTGCCTATATTTTAGAGAAGGTTTTCTGTTCTTTTTGATCCCCTGACTAAAGGTGCTTTCAGAAGCTTTGAGGAAATCTTGGGAACAATTTGCAGATCGTTACCCTGCACTTAAGCATTTGGTTGCAAGCCTTAGGATCTTTCTACAGAATTCTAACATTCAATAAAATCCGTCATAAAAATGGATAACCAACTCAAATGAGATACTGTAGAAGAAATGTGCTATTATAGAGACTGGGCAAGAGATCAGTATTTCATAAGTTTCCTAGAATCAGTTTCAGTTGTTGCAGCCTTATGTTGTGGACAAGATACTTGAATCCCTCCAGTCCACTACATATAAGATTGATCCTTGCCTATCTTGGCTGATAGATGTGAATTGATTAGGTTGGTCCAGGGGATGCCACTTTGAGAGACTGTAGTGCTCTCTCTGTTGAAAACGGCCTCTCTTGACCCAGAGATAATGCAGAACTACTGTCTTGTCATGGATATCTCTTTTTTAGCTGTGTGGCAGCTGGGCAACTTCAGAAACTCTTAGAGAAAACAGATGATTTGCAGTCATTTTATTCTGGTTTCAGACCACAGTACAGTACTGAAACAGGACTGACTGACTAATACTCTTGGATCACTCAGCTGCTCTTGATACCATTGATCATAGTATCCAGCTAGACCAGCACTATGGGAAGGGAACAGGAGGAACTATGTTAAAAGTGGATTAAAAAAGAAATGGTAAGGGACAACAATATGAGTTCCTATCCTGCCCCTAGCATGTTCTTTTTTTTTTTTCAAATATATTTTTATTGGTTTACAAAAACCTTTAAAACAAATATACATATAAGTCTTCTTTTTTGTTAAATATTCACACAATTTTTTCCAAACAATATTAGACTTAAACAAAATTTACAAATATTTTAATCATCATATTACTTCCTTAAGTAATCCCTGTGGCTCCTATTTCGTCCTTATAAATCCAGCTTCTTATATGTCATAGCCCTTAGAATGTTTTGAACTTTGTTCTGCCCACAAAAAAAGTCACAAAAGCAAATTTAAGAAGTCTGGTAGGACAATGCAGGGGAAAGATTACAAAAATATAGTTGGCTTAGTCACACCAGAAACTCAACTGTCTTGCATCATTTACTAAATTTACACATGAAAAGAAGTGTCAAACCTATTTGCAATTTATGGGCCTTTCCAGACAGCCCAAAAGGGGCAGTCTGGCACCACTTTTTTTGTTGCGGAGCTTCACCACAGCAGCTAGACGCCGCAGTGAAGCTCCACCACAAAAAAGGAGCAGGCAAACCATGCTCCTTTTTTTGTGCCGCAGTTGCAGCACAATTTTCAAAAAAGGCGCCATTTGGCGCCTTTCCGCCGCCACAACTGTGCAGCTCCATCTAGAAGCTGTGCAGTTGCTTCGGCATGCACGCCATCTAAAAACTGTGATGTGATGATGCTTGCATCATCATGTGCTAGGCTTCGTGAGCGTGTGAACGCTGCACGCTCACAAACCCTAATGGCGCCTTAAAGAGCCCTTATTGCACTCTTTAAGCCCATCTAGATCGGGCCATAGTATCCAATTTCCTGTTTAAAGACATGTTACCATATTCCACCAAAAAAAGTTCAGTATTTAAAAAATGGGAAGAGAATGAGAGTAGGTAAAAATAATTTCATACAGACAGTAAAACCCATTTTGCTGCCACAAATTCTGACAATTTCTTTTTATATTTTGAAAAAACCCCACCAAGTGTCAGGCTTGTCATTATAGCAATCATGATGGCTTAAAAAAAACATATTCAGTTCTGAGGCTATTCAACATAAACACCTGGGAAAACAGTAAACACTTTTTCTAAGCATTTCTTTGCATCAATGTAAATATAGCAGCTAATTAAATGAAAATATTATTACTGAACTGTAATTCTTCTTCTGGCCTTTTGAAAACTTTCTCCACCTCATAATTGAGTTTAAGCTGCTTTACAGACTAGAAGAAGCATTACAAACAGACTTGTCAATAATGACAAGGCAAAACGAAGCCGAGCGACAACTTCTGAAAGCCTTTGAGAAGACAGGTACATAGCTCACTAGGTACCCTTAGGAGTCAATCAATGGAGCTTAGCAATGCTTGATTATGGAACATATCTCCCTTGAGCAAATGCCAGCTTGTCCTAAAGAAACTGCACATCTTCCACTATGCTAGTTTTAATATTTAACAGCATCTGTGGTTATAGCATTTGCATTTATATCAACCCCTCACTCAACTTAAAGCTAGATAAAGGAAATAGTGACAGCAATACTTCTAACTGAAGATTCACAAGTGAGGCATATTAGCACAAATATAGCCTGGAAAAGACAAAAGCACCCAGAACTCTAGCTTCTTAGCATCAAAAACTGGACTGTATTCTTAATCTGGCTGTATCATATGACATTTACATCACTACAACATTAACTATAACAGACAAGAAGCAAATGAAACATCAGAAAGAAAAGAATGAAACCACTTTCCTCCCTATTAACTATATTGACAACAACACTCTTCGTAAGCCCTAGCATATCACTGTGGCCTCTATGCCAACATGGGATAGGGAGAGAGAGGAGTATCTTGGAAGAGGGCATGCTTGACTGGCTAAAATCCTGAAACATTGTATCGCAGCCCTGTAAGCACTTCCTTTTACCATCCATCCTTTGTTTGTTAATCAGACACTTGCAGACAGACAAGGAATGGTTACCATCCTTAGACTGTGAGATTCTTAGAGGAATCCAGCTAACCACAGCTTAGAGTAAAGTTTATTTTTATTTAAATTTTTAACTATGAATAACAAACAGTTCCCAAAGATCAGTAAAAGGGACCAGGTTGTATGTTCTGGATTTAAAATGGGATTATGTTTATCAGTCCACAGATTCCTGTTCCAGTCAATTAACACAATATATTCACAGATCCATGATTCCATTCAATGCTTTGTCAGCACAGTTGCAGTAAGACTAATAATGAATCTTTTACATAATTAAGACATGGAATATACACAGAAAACCCAGCTATCTGGATTTGTTTCTAGACTGGCAGAGGAACCACTAAGATCAGGCAGGGAAGAGAAGTAGGCCTTTGAATAACTTGATGGAAGAGCAGCTGATGTTCCTCGTTCTCTCCCCCATTTCTCTCATTATCCACCAGGGCCATCTTAAAGAGAACATTCAGGCTGACAACTGAAGTGCCAGGCAAAAGATCACAAGATACTATATTTTTCATAGAACTAGCAGTTTCTGATCCCTTTAATCCAAGCAGCACTACCCATCAATTTGGCTTCCACATCAATCCACCTGTACTAAGAGTTTCAGATGGGAATTTGAGATTTATACCTGTATCCAATAGCACATCAACACTTGCAGAATATAGACTACAACTAGCACAGATTTTAGAAGATAAGGTGATAACTATATAGATGGATGAAAATATTTCTTTTTGATAGAATGAGACATAATTGTTCATGATGTTTATACTCTTAGACATGGGTGTGATACGGTGCATATTTTTCCAAAGTATTTTAACCACAAAACGTCAGACTATTAATTTACTCTTAGTGAGACAGGCCAAGCAGCAAGCTTTCATAAAAACAGTTTATTAAGCTGCCTGGCTTTGGTAACTGATTAAAGCTTTTTTTTTCCAAATTAAAAAATAGATACAGGTAACGTGCAACTGGAGTCAGTCATCTGCACTTTTCTGTTTTCATAGCTAAACAGAGGGCTGTAGACTGAGTGTATGCATGCCAAATACATTTTTCATTATCCTGTCATTACAACAGGGAAGAGGGCATGGTTGAGTGATTGTTCATAACTAAAAGTTATGTCCAAATTTAAGAGAGGAACCTCAGTGAGAATCCAATATCACATGAAATGGACTAAGTGGGCATATTCAGCTATCAGAGTAAGACCGAGCTCTGCAGGGATTAACAGTGTGCTGTACCTGCTCACTCGTAGTGAAAGCAGCTAAACAGACTTCTGACCTTTAATCTATGGTTTATTGTGAGCTACAAACCTGGAAGAGAGCTGGCTTTCTGTCTTACTTTCCTCTGACAAGGCAATTAACTACAGAACAAACCTTAAATCAGTTATCTGGCTTGTCAAGGGAAAGCCATCTCCCTGCCAAGTTCACATGTCACAATAAACATGCTATAGACCAAGACTCATGGTGCTGATCCACTCCAACTGCAGATTAGCTAGCATACCGGTTCATCCACAACAAACTGGAATTCATTTAAAATCCAACTTATTGTGACATCTAAATGCAATCTTTGTCTGGAGAATGAAACCTTGTCCTTGTATCCAATATTATGAAATACTGTTTTTGGGTCAGATGACAGGCCTAATGGGAAGCTGATTCTTTTTCTAAAGGTCACAATTTGATTATCAATGCAAAACAATCCTGTTGAAGTCAGTATTTATACTATTTCATAGAATTATGACACTTTAAAAACATAACATTTGTAGATTCAAAAGGAAGCAACTGAATAATTTATATAACTACTTTTGCAACTAAACTTTGCCAAAACAAGAAGCTGCAACTGTAGATATGAAGTGGAAAAGGCATTTTCCTGTAAGAATAGTCACAACCTCTACTATTGCAACAAAAAACATAAAACTAATAATTTTACATATTTACACTACATGCAGCCCTTTATTTCCTCTACTCCAGCCATATTTGGAGTAAATGGTCTTCAAGGTCCTTTTTTGTTTATGTCAGTATTTAAGGACCCTGTACACCAACTTTGGGTGTACTTGGTATGCAGTGGCTCAGTAGTTAAGATGCCTACTCTGATGACCACAAGGTCAGCAGATCAGCAGTTCAACTCCCAAGTGTTGAGTGACAGAGTGAGCTCTCGTCACTAGTCCCAGCTTCTGCCAACCTAGCAGTTCAAAAGCATGTAAAACTGCAAGTGGAGAAATAGGTACAACTTTGGTGGGAAGGTAACAGCGTTGTGTCCTCAGCATTTAGTCATGCTGGCCACATAACCATGGAGTCATCCCTCCTGCGCCAAATCCCCTACTTGACCCAATGACGGCCTGCTGCGATGCGTTTAACATCTACTTTGCAGATAAAATCTCTCGGATAAGGGCCGACTTGGATGCCAACGTTTTATCAGAATCCGCAGGTGAGGCACCCAACAACTCCGCTATTGTCACCTTACTGCATGAGTTTCAATCTGTGAGTACCGAGGACGTGGACAAGCTCCTTGGAAGTACGAGGAAGACCACTTGCTCTCTCGATTCTTGTCCATCTTGGCTGGTCGTCCGGGGGGGGGGGGGACGCAATGAGGGTATTCCTTTGGGATACAATCAATGCGTCCTTTAGGGAAGGTACTTTACCATCTTGTCTGAAGGAGGCGGCTGTTAAGCCCCTCCTGAAGAAATCTTCCCTTGACCCCCTGGACAGGGACAACTATAGACCAGTGTCCTTGCTCCCATTTTTGAGTAAGGTGATCGAGAGAGCAGTCACCTCCCAACTCCAGATTGTCTTGGATGAAACCGATTATATCGATCCATTTCAAAACTGGCTTCAGGACAGCACATGGAGTTGAGACTGCCATGGTCGCTCTGACCGATGATCTCCGCTTGAGTATCGACAGGGGTAGTGTCACTCTGCTGGTGCTCTTGCATCTCTCAGCGGCCTTTGATACTGTAGACCACTCCATCCTTTTGCATCGGCTGAGGGAGTTGGGGATTGGAGGCACTGCGCTCCGGTGGTTCCAGTCCTTTCTCTCCGGCAGATCCCAAAGGGTGAGGCTCAGGGACAGTTGCTCTTCCAAAATCGAGCTTAATTGTGGCGTCCCTCAGGGCGCCATCCTGTCCCCGATGCTATTCAATATCTATATGAAGCCGCTGGGCGAGATCATTCGGAGGCACGGGGCTCAGTGTCTTCAGTATGCTGACGACACTCAGATATACCTCTCCATGAACAGATCATTGGTTCAGACTTCAGATGGCATCTCCCCTCTTAATGACTACCTTGCAGTGGTAATGGATTGGATAAGGAAAAACTAAATCCAGACAAAACGAAGGTACTAACAGTCACAGGCCTGAAACCAGGTTTAGGAATACAACTTCCAGACCTAGATGGAGTCACACTCTCCTCGAAGGACCTTGTTCGCAGCCTGGGGGTACTTCTAGATCTGTCGCTTCACATTACTAGTCAGGTGAATGCAATGGTCAGGAGTGTCTGTTATCAGCTTCGGCTGATACACCAGCTGCGCCCTTTCCTGGATATGAAGGACCTGGAATCTGTGGTACATGCTTTGGTAACCTCACGCTTGGATTTCTGTAACGTGCTCTACATGGGGATACCCTTGTGCTTAACCCAAAAACTGCAATTGGTTCAATTACCGGAACATCCAGGAGAGAGCACATAACACCTGTGCTCAAGTCTCTACACTGGCTGCCGATCAGTTTCCAGGCGCAAGGTTTTGGTTTTAATCTTTAAAGCCCTACATGGCTTGGGTCCATCTTATCTCAGGGACCGCCTCTCCCTGTATGATCCCCCCCCCCCGCACACTTCGGTCCTTTGGGAGGAAAATGCTACAGCCTATGAAAACTAGGCTGCCGCAGACCTCCCAGAAGACTTTCTCTGCTACTGCTCCCAGACTATGGAATGGCCTGCCGGACGAGATCCGTCTTATTACATCTCTTGACTGCTTTTGAAAAAGCTATAAAGACGCATCTCTTCCGTCAGGCCTTCCCAGAAACTTCCTAATTTCTCGGCTCTGGAATTGGGTTATGTTTCCCCGCCAGGTCCCAACACCTTGACCCATGATGCCATAATTTACGCTGCCCATGGAATGTTTAGTTTTCTTTTCCATGATGATGTTTATGTTTTAATTGTCTGCTTGGGGAAAATAATTTTTAAAAGTTTTGTGTCATTATTAAAATACCTTTTTGCCCTTTCTAAATTTCCATCATTCAGAAGGGTTACAGTTGAACATTAAGAAAAAAATGACCACAGATGATTTACATAGCTTTAAAGTGATGATGAAGACTCAAAATAGACAAAGGGGCTTTACAGACCGCCCAAAAAGGGCAGTCTGGTGCCCCCTATTTTTACTGTGCACCTTCACAGCAGCAACTAGACGCAGCGGCAAAGGTGCGCAGTAAAAAAGGAGTGTGCACACCCAGCTCCTTTTTTGCGTCACACTTGCGACACAAAAAAGTAAAAGGCGCCATAGGGCACCTTTGCGACATCACAACTTCACTACGTACATCACTACGTACCTTGTTTAAACTGCGCTACACAGCGACACCACCCCCGTCATGTGATAGGTTTGCAGGGCATGTGGAAGCTCCGCCCCGAGGCAACCCTAGAATGTGACAGGGACGCCTCAAAGGGCCAGTCTGTACCGGCCCAAAGACTTGCTATACCATGGCTCACTCATAAATAAAAATGAAGATTGTGGTAAAGAAATCATGAGCATACCAAGCCTTGGAAGGACAGCTATGAAAGAACTAGATAAGCTCCTCAAGTGTAAATATATGTCTTTGAATAATAAACTCAGGATTGTCCATTTCATATTTGTTTTCTACAAATGGTTGTGAAAGCAGGAAAGTAAAGAAAAGCTGTGTCTGCACCGCAGAAATAAACCAGTATGACACCACTTTAACTGCCATGGCTCAATGCTATGGAATTCTGGGAAATGTATTTTTATGAGACATTCTGTTAGAGAGCTCTGGTGCCATAGCAAACTAAAATTCCCATATTTAATAGCATTGGGCCATGGCAGATAAAGTGCAGATGCAATCAAAGGAAACAGGAAGAAAATAAACTCATTTGAACTGTGGTGCAGGAGGAGAGTTTTAGGGATACTGTGGACTGTCAAAAAGATAAACAAATGAATTTCATAGCAAATGAAGCCTGAACTCTACAAGAACCCAAAAAGACTAAGCTAAAGCTATTGTACTTCAGTGATACCATGAGATGATGCAACTCAGCAGGAAAAGATGATAATGCTCAGCAAGGTGCAGTTAGAAGGGGTTTAGTTATCCAAGTCCAGGACTAAGGGAGTATGGAGTTAAAGTTTATGGGTCAACATCCTACAGGATAGATACTGCTAGGAGGCAGTGGAGATTATTAAAGTCATCTGGACAACATATGAAAGAAATATTAGGAAACTGAGGAAGTTTAGGTAGAATGGCTAGGGTGTATTTGTTGGTGTAACAAATAAACAGAAAGGTTAAGAGACACAGAGACTAGATGAAGGTTCTGTGGGAACTTAAAGACTAGGAGGAAACATTTATAAAATTAAGTGGAAGAAACAGTTAACCTTTGTAACTATTGAAGAATTTATACACTGTATCAAGCTTGAATAACATCCTACACGAAAGATATTGTATTCAACTTTGCTTGTAAATAAAACTAGTCCCTTTGTTTCAACAAGTAGTTGAAACTTCCAAATATATATAAATGCTACCAAGAGAGACCTTTTGTTATTTAGGACACTTCGGATAGCTGGTGTTTAGTATCACTTAATGGTACCAAGCTAGTGGGATTTTAAAAGCCAGCGTGCTGCACCTGAGGAAAGTAGTTGGGTGGGTGAGAGTCATCTCAGCTTCACATATTGTTGGCAATGGTGGAACACAATGGAAAAGAGTGAAAGGTTTTAAGAAAGTTTGGCAGTTCCATGTTGTCACCTTGACACTTAGTCATTGTTATTGTTAAATGCCATCAAGTCAACATTGACTTATGGTGACCCTATGAAGGACGGACCTTTGTTATACTTTGGACAAAGTATTGGACATACCTGGACTGAGTCTATCCATTTGTAATATGGTCTCTCTCTTTTCCTACAGCCTTCTACCTTACCAAGCATTATTGTCTTTTCTAATGAGTCATGTCTTTTCATGCCATGTCCAAAGTATGACAGTCTCAGTTTAGTCATCAAAGTTTTTAGGGATAATCCATAAGTTAAAAGTGTCTTAACATCATTTAACCACCTATTAATTATGTAGATAGTGAATTATTTTTTATCAAGTTAAACAATGACCTATGCACATTCAACTAATTTACTGTATATTAAACATTGAACTGAAAAACTCATTATTGTCATTCACAAAAAACATCCACAGTTAAACACTGCATGTTAAGTATGACTTGATCTGGCATTATATAATATAAATCTTTTATCATAGTGGAAACACAGAATAGAACATTTGAATCAGAAAGAGTTTGAAGGGGCACAGCACACTCCAGTGGTCAATATGCTTAAAACAATGGCAAGATCATGCGAAGTGAAAAATCCTGTTTGATTTGCACACTGTGGCAAGCATTTAGCATTATTCTCCTAGAATACTGATTTCCACAGATAGTTTTATTAGACTGAAAAACATTTTTAATAAAGTATATTTCAGAATACAGCATCGAAATTCATTTCATATTATATAATCTCTCTTGGTGAGATTTTGTTATTCTTCTCCATAATCTTGAATTACAATATGGAATAGCTGTTCACCTATCCATTCAATTGCTCGGTGGAGGAGGGGGAGTCAACAACAGATATAAAAATGAATCCTCTCTTTTGGTGTGCAAGCCCATTCTCAAGTTCAGAAACCCTATTTTGCAATCACAGTTGCAGGTCACTGGGAGTTAATACTGGCTCCCAGTCAACTATGGCTTTCAAATTCAGAACTAACTCTGTGAATGCAAGTGCATCCCCTAGTGCAAATTTCTTCCATCCTTTCCTTGTTTCTTTTAATCATGGTTTGGTTTTCTATGTGCATTCATGAAAAGAGCTCAGTTAATATTCTTAGCAACTGCCATCATAGACAGGATGTGACACCAGGCTTGAAATCCAGTTTCAAGAAAATCAGGTTAGAATTCCTTATAATTATTGTGTGTGCTCAGACATGGAAACCAAAGAAAGGAACAGATAGTTCTGCATCAGGCCAAAGAGCTATGTAATCCAATAATCCAATTTTCCAAAGTGACCAACTAGAGCAGTGATTCACAAACTTTGGCCTTCCAGATGTTTTGGACTTAAACTCCCAGAATCTCAGACCACTGGCCAAGATGGCTGAGGTTTCTTGGAACTGAAGTCCAAAACACCCAAAGGACCAAAGTATGGGAATTAAGCCCATTAAGCAGGAGGCTTGCAGAGGTACGAAACAGAGAGAATACACATGCCTGAGATGGCTCCCAATTGCCAAGTCACAGCCTACAGTGATCCAGAACTGCCACTACTGAAGCCTATCTGGGGGAGGAGACCAGTCTCTGCTTATAAATACTCATCCATTTGTACATTGTTCAACTTCAGGCTTTGACCCAAGGCAGTCATTTACCAGTGAAATAATATTTCCCCCTTTCTAATTTTGATACAGTGGGCCCTTGTTATCTTCTGGGGTTTGGTTCCAGGACCCCCCATGGATAAAAAAAGCTGTGGATGTTCAAGTCCCAGTAAATGTAATGGCATAGCAAAATGGTGTCCCTTATATAAAATGGTAAAATCAAGGTTTGCTATTTGGAATGTATACTTTTTAAAAAATATTTTCAAGCCGTGGATTGTTGAATCCATGGATAAAAAATCTTCCATGGATTAAAAAAAATCACTTCATACATTTTAGGAAGCATCCACACTGCAGAATTAATCCTGTGTGACACTTTAACTGTCAGTGCTCAATCCTATACAAATCTGGGAATTGTAGTTTTTGGTGGCACCAGAGCTCACTGACAAAGAAGGCTAAATGTCTCACAAAACTATAACTCTAAAAATTCCATAGCACTGAGCCAGGGCAGTTAAAGTGGTATCAAAGTGGATTATTAGTCCAGTGTGGATTCAGCCTTAGTCTCATTTTCTAAGTGTCATATGATGCAGGTGCAGTATGGCAGCCTTAGAACGTATAATGTTTCTTTCCATAAACCATCAGTGGTCCTCAACCTTTGGTTCACTGGATGTTTTGGACTTCATTTCTCAGAATCCCTTGCCATAGGTCATGATAACTGATGTTTCTGGGAGATGAAATCCCAAATACCTGCAGGACCAAAGGTTAGGAACCACTAAACGATATCTAACAGTGTTTTTCAACACCAATACCTATGTCAGAAACATTATTTTGTAATATGTTGTATATATTTGAACTGTTTTCCCTACTATGTTACAGAGACCTCGAAACTAATAGTTCACATGTAACAAGAGCTATTAATCCTGTACAAAAGCAAAAATTCTACTTAACTAAAATGGGAGGGATAGTGCAAAGGTTTTTAAATTCCCTGAATGAACTATCTCTGCAGATGCAGCCATGCAAACAAAGCAAAAAAGCATTGTCTGCTTAGGAGCATCTACCCTAAAAGGTAGAATCAGATGTTAATTCCTCCTCAGGGCTGCATCCACAGAGATTCACCTGATGGAAAAAAACATAGGAATTATAAAGTAGAACATTACTCGACTATGAAGCCAATCGCAATAGTATAACAGCAAAGCTTAAAAGAACAGCAATTAATATGCCACAACAATTTCTGATCAATTTATAATATAAATACAGCAGCTTTTATCCTCTAGCCTTCTATACTTCTTTCCACAAGATAATGCAAATGTCCAGTTTCCGCCAAACGAGAAAAAGGTATCAAAGAGAGAGATGGAATCCCTTTTCTAAGCTTTTAATGAGGTCTCCAGAGCCAAAGGCAAACCAATAACAAATTGTACTTTCCACATATTGAGAAAGGGCGGAGGTGGGGGAAGAAGAGGGCCAGAGAACACTGGAGCTTGTCATCTGAAATTAATTGAATTTATCCATGCCAAGAAAACATTGGTAATAAACCCTCCCCATCTAAATTAAGGTTTTTACACCATGAGAAAATCAAAATTTATAGCAGTAATTTCATCTTGGTTTTTCAAGAAGAGCTTGCTGATTTTCTCGCACTCAGTAGAAAAATCCCACAGGAGCAATGCAAGGAGCAATAAGGCAGACTTCTAAAAAGATACCATTTAATTTCTCCTCCCCTTGTACTATTACTATCCTCCTACCTCTTCTGAATATTAACTCTCTCATTGCATTAAGTTTCACTGCATTCAGTAATACTTCAATCTATGAACATAACTTCTATGGATAATCATATTTTAAAAGACCATCTACATTTGACTAGCAAATTTGTTTGACTAGTAAAAGACTAGTGAATTTTCTTTACAAGGCTATTATACAATGCACTGTAAATTCTTAGAAAAAATATTATTACAGCATTTTTCTGTGTAAGACCTTCAACCTTCCATTTCCCATATGTTACTAAAAATTCCTTAATGTTAACCAATGGAAATAACCACTTAGAAAACTTGCTTTTAATATTTATACTTTCTGCAATCCAATTTATTAATCATTTCTACATTTACAAAATTCTTTGCAATTTCTTTCATTAAATTTCTCAACAAACTTAGGCACATTATTGTTTCCACCAATTATCTGCCACATATGCAAACAGCCTTTGTTTTAAAGTCAAATGATCAGATTTCTGCACAAAACATGCTACAGAACAGAAAAGGAGAGCATCATGCCTTATGTATCAGTTTTGAGAAATCAAGCACTTTAAACAATAATTCAGTCTTTAGGCTTGGTTTGTAAGTTATGTATATTTTATATACTTAAGCACCACTAGAGCAGGGGTGGAAAAAGTGTGGCCCCACAATGTACTTGTGTCCCCTAAGAATCTCAAAATACTCTTTAGAGGTCATTTTGCTATGTTTTTGGCACCCCCAGACCAATTTAGGCCCAGGAGAGGCCTTTTTTGAAATAGAAGGTCAAGTGGAATCAACTTCCACTCACTTCCTGTTATTAAAAGAGCCCTTTCCTGGGCCTAAAATGGCCCAGGGGGACTACAAATATGGTAAACTGTCCCTCAGAGAGTGTTTGGGTGGGGGGAAAAATTGCAGGCACAAAACGAGCCCCCCCCCACGGTCTTCTAGTGGGGAGTGGGAGGGCTAATGAGGCTCCCTAGCTTTACAGTTTCCCATCCCTACAAACTCACTGAAATGAGTGGAATTTCAGAGATTAGTCAGCAATGATGTAAATCCCACTGAACTAGTCCCCTCTAACTGGGGTTAAAATTGGATTTAGCCCTATACAGTGGTCCCCCGGGTTACGAAGGTAATCCGTTCCGGATTACCTTTCGTAACCCGGAAGCTTTCGTTTCTCGGGGGGCCGCTATTTTGAACGGACCGTGCGGTCATTTAAAGGGGCCGCGCGGCTTTTTTTATTTCGTATCCCGGGGGATATTTCGTATCCCGGGGGATACAATGCCAGTCCCGCCGCCTTCGGATCCCGGGGTTTTCGTAACCCGGAGGATTCGTAAGGCGGGGGACCACTGTATATGTTTTATACATATATATATACACACACACACACACACACAAACACATACACATTTATATCCACTTTGATTTGACAAGATAGCATTAAATTACCCATAAAGATTACTCCACAACAACAACAACAAAATTTAATTACAGTGGGCCCTTGTTAACTGCTGGGGTTTGGTTCCAGGACCCTCCGTGGATAACAAAATCCGTGGATGCTCAAGTCCCTAATCGCACAACAAAATGGTGTCCCATATATAAAATGGAAAATCAAGGTTTGCTATATGGAATTTATACTTTTTGGAAATATTTTCAAACCATGTAAGCAACCATTAAATCTGTGGATAAAAAATCAGTGGACAAGGAGAGCCAACTGTACCACATCTGGATTTCTGTAATGCACTCTACATGGGGCTACCCTTGTGCCTGGTCCAGAAACTTCAACTGGTACAGAATATGGCAGACTGGTCTCGGGTACATCTAGAAGAGACCATATCACACCAATTTTAAGATCTCTTCACTGGCTGTCCATCAGTTTTCAGTCCCAGTAGAAGGTGTTGGTTATTACCTTTAAAGTCCTAAATGGCTTGGGTCCAAAATATCTTCAGGACTGCCTTCTTCCGTACAATCCGCAGCTCTCCTTCCGTACAATCCACTTAGGTCCTCTGGGAGAAATCTGCTACAACCAGTAAAAACCAGGTTATCTAAAACTGCCCAGAGGACATTTTTGACTATCGTTCCCAGACTGTGGAATGGCCTGCCAGATGAGATCCGTCATATAACCACCTTAGACAGCTTTAAAAAAGCTGTTAGGACGGATCTCTTCCGGCAGGCCTTTCCTGAATAGACGTCCGGCCACCAAGGAGAGAAAGAAATGGACTGATCCCGTTTACTGTTGTCTGCCCATTGTTGTTGTTTTATTGTTTAAATTGTCATTTTAACTTGTTTTAATTGTAAAATGTTTAATTGTATTTTAATGGGAGGGAGGGTTGGGGGATATGGTATGTATAATTTTAATGCTGTAAGCCGCCCCAATTTATATATAGTATACTCTACAAGCATGATGTAGGTTCTTGGCCCAAGAGTTTGTTTATGTCATGGTGATTTATAAAATACTATACATAAAAAAAAATCCACCAAAAATCCTACAAAAAATCACCAACTTAACAAAACTATTTCAAACTATTTCAAAACTTCAAAGGACAAGTTTTGTTAACAACAAAATGTATACAAGCATCTAGTCATTCATAATTTCTACCCTTCTGCCAATCTTCAGAACTGGATGTTTAGTAATCCAATTGTAGATTGATACAAATATATAGAATACAATACAATATACAATAGAGTACTTGTACAATATGCATCTGCCTTTCCCTGTGAACTTTCAAGTTTAGGAAATGGTATACATGGAATGAAGAAACAAATGACCAAGAAAATTCAGCTGCATTTTAAAATGCCATGAAAGTAAAAAATAAAATAAAATAAATAGCTAAGTATTAAAAAGTATTAGCTCCACTTCTCCAGCGCTGAATTTATGTTACTGCTATATAGCTTCATAAACATGTTGTGGTTATCTATTGCTCTGCTGACCTTTATATATCCTTGAGTACTGTGACTATTTCTATAGATTACAAAGCAGAAGCATACAGGTTGCTCAAGAGAATCTATTTCAGATCATTAGGTATTAAATATCAGTTCTACATCTAGTTCTCATCTGTTTGCGCCATCATGAATTTGACTCAAATACACCATGAACAAAAATATTTTGAAAATACATTTAGCCCAGTTATGCCTGTAATAGGGAAGGAAAGCAATTTTCTAGTTTTAGAGATGCTTCTAGAAATCTTAAAGGATTAATTGGTAGTTATTCAGCTGCAGAGCGTTACTTCTATGCTACACACTTTGTATATGAACTATTAAATCTATTAAATCAATAGCAATTCCTTCTACCGACTATTAAGGAAGTGATTTAATGAGCATTGTATTTTTATCCTGAAAGGAGGGAAGCCTTATTCAGAGAACATGGTACATTTACTAACATATACAACAGTCTGATCAATCAAACCTGGTAACTAAAATATTAAATATGGAGGACCACAAAATGTGTAAAGGTCATTACACACTTTTAAATGATATAACCATTAATGACTGGGAGAAACTAGCAATATTTCTTCATTGAAGACATAAGAACATAATAACTTCCCTTTCTGAATCAGGCCACTAGCTCAGCTTGATCAGAGGTAGATGAGGTTCTGCAGCTGACTGCAGTCCCCAAAGCAACCTTTGTTGCTTTTGGCCTTTCCAGACTACCCTCTACTTGACCAAATAAGGGTGAGCTGTCTATTCTGGAATAAGACTGAATGCTTGAGCTTAAAAAAAAAAATTAAGTCCAGCCCCTGAAGAGATCCAAAGGCAAAAAGTAGCTCCTGTACATGCTCCAGTCTAGCTCAGTTTTGTCTAAAAGCTGACTAGGAACAGCTTTCAGGAATATCAAGAAGGAGCCTTTCCCAGTCCTACCTAGAAGAACTAAACACAGGATCTTCTACACTTTGGTTGCTGTGTGCCTCCAAGTCATTTTTGACTTATAGTGACCCTGAGGCAAACGTATCGTATGGTTTTCTTGGCAACTTTTTTCAGAGAGAGTTTGCCATTGCCATCCTCTGAGGCTGAGAGAAGGTGACTTGCCCAAGTTCACCCACTGGGTTTTTATGCTCAAGCAGGGAATTGAACCCTGATTTCCAGAGTCACAGCTCAATGCTCAAAGCACTACACCATGTTCACTCATATATATCTCTTTATATAACAAACCTATAGGATTGCCATTTGTCCCAGAAATCCAGGAAAATCCCAGATTGAAGGGACCAAAAATGTCCCAGATAGCTGGGCTGTTTGAATCAGTAAATCCCAGATTCCTCCTACAGCAGGCCACAGGCAGTGACTATGGCAGCAGCAGTGGCAATCTAGGAAACCATGTGGGAATACTGGCAGTCAGCAACCACAGAGTCAAAGCTCAGTGTTTTCTGTATTTGCAAGTATGAGAACTGATGATTTTATATGTTTGTTTATTGGAACTATATTCTGCCTTTCTTTTAAAATTGTATTTAAGACAGCTTTTATAATAATGAATGGAAAAAAAGAGAAGACACAAAACAAGACCAAAGATAAAATATAATAAAATTAAAACAATTTAATAAGGTACTTTAAAAACAAATCATTAAAAAAACAGCACCCAACTAGTAATAAGCCCCTTCCTCAGCAACTAGTTAATTGCAAAACACACACACACACACACAACTTCCAGTATTAAAAAAAAAAGCTTTTGACAGCCAGCTGAATGGCAACATAGAGGAAGCCAAATTCAAAACAACCCAGAAGTATTTATTACTACGGAGTCTTAGGGATTTGTTGGACTTCCCAGTCTAACTGGGTAGCGGCAAACCATTTTGCTTCCCCCTTCACCTGCTGAAATCTTGAGTATCAGGATGCTTTTCATTTTCTATCCTATTCCTATTCCTTGCCAGCCATGGCAACAAGGAGGGAGAAATGATGGCTGGCATGGTTGGAAAGAGTAGAGACTGAAGAAACAGAGAGTTCGCATTCTTGTGGAATCTGTTTTTTAATTATTATGTTTAAATTGTGTTTTTAATTATGTATAAAATTTTTAATTGAAACTTACTTTATAATATACAAAATAAAACAAAACAAGAAAAACAAAAAGCAATTACATGACACACATAATTGAACAAACAAAACAGTGTCCACAGTGACCAAAATAACAACCAAGACTTACATAGAGTCGGCCCTCCGTTTTCGCAGGGGATCCATTCCTGACTGCCTGTGAAAATGGAGACTTGCAGATATTCAAGCCCCATAGGCTTGAATGGGGCGTGTGCTGTGGGGGGATGGCCCATTGAGAATAATGGAGGTCGCCCTTCCGTGAATATTCAAGAATGGGGATCTCAAGTCTGAATGAAAGGAGGGGCGACTGTAGTTCCCATTCCCCCATCCTCGCACCCTACTTGATTTCCTGCTCAACATTAACTGCATTTTTATGTCTAGAACTACTCCTTTTTAATCTTTATCCACACACACACACACACACACACACAAGCATTATTATCTACCATACAGAAAAGAGTTACTACTTAAATAGCAAAATCTATTATAGCATGCTTTCCTTTCCTTTCCTTGACATAACTTATAAAAGGTTTTATAAACCCATAAAAATGTGAAATTTTAAAAAGTTGTTTTGTCAATAACCTGCACAATCAAGTCCCATATATTTTTGTCCTGGTTTTGTGGCAATCCTACTATCCTGTGACTCTTCATCAAATTTAATGACTTCACATTATGAGTTTTTTGGTCCCACCCCCCACAATAATTCCTTCTTTACTCTTCAGCTGTTTGTGATATTGAAATTCTTTCCTAGAAGGCCGAGGGATCCAGTGAAAGAAGCGGAAAGAAGGAGACTGAAGAAGTTGAGGCAAACTGATGAAGAATTGAGGGAAATTCCAGCAGTATTTCCATGACAAGAAACATCTCTTCCATGCACAGATAACTAATTATGATCTAAGGGCTGAAACAGATGGTCCTAAAGGGGTGGCTTGAAGCAGCCCCTTTGAATGCCAGGTTGGAGCTGAAGCAACTGCACACCATGCCCCCAACCCAGCTGTTTGCCAGCACAAAAAGAAGTGGCAAAAAGCTGCTCCTTTTTGAGCTAGCAAAACACTGGCTTTTCCGCCACCACTGCAGCTTTACTGCTCTCCTGCAGCGTGCGGCATCTAGAAACTGTGCCACCAGAGCACAGCAAAGCTGCCCACTGTATGGTCAGGCAGGTGGCCGCAAAGGGGCCATCTGTTTCACTCCTAAGTCATTCTTCCATTTATAGACTTCTAGTTATGATCCAAGTCATTCTTATTTATAAGACATTTCACCCAATATACCAAGCTGAAGCCAAAAATTCCTCCCTCCGATGAAGAAAGACTCTTTCTACTACTTTTGGATCCAACCCACAATGGCTTATAATCTTTTTTCTTATATATTTAAAATCTATTTTTTTTAAAAAAAAGTATCTTATTCAGTAAACATATAGTATTTCACTCACATTTATCTAAGGTACTGTAAGTCGTATCCAGCTATAGGTTTGTTATCTATAATTACTAATATTTATCTTACATATTTCTACATAGTTTGTTTGTCAGAGGAGAATGTACATCTCGTATATTTTCTACAAATATAAAAGGAGCCAATGCTGAGTTGTTCCCAGTATACTACATAGGAAATTTAAAATTTAAAACCTGGAATTGTGAAGAGTTTGACCTTTCTTCTGTTTTTATTTTACACTTTCAGCTATCATAAATAAATTATATTAAAAAAAAATTCATCTGAAAGTCTTAAACTGTTTCATTTCTTCCCCCTCAATTTTTTCACCTATCGGTATGTTATCTTTAGCAAAAGCAAAACAAATTTTGACTGGGAGAAAGTTCTGACAGACTCAACAAAAACAGAAAACAAGCACTGAAGACAAACTGAATTTTTAAAATTTTGTGTGTCACATTGAGGTTTTAGACATAACATTTAGTATGAGGGCAGGTTTACCACCAAACTATATCTCATAATATGCCTTTGTCTTCTGGCAAAATCAATGATGTATTGAACAGTGACCTTCTGAGTCATTCTCCAGAGAGGAAGACACATCATTAGGGATGGAATTTATTTCTTTGCAATAATAATAATAGTAATAATAATAATTGTTGTTGTTGTTGTGTTTATTTATATCCCGCCTTCCTCCCAGTACAGGGAGGAAACTTAAGTAATTCTATATAGGAATATATGTGGGAATTTTGCTTAAAAATCTGTTTCCAAATGCACAGATTTTTTTTCTGTTAAAAATTATGTGTTTTTTGTGGAATCACTCCTTCTCCCGCTTTTTGGTACAAAACAAATTTATTGTTTCCAGATTGAGTTTTGGTAGAAAAACTAAACAATTTCCAAAAGCACAATTTTCACAAGAAATTCTCACATGTTTCTGGAAACAGCAGATGGTTGCACAAAAACATGTTGTTGTTTTCCCTGCAAAAAAGTTTATATTTTGTGCAGAATTAGTTCCTAAAATATTTTGGAACATATGCATATTGGAGGAAAACTGTTTGGAAATATTTTTTTTCTCACAGCAGTAAGAAAACTACCAAATTTATTAATCAATATGAGCATATAATAACCAGGATTTACATCCATAATTATTACATAAGTAAATTACTGTGCACACGATTACCTGAAAAACTTGTTCAGACTGCTTCATATAACCAAGACAATTTATCTATTTATTTAAATATTTAATTTATATCCTACTAGTCTCCCAGCACAGGATTGAAGGTGGCTTACAACCATTTAAAAACTAAATACAGCTTTAAAAAACTATTAATATAAAAGTTAAAACACAATTAAATCAGAACTCTGTTTTAAATAACACAAAAGTTAAAAACACAACTTAAAACAGTTTTAAAAACATATTTGAAACTTAATATAAACACAACTCTCACATTTAAAGCTCCATATGCCATGACAAATTAAAAGATAGTTTTTTAATATCCTTCAGAGCTTGTCATCAGAGTTTTGCAATTCTCATGAATAACCTATATGCAAGACAGCATAGATTTTATTTATTTATTTATTAGAGTAAAAAGTTCTCTTCATGGGCCATATTTCTATTTAATAAGTTTATGTGCACATAACTAAACGATGCATTTAATTTTTTAAAAAGTGGCATTCAAGATAACTAACAAATAAATGCAAACAAATAGTAGATACAATTAAAAATAAAAATATGCAGTACTGTATCAAATCAACTTTTCCCCAGGGGTCCTCATACAATGTCTCTTAATTCCTATAATAAGAATATATGTGTATGGTCTAAAATATTGCAAAGGATCAACAACTTTTCTGTGAAAATGATTAATTCTATACATTTCTGTGTAAATTACAGGTGGGTTGTTGCTGTGTTTGTGGTTGTTTTTTTAAAGCAATTCAATCTTTAACCTCACTTTAATATTCAAATCCATCAACAGTATCCAAGGACAGCATTAACATTCTTTTATTACTTATCTACAGTATGTCAATCCCAAGTAAGGGATAAAATACTTTTATAGTTTTTCGTTTCAAGCAAGACTGAATTATTTCAATTTCATTCATTTTCACTCCACAAAAATAGTATAGATTTGCTATGTTGAAACAATTCGTTTTCCTTTCATTTACACACTTATCTGTGAAGGCAGGATGAAGTACTGCTTAAGAGCTAGCTCTCTTTTCAGGTGGTAATGTATGCTTTGTAATTTACTAGAAATTGAAATCATCTGTAATAATTCCTTCCAGCCTTTCGTGCTGCTAGAACCTATTCTGCTAAGGATTTCTAATCAGATTTTAGACACATTTATCTTCAAACTTTCTGTGACCTCCTTAAAGGGGACAGAAAATAGTATCTATTTGTTTTATTTCTGAGCACAATTTAATCATTTAAAGTTGGGAATGTATCAAGAACACAGACACAGTACAGCATTATAGTTGTAAAGCTGGACTATAATTTAGAAGAACTAGCCCCACACCTCACCGGGCAACTAAAAGTTAATGGGTGACATGGAGGTGGTCACTCTCTCACAGATAATATGATCTGTGAGTGTGCTGAAAACCTAATTAAAAAATGTCAAAATTTTGCAGCATCAGCGAAAAGGGACAAAAAAAGAGATTACAGTGCCCCTGCGTCATATGCAGGCACAATATACACAGCTTTCAGCACACACTGAAAAGCACGCCGGAAGAAGCCATGGCATGCACCAGAAGAAATAATGGTGCACACACCCATGGCACACTGCAAGAACAAGCCCCATTATTTTTAATGGGGCTCCACCATACACAGCATTTCTTTTACGCAGGGGGGGGGGGACGGATCCCCCAGTAAGAGAAGGGCCCACTGTATTAGAAAAAGGTTCAAAATATAACAGTATCAGGATGCTTTTATGCATACATCTGTCTCAGGAATTGGGAGTGGCTCAAATCACGACATATCAAAAAAGAGTAACAGCATCTGAAAAATGATTATTTAAAATTATCACAAGTTTGGGAACCCTGTAGAGCATTAAGCTAACATGTTTAAGTTTTTTTTAAGTTTAGGGGCAAATTTATATGATATAATACATCTTTGTTGTTGTTTTGCTGCTGCTGCTGCTGCTGCTGCTGCTGCTGCTACTGCTGCTTCTGTTAACTGCCCTCAAGTCAACCTTGACTCATGGTGATCTTTTCTATATGAGGCATCTCCAATACCCACTGGTCTTCCACTGCTCTGCTTAAGTTTTGTAGATTCATGCCTGTAACCTATCTAATTGAGTCTAGCCATCTGTTCTTCTTCTCTTTCTACCATCCTCAACCTTTCCTAGCATTATTCTAATGAGTCATGCCTTCTCATGATGTGGCCAAAGTATGGCAGCGTGAATTTGATCTTCTTGGCTTCCAAGGGTATTTCAGGCTTGATCTGTTCAAGGACTCATTTGCTTGTCTTTTTTGTTGTCTCAGCACCTCAGCACCCTTCTCCAGTATCACATCTCAAAGGAGTTGATTTTCTTTTTATCCATTTTTTTCACCATCCAGCTCTCACATCCATCCATAGTGATGGAGAATACCATGGCATGGATCATTCTAACTTTAGTGCTCAATTGAAGATCCTTGCTCTTTAAGATCCAGTATAGTTCTTTCATTGCTACTCTTCCCACGCCTAGTCTTCTTCTCATCTCTTGCCTGCAGTCTCCATTCTGATCAATGTTTTATCCAAGTTACGGGAACTTTTCTATTATTTTGATTTCCTCATTTTTATGGTGAATTTGTGTAGGTCCTCCATGGTCATTATTTTTGTTTTCTTCATGTTCAGCAGCAAACCTGCCTTTGTGCTTTCGTCCTTGACCTTGCTCAATAGTTGCTGTAAGACTAAGTCCATGATGTTTTCTGCTAGTAATATTTTTTTAATTTATTTATTAGAGTATTTATACCCCGCCCTTCAGCCTTAAGGGCTATCACAGCGGCTTACAATAATTATTTTCAATTAGATGGTTAGTTTGTTGATGTTCTTTTCTCCATTCCTCTTTCTTCCGAGCCTAAATTTGCTCTTCATATGATGTTTTCTGTGTGCAAGTTGAACAAGTAGGGAGATAGAATGCAGCCTTGCCTGACCCCCCTTGCCAATTGGGAACCATTCTGTTTCTCCATATTCTAACAGTCGTCTCTTGTTCTGAGTATAGATTTCACATCAGAACACGCAAAGTGGGAGTGCCATGTCTTTGAGCGAGTTCCATCACTTTTCATGATCAATGGAGTCAAAGGTTTTGCTATAGTCTATAAAGCATATCCTGATTTTCTTTTGGAATTCCTTGGTGCACTACATTAGTCATCATATGTTTGCCATATGGTCCCTAAGTGCCTCTACCATTCCTGAAACCTGCTTGCACCTCTGGGATTTCTCTCACCATATATGGCTTGAGTCCGGACTGCAGAATTTTGAACATAATTTTGCTTGCATGGTAGATTAATGCTATGGTCCTATAATTGCTGCAGTCTTTTGTTTCTCCTTTTTTGCAATGTGGTCCTTAGTGCCTCTACCTCTTCTGAACCTGCTTGCACCTCTGATTTTTCTCTCTCCATATGTGGTTGGAGTCTGTATTGCTGAATTTTAAGCATAATATTTCTAACAATACAGCTTTAGAGAATGAGAGCATTCTGGGGAGAAAGTGAGATGTCTTATATATAATATGAGAACACTGGATAACAAAAGAATACCAAGCATAGGTTAAAATTAGGGAAAAAATAAAGTGCCATCACAGTAAGTAATACTGTATTGGCATTCACCTTTGCAGGAGATGGAGATGGTCATTTTTAGTTCTAAAAATACTCAGAGAAATTCATAGAAAACAGATTATTACTATATCTACTAATGGCTGCTTATTCAAATGGAAAACATATCTCAAACTCCAGGCATTGGAGACAGATGTCAGACAGGGGGGTATTTCCTTTATATACTCCTTTCAGATTTTCCTCCTGGCCACTCTTGGAAATAGGATGCTTGACATGATGGACAAGGACGTAGGATCACTGTCCTTATGTATGTTTTCAAATTCTTTCTAATTAGCAACAAATCAATGATCAGCAATAGTGTGATTATTAAAAGGGACACTTAAATATATGATTTATTTGAACATGCATAAGGTGAGAGAGATATAATCACATAAGGCTGTCCCATTTGAATTGAGGTTCTCATCTCTGTTATTTGCACCCAGAAATTATACTGCTCAGAGGATCCCACAATCTCTGGTTGCAATCTCACCTGCAACTGGTTATCACAGATGCTTGCATACTTTAATGATTACTATACTTTATTTTTGTTGTTGCATTCTTGGCAAGGTTTGTTCACAGGAGGTTTGCCATTGCCTTCTCCTGAAGTTGAGAGTGTGAAACCTGCCTAAGGTCACCCAGTGGGTTTCATGGGTGAGCTGAGAATCAAACCTGGTCTCTAGAGTTGTAGTCCAACACTCAAACCACTCAACACACTGACTCTCACTATACTATATAATATACTGTAATGATCTAGACATCTTAAGTGGTACATATAAAAACTTTTTTTTAATGACAATTGCAATCCCTCACTTTAATCTACTTTGTAAAAACTGAATTACACGCAAACACAATTCAAGTTTAAGACACATCTTCGTTTGGAGCAGGTATGTTATGTACCCTGAAAAAGATGGAATTTTCTTTATAAAGTACTGTAAAAGATTATCAGTGCTATCCTAATCCCCCATCTTTCCTCACATATATTTGAGAAGAATTAACAAATATATCAGTCTAGGAGAAGGTTTAGGCTATGATCCTAAGTATACTTTAAAGGACAGGATTCTTAACAGGATTTACTTCTACATTATTGTTTAGGATGGAATTAAAGTTCAGACTTTAATTGATAAATTATTGATGAAAATGCATAAAAGACATCTATCAATTACTGTAAAATAAGAACAGAGACATCCTTGCAAAATGAGACAATTTGGAAATACACTTCAGAATTTGCTTCTTCCCACTCCCACCATCTACTTTTTTTTCTTTTATACAGTTGACCCATGCTGGAGAGGGGGGAGACTTATGTTTTGGTAACCTTCTTCAGTTCAAGAAAAGCAGCAAACCCTTTCAGATGATCAGCACAATCTATCTCTATTAATAATTCATGGAAATTATAGTAAAAATAGTGTGTGTGTGTTGGGGGAAAATTAACATTAACACAAGGCAATGGTGTTGTTTTCCATAAGCGCAAACCTCCTACAGATTGCAGAAGCCTTCTGCAATACGTGTAAAACCCAATATTTTGTTTCCTCTTTGACAAGCCCTTCTGCAACCCATTCTGACTTCAGTCAACCAGGTACTGTTTGCACTAGTTGTGCTGGCTGTTCCACTAGCACAAAGGTGGTCACCTTGTGGTCTTCCTGATGTTGAAACTCCTGCTGCCCTTAGACCCAGCCAGCAGAGCCAACTGTCAGGTACTTGTGGTAATGCAGTAGCATCAGAACAACTGTAAGTGGTTTCATAGTATGTCTGAATGGTAAGCAAAATATAGCTTTAGATGGCCTTGTAGATGAACATTTAAAAAAAACAAAACACATCAGTCTATTTGCACCAGAGAATTCCATAATAACCTTTAAACACACTAATAAATTCATATTATTAGTAAAAAATAATTTCTATCATTGAGGATATATACACCAAAGCAAAAGAAAAGTTATATTGAGAACAACTATTCCTACAATTTAAGATACATTAGAAATTGTATGTAACATAAACACATGCCGTTCCTCCTCATAGAAACCCATTTTATTTTAAGAATATATAGCTTTAAGTCTGCTGGCTAACCAAATACCATCATACATCTCAAATATTTCCTTGGGTTCACAAGTCAAATCAAAAGCTATATTTATAAGCAGAATTTGCACTAAAACAACCCCAGAGAATCAAGTTTAAACATAAAAGGCCAGATTTATTCATGGTGTCATGCGACTAAGTGCAACTCAATCATAGTAGCGATTAAAGCAAGCCCAATGGCAGTTGACAGCTGGCTTGAAAAATCTTGGCTCCTGGAAGCGAAAAACATGCATCAATATTCTTTTTATTCAATACTGAAAGTATGAATATGCATAACCACCAAGAAATTGTATCATTATCTGCTTTGCACTTCAAGTGTGAATTTAAGTGGGGCACAGTTTGTTTGAGAAATATATCAACAAACTACAATCATCTGCTTTGAAATATGGGAATACATGGATACTTTATGCAGTGACATTAGATTAATTCAACAGATGGCATTCACTGATAAACAAACTGAAATAAACCAAGAAGTTATGGATGAAACTCACCCCAAAAAAGGCATTATAAAAAAAGTCAGACAGATTTTCACAGCTAATTCTGGCAGCAACAATTTTACTGACAAAACACAATGATGCAGAGAGGGAACCATGTGTGATAACAGTCCTTTAGCACAAATTCTTCTATAGCCTTGTAGAACATATACCAAACTTATAAATCTGTGATATACTGCAGAATTATTAATACAGTATTTGCAAAATGTGAATTAGCACTTTAAGGAGCTTGGATATTAGTCCCCAGATTTCACATCTACCAGTAATTTTGATCTACATATTTCTTGTCAAAGCTGTAAATCAGGTAGTACATCAGAAAGAATTTAATACATTATGACACTAGTATATGTGATAAACAAGAAGTTAACATACTGGTGCTAAAACTTCAGAATACAGCCAAAATGTCATCTACAGAAAGAATGGCATTAGTTATTTCAAACAGAACTTGCTGTTAAAGTGACTATTCTAAGTTTGTTGGACATGGTGGCTGGAATCTACTTTGAATGTTATGCTGGTACAAATTCTGGATACACCAATGGTGCTGCTATTTAGAGACGTATGCAAGGAGATACCCAATACTTTTTTGAAAGTCATTTCAAAATTTGTTTGCTGCATAGGCACAACTACACGCGCACCCTTCATGACCAGAACGGCCAGTTGAATGGATGTGTACTGACCTCTAAATCAACTAGTTACACTGCCCACATTGCTGCCAACACTCCATCTGCAAAGCTTTACCTATGCAGTACACATCTCCCCTAAAGGAGCACTGAAAGACCACAGTCCTTCCAATGGAAGGAGCGAAACAGGAGCCAGGCTTTTGTGTGCTTGCAAGTACAGAAGGGTGCCTTACTCAGTTAACTTTAATCTTAGCCAATGTTGCAATATACTTCTGCTGTTCCAGTTGCCATCTCTTCCTGCCCCATTTCTTTTCCCCAACATTACAGCAGCAGTACAGTCCAACAGGTATCTGAGTGAGCTGCCATCCTTCCTCTCCCTGGATTGGGTCTGATCTGCATGCCCAGCCCTTTAAAATAAGGCTGGCTGGCTGGCTGGATAGATAGACTGCCTCCCTCACTTCCCTGCGGCAGGCGCAGTGAGAACAGCACCCATCCACAGAAGTATGCTACTCAAGTAAGAAGGCTGGCAAAATGTTACATTCCACAGATTTTGAACAGAATGTCAGCTGCTGATTGCTGTCTGTTCTTGACACCTCATTTTGTAGCTGGAAGGCCTGGAACTCTTCTCACTCAAGAAACGAAGTGGTTTTTCAGCTCCTCTGTATAAATATCTCTAGGTAATATCTACATACGGGTGTGTGTTTTCAAGTAAAAACTTTAACTTTACTCACTGAATCAACTATATATACAGTGAAGATGTGAATTCAACAAATGCAAGTAAGTTAGTATACTGCTAGTATTTACTGTTTTATAATCACACATGCAATGTCAAAGAAAAGAAGGACATACGGATAATGTACAGCCTAAAGCCTGATTCCTACTGTAAACAGCTTGCAACAAGACTATAATCTGCGAAAAGTCTTTCACAAAGTATATGTTGTTGCTGTTAACTGCCCTTGAGTTGACCTTTATTCATGGCAACCCTGACCCCCTGTCCTTTATCACTCTGCTGAGATCCTGTGGCCTCGATGATGATGATGATGATGATGATGATGTAAATTTTCACAGTGCTGTACATACAATCTTATGGTTAGACAGATCCCTGCCCTCAGGCTTACAATCTAGAAGAGACAACACAAGAGGAGAAGGGAAAGGTGGTGGGAAGGGGATGAGGTCCAGTGGTTCTTCTCTCCCTCTGGGGCCTGGACCAAGGCATATGGACTGGGGGGAGGGCATGGGTTCTTAATACCTAATTAAAAGGAGACATCCTGGGGCAGATGTCACAATCCTGGGAAAGCTTCCCTAAACAATATAGTCTTTAACTTACCTTTGAACCTGGTTAGAGAAGTGATGAGGTGGACATGTGGGGGAAGAAGGTTCTAGGAGTGAGGGCAGCAAGTGAGAAGGGACGAATCCAGGACAGAGCAGTGGAAATCCTCGGCTGGGACAGGAGACCTTGACTACCAGAACGGAGGGTACGAGGAGTGTGAGGAGAAAGAAGCTCAGACAAGTAAGGAGGGGCCAGTCCGTGGAGGGCTTTGAAAGTCAACAACAAAAGCTTGTACTGGATGCGGAAGGGGAAGGGGAGCCAGTGAAGGGTGGATAAGAGAGGAGAAACATGGTCAAAGCTGCCATGATTGAATTTAACCGTTTGGAATGTGGTCTTCCTATCTTTTTACTGCCTTCCACCTTTCCTAGAATCATTGGCTTTTCTAATGATGATGTATGATGTATGACAGTTTAGTCATCCTGGCTTCCAGGGAGAATCCAGGTTTGATCTGTTCTAGGACACATTTGTTTGTCTTTTTGGCTGTCCATGGTATCCTTAGCATTCTTCTCTAGCACCACACCCCAAATGAGTTGATCTTCTTTCTATCAGCTTTTTTCACGGTCCAGCCCTCATATCCTTATATTGTAATGGGGAATGCAATGTAATGGTCCAGACAATCCTAATTTTAGTATTCAATGCTACAAATTTGTACTTTAGGATCTTGTCTAGTTCTTCCATAGCTGCTCTTCCCAATCCTAGTCTTCTTCTGATTTCTTGCTTACAGTCTCCATTCTGATCAATGATTGATCCAAGGCTTGGGAACTCTTTCACTATTTCTACTTTGTCATCATCTAGGATGAATTCATGTAGTTATCCTGTGGCCATTATTTTTGTTTTCTTAATATTCAGCATTAGACCTTAGCACTTTCTTCTTTCTTTAATAACCCTTCCAGGTCTTTGTTGTTTTCTGTTAGTAGCAAGTACATTTCTATACCAATTATCAGTGCACTTAAGCACTCCCTAAGCGATTTACAATGTGTAAGCTAATTGCCCCCAACAAGCTGGGTACTCATTTTAGACACCTCAGAAGGATGCCAGGATGAGTCGACCCTGAGCCCCTGGCTGGATTTGAACTCACAACTTTGTGGTTTGTGAGTAATTGGCTGCAGTACAGGCATTTAACCACTGCACCACCAGGGCTCCTAGTATGACACCCAGTAGTATGGTGTCTGTTGTCTGCATATCTTAGGTTGTTAATATTCCTCTGATCTTCCACTACTCCTGCCTCTGAGTTTATTTTCTGCATACAATTTAAATAAAATTTGCACATACAAAGTATATGCAACCAATTATACTTTTGTTTTAAATGTTGATTAACTATTAGTCCATTACACATAGGGGCTTTGACATTCTCTTTTAGTTTACTGAAACCTTCATTTTATGAAAAGAAAAGAAAAGGCATCTAGCACAAAAACATCAAACTGGAAAAATGTATTTTTCCAGTTTCCCTAGCTTTTCAAGGCTATGCTGTTCAACATTAGTGAAATATTTTCAGAACAATATCATATAGTGCTGTAGAGTAATGGAAGATTAATTTTCAGCAGGTAAACAATCTGGCACACTGTCCAAAATGTCTGGAGATCAATACACAAAATAGGCTTTGTTTCTCTGCCGAGTTATGTGTCAATCCCAATTGTAAGAGTCTTTGCTCTCTTAGAAGAGTAGCTAAAAAAAGCATCCCTTTGGGGAAGAGAAAGTTCTTAGTATAGGGTTTATCGATTAGGATCATGGCCTGTAGAAGAATTTTCTCTTTCTTCTGTGAAAAACAAAATCGTTACTACAGATTATAACTGCAAATCATGATCAAACGTAGAAAAGGCTAGACATTAATATCTTGTGATCAAGGAACATCATTTTTATCCAAGGCCTTAGCATGGCTACAAGAGTATGTTTTGAACATTCTGGATTTTTCTTATACAGATGTCACTGTTTCTAAAATGACAGATGGGTTCAATTGTACAGTGGTATTTCTTGTCCACTCAAACTTTCTGCAAAACTATCTGATACCAAAAATAAAGGTAAAGTAAAATATTTGAAGCATATTTATGAGGCCTCTGATTATTCCATTTGCTGCATTAATCATCTCCTAGTTATTTCTTTCTCATTTCATAGGTACAACACCCATGCTTCATAAGTTAAGAAAATGTGCATACAAGTTTAAATGCCTATGGATTTAACACACTCAATACAAACAATCTATTTCCTAAAGTGAGCCCTCAAAAACAGCCCCCCCCCCCCAAATATCTCTAGTTGACTCCAGTTATACTTTAGTGACACCGTGTGGCTAAATGCCAATTTACCATCTGTCTGGAACCTGGTATATTCCGTAAAATCTAAATCAGAACAAAATGTCTTGCCAGCTTGTGGAATAAATGAGGCTACATAAAAACAAACTAAAAAATAAATCAAAAATAATGTACAGAAGATTGGTTGATTTACAGCTTAGGAGGCACATTTGTCACTTGAATAATGAAACCTAATGTAGTGGTTTGCAGAAAAAACAGGGTCCAAGTCTGCATATGCTTCCTATATCTGTCAATTTGAGAGGATAATTACCAACCAAATTAATACTTACTATCAGATCATAACTACTAGGTTTGAAAATTTACTCAGAAGGATTCAAA
This sequence comes from Urosaurus nigricauda, assembly GCA_034509955.1. Lineage (NCBI taxonomy): Eukaryota > Metazoa > Chordata > Lepidosauria > Squamata > Phrynosomatidae > Urosaurus > Urosaurus nigricauda. Next base: position 330,252,765 of record JAOEGL010000001.1, read on the forward strand.
ATAAATGGCAACAGAATTATAGCACCTCTTGAGAATTTTTGCCATGCTCCTAAATTAGCTTGCTCAACCAGAATAATATTAGCATGCAAAAGCATGTCAGCGCTACCATTCTCTTACTAGCCTGGAGACAGATTGGCAGTTTTTATTTAAAATGAAACTTTGGCAGGTTTACCATCCAATGTGGCATTCAAGGTAGCACCAGGATTTTCAGCCCCTCCCTCCTTATCTCTCTGCAGCATCAAAAATCTGCCCCAAAGGATTTTCCAGCCCCTCATAGCCAGTTATTAAAGCATATGGGGACTGTGGGAGAGAGGGGGGATCACCAATGGAAGGACACCAGTGGAAAAACAAAAAACAAGCATGATCTATGTCTTCAGGAAGACTTGTAAAAGATGGCATTGTTGCACCATTCTTAAGCTTACCCAAATATTACTTATATATTTATTAAAGTTTTACTCTGCCTTTTTCTAAAAGAGGCTCTATGCAGCTTCCAAGCAAAACAAAGAAATAAAATTGTGAAATAAAAAGGTTATGGTTTTGTTGTGACCAGTCTGTTCTGTGGTCTGTTTCTATACAACAGAAAAGGTATCTAGCCACCTGTCCTATAGGAAATGCACCAAGTTTCTTTGGTTTTACTTTGAATTCTGATGGAGATTTGCCATGCGAGAATATAACCCTAAGTGAACTGTACTAAAATAGTTGGACATACAATATGAATATAAAGCAAGGGCAGAAAGAGGTTGCATATTCCAAGGAAGGAGAATATTAAATATGATAACTTATTATAACTTAATTTTCTTAGTCTGATAAAGGTGAAAGTGAAATATGTTAAGAATCAATAATTAGAACAAACTATGTCCAGGTAAAATCATTAATCTAGCAAGAATGCTGTGTAGTAACAATGTTTTTAATTACAAAAGGCAATTATGAAACATCTACGGTTGACTGTTCCAGTGAGTTTGTTAATATCTGTTAATAGCTATGACTTTTTAATGCAAAATGTAAACCTGGCAATAGATCAGTGATGTACCATATTTTGAAGTTGCCAAAGCTGCAGCCCTACACTGTTAGAGTCCCTACTATGAGAAGAATGCAGGAAGTAAAGCTGCCAGGATACAAATCCACAATTCTTGGCCAATGAACTCCATCCCACCTATGGATCCACTCTCAGAGCATTAAATATAACAAATTGTTTTAATGTATTATGAATACAGGTAAAGCAGTCAACCTGTCTTTCATATTGGAAAAATCAAAGCTCTCATTCATCATTTTCAACATCTTTATCTAATCAGCATTTTACTAAATAAATTGTTAAATACAACATACAACTTAAATTACAAAGGAAGTAATACAATAATAATTTAAATACAAATTAGGGGCACCAGCTAATCATCTACAAATGTCATTAATATCAGAATGTCTGTTGTTGTTTTAACTTTAAAAATGTATCCTATCCTTATATAAAAACTAAAGTGGTTCCCCAGACAACTGATTGATCAGGTCCACACCAACAGTTTCAGAAAAGCAACATCCTTGCACCTTTCATTTGGAGCAAAACCCTCTTAATTAGATGCATGATGGCTCAACTAATCCTCCACAGATAAAAGTTCAGTATTCAGTCCCAAACCAGCACCAAACAATATTTTCAGTTAATCCCCAGTGAAGCCTTTTGCTATAGACAAATAGTCTCTGCCCCTTTAATCACTGTTCTAAGATCAGTAAAAAGGCTTTCTATTCCCTAAGATGTTATTACAGATAATGCTGAAAGAAGCATGTAAACACAGTGTATTGCAATTTCTTTAAAAATCATATCGAGTTGGATATCAAGAACCACAAATTGAAGGGGGAAAAACAGCTGCCAGAACTGCCCACAAATGTTTGCAAAATGCTATGATTTGAAGATCAGCAGTAACTCTCATCTTGCCATTAATGCAAGTAGGAAAAAAATTGGATTTTGTTTCTCTTTTCTTAAGGAACATTTGTGCAAGGCACAAAACAGCACACACATAAGCAGAAAGCATCTTTCAGGGCATCTTGGATTCCATCCATTGACTAGTAACAGGTTACTTATACTGTACATATGGTTTGGGTTGCTCTGAGCCCCTGTTGAAATGCACTATATTCACAACGTCAACAGTTCAGAAACTAATTTAGAATTTTCAAAATACTATTCAAAAACCAATCTCAGGCTATAAAACAGTGGCTACAATACATTGCAAATCAGGCAGAAAGTGAGACTTCATTTATTGTGAAATTTCTGGAATACATTTACATTTTAATAAACTAAGCAGAATTGTTTGTGCATTGTATGGAACAAGTCCTTCCAGTATGACTTTGATTGAGTTAATGTTCATATGAAGTAGTAACGTTATGTGAAGAGTATAAGCGCACAAAATAGAAGTCTAACAGGAAACACAGAACTAGACCATATAGCAAGAAAAACCATACTCCAAGCTAGTCTCCATCCAAAGATACTACATTTAAAAACTATTTTTACTTTCCCGGAATGATTAGCACAACTGAAACCTAGAGGGCTCTCACTTTACACAGCTTAAGTTTACATACAAATAAGTCAAGATGCCAATTTACCTTGCTAGGATTTGTCAGCATCCATCTCCATCATTATTTTTTATTCATTTATGTCCCACCTTCTCCCAACAGCAATAAGCATGTATTTAACTCACCACAAGTATAACAAGGGGCCAGAATTAATTACAAAGAACTTCATGGAATTCAGCACAGAAAGACAGGGCAAATCAAGCCAATTCTCATCTGTTTAGTGGTGTATCTAGTCATTTGTATTCATTTGTTATTTTGAGAATAAAGAGCAAATCTCCTTATATTTGGTATTAAAACAGCCCTGTAAACAAGTCCACAAAAGTTATTACTCTGCAAAATTGTTCATTAATCTCTTAAAGTAAATACAGCTGGCCCTCCATTTTCATGGGAGATCCGTTCCTGACCCCCCACCCCCTGCGAAAAAGGAGGTTCACACATAATCAAGCCTGAATCTATGTGGATCCCTCTTTTTAAATCAGAGATGGGGATCCTTGGTTATCTATCCTTGATTTTCCAAATGTTGGATGGGGCTGAAAAGAGTGGGAGTTTTGCATTTTCCATAACTTCTCCAACTGGTTTGTAATTTATTAGGGAAAAAATGCAAGCATTAACTGCACTAAATATTTTAAAAGATCATTTTATTTTATTTTATTTTAAAAAATCTAAACATTTATCATCTTTTTAGGACACTGCTGTTTTAATTTTCACAAAGACTTCAAAGGAAAGCGCCAATAACTATATTCTCTCAAGACACTAATGTTACTCTGAATCTCTCTTGTAGTTTATGCCCCTTGAGGTTTTACTATTCTATACTTGGATAAACTTTTCTCCATATGAATAAGGAAAAGATGTAAAAACAATTTGGAACAGGAAACTGGGAAAAAGAGAGCCCTACACAAAGTCTAACCAGGGAACAAGAGAGAAATCATCTCATACTGTTACATACTGTTGCATTTATACTAACAACAACCCCTATAAACCCAAATATTCAGAAAGGAAAAATTACATTTTCATTTAATATTATGATGCTAAAGTGCAGATGTCTGAGTAACGGAGGGAAAATAGTTTCTATGGGATAATAAATGTAATAAGACTGAATTCATTGATTCACTAGCAATGAATTGATTCACTAGCAACACCTAATTTTGATGCACTTTTTTTACAATAGGAAGAGAGAAGTTCTAAGACAGCTTTATAAATTAGGAATTAACACATAGAATTTGGAATTATTGTCCACATATTACTAAACTTGTTTAGATCATAGGTAAGAGAGTCTTTCAAATATTGTTTAATATTTTTCAGTACTGTTGGCATGAAAAGCATTATTAAGGTCTATCCTGAGCAGGCCTCATATATTTTAGTCAACTACCTTACAGAAATCCATTTGCTGTTTGCAATCTGCTCTAGCTTGTATTAATCACTACTACACTGCTACTGTCAAACTGCTGTAAATGCAATGATATCCTTGGTATCCAGTGAGGTTTCATGACAGAACTCACTGGGAATACCAAAATCCACGTATGCTGAAGTAACATTGTATGTGATGATGTAGTAAAATGATATCGATATATAATATAGCAAAATCAGAGTTTGCTTTTTGGATTTTTTTTGTTCTTGTTTAACATTGTCAAGCCATGGATGGTTGAATCCATGGACAGAGAATCAGGGGATACAGAGTCAACTGTAATTTGTGCCCACGGCCATGTAAATAAAAGCTGTGGACACTGTGACAACATAACTAACCCTGAGCAGAACAAACCTGTTGCTAGAGAATGTACAGGTCACATAGGCCTTGTTTCTTGTTCTATGCCGTCATGTAGACATCAGGAGGTGACAGATGCTGTAACTGCTGGCTCAAGCTAAAAAGTCCTATAACTGCTTGCTTTTTCCAGAATAAAGTTGTCCATCTTGTGAGCTCTTTGTGGGACTGAAAGCTATATTCGGGCTTGATTGGAACCTCTGACCAAAGATATTATTTGTGTATCGTTTCCTTCCTATCTTGATTCAGGGCTCAATCTAGCTTTGTGTCCTACTTGGGGGGACACAATAGGACTAATATCTTAGTCCAAGCCAACAGTATCACTTTTTTGAAAATTTAGGACTAAAATTTATGTTTGAGAATATGAAGTACTTATAAAAATAACCCTTTTCTTCTCAGTGTTTACATTCTGTAACAACATACAAAAACGCTATTGTAGATTTTGTACTGAAGGATTGAAAGATGACAGTTTAGAAGCAGAAGAGAAAGTGAAACACAATTGATTATGCATATAAAATATGAAGGGATCAGGGAGTGAGAAAAATGGGGGAGAGAGAGCTATAATCTGTCATTACACAATTACCACAACTACTGCTTTGTTTTTTCCTCAAATTTCAAATTTCAATTTCTTAAATTAAATGTATTTACTATATGAAACAGTATTGAAACAATTCATAATCAAGCATTAACACAAACTGCATCAAGCCATGCACTTACCTGCAGACACGAGCAGGAAAATACAATTTCTGCCAGGAACGACAGAGGTATTTTGAGTGATCGATTACACGAATCCAGTCTAGTTCATCCATGGATACTTCAATGTAATAAGAGTAAGACCTTTGAACATCAAATAAATTAAATTTAAAAACTGATATCAAGTGTGCAACAACTTCACTTTATGTACATACTTTATGTATCTTAGAAGCTAATGATGTTAAGATCACACGAACTACACAAAACAACATGAAGTTAAATATGCAATGAATTGCACCTTTAGAGGCAATATGAAATGTGTTAGGTTTTAATACAGCCAAAGCTGCACTTCCCACTGATATTTGTATCACAGGTGCATGTCATATTGAAATAGAAGTACATGCTAAAAATACTTGGAGATCTTCTTGATAGCAGAATTCATAGTCTCAATAAAATGAAGCAATCTTCCTTCAGACAGGATGGAACATTAAAAGCAGACATTTAACACACCCAAAACATAAAAAAGTAATTTGTATTCCTCTTATATAGGCTAAATTTAAACCTTAATCATGGTAGCTACTGCTACTACATCAGCAAGGAAGCTTAGGGGAGATATAGCAGTTCATAAACACCACCACAAAATTAAAGGAGACTGAAAAGGTAAGTTTGCCTTGTGTTATATCTTCACTTAAATCATTTTTGTTCAAGTACACTCATGCCATATTATACCATACCCACCTATCTTATATTACAAATGAATTATTCTCTGCTGTTAGAAACTTGAGATTTGCAAAAGGCATTGATTCCCCCATAGCAGAAGTTTCTAGTTCCTATCTGTATATACTTTATCATATCTGTTGGAGTAACTATACTAATATATTCATGTGTATATGTTTACAGAGTTCCAAAGCCGCCAGGTGAAACATTAATACAGTACTGCCTGGCCCAAAAGAACGAGTCAATTCAGCAGCTCTCAGAGCAACTATGATGATACATGACAGATAACAGTTGTTGTTAACTGCCACCAAGTCAATTTCCATTTATGGCAATCCTATGAATGAAACATCTCCTAGACAACTGGCTTGCTCAGATCTTCCAAACTCAGGGCCGTGGCTTCCTTGATTCTGTCTATCCATCTGGAATACAGTCTTCCTTTTTCGTACTGCTATCTACCCTACCAAGCATTATTTTCTTTTCTTGTGAGTCATGTTTTCTCATGATATGAGCAAAGTACAACAGTCTCAGTTTAATCCTCTTGGCTTCTAGGGAGAGTTCAGGCTTGATTTGCTCTAGGATCCATTTATATGCCTTTTAACCAGTCCACAGTATTTGTGGAACTCTTCTCCAGCACCATATATCAAATGATTTTCTTCCCATCATTTCTCTTCACTGGCCAGTTTTCACAACTATACATAGAAATGTAAATACAATGGCATGGACAATTCTAACCTTATTATTCAATTATAAATCTTGACACAACAGTAAGGGAGGGAAAACTCAGCTACGATAAACTGCTATAGAGGAAGGAGCTATTTATGAGTCACAGTGACTTTTAATGGAACAAAGATCTCCTTCTCAGGGACCATGATATCCTTGTTGTAAAAGGAAAAGAAAGGTGTGAATTAAGAAATTCTAAGAGCCTGGTTTGCAGACATTGCAAACTATGAATCTGATAAACTGATAGCAATCACACTTTTTTACAAGATAATGGGGCTTTCTAGATTGGCAAAAAGAAGTGTGTTCATGGCTGCATGAAACACTAGCCTTTAGATGAGAAAAAGGGAAAGTGTGCCATGAAAATGCTTTTTTTGCGTTTTAGGGGAGAAGAAGCGCCTTTAAAAAGGTGCTGGTTTTCCCAGCTTCTTTTTTAAAAACTGCGGAACAGCGCAGCTCCATCTAAAGGCTGTGGTGCAGCTGCTAAGCATTAAGGAAAAGGCAACTTCATGTCACACTTTCCTGCCAATCTAGAAACCCCCAATGTTTAGATGGAATGTGCGCACACTAGCCATCTAGGGAACACTGAAAAACATACATGAATTGTATTCCCCCCCCCCCCCCCCAAAATGGGCCAAAAGAAGGTTGGGCAGAAGGTAAAGCAGACCTCTGCTTATTCTGCACAGTATCCCTTCCTCATAGGTTCCTATCAATAAATCCCCCATTGCAAATATGCACAACATGGAGCCACAGAAATTCGTCCTTATACTGTGCATCTGATCTCGTGAATTATGATCTCCCTGTAAGAAGTTCCTATATTGCTGGTGTCATACTGCAATCAGGTATGAAATGACACCAGCATTTCTGCAAAATAACAATACATCTTGCGTTCTGCTGACATAGCAGGGCTTCCATCAGATCTTATAACCCCCTCAACAACTGTACCTTCAGTAGAAAATTTGCCTGTAGGCTTCACCTTTATTTTTTTATGCTATCAACTGATGTCACACTACTGAGCACTAATTTTAATTATCTCTTTTCGTAATTAAACTAATTACTATTCCAAGCATATAATCCTTGTCATTGTTTCTCCTTTGACCACTGATATACAATTCCAGACTAAGCTTTATGTGAAGCATTGGAGAATGGGATAAATTTTTTTGGAGAAAGGGATAATCCTCAATTATAGTCATCTTTATCCTGCAAGTCATTGTTGCAGTTGTTCATGGGAACATCATGCTATAACACTGCTATAAAAGCCAAAGATAAAATAATCCAATCCTATCCTATCCCTTCCTGAAGTTTTCTAGTAGAAGGTTTGGACTGGCAAAAGGAATGTGACTCTGAACCTACCTGCTGTCACGATCCCATAGTAGTATTCTTATATGGTTGATTATTGATGGCTGGCCCAATTTAATTTCAATACCAGAACGACAGTCATCGTCAATGGGATGTCGAGAAAATCCATGATCCAAGTCATAGTTCTGTGTATCTCCATCTAACAAAGCAGCTTTCAATTCCCCTTTAACCACTTGGGCTCCATATTTCATAGTGGCAATATTTTCACCTGGTACTAGAAAGAATGGGAATGATAAAATGTTTTAAGTTATACTCTTCCAGCACTAAAAGAAAAAAACAGAAGATGTATACAAAGTAATTCCTCCTAAATGAAAAATAACTTCTGCATAAATTCAGTCACTTTCACTGGATTGTGCCCATAGTATTCAAAAATGTTTCAGCTATTACTCATCAATTTTCTATTTATAAAAGCTGCAGAAAGTGTTAATTCTTGTGAAACAGAATAACAAAGTTAAAAGAAGGCACAGCTAAAAAAATCACCCTCTTTATATTAACAGTCATAGTTGGTGGGAAGGGAGAGTAATGAGGATAAGACATATCCCTTTACTGAATAAAGGTAGTGATTTAGTCAAGACAAGCCTAAAGGTTCTGCAAGCAAAAGATCACACACGTACTGAATTTCTTACTCCCTCATGCTCCCATAACCCCATAACCTGAAATGGATATTGGAAGGGTTAAGATATTTTCTTGAACACTGTGGATGGTGTCATGAGCAGGATACAATGGGAGGGGGGAATCATTCCAAAGTAAATTCACACTTTCCACTCTCCTCCATAGCCAAGTCCATGTTAGACAAGACTGCCCCCAACCTTCAGCAGAGGCAAGGAAAGCAAAAGTTTTGCCTTCCACTTACACAGTCTCTGAGTATACTGTATATACTCATGTACAAGTCTAGAAATTTTGGTCAAAAAATGACCCAAAAAACATGGGTCAGCTTATCCATGGGTCAATGTAAGTCCTGTACTTTAACTCATATATATGGTCACCTCCTTTTTCTGAGAGGCAGAATGCAAGCGCTTTGTCCATCCTGGGAGCACCTAAAAAACAGCCCCAACCATCTCTACTCTTATATGCATCCAGCCTTTATAGAATATTTTAAAAATAATACGGTGCAAGAAACAAAGTTTGTATACACTGAAGCATCAGAAAGCAAAGATGCCACTATCTCAGCAGTGATGCCTGTAGGAATTTTGTAAGTTCTTTGGCATCATTTTCCTTTGCTTCATCTTTTACATCTTTTGTTACATGGCCCTAAGTTTTACCCTCGACTTATCCATGGGTCATAGCAACATCCATAATTTTGGCCCCAGAACCTGCCCTCGACTTATACATGAGGTCAACTTATAGTTGAGTATATGTGGTAATTCATTGTGAATAAGTGTTACTGTTTAACAACTTTGCTAGAAACACATTCACTGCACTACATTTTTTCTGATATCAAAACATAAGAATACTAAAATGTGAATAGATGCAGACCTTTTATTTCTGCTTGTAAAGCTTTATCCTCATGTTCCTGCTAGCAAACATTTATTTAGTATCAACAGTAGGCTAATAAAGCTTTCAATTACAAGAAAAGTTATAAACCAATCCCTTCCAGGCTGAGAACACTGAAGCTTACTTAACATGCCCCTATAGTTGAGGTCCATGTCCCGACTTTCCGATCGAACTTTAATAGCATCCAAAATGGCATCAGGTGATAGCAGTCCAGAGGGTCTTACAACATTTAAAAGTTCTGTCAAGCTCATCAGAGGCAGGCGCACAGCCTGCATAATTTCAGAATGATTTTCCTTGGGGTTGTGTTTACACCAGTTCATCAAGGCTTGGAAAATATCCTTCTCAGGGGCTGCAAATGAATCCCTCAGTACAATACTGAGAAGGGCTGGCTAAAAGACAAAAGGGGAAAAATAATGTAATGATAGTACACCTTTAAATTAAAACAGTAGACTTTTAAAAAGCTGTATTCCGTTGCACTGTAGTATTTATTCATTACAGCCTTATAATATGTATTCATTATATTTATAGCCAACCTTTTCATCAAAAATGGTGCTCAAGACAGATAACATGTTTTGTTACAACAACAACAACAACAACAACTGTTATTGTTGTTGTAACATGTTTTGTTGAATTCCATAAAAAAGGGTAATATCAAACTCTGGCAATATTGGATGCAGAACCATGAAACTGACACCCTAGCACACATCCACACACACTGTAGAACCAGTTTCAGGTAGTGTGGAGGGCTGAATCAAGGAAAGGAGAAGAAAGCCCCCAGGACTGCTTGAAGCAGTGGTACATGCACTGGTAATCTCTCGATTGCATTTCTGCAATGCACTTTACATGGGGCTACCTTTGTATCAAGTTCGGAAGCTTCAATTGGTTCAAAAAGCAGCAACCATACTGGTCACCGGAACATCTAGGTGGGACCATATAACACCGGTATTGAAATCACTTCACTAGCTGCCAATTAGTTTCTGGGCACAGTGCAAAGTGTTGGTTATTACCTTTAAAGTCCTAAATGGCTTGGGTCCAAGTGTTGATGTAAACAAGCAGATGTGCACAGTTAAAGCAATCTCCGATGATAGACATGGCATCTGAGTGTTTCTCAGATCTTATTTTCACAAATGCTAGTATTAAAACGGGGTGACCTTTTTAAGTTTAATCTAAGTAATAATGGCACATACCTTAGAAAGTGATAAAAAACCTTCACTAGACAGCACCTCTTGAGCATTTCTGTCCATAAACATGCAGCACATACATGTCAGTTTGGGAAGCAAGTAGAGGCTAGCAACATCATAGGTCATGCAAACATTCTGAATATTAAGGATGGTGCAAAGATACTCAGAGGTAGAATCCTCCAGTTCTGGGAATCCATATTTATGTGCCAAACTCAAGAAATCTAAGAGAACTTCCTCCTTCTCATCTCTTAATGTAGCACGGCCTGTGTAAATATATTTTAACAACATTGTAAAGGCTTCTGCGGTAGTGTCTTGGAGAGGGATTTCTGCTTCAGGTTGAGATTCACGCATTCCGCCATATAACAATGCTCTGTACAGAGAGAAAGAAAGAAAAGATGTAAATGGCATTCTAATGGGAAATTTTAAATAAAGACTTGAAGTAGACCAGTGATATCCAAACTCTGCCCCCCCCAGCTGTTTTGGACTTCAGCTCCCAGAAGCCCCAGCCACCTTGGCTAATGGTCTGGGATTCTGGGAGCTGAAGTCTAAACACCAGGAAGGCCAGAATTTGGACATCACTGAAGTAGACAGAAATCAATTAATTCAAACCTATGGAGTTTCACCTGTAAATAAAATTTCTTCCATCTACTAAACTATAGTTGGTCTTTGTTGTTGCCTTCAAGTTAACTGACTTATGATGGCACTATCATAGGATTTTGTTGGCAAGATTTATTCAGAGAAGGCTTGTGACTGCCTTTCTCTTAGGCTGACAGAGTATGACATGCCCATGGTCACCTAGTGGGTTTCCATGTCTGAGCAGGAATCTGAACCAAACCATTATACCACATTAGTTCTCAGGTGGTTTTCAAAGAGCAAGTTATACCTATAAATCTTGGATTTCAGCGCTTGCTAATAGGTATCAGGATAAATATCTGACATTTATTTGCAATTTTTTCTTAGAACCAGTAACACCAAATGAAGGAAACAGATTCTGTTAGCATACAAACATCCAGCAGAAGGCTTTGCCTGAGCAATATAACATTCAATAAGACACAAGGTGATATCCAAAGTCACACTAGTGGAAACAAGTTTGTGGTAGCTGACTTTTTACCCCCTCCTTCCACAGCTCCAAGAACTTGCCAAAAAATTCAACAAAGGGTCAGGAGAATATCCTACATGGGGTGGGCTGTGGTTGCTGAGGGGATCCCTAAAAAGCAGGCTGGGAAACATGCTGCTAGAATTCAATTCATAAGAGGTGTCTCTGTCCAGTCTTTTGGACTACACCCTTCCTTTTCATTGTTGATGCATATCCCAGTCATTATTAGATAATTTTATCCATCAGAAACTATGGTTGCTATAGTTATCTAAAAGGTGCATATATTGAATTCTGTAACAAATTTAACTTTAATTCTGCTTCCCTGCATGCTTCTAGTATTAGGCAGGGCCAAACAGAACATGTTGTACCAAAGGCTGCAGGGAAAAGAGAGTTATGAAAACTACATAACTGCACAGTTATGAAAACTACATAACTGCACTTCAAGAATGAGAAAAAAATGTGAGCATACATATAAGAGGCAAAATGTAAAATTTCAGGTCTGGCTATGTACTTCTAACTCATATTGCAGGCATACCTCAGTTACTAAAGCCTCTGACAAAAAAGCTCCCTTTTACACAGTCTTTTTATGGTTGCCCAACCCCGTTTCTCCTTGTTCTCTGTCTAGCTGAAAGAGTTTCTTTTAGCAGCATTGGTACTGGGAGGATGGTGAAGGAAGGCTGGGGTAACACAGACTTTCAGGCTGCAATAGCATGTCTGTAGTAAACAATGCAGTAAAGGTTAAACTGGGAAAGAATGAGATTCTACTCTATCTGATCCTACTGTACCTGTGTAGTGCCTGCCTACCACAGGAAAGGTAAACAACACCAGCCTTCAGATTCATTTATGGAACATGTGTGAACAGCAAAACATGAAGCAAAGAGATGAGCAGATAAGTCCCTCATCAGCTCCTTCTACCATGTTGAAAAACACAGATATGTAGGCTTACCAATAAAATGGACATCAAAAGAAGAGAAGAGGCTGTGAAACAAAGTCATCTCTTGATGTATTTTGGAAAAAGTCTTCCAGTGGCTTTTCAAAGGTTTAGTATGCAGTAGTTTCCAAATCCAAGGCTTACTTAACCTGTTTAACCTCACATGTGTATTTTGCTAGTTTTCAATAAAAAGTCTCCTGAAACATATTGAACTACTGTACTTTTTTCTTTTTCTTTTTTGTGGTGTAGGAAATATCCCTATTCTTTCCATCTTATTTCAGCCTCTAGTAGCAAATTTTCTATTAAAGAAGTCATACCAATGAACACAGCTGCTTCATTAACTGTACTATGCCTGTACTCATATCTCATAAAAACAACTCATAGGTAAATTTCACCACTAAGTCACTGAGGCTATTTTTCCTGGAGCCAAGCATGTACAGATAGATATATGACCAGCTTTTAACATGACATATTGATTTGAAATACCTATCTAATGCAGGTTAAACTGTGACAGCATAACATAGGTATCTTTTCACATTTAAAAATACTATACCATATGAGGTGTTCAGACAGCTCTCACACACTGAACAGACAGCAGCAATTTGCTATTAAGTAATTTTTTTTTATCTTGCTTACCCCAGAAGATCTAAGTACATCTCACAGAAAACTATACTTCACCTGAAATACTGACACCTTGCTGCCAGAATCACTCTATGTGCAGGAAAACGTTTCTTTTCCACAATAAAGGTAACATCGCTGTATTCTTCCCCATTCATCAGAACACCAACATGATCAGACAGAATATGAACGTGGTCAATTTCACCAACTGAGGTGTAGGGACGGAGTGGGTGACTGTTACTCATCTTGCAGAATGCTTCACCTTACACCTGTTTTAAAAAGAGGATTAGAATATTAAAAAGATACTTCTCTATAATTTATGTAAAGGTCATGTAGATGCAATCTTATTTTCATTAAATGATGCTAAAAGCTGTTTTGTTAGGAGAAATTCCCAATTTAAAATGTCAGAGCATAACACTGTCAGACTAACTGTACCAAATAAACAAGCCTTTATAAACTGAATTAGAAGGAAAAAAATCATTATTTTGTAGGATTCCTGAACAGTCAGCCAGCTAGCTAATTGGAATATTCTGTACAAGTTAAAATTGATTCTGTTACCAGGGCAGATCAATTAAGAACCATATAGTGGTACTCAAATTAAATATTGAAATGTACACCAAGAGTTTTCATCCGTAATTAGCTAGAATATGAGTATTTATGACCTATTCTCACAGGGGCCTGATTAACTCTCCAAAACTGAGATCACAGTGATTTTCAATTATTAATATGGGAGGCCTTTCCAGCAAATCATGTTTTATAAAGGCAGAGATACTAATAAGTCCTTGAAAAGCTCTACTGGGAAAGAATCTAGGCCCAGTGTGCTTTCAGACTGAAGGAGTTTTTATTGAAAGATAAACCTTCTGCTCTTTACTTGCAAAGCCTAAAAGATCTCTCAAAGGGAGAAATGGCATTTGCAAAACATATGTTTCAGCAATTTTGCTCTGTTCATGTTACCCACACAGTGCATAATTTGAAGCCACATTTTTGAATTTCCATGGGAGGAGGGGGAGAAAGTTCTGTGAACATGTAAATAAAACATTTTCTGATGTGATGTTTACTTTTTTTCTTTTTTTTTTCTTTTTCTTTTTTTTTTTCTTTTTTTTTTCTTTTTTGACTAATTGAAAGCAAATCCTTGGAATACCAAGGATACACATATACAAATACCCATATAAACATTTACATTTATGACCTTTTCCCAGGCTTGTCACTCTATGTCAAATTTTACAAAGCAATAAATAGGCTACCTTCACTTATTCTTTTATTTATGACATTTAAATGCTGCATGAAGTTCTTTCTGGACAGCTTACAACAAACCAAAAAACAATTTAGTCATCCCTCCCCATTTGCGGGCGATCCATTCTGGACCCACCCACCCGGCGAACAAGAAAAAATGTGAAGTTTCTGTGGCTGGCAAGCCAGAAGGGACAAAATGGTGTGTGTGGGAGTGTGGCGCCATTATAGTCAATGGCTTGCCAGCCACAGAAACTCAAAACTGTAAATGGGAAGTCTGCAGATGGGGAGGGACAAGTGTAAATACAAAATGAGCATGAAAGCAAAAGCAATATAAGTGCAAAGAACAAATTTCACAGCAACACTAGAATTAAAACCATTTTTAAAAAATCTGGGAGGGCCAGTCTACAGACTTATTTAAAAGAATATGGTAAATACAAATGCCCCCATCTAGTGCTACATATGTCAGACAAAGTTCTCTAGGAACGATGGGAATTGAGTGGTTGGTACTCATGAAGAATTGTTATTTTGGGATGGCAGGAGGAGCAATCCACCAGTTTTTAAATTTTCCTGCATCGTTGGTTGGCATGTGGGTTTTAACCCATTCTTGGTGGTTTGCTCCTTTGTGCCATCCGAAGAATGTGATGTTACTTAATAAAGGAACTAGACCTCTCCATTGTAGTCCCCCACTGAACAAAGTGCTCAGAACAGAGTCTCTGAAGAAATTCTTGAATTTAACATATGTGTGTAGTGAGATAAATAGTATTTTAAAGCTTTAAAGTCTAAAAACTTGAAATTGGGCCCATAAGCATGAGTATTGGTGGCAAAGCTATTACCATCATAATATGCTGAAGGTGAATTAAAAGGTGCTTCAAGCCACAGATGTCAATGACTCTTAAATGACACTATCAAATTTTAAATCTGATAATCTATAGGAAGAGTGAAAATGAGCTGTAGTTCTTCAGACAAAATGCAATTGGGAAGTGATGACTGGAATTTTTGCAGGCAATTTGGCTTGGGTGCTGCCAGATGCTAAGAAAACTGCTGTATTTGGACATTTTTGGTAGCATTTAGATGTGTTTTTCTGTCTGAAAAAGTAAACTGAGGCTGGTAGCTGGAAGCTTTGAGAGGTGGGAACTAGAGATTCAAGGAAGAAAGGGTAGTATGGCTCCTACTGGACATATTTTCCCCAACCGTATCCCAGGCAAGAGTCAGGAGGACTCCTCCTCTCTGTCCTGGGACTCCTGGTCATGTTTGTTGTGAGGGCCCGCCACCTGAGACTGCAGCCACGGGGTGGGTTCTTGTTCCAGCTCCTCCGTCCCCATTGGCTACTGGCTAGGCTGTGAAAACTAAGAGGAACTTTTTGATTCAAACATCGCGCGCATAAGACAGTGAAGGAGAGTAGGCTGCTTGCTGCTGAGAGAGAGACAGAACTGAGGACGACGAGGATGCCTGCTACTGGTAGAGTTTCGCTGTGCCCCTGGGGCCTGGGCCTAACTGCAGCTTTGCATTCACACACCAGCCCTTTTATTCAATATCTATATGAAGTCGCTGGGTGAGATCACTCGGAGGCATGGAGCTCAGTGTCTTCAGTACGCTGATGACACTCAGATATACCTCTCCATGACCAGATCGACGGTTCAGACTTCAGATGGCGTCTCTCCTCTCAGTGACTGTCTTGCGGCGGTAATGGATTGGATGAGGAAAAACTAAATCCAGACAAAACGGAGGTACTATCAGTTACAGGCCCGAAACCAGGTCTAGGAATACAACTCCCAGTCCTTGATGGAGTCACACTCTCTTCAAAGGACTCTGTTTGCAGTCTGGGGGTACTTCTGGACTCGTTCCACAAGACCAGTCAGGTGAATGTGACGGTCAAGAATGCCTGTTATCAGCTTTGGCTGATACGCCAGCTGCGCCCTTTCCTGGACATGAAGGACCTGGAATCTGTGGTACATGCTCTGGTAACCTCACGTTTGGATTTCTGTAACACGCTCTACATGGGGCTACCCTTGCACTTAACCCGGAAACTTCAGCTGGTTCAAAACATGGCAGCCAGGCTTGTCACTGGAACATCTAGGAGAGAGCACATAACACCAAGTGCTTAGGTCTCTCCACTGGCTGCCGATTAGTTTCCGGGCGCAGTACAAGGTGTTGGTTTTGACCTTTAAAGCCCTACATGGCTTGGGTCCATCTCTCTCCTCGTACGATCCCCCCCCCCGCGCACTTCGGTCCTCTGGAAGGAACCTGCTGCAGCCCATGAAGACCAGGCTGTTGCAGACTTCCCAGAGGGCTTTCTCCACTACTGCTCCCAAGCTTTGGAACGGCTTGCCGGATGAGATGCGTCTCATGACATCTCTAGACTGCTTCAAAAAAGCTTTTAAGATTCATCTCTTCCAGCAGGCCTTCCCTGAAACTCCTTAATTCCCCGGCTCTGAAACCAGGTTTATGATCTCTTTGCTTGTTCCCAATATATTGACAACTAATTTAATGTCAACGCCGCTCAAGGAAGGGTTACCTTCATGATATGTAATGTGTTTTTAACTGTCTGTGTCGTTTTAATTTATTACTAGTTTAATGTAATTTTAAGGGGTGGGAGGTTGGTAGTGGGTAATTGGTATTGTTTTAACTTGTGTTTTTTAACTTCTTGTACCCCGCTCCGATTGTTTGCACAGAGGAGCAGGCTATAAATAAATATTATTATTGTTGTTGTTGTTGTTGTGTTTCTTCATTTTTAATAAATAAAATGCATCTACACCAGAGAAATAACCTGGTTTGACACTGCTTTGTTATCTGGCTCAGGCCTATGGAATTCTGGGAGCTGGAGTTTACTGTGGGGTCCAGGCCAAGGCTTAACGTCCTCCATTTTACCAGGATGATCAGACGTCATTCTTTATCCAGGATATGACCTACAATTCTGCCCAGGAGGAATTTCAAAACGTTCTGGTTGGCCTTTGCCAGACTTTCCTTGAGGCTGAGAGATGAACATTGGCCTACCTTGTGATATATTGGTTTTCAGTGATGAAGGCGGAGGAATCCTTTGAGCGGGTTGGTTTCCTTCTTTCGCTCCAATAGGCAGGGATTAAAGCTGCAGAGGGACGTCCTAGAAGGGAACCGCTCCCTGCTCTTCCAGTCGTTGTTATAGCCCAAGGTCTAGCTATTAGTAATATATTTAACTTAGAAAGAACAAGTAGAGGAACAACTAATCTAATCAACTTTGATGGAGAAAAACAGAACACAACCACACCCCAATCAAAAAGCTCAGTTCAGGGTGGGTAGGATTCCTCCGCCTTATCACAAGTTAGGCCAATGTTCGTTTTTCCAGTGATGAAGGGGAGGGATCCTTTGAGCGAGATATGCCAAAGCTCTCCGTTTTTGGGAGGGAGAACTGAGGCGAGTTTATTGAACAATAGCTTGGAGTACATGTCTACCAAATGAAGCTTCCGCAGATTGGAACACGTCAAGGCGGTAGTGACATACAAAGGTAGAGGGTGAAGACCATGTGGCAGCTCTACAGATATCTAGTAATGGGGCATTGGTAGATAATGCTACCGAGGTGGCAGCACTATGGGTGGAATGTGCGGTGATAGCCCGAGGAACTGATGAAGTTTTTGACTTGTAACACTTCGTGATACAGTCCTGGATCCATCTGGACAGTGTGGAAGTGGAGATCTTCTTTCTTTTGGTAGATGAGCCAAAAGAGATGAACAGGCGGTCTGAGAGTCTGAAGTTGTGGGTCCGTTCGATGTATATTTTGAGTGCCCTCCTGACATCTAATGTGTGCCATGTCTTTTCCAATTCCTTCTTGGGGTTCGGGCAGAACAATGGAAGGATGATTTCTTGTGACCTGTGGAAGGCAGAGTTGACCTTGGGGACAAAAGTCGGGTCAAGATGTAATAATACTGAGTCCTCTCTGAAGATGCAGAGCTCTTCTCTGATGGATAAGGCTCACAGGTCTGAAACTCTTCTGGCTGATGTAATGGCTACCAAGAGAGAACCTTGTAGGTGAGAAGCTTAATGTCAACCTGGGCCAAAGTTTCGAATGGGGCCTGGGTGAGTGCTGCAAGAACAAGGTGTAGGTCCCAGCTGGGATATTGGTGTATCGGTGGGGGCCTTATTAAGGTAGCTGCCCTGAGGAACTTTTTGATATATGGATGAGAGGACATACGATTGGCGGTCTTAGTAGGGATTGCTGATGTGATTGCTGAGATCTGTCTTTTGAGGGTGTTGGGCTTAAGGCCCTTGTCTAGTCCCTCTTGAAGGTAAAGTAGCGGGTCACCTATGGCAAATCAAGCCGGAGAAATCGCTTTGGTTTTGCACCATGAAGAAAAGCCATGAAAGGAATATTCGTAAATCCGTCTCATGGATGGTCTCAGGGACTGAATAATGGTCTCAGCTACTTGAGGGTGAAGGCCATCTTCTAGCAGTAGGTGGCACTCAATTTCCAGGCGTAAAGATTGAGACACTGTGGATCTGGGTGGGCTATCTGTCCTTGAGTAAACAGGTCTGGCCTTACTGGTAATCTGATCTGATCTAGTGCTAGATTTAGGATTTCCGGAAACCACGGTCTTCGAGGCCAATGAGGAGCGATTAGAATCAAGGTGGCCCTTTCGTTTCTTAGTTTTTGTAGAAACCTCGATATCACTGCTGTGAGAGGGAAGGCATAGAGGAGACCTGGTGGCCATGTGGCATGGAGAGCATCTGTGTTTTCTGCTCCTTGAGTTGAGAACCCAGAAAAGAACCCCAGAACTTGACTGTTGACCAGCGATGCAAACAGATCTACCTGCGGCATCCCCAGCAGTCGGGTTATGTGTAGGAAGACCTCTGGGTGGAGATGCCACTCAGAATAATCTATGTCTCTTCTGCTGAGCCTATCTGCTCGGGTGTTCAGAACACCCTTCATGTGTTCTGCTCTGAGAGAGTGCAGGTTGTTTTCTGCCCAGTTTAATAGAAGTGTGGCTTCTTGCATCAGAGTTCGGGACCTCGTCCCGCCCTCTCTGTTGACATGGGCCTTTGTTGTCACATTGTCCGTACGGATCAGAACATCTGCGTTTTGGATCATGTGAGAAAATGATAGGAGGGCTAGGCAGACCGCTCTGAGCTCCAGCTAATTGATGCTTTGTTGACGTTCCTGAGAGGTCCATCTGCCCTGGGCCAGTTGAGTGTTGAAAGTCGCACCCCAGCCATACATGCTGGCATCTGTTGTGATCTGGATTTGTCTGGGTAGCCATATGTGTCGACCTTATAATAGGTGATGAGACATCCACCATAGGAGCGATCTTCGGACGTTTTGGGGAAGGTGGACTATCTTGTGTACCTATCGTGATGTCAACTGTTGGAACGGTAGAAGCAACCACTGTAGGGGTCTGGCATGAAAACGTGCCCAGGGAACGCAAGGCATGGCAGCTATCATGAGTCCCTGCAGTCTTGATGTTAAGAGCAGAAGGTCTGATGAATGGTTTGGAAGGATGGACTGGACAGCCTTTCGAATGGTGTCGATCCTCTCTGGGGGAAGACTGACTGTGGTAGATGAGGTATCTATGAGGGCTCCTAAGTGATGTATGGACTGTGACAGAATGAGGTGGCTCTTCCCAAGATTGACCAGAAAATCATGGCAAGAGGGGGACTCTAAGATAAACTGAACAGCAGCTGAGGCCCTTTTGGCTGAAGGAGCAGCAATCAATAAGTCGTCCAAGTATGGGAAAATGTGAAAACCTTGGGTCCTCCAGTGTGCCACGAGGGCTATCGTGATTTTGGTAAACACCCTGGGGGCGGAGGACAGACCAAATGGCAGAGCCCTGTACTGGTAATGCTGGTTGTGATAACAGAAGCGGAGAAATTTGCGATGGGCCGGGTGAATCAAAATGTGAAAATAAGCTTCGGTCAAATCGAGAGGCCATAAAATCTCGTGGTTTGAGGGAATCTAGGATAGTTTTTAGTATTTCCATCCTGAATTGCCGTTTGACCACACTTCTGTTGACTCTCTTTAAGTCGAGTACTGCCCTCCAAGACTTGTCCCTTTTTGGAACGATGAATAGAATGGAGCAACAACCTTTCTGTCTCTCTGAGGGTGGGACAGGCTCAATTGCCCCAATCTGGAGTAGATGGTCGACAGCCTCGATCATCAGTTGCTGTTTGTGAGGGTGCTTGGATTGTGGAGAAATGGTGAAGTGGTCGTGTGGATAGTGAGTAAAGTCTATCCAATAACCTGAAGATATAGTGGAGAGGACCCAGTTGTCCGAGGTGGTGAATTGCCAAACATGATGGAATTGTTGAAGTCGGCCTCCCACCTGGTGGGTCAGCCAGTCAGGCTCGTTGGTTGGAGCCCTGTTTGGTTGTATTAGGCTGGCTTCCAAGGTTGGCAGGAGAGGATCTGCCAAAACCTCAGCCCCGGGGTTGTTGTCTGGACTGAAAGCAGTGGTCCGACCACTGTTGCTTTCTATATCTGTAGTCTCTATTTTTGGATGAGTTGGAAGAGGGACGAAAGGAATGAAAGGACAATTGGCCATGGCGGAGGGATTTTTTTATCGTCGCAACGTGGCATAGAAGGTAATGCCTTCTTTTTGTCTTTGGTTTCAATGAAGATGGGGTCAAGGACTTCTCTGAACAGCTTGGACCCCCCAAATGGGGCCATGGTGAGATTCTGCTTGGATCGGTAGTCAACCTGCCAGTTTTTTAGCCAAATTTGTCTTCTAACTGGGATGGACGCTGCTTGAGCCCTGGCACTGAATTGTATGTTGTCCAGGGAGGCATCCGAGGTGAAGGGAAGGACCTTTAAAAGTTTGTTGATCCCTTGTCTCAGCTTAGTGTCGCCCATAGGGACCAGTTGGATCAGGTCTTTGGCCCATCCATATGCAGCCCTTGACAGAATAGAGATGGCAGAAGAGGCTCAGATGGCAGTTGATGAAGCCTCAAAGCTCTTCCTGAGTGCTGAGTCAGCCCTCTTGTCCTCTGGGTTTTTTAACACATCATCCCCATCCTTGGTGTAAATGGCAGATGAGGGAGGGTCTGAAGGCATATGGCCCATAGTTCTCATTATTTAGAACTGACCCAGGAAGGACTGAGTTAAGTAGGAAGACTTTCCATTACTATGCTGCCCTGTCTCTCCTTATTCCAGACACAAGCATTGCACAAAATGCTAAGGTTGCCATTTATTCTGCTCAGAAATGAATTTAACCAGCCTCAGAGAAAATATTAGAATCTGAAATCTACAGAGCAGATTTCCCCTCAAAAAACAACTCATCTTTGTAAGGAACTAAACATTCTATTCTCTTTTTCTTTCTTTTCCCACCAACTTCAGGTACCAAGCACTATTTCCCTGTCAATCTCAGTACATCACTTTATCCAGTATACCTTAGATAACTTGTGTAGCAGAGTTGCTAGAAGACTGAGTCAGTCAGTCATTGGTTCAAACTGTGCCTATATAGGCTATACTTGTTGAGTTTAGGTATTCAACAGCCATATAGGGATAGTCATTCTGAGCTACCCTTGCATGGCTGCTGGGCACATTACTTATAATATGTGCACAACACATGCTTAAAAACCATGAAATGCCAAGTATCTTCACCGTTACCTCTTACTTCAGAGGTAGGCAGAATGCACAATTTATATGGGTGAAGACAGGCAATACTTGAAATCTAACTAGAGATACTTGTCCCAGATCTACTCTGGTACTTAGAATCTATACAGATATATGAGTACACTGGCCAGAATCCTATTGTCAGTCCTATTTACCAAGTTACTATCAATTCAATAGTTGGGACTCACAACAGGATTTAGGCCAGTCGGTTTTATCATGATTCCACTCTCATCCCCTCAATCACACAAACATGTACTACAATCTGTGGAAATGTACAATGACAAAACTAACAGTTTGTATTGATTATTTGGCACTTTGAAAGAAATAACGTCATAGAGGTAAATGTGAGAATAAAATGATCAGGGAAAGAATGTGTACTGTCTTGACCACCTTAAATATTTACATTTGAGAAAACTGTGTCTGTATATTAATTCTCATTTTAGAAATCTTACCATTTTTTGGTATTCTGGGATTTAATATCAATTTACACTTCAAAGGGAACAAAAAAAATAATCACATGACTTTATCTTCTTCCCATGGGAACTGACAAGCTCACCATCTCCCCTGCGTTTCATTACAAAGAAATTACAATGGGAAGGTAACTGAATTATCTTAGTGTACATCATTTTCATCACACTTCTGGATATTGGATGTCAGATTAAATGACTGTTCCATCAAAAGGAAAAAGGCAAAGTTAACTCAGGTGTGGCTGCAATCACAAAAGACAAAGTGATAGACATGCACAAAGACTTCTAAAATGAGGCCTGTTTTATGTGTGTGTGTGTGTGTGTGTGTGTTTGTGTAAATGTAAAAGATGAAATAAGATTCTTCACATTAACATCAAGGAACAAATGTCAAAATATTAAGTAATGTGGAATGGAATTTAACTAAACTAATTGCTAATGATGATAGGATAAAGACAATTTTGCCAATTCTCACATTGCTAATATTGGACCACCCAGGTGTATATCTGAAATTTTATGTTTTAAGATTAAAAACTGGGACAGTTAATATATATATATACTTGTGATATATACTGTACTTATGATCTTCAAAACCATAAACACACAAGGCTCTCGGACAGTGCTTCAGATTTCAACAACAAATGACAATGTGGATTCGAAGGCTTTCGTTGCCAGCATCCATAGTTTTTTGTGGAGCTTTTGGGCTATGTGGCCATGTTCTAGAAGAGTTCCTTTCTGACATTTTGCCAGCATCTGCTGGCAAAACATCAGAAAGGAACTCTTCTAGAACATGTCCACATAGCCCAAAAGCTCCACAAAAAAACAACAAATGGCAAATCAATACGTAATGTACAAGCACCACACGGACAATTCCAAGTGTCTAATATTGGTTATATGCACTAGAACAGAAACTATGCTGTTTCTGTATTCTCTACTGCTGTGGTTCTTAAGCTGTTCTTTACCAGGAACTGTCTTTAAATATATTTTGTTGCTGTGGACCCCCAAAACTTAACTCAAGATTTAAAATAATAATAATAATAATAATAATAATAATAATAATACTTGAACACTGAGCCAGCAATTGCACTATCTTTTCAACCTTCCTTGAGAAGCACCAGAGAGGGAGGGAAGTCTTTTTTCCTGCTTCTTCCCACCACCTTGCATTTGGAGCAGGCTGAACTGAAATGCACAGGGCTAGCTAGCCTTTGCCATGGTTCCTGTCATGGGGCCACTCCACTCCTGGAAGGAGGTGGGCTGAGCAGATGAGCAACAGCAGAGTGCCCATGTGACAGGAGTCAATGCAAACACGGGCGGGCTGGCCCTGTGTGTTGCTATTGGCACTGAGGCTGAAGTATATTGAATTCTTCTCCCCAAAGGTGAGGATATCATGAAGTCCCAAAAGGAACTTGTGCATGTGGAACTCAGTAACTCTGCTCCCCAGATTATGAAGGGGATTATGAAACATCGTCTGAAAAAGAGAGTCTGTAACTCTCGTCCCCAAGCAGCCCCTTCCAGCTCTAAGATTCTGAGATACTATGATTTTATCACACTGCTAACATTTTGATGGGATCTGGAATGAACTGGGAAGTAGAAAAGAGGTGAAGAGGTGATGCCTGGCAGAGGGAGTCTGGGAGCAAGGCAGAGCTGTTGTGGAGCCAAGTTGGGAAGGGAGGTATGGGGTATGAAAGAAGACAGAGGAGGAGGAAGGCAAAGGCGATTCAGAGCAGGGAAGGTGGTAGTGATGATGGGAAGCTGTGTCATGTATGAATGCCTTGGTTAACTTGGAAAAGGCTTGTGTTAGTTGACATCTGTGTTGAGGTGGGGGTGCCAGAACCTTTGCTTGCTTGTTAATCCACAGGGTAATCAGATGTCCTTCTTTTTCAGCCTTCAGTCCAAGAGGAATTCCAAAATGTCCTCCATTTTAAGGATTGCTAAGAAGCGCTAAATTATTATCATTATTATTAACCTTTATTTATATAGCGCTGTAAATTTACACAGCAGTGTACATACAATCATTTAATTAGACAGTTCCCTACCTTCATGCTTACAATCTAAAGAGATACGACACAGAAGGAGAAGGGAATGGTCTTGGGAAAGGGGATCAAATCCAGCAGTTCTTCACTCCCTCTGAGGCCTGGACCAAGGCAGATGGACTGGAGGGAGGGCTTGGCT